>CM077153.1:201110087-201710087 GCA_039583875.1 Platanthera guangdongensis
TTCCGTCGCACGGGTAATCGGGAAGGAGAGGGACCACACCTTGCTTTCCACGGACTGCTAGTCCGCGCCAGATTTAGCAACACCAGCGACAATCGCCGAGAGGAGGAGGTCGACGGAGCGAGCACGGCGGCGGAACCCTTCCGTTGGCGGGATTCGGGATCGGTGGAACGAACGAACGAAGAGCGGAGCACTTCCGTCGATTTCGTCTCGGTCAAAGGGGTCCGATTCGATCAGTTCCCTTCGATCAGAGAGTGTCGATCCCGAAAACCCTAAGTATCAATTTATACCAAAGGCATAAACAGACTTAGGAATATATACGCTATCCGCAGACCACACAGAAATTTAGGGTTCCAGAATCGGCGAGAATCACCTAGAGATTCGGCGAGAATCAGTCGGCGACTAGCAGATTCGTGAGAATCAATCGGCGAGAATCACCTAGCAGATTCGGTGAGAATCAATCGGCGAGAATCACCTAGGATCGACGAGAATCAGTCGGCGAGAATCAGAGTACAATACTCAACTATTCACGTCGAACGTGGGTCGACGATTCACGTCGATCGGCGAGAATCAAAGTACTATACTCGATGATTCACGTCGATCGGCAAGAATCAGAGTACCAATCCTCGACGATTCTCGTCGACCCTCGGTCGACTATTCTTACCTATCCTTCAAGGCAACATTGCCCAACCCGACGATCCTTTAAGGCAACATTTTGCCCATAACCCCATTCAGGTCGGTGATTGGTAACCTTTACCAACACAGTCAATCATCCAACTTCTCCACATCTCTTATGTGCGACCCTGCAGGCTCATATCGCGTTGGTAGTGAGATTACATGTTTGACCACTTCTAGATCACCATGGTAACTCCAACAGGTCTATGGATGGAAAGCGGTGCTAAAAGAAAGCTGAGAACCCAAGTACGCCTGCACTGCTCTCCAGTTCCTAGAAGTGAACCGACCATCACGATCCGAGACAATCGTCATGGGGACCCCGTGGTACCTGACGAACTGATTCACAAACAACCTCACCAAAGCAGCAACTGAGCTGTCCTTCCTGATTGGTATAAACCGGGCCACCTTGGTCAGTCTATCGACAATGACCCAAACAGAATCGTGCCTCGAGTGGGAGCGAGGCAATCCGTGCACGAAGTCCATAGCAATATCTTCGAACGTCCGCTCAGGCACCGACAGTGACTGTAGTAACCCTTCTGGCCTCTTGCACTCTGCCTTTACCCACTGACATGTCTCGCAGTGTGTCATATAGTAGATGATCTCCCTCTTCATTCCCGGCTAATACATGCTCCTACCTACGCAGATCCGCTGTCATCTTGGTGATACCGGGGTGCACTGAGTACTGAGAACAGTGTGCCTCCCTGAGTATATCCTCCCGGATACCACCTCCTGCGGCTATATAGACACGACCACGGAAATGAATGAGGTCATCACACAAAGAATAATCCTCTGTCCTGCCCCCTTCCAGGGCCCTGCATACCGGCTCCAAAGCTGCATCTAGCCTCTGTTGTACTATGATGCGCTCTCGTATATCACACTCAAGGATCAGAGAGTTCAAGTACTCTCGATAAATCTCCGGCTCGGACTCGGAAATGACAGAAATATGCATATCCTCTAGCATCTGCAGCAGCTCCATTGACATCACCCGAGGCTCTGGTCCTGAGGTGTTGTCTCTCCTACTCAAGGCATCTGTCACGGTGTTCGCCTTCCCCAGATGATAATGCATGGTGTAATCATAATCGCACAAGAATTCAAGTCATCTTCTCTGACGCAGGTTCAGGTCCTTCTGCGTGTCAACATACTTGAGGTCCATGTGATCCGAGAAGATGTCACAATGAACCACATATAGGTAATGCCTACAAATCTTCAATGCAAATACCACCGCCCCGAGCTCTAAATTATGTACGGGGTAGTTTTGTTCGTGTTTCTTCAACTGTTTCGAAGCATAAGCGATAACATGTCTGTGCTGAATCAGGACCGCACCCATCCTCTGACATGAGGCGTCAGTATAAATGTGGAATCCTTCCTTCCCAAATGGAAGTGCAAGGATGGGGGAAGAGGTGAGTTTATTCTTTAGCTCCTGAAATGTCGTCTCGCACTTCTCCATCCAAGTAAAAGCTGTCTCCTTCGTCAAGGACGTGAGGGGGAGTGCTATCCTCGAGAACACCTCCACGAACTTTCGATAATATCCTGATAGTCCCAGAAAACTGCATATGTCCGAAGCTGACTTTGGCCACGACCAATCTCTAACTGCCTGCACCTTGGTTGGGTCCACGGCCAACCCTGCCCCACTGATAGTATGCCCCAAGAATGCCACCTCTTGCAGCCAGAACTGGCACTTGGAGAACTTGACATACATCTGGTGCTCCCTCAGCTTCCCCCAAACCAATGTCAAATGCTAAGTATGGTTCTGCGTTCGGGAGTAGATCAGTATATCATCGATGAAGACTATGACAAATCTATCCAGCTAGGGCTCGAAGACGCAGTTCATCAAACACATGAATACAAAAGGCACATTCGTGAGCCCGAAAGACATCACCGTGAACTCGTACAATCCATAACGGGAACTGAAAGCCGTTTTCAGAATGTCCTCCTCCTGGATCCGCAGCTGATAGTACTCGGATCTCAAATCCAACTTGGAGAACCAGAAGGCTCCCTGAAGCTGATCAAAAAGCTCGTCGATCCGGGGCAGTGGGTAAGTGTTCCGGACCCTCAACCGTTTCAACTCCTAATAGTCGATGCAGAGACGCAGTGTGCCATCCTTCTTCTTGACAAATAACACTGATGCTCCACATGGTGATGAGCTCGGTCAGACAAATCCTGACTCCACCAGCTCCTATAGCTGCGTCCTGAACTCCGCTAGCTCCTTTGGGGCCATCCTGTACGGTGCCCGAGATACGGGCCTCGCTTCTGGCACCAACTGTATGTGGGAGTCCATGTCCCTGGCCGGTGGCAATCTGGGCAATTTCTCCGGAAACACGTCGGATAAATCCCGAACCACCGGGATGTCAACAATAGAAGCCTCTGCTCCCGCCATCTCGAAGCAGATAATGTATACTTCATCTCCTTGCTTCTGGGCTTTGACAGCCTGTACAGATGTCAATAAAAGGTGGGAAGCAAGTCTAATACCTTTGACGATGACGCAGGAGTCCCCGTGCCTCAATGTGATCCTCTTCGACGGGCAATTGATCTGGGCATGGTTCCAATGCAACCATGTCATGCCCAGGATAAGGTCGAAGTCAGGCATCCTTAGTATCGTTGCAGGCGCTTCAAATGTCTTTCCGCCAATTTCTGCCTCCATGTTGCACTTGGCAGATGATAATAGCACCGATCCATCAGGTAGTCGCACCCTCATGGTCGAGTCCGTGAATTGTTCCACGTCATCCAGTCCTTCCACAAAGGCTCCTGATACGAATGAGCACGAAGCACCCGTATCGAACAGTGTATGTCCTTGCTGATAAAGACTATGCCTAAGGTTGATTTGAGTTTCCAAATTGGTTGTTATTCTATAAGGTCAGGTACTATATATTGGAAAAATCTTAATTTCATAAACAATTTATGTACCTGTAATGACGTACTCAGGATTTCTCGGCTCGGCGAGGTCTAATGTGTACATCTGCTCTTGTCCTCTACCTCGGCCAAAAGGTCCTCGGCCTCGACCTTGACCTCGACCTCGTCCTCGCCTCGGCCTGCTGTACCGGAGGGACCACTGGAGTGTGGTGGAGGTGGAGGAGGAAAACGAAACTGATGCGGGCACTCAGATCTAATGTGAACCGGCTGGTGGCACCCGAAACGACTACCATCGCTGGCCACGATCATCCTGCCTCATCTGGCCATGTGTCTGTAAGGAGCTGGTGTTGTGGGGCCTCTGCTCCTGCCTGAAGTTGGGGCGATAACGTCCCCCACCCCTCTTGTGCCTCATAACTCTGCCTCTATGTGAGCCCCGCTATTCTCCCCGAAGAATGACCCATCCAGCGGCCTCTTTCCCCGCTCTGCACCATCAGCTGGTCTGCCTCCAGCTTCTTGGCTCTCTATGATCTGAGCTGAAGTGCCATGAGAGATGAACAGTAGGGCCTATCTCAAATCGTCTCTAAGGCCCCGGTAAAATCTCTTTGCGTACCTCCTGTCGTCTGAATCATGTATCCCCGCAAACCTGGCCAGATGGGAAAACTCCCTCTGGTACTCGATCACTGACCTGGTCCCCAGGATAAGGTCGAAGTCAGGCATCATTAGTATCGTTGCAGGCGCTTCAAATGTCTTTCCGCCAATTTCTGCCTCCATGTTGCACTTGGCAGATGATAATAGCACCGATCCATCAGGTAGTCGCACCCTCATGGTCGAGTCCGTGAATTGTTCCACGTCATCCAGTCCTTCCACAAAGGCTCCTAATACGAATGAGCGTGAAGCACCCGTATCGAACAGTGTATGAGCGGGCTTGCCGCTGATAAAGACTATGCCTAAGGTTGATTTGAGTTTCAAATTGGTTGTTATTCTATAAGGTCAGGTACTACATATTGGAAAAATCTTAATTTCATAAAACAATTTATGTACCTGTAATGACGTACTCAGGATTTCTCGGCTAGGCGAGGTCTAATGCGTACATCTGCTCTTGTCCTCTACCTCGGCCAAAAGGACCTCGGCCTCCACCTTGACCTCGACCTCGTCCTCGGCCTCGGCCTTGCTGTACTGGAGGGGCCACTGGAGGTGGAGGAGGTGGAGGAGGAAATGGACGAAACTGATGCGGGCACTCAGATCTAATGTGGCCCGGCTGGTGGCACCCGAAACGAACTACCAGTCGCTGGCCACGATCATCCTGCCTCATCTGGCCATGTGTCTGTACTGGTGGAGGAGCTGGTGTTGTGGGAGGCCTCTGCTCCTGCCTGAAGTTGGGGCGATAACGTCCCCCATCCCTCTTGTGCCTCATAACTCTGCCTCTCTGTGAGCCCCGACTATTCTCCCCGAAGAATGACCCATCCAGCGGCCTCTTTCCCCTGCTCTGCACCATCAGCTGGTCTGCCTCCAGCTTCTTGGCCATCTTTATGATCTGAGCTGAAGTGCCATGAGAGATGAACAGTAGGGCCTACCTCAAATCGTCTCTAAGGCCCCGGTAAAATCTCTTTGCGTACCTCCTATCGTCTGAATCATGTATCACCGCAAACCTGGCCAGATGGGAAAACTCCCTCTTGTACTCGATCACTGACCTGGTCCCCTGTTTGATGTTCAAAAACCTCTCTTCTAGCTCATCCTGGTCCGTGGTGGACACAAAATGCTCCAAGAATGCCTCGTCAAACTCCTCCCAAGATATATCTGACAGAGCCCTATCTGCATAGGTGGAGTCCAGCATGGACTTCCACCACCTCTTTGCGTGGGCATCTAGTGTGGAAGATGCCAAAGGGACTGCCTGGCTGAAAGGGCAGCTGATGCCTGCCAGCATCTCCTATATGGCCTCGAGTCATTTCTCGGTCTTTACTGCATTCTCCGTCCCGTGGTACATAGGCGTGGACAAACTCTTGAATGCACTCAGCCAGTTTGATCCCGGATTTCGCAAATGTGCCGAAACCTGCTGGGCTCTGATGGCCTCAAGAATGGCCGTCAAGGTCTGGCCCATCTCTGTCTGTAGAAAAAGAATGGCAGCCGGAGGGGGAGGAACCACATTCTGCGGTACAGCGACCTGTGGAGGCTGCATAAAGGTAAGGTTTATATTAGAATTGACCTAACTCATTACTTAGGTGGACTATTTTAAGTGACTTTTTCCACATGGGCACACCATTGCTTCCGCTGCATAGTTTGTCCGCAAACTAATGCTCGAGCGGGGTGGCCCAGTGCTGTGGACTTCTTCGCTTGCAAAGAATCTTAAATATGTATGACCTTACATGATAATAATGGTGATCTGGAGTTCCCCACTTAACAGGAATCTCAACCAAATTAGCATCAGAACATATAAAACAAGAAAATATAAGCACCATAGTTAATATAAGATTCATGGGTGAGCATGATAAACAAATATGCAGCTTCAAATTCAACCAAGGAATTTGAGATTTGCAACACATGCACTGCAAAAGAATTGTGGCCATGAAATCTAATTTACGATTCCAATAAACAATCATCTAAGAAATCCAATTAAATACAACACAAATATGTTTTTTTTGAATGCATTGCAAATGATACGTATCTATACCATCACCAAGGAATTAGAAGGGTTCTGCAATGAAAATGTAGAATAAAGAAAAAAGATGAAAAATGAATAGAGAAAGATGAAAAAACAGTATAATAAAGAAGAAATGCAATGATGCCTTTCAGTTTAACTTAATTCAAACATTCTCCACACTATATTTTCTAAGCTGAAAATTGCGAAGACAACGAACACGAACATGAAGTGAATGATTGAAAAATCACAAATTTTTTACTAAATAAATAGATTACACCGAAATATCCTGAATAATAATAGAATCATGAAATCTTGATTACACTAAAATAAACAGATCACTAATTTTGTCATCATTCCTCACCACCATTCTTCCCACTTTATTTTCTAAGCTTAAGAACATAATCCAATCAAAATCTAATGAACTTAAGAAAGAAGGCTGTCCAGCTCTCCAACTTAGCAAATAAGGCCAGAAGGATCCTGTAATTCTTCAAGCATTCTCACCTAACTAAGAAAGGCGTTTACCAAACTTATATAGAAATGCAAGTAGAGCAATTATAATAAAAATGCACGGAACAAACACAAAAAACCAGAGAAGAATTTAATAGATTAGAAAGAGAAACAATTCCAGCAATACAATTTTTTCATGATGAATCCAAAGTAAAATCTTAAAACACTTTAAAACAACATAATTACCCATAAAATTGAAAAGTTGAATTATTTGATGACAAGATTCTCAAACATCTGAAACGAAGGAGAATAGATGAACAGTAAACCTAGTTGGAAAGCATACGGGATGGGGAGAAAAATCTCACCTAACTGCATCTTGCAGTACCACGCTTCCGAGTCCTTGAACCCGACAAAAACGTCCATCCTTGCATCCTCAACCACACGAGTGTTAGCCTGCTCTTCCTTCATCTGTGAAAAAAAAAGGAAATCCTGCTGAAAAAAACCCTAGAAAGATATGACAAAGAGCCAAAGACACTCAATTTTGTCAAGTGCAAAGGAATCAAAAAAGATCTACCTGAGCTATATGGGACTCAAGAAACTGTGACATGTCGCCCCACTGCTCGTACTGGATCGCAATCGCCGTCGTTGACCGTTGTCGACTCGTCTTCGTGTGCCGCCACCTGGGTTCGCCCAGGATTGGGAGATCGGCTTCTTGCTACGTGATAAAGCTCCGGAAAAGGAGAGGGGATCGTGAGAGAGCTTGGGAAAAGGAGAGAGCTCGGGAAAAGGAGAGGGAAAAGGAGAGAGCTCTGGAAAAGGATAGAGATCAGGAAAAGGAGAGCTAGGAGATGGATTTTTTTCTGAAATATTTTCTAAATGAATTCAGTCAAATTCAGTAGAGCAGAGTGAGACCTGACCGATGGGGATCTGCACTCTCTCATATATTTAGAGAGCTGTTAAAGGAATCTCAACTCTCGCTAGTGGCAGCCCATTTAAATCTATAAAACCACTTCATTTATTTCTCCTATTTTCACCTATTGATAGCCCAATCCCTCGGGTGACTCCTCCAGGAAAACCCTATTGGAGAGTTGCACTCTATTCTACGGTCAAATCCAGCCACCTCCTCCTTCAGCTTTTGCATACCTGAACTCATTTACCTCCAAGCAGTTTAGTTGACGACTGCTGCTCAGGCTAACATTGCTTCGACCACCTGCATCTCCTACCTCTATACACGATAAAACCCATACCAAGCATCGACGACGAGGAAAGCCTCAGGTTGTTTCTTACTTGTGTGCAAGGGCCAAGTGTTTCCTTCATCCCTATTTAGGATTCAGTGTGTCATCATTGATGATTCTTTAGTGACACTGAGTTTGCGACTTCCTCTCGAAAGCAACCTTGCAGCCAGCGAAGGGTGATAGAAGCTGCTTCTAGGGAGGGGAGATTTGGTTTTTTGGGGCTGTCAATAACAATTTGTTCTACTACGAGAATTTCATGGGCTATAATTAATCTTGGGCTGCCACAAGCAAAAGTTTGGTTGCCGTTGTTGCGGGTTACTCGAGGTTCCTAGTAGATCGAACTAAACTTGGCCGTCTTACCCCGTAGAGCGGTCGAGTGCACAAATAGTAACAGAGTCAAGAGCTCAAATAGTGGTAGAGCGATCGAGGCTCCGTGTGTGCTCATTTAAACTGGATTAAAAACCTTGTGACATATTTTGTATCAGTCAAACTTCAATATTTGTAGCAATTTAAAAGATAACAGATAAATCGAGGGTGATAAGCCACTACTCATTACAACTTGGAGATGATAGAATTAGACTCTTTGTGGGAATGTTGTGCACTCTCGATCGCCGTTTGGATGCGGGATGCGAGAGATGGGCACATAAATAAATCAATGTGGATGACTTGCATAATGTCTTGCATTAGTTTTCATAATTTTGTTATTCGCAGGCTGCCACAATCTTGGTTATTTGCACCCACTACTATCAGTGGTTATGACAGTGGTTACGGGGATGGTGACCCACGTAACGGATGACAATGATTGTAGAAGGATGTTCAGACAATGGTGGTCAAGCGGGTGCCGACCGGGAGGTCCGCCGGGGAGGTCGACTTGGCGGCCGCCGACCTTAAGGAGACTTGCCGAGGAGGCCGCTCGGTGGAGGCCGACCGGGGGAAGCTGCTTGGCGGAGGCCGACCAAGCCAAGACCGGTCGATGAAGTCCTCGTGGAGGCTGCCAGGGCGGCGTCGGGCACCGGCCTCACAGAGGTCGCTAGGGTAAAGAATGCCCAACGTTGGCCTCATGGAGAACAACTAGGCAGCGCCTGATGCTGGCCTCATAGAGGTTGGTCGAGTGGAGGCCACCCAGTGATGGCCTCATGGAGGCAAGCCGGGCGGAGGCCGACCGGACGATGCTCGGTATAACGCCCCTAATTTTTTTATGATTTATTTTAATCACTTTTTGGCGTAAGGGCGTTACATTAATACAAAGTTATTAGTGCGACGTCGTCAGTGCGTTTCCGTGTTGTTGGTCAAGTCGACTGAAATTTGAGCTTGTTAGAGTGTGGAATTTTATGAGTTTAGAAAATTAAAATAATTAATTATAATCGCTATTGCAAAGTATTGTTGTCTAAACTGTGAAAATAAATCGTAAATAGTCACTGGCTCGTCGAACTCTGATTTTGATTTCGTCATTGGATTCGTAGTACCAGTATTTCCCTTTGCCGCAAATTTAATCGAAGACCAAGTTGGCCTTAGTCCAAATCGTCAAATAAAGGTTAAGATTATTTATAAATCATATTATAAAAATAATTATAAATAAAGATTTTCATATAAAAATCGGCCCACCTTAGATTTGGGTTTTACCATCTTTTCTTCATCTTCCTGTTCCTCCGAACAAGAGCCGCGCAAGAGAGAGGAGGCATTTATTCCGGGAGTCTTTCGATGGCCACCGCAGGAGCTCGAGTGAGCAGATTCTTCATCGGAGCATATATTTGGATAGATCTCGCGAAGATTTACGCGCGTGCGATGAGTATTTCTGGTTTCATGAATTTTTGGTGTTTGAGAGAGAATCCTTGTTGGAACCAGCTTTCTGATCCCGCCTAGAGTTCGGACCTGAGGTTGCAGCCCACCCTTACTCTTCTTGAACCACCCACCCGATGAGAGTCGCAGGCCTAGAAACAGACCGTGGGGTCTCCGCTCGGAGTCCCACCTCTTACTTGGAAGAAACTGAAGTCCTTCCCCTCCCTAGCCAATTGCTGAGCTAGGTGCATGTGAGGAAGAATACGGAAGGGTTCAACCACCTGTTACAGGCACCATGTCGGTCTATTTATATGCTTCTGAGTCTGATCTGCAAATATCTATATTGACCCGACCTGAAATTACCAAAATACCCTGGGTAGGGTCTGCCAACAGCCAAACTTCGCTGTCCTGAAGAGCTATATGCAGACCACCTCGGGTAGAAGTATAAAATTACCTAGGGCAGAAGTGTAAAATCCCCCTTGGGGGTAAAAGGGTAAAAACAGCTTCTCTCTCAGGCGGCGAGTGGAGGAAGTGACTGGCAGGCCAGACGGTCCCACTTGTCCGTCTCGCCGGCCTCTCACCCTACTGGCCATCTCGCCTTCTAAGGCCAGCTTGCGCCCCAAAGGATGTCTCGCCTACAGCAGAGAACCGCTCGTCTCGCTACCTGCTAGTGGACCACCCGATCCCACTCGCCAACCAAGTTCCTCTCGCCATCTTCTCTGGTCACAACTGCTGGAAAGACCTCCCGCGAGCCCTAGGTTGTACACAATCCCCGCTCTTTTCGAGGTTTGTCCAAGCTTGGAAAGAAAGTCCAACCGGGGCACGCGGTTGTCGGGGTTCATTTGCAGGAATCTTTGACGGGGCCCACCCCTGGAGTCTATAAATATGAGCCCCCACCTCAATAGAGAATGCCCCCCTTTCTCATTTCAGCTTCTCTTCAACCCTCAACATGTTCCACAGCCAGAGCTTTAGCGAACGTCTCGCGATGGTGCGTAAACAAAACAAAGCCAACGTGGCTGCCCTGATGCTGCCTGTGGGGCGCACCCCGACCTCGGGGCCTTCATCCTCTCGTCCAAAGAAGATGAAGGCCGCTAGCTCTGCCCTCTCGGCCGACGCGACCTCCTCGGCACCCTCGACAGCTGATACACTTCCTCCCACGCCTTCCGGGGAGAGACAGGTGATTCTGGGTTCTTCTTATCGCTTCTCTTTCCTCTTATTGTCTCGCCTATTGACAATTCCCTTTCAGGGAAACCTCGCCGACTCCCCTATGCCCATGAATCCTCCGGATGTCCCCCACCAAAGTCATCAACGTCCTGACTCGCCTGAGGAATCTTCCCACCAACCACTAGGAGAGAAGACCTCTCGCGAATTGTGGGAAATCCTCGCATCCCGAGTAAGAAAACTCATCCCACCTTTTTTTCTTCACACATTCAGGCTCTTTCATTATGCCCTTTCGCCTTTCCTCTCTGTGCAGGTATTCAATTCGAGTCAAGTACCGAGGGGTCTCCCGCGCCACCACCCCTCTCGCCTCTTCCTCACCCTGATGAGATCGAAGATTACCTGGGCAATCCCATGGACACCCTGGAGTTGAAGCGCCAGACAGCCTTGATGTTTTGAAAGTATACACACATCATCCGCGAGATAGAGCTGGAGAAGCAGGCTTCTGATCGGCGCATGGACTGGCTGGAAACTGAGTGCAATCGCCTTTCTGCCGAGATCGAGGTCGACGGCGTGATGGATGGGACCGACCCCAGGCCATCATAAATGAGATGGACGAACACCTCCGTCTCTCGCGTCGCGGTCTAGTCTCTGCCAGTGCCTTCCATCTGCCCGGTCGCCCTCCATGCGCTGGAGGTCGGGGTGGCCGCTGGAAGTGGCACAAAAATTGAGGGGTCCAGGGGTCATCTCGCCTACTTAAGGCTTCCTTGTAACTTCATGTACCAATCGACCACCCGCCTGGTTAATCATTAATTTGTTATTTAGATCCTCTTGGACAAGATGCCCGCCACGTGCGGGATGAACTAATTTATGATGAACATTTATTATTATGATATTATTGCCAACCCGTCGTGTCATGTCGGGTCTTTCATCATTACTGTGTTTAATAAGTCTATTTTTAATTAAACATTAATCATGATATAATGGGCTCCTCAGAAGAATCGCCGTGACGCTTCCGCTCCCCGGGTTTTGGAGAGAGAGAGAGAGAGATGAATCGTTAGGTTGCCTCTTCGGCTTCCGCCTTTTCATTTTCCCGCCCAATCTCCTCTCTCCTCTCTATCCGCTATAAATACCCCTCTCCTAGATCTGGATACTTCCACGCCTGCAACATTGTTCTTCGCTATTTTTCGTGATCAGAGCTCTCGCCTGCTCCTCCTTCACTTAACACCTCTTGCGCCTCGCTCTCCCTTCCATCCTTTCTCCTCTTCAATTTCTGCCTTCTCGCCGGCTATGGGGAAGAAGAAGGTAGAAGAAGGCGAGGGTTGCAGCCGCTGTGGGAGGCGGTTTGCAGACCATGATTTCCCTCTCGGCCGGTTACCAGAGGAAGAGTACAGTCGATTCGCCATCAAGTTTCTCGCTGATGGTTATCTGTCTCGCCCACCCAAAGTCGGCGAGTGCATCAATACCCTCTACCTCGATGAACTAGCCTTCCCCATATCGCACTTCGAGGCGGGGCTAAGACTCCCCCTCTGGCTAGAGGTTAAATTGGTCTTTAAATACTTTGGAGTTGTTCCCGTGCAGTTCAACCCCAACGCGATCGCGATGATAGTTGCTTTCGCCAGCTACACACGGAGAGAGCGTATTGAATTTAGCTTGACCATATTCCGCAAGCTATTCATTTATCACGCAAAAGACGACGGTGTTTTCTACTTCACAGGTTAAGGACTGAAGGTGTGTGAGATGCCGAACAAGAACCATCACTGCCTGACCCGCTTTATTTTCATCCGCGGGAACTTGGGAGGTGTCTCTCTCGCCCCGGTGTCGCCTGCTGTGTTCTACTACGAGATCCCCAAGGTTGGGGCTGCCGAGAAGGCTCTCTGCCATTTATTTGAAGGGAAAAACTTCGAGGTCAAATTCCTCCGGCGAGACCTCGACTCGCTCCCTCCTATCCTTCCCGGCAAAGGTATATCCCCATCCCCTTAACATTATGCTCAACTTCTTGCTCTATTCTAACTATTATCCTGTTTAGGGGAGAGAACCATCCCCGTCCACTCCCCTTACCAGAGCAACAGGGGTCTGGCCCTTGCGAGTATGGCGGTAGAGGAGGCAAAGGAGATGCTGACCCCCGCCCCAAAGAAAAGGCCTGGGGGCGAGGATGCCGCTTCTCGCCACAGCCCGAAGAAAAAGGTGAAGAAGGCGGTGTCCTTCACGAAGGAGAAGAAAAGAACTGCTCCTAAGAAAAGGAAGGAAATGTCGGGGTCCCTGACCCCATTTCTGTGGAAAAGTCTCCCTCACCTCACCATCAAGTCGTCTCGCCTGCCCGCGAGACGGCCCTACCTGATCAAACCACCACTACCACTGTCCAGCCCACCGATCTGCCCCCCCCCCCCCCCCCCCCCCCCCCGCGAGGAGGGATCTTCCAGCCGCCCAGCTCATTCCTCGCATCCAAATTACAACATGGGGCCTGCTACGGACGATGTCGCCGACGAGCCAATACTCTTGTGGGAGAAGGATGCCAACCGCGTGTTGGTGTCTACTCTCTATCCCTCTTGGAAGGAGCAAGACCTGCCCACCAATCATGCCTTCTCCCTCGCTTACGGGCTATACGGCGGCCTTGGAATGGAGCCCGTGGATAATGAGGTGTCACGAGACCTCATCCTGAAGTCCGCACATGCCCAGTTTCACTCCATGGAGCTTTCACATCGGATCTCGTGCCTCTTGGTCTACAACAACAAGAAGTGGAAGGAGGCCGAGGACAGCCTCGCAGAGGAGCGCGAGAAGTCCAATGACCTCGAGAAGCAGTTGGCCGTCGCCGACACCCTCCTCGCGCGAAGCCATGGGGGTGGTAAGCTTTTTTAATTGTCACTCGCCAGTCTCGCTTGCTGGCTCTTCATAAACTTATACTGACTGACGACCTTCTCATATGATGCTGAGACTGTCGATTGCATACGCTCACGCATTGCGTCTTTAGAGTGAAAGATCAAGAAGTTGAAAGCTGAAAATGCCCGTCTTGTGGACAACACCGCACTCCATCCGCATCCATTCCAATCTCCCCCGCCACCTCGCTATTCCTCGGACGAGGTCGACACCCTCTATCGAGACTCCAACATCAAGGCGACGGAGCTTGTTCTCCAGATGATGAAGGAGCTGGGGGTGGTCCGGGACGATGCCAAGACGGTCACCATCCGTGACTTGGTCCCCCAGCTGTATGGCGAGACAGATGACAGCTCCTCCTCCGGTGGAGAGGAGTGAAAAGATGTCGAAGTCTGGGACCTTCCCGCCTCTTTTTTGTCTTCTCTTGTACTTATAAACATTTAAATTTCTTATGATAGTGAAATGTTTCATGCGATAGTGTTTCTTTTCTATAATGAACAAAGAGAATTTTATTATAATCTCTCGCACTTCTTACTTCATTGCGCTTTATCCTGCCATCTCGCTTGATTAGTTATTTCAAAAAATGCTAGTCCCTGGGCTTCCCCTCGCCATTGCCGCACGCGAGGCCACCTACCCCTTTTCTCCCCTCTCGCCCCGTGATCAGCCCAGCGACATAAACCTTGGAGACCAACCGCTCCTCCTGATAGGTCCCTCATTTTTATGCTAGGCCTATGCCTTTGATAGCGACCACCCGCTCGCTGTGGGCGAGACCACCCATGCCGAGTGCCAGTCAGGGATGCTCTTGGTCGCGCCTCCAATTCTTCCTTTTCCACGGAATTCTCTATTAATTTTCTGACAAATATGGACATCTCCCCGTGAGCACTTACCACTTGCTCTACCCGCTAGATGAGGGCCTGGTCAGCTGGCCTGTTCGAGGTCTCCTCGCCCAAATAGTTTCAACCACCGAGTGTGCCTACAACCCTTCCAGCTAGATGGGAGCCTGGTTAGTGGGTCTGCTCGGAGTCCCCTTTCCAAAACACCTCCAACCACTGAGTGAGCCTACAGCCCTGCCAGCTAGATGGGATCCTGGTCAGCGGGTATGTTTGGCATCTCCTCTCCAATGCACCTCCAACCACCGAGTGAGCTTACAGCCCTGCCAACTAGATGGGAGCCTGGTCAGCGGGTCTACTCAGGGTATCCTCTCCAAAGCCTCCAACCACCGAGTGAGCCTACAACCCTGCCAGCTAGATGGGAGCCTGGTCAGCGGGTCTGCTCGGGGTCTCTTCTCCAAAGCACCTCCAACCACCGAGTGAGCCTACGGCCCTACTAGCTAGATGGGAGCCTGGTTAGCCGGTCTGCTTGAGGTCTCCTCTCCAAAGCACCTCCAACCACCGAGTGAGCCTACATCCCTGCCATCTAGATGGGAGCCTGGTCAGCTGGTCTCCTCGGGGTCTCCTCTCCAAAGCACCTCCAATCACCGAGTGAGCCTACAGCCCTGCCAGCTAGATGGGAGCCTGGTCAGTAGGTCTACTCGGGGTCTCCTCTCCAAAGCACCTCCAACCACCGAGTGAGCCTACAACCCTGCCAGCTGGATGGGAGCCTGGTTAGCGGGTCTACTCGGGGTCTCCTCTCCAAAGCACCTCCAACCACCGAGTGAGCCTATAGCCCTGCCAGTTAGATGAGAGCCTAGTCAACAGGTCTGCTCGGGGTCTCCTCTCCAAAGTACCTCCAACCACCGAGTGAGCCTATAACCTTGCCAGCTAGAGGGGAGCCTGGTCAGCGGGTCTGCTCGGGGTCTCCTCTCCAATGCACCTTCAACCACCGAGTGAGCCTACAACCCTGCCAGCTAAATGAGAGCCTGGTCAACGGGTCTGCTCTGGGTCTCCTCTCCAAAGGAACTCAAACCACCTAGTGAGTCTACAGTCCTGCCAGCTAGATGTGAGTCTGGTCAGCGGGTCTGCTCGGGGTCACCTCTTAAAAGCACCTCCAACCACCGAGTGAGCCTACAGCCCTGCCAGCTAGATGAGAGCCTGGTCAGCGGGTCTGCTCGAGGTCTCCCTGCAGCTATCTCCACACTTCACCTTTAATGTCATGAAAAGGGACACCCGCGATTTCATCCTAAGGTCATATCCGAATTGCAAGCATTGAACAATAAAAACACAATGAACAAAATGTGTTACGGATAAAATCTCTTCAAGTCATCGCCACTTCGGGCGCGATCAAGGGGTACCTCGTCCACATCCTGGAGGTGGTACCCTCCTGACTTCAAGACCTCCCTTACTACAAAATGACCCTCCCAATTTGAATTGAGCTTTCCTACGGAGGCCCCTCTATCTGCTGCATCCACCTTATTGCGAACCAGATCACCCTTCTAGAATTATTTGATCGTTATATGCTTGTCAAAGTATCTCGCCATCCGGCGCTTGACCTCCTCCTGCCGGATCACTGCCAAATCCATGAGCTCCTCCACGAGATCAAGAGAGAGTTTTTGTTCCTCCATGTTCTTTGTCATCCATCCTTTGTCTACCTCTCTTGCAACAACTACTCTTGGTGACATAACCTCGAACTCTACTGGTAGGACAGCCTCCGAGCCGTGGTAGATCTTAAAGGGGGTCTCTCCTGTAGAGCTGTTTGGTGTGGTTCTCAGGGCCCATAGGACTGAAGGGAGCTGTTCCACCCAGCTCCCCCTCAGGTTCTCCACTTTTTTCTTCAAAATGTTAACAATGATCTTTTTTGCTGCTTCCACTTATCCATTGCTCCGCGGGTGATGAACCGAGGCAAAGTGGAGATCTATACCCAGACGGATGCAGAAGTCCACGAATTCTCTATACCCAGACGGAATGCAGAAGTCCACGCATTCCCTTGTATGGAGTTATCTTCTGAAGAATATTGTAGGGAGTGTCATTTGCTAGACTGGGCTTAGGAGCATGAGGAGGAGGAGATTTTCTCTTCTTAGATACTTGCTTTTTCTTTGGTTCATCATCAGAATCCTCATCCTCATCCTCATCATCATCATCAGATTCTTGAGGATTATCATATAGTGCATCTAGTGCTTTTAGAGCTTCAACAGAAATTAGAGGTTTTTCAGCTTGAGTGGGAGCTGGAGGAGGAACAACAACTGGAGCTGGAGAGCTATCTGTGATAGTGCTTTTAGCAGCTGCCTTATTCTCTTCTTCAATATCAGCTAAGATCAAGACATCAAGATCTGGCATAGGGGAGTCATCCTTAACAAAACTGGGGGCAGAAATAATTTCTGGAGGGGATGGGATGATTACAGGTTCTGGAATAACAAAATTGTCTCTTAGTTGCTTGGCAACTTTAGGACTGATATGGGAAGAATATGGAACAATAGCCAAAGATTGCTTAGTATAATCTGCTTAGAGGGAAGCTCAAAAATGCAGTATCAAAAATTTTCAATAAATATTCTAAATCTACTGTGGGATTAATGATGAAATCACCAAAAGTAATTATCTCTTCTGGAGCAGACTCTTCTATATCCATGTTAGTCTCAATAAAATGAATGAAATCAATCAAATATTCATTTTCTGCTGCTTCTTCTGGAGCTACTGCTGCTGCATCTGCTGATACTGGAACTGCTACTACTGCTGGAATTGCTGCAGCTTCATCATCAAGTATCTTCCCCTGCCTGGTTTTAGTAATTACTAGAGCCAGGCCCCAAAATGAAGAGGGGGAAGCAGTGAGGGAAGATATCTGGGCAGATAGGGTAGATATGGAAGTTGGAAGCGGTGTAATGGACTCTACTATTATTGTTTTGTGGAGGGGTGTGATGAGGGCAATGACAGATGAGATGGTGGAGGAATCCAGTGATGGAGTGATAGATGGTGTTGAGGTGGAAGCATTTGGATGGATGGTAGATGTTGGTGAGGATGGAGGAATGACATCTTGCGATGGGATAACCTGGATGGATTTAGTTGGAAGAGAGGGAGTATTGGGAGGAGAGGACAGTAGTTTGAAGGTTGGTATAGAGGACAAGTGTGGTAGAAGAGGAGATGAAGGTGGTATTAGGGCTGGTATATCATGGGGGGATTATGGTGATTGAGATGGAGTGGGTTGATGGTATTCCTGGGTGGGTGAGGAATGGAAGTCAGTAAGGTCTATTGTTGGAGAGGTGGTAGGTAATGTAGCTGTAGTAGGAACATGAACAGAGGGTTGTGGTTGTTGATGTGGTTGAAGTTGTTGTTGGAGTTGTTGATGTGGTTGAATAGATGGAGTATGAACTGTGGAGGGTGATTGTTGTTGAGTTGCTGGAAGGGATGGAGGTGTGGGGATGATCTCTTCAGTAGGGTGGGAAGTGGCCCTAACAGCCCTTGTGCTTTCAGAAGCTGGGGTGGAAGAGGTTGAAGCCTTGCATGGCTTGGATATAGTCCTCTCCCACCTGCCAAACAAGGCACAGGTGAGCTTATTGCTGGCATTAATGAATATGGTCGGGGAGACCAGTGATTCAGCAGCCTTCTCCTTCAGGAAGATCCCTAGGATCCTTCCAAAACACACTTCCTTTTTATTAGTCTTTTTCTTTATTAGATCAAAGATGATATGTGCCCAGTTCACCTTCTTCTTGTTAACCAGTGCACACATGACCAAAAGCTGATGCCTGGTAATATAATCATGTACAGTGTGCTTGCCTAACAAGACTTTCCCAACAATATATGCCAGAAATTTATATTCTGCAGATAAATGTTTTTGCAACAACTTATTGGGGTTATCTCCAGTATAACCCATCAAACTCAACATCATATCATATTCTTCAGAATCTATTTCCAGTTCTTCTTCTCCATTATCCAAACCAAATATTTCAGTTAATACGACCGGAGATAGGGAGATAGCGTTACCCGCAATTGTTCCAATCATTGTATTTTCTTCTGTTGTCGATGATGCATAGACCTATTCTCTTATCTCAGTTCCAGATAATTTTATCCTTGTTGTCATCAAATTCTTCAGTTGTTGCTCTTCTAGAAGTTGTAGAATGTTTAGAAATATCAGATCTGAATGCTGAAATGAATCAAAGTCAATATCAAAACCGGTGTCGAACTTCATCGCATCCAATGTTCCCGCTGGAATCGCCATGAAATCACCTGCAAGAGAGAAAAATGACGATCAAGTGCAAGGAAACAGAAAGTGCGGGACGAAGGTCGAAGAAAACCTATATATAAGGTTTTCCAGAATAAGAATCGACAGACTCCGTTCCACGAAAATTAAGAAATTCTTCGACCTGAGATTGACGAAATAATTGATAGTTAAATAATTTGTCGAGCTCAGTTTGAAGATTTGAAGATATTTTGTCGAGCTCCGTTCGGCGAAAGTTTTCTGAAGTGGATTCGTCGATCTCCGTTCGACGAAAACAACTTCACTCACAGAGAGTTCGTCGACCTCCATTCGACGAATATCTCCCAAACTTTCCCTAATTCGTCAAGCTCCGTTCGACGAACTCTGGAAAATTCGTCGAGTGTGGACAAAAACTAAACTAAGTCTTCTTCATTGATCATTCCAATCTGATTTATAAAGAATAAGTGATTTTTCTCATCCAGAGGTTTGGTGAATATATCAGCTCTTTGTAAATCAGTGTAGATATAGACAAGATTAATTTTGTTTTTTACCACACACTCTCTAATGAAATGATGTCTAATGTCTGTATGCTTAGTCCTACGGTGATGGACTGGATTTTGTGCTATTGCTATAGCACTTGTGTTATCACAAAAGAGAGTTGAATTATTTAAGTTGAGACTATAGTCTAGGAGTTGGTTTTGAAGCCATAGTATCTGAGAACAATAACTGCCTGCTGCGATATATTCTGCTTCAGCAGTTGAGGTGGATACAGATGACTGTTTCTTGCAAAACCAGGATACTAACCTCATACCAAGGAACTAACAAGTCTCAGAGGTGCTTTTTCTATCAACCATGCATCCAGCAAAGTCAGCATTTGAAAATCCATTTAAATCAAATTCTGACTCAGCAGGATACCATAGGCCTAGACTAGGACAACTCTTTATATATCTCAAAATCCTTTTTAAGAAAACTAGGTGAGATTCTTTTGGGTTCACTTGGAACCTAGCACAAATGCATGTGGCAAACATGATATCAGGTCTGCTTACTGTAAGATATAGTAAGGACCCAACAATGCCCCTATACAATTTCTGATCCACAGGTTTCCCATGTGCATCAGAGTTAATCACAGCATTAGTAGTCATGGGTGTTCTCTTTGCTGAGGCATCAGCCATCCCAAACTTTTTGATAAGCTCTTTTGCATATTTAGCTTGGGAGATGAAGATGCCATCAGACAACTGCTTCACTTGGAGACCAAGGAAGTAGGAGAGCTCACCCATGCTACTCATTTCAAATTTTTAATGCATGAGGTCAAAGAACCTCTTGGATAATTTGGAATCAGTAGACCCAAATATGATGTCATCCACATAAATTTGTACTAATAAAGTTTGGTCCTTATGATGTCTAGTGAAAAGTGTCTTATCTAATATGCCTCTAATGAATTTATGCTTTATCAAAAAGCTAGCTAGGGTCTCATATCAAGCTTTTGTAGTCTGGTTGAGACAATAAAGAGCTTTATGCAATTTGAAAACATGATAAGGGTGAGTTGGAGAGACAAAACCTGGAGGTTGTTCAACATAAACGTCTTCTTTAAGTAATCCATTCAGTAATGCACTCTTCACATCCATCTGATACACCTCGAATCTCTTGTAGGCTGCATAGGCAAGGAATATTCTGATTGCCTCTAACCTTGCCACTGGTGCAATGTTTTGGTCATAATCTATTCCTTCCTCTTGCTTATATCCTTGAGCAACAAGCCTAGCCTTGTTCCTCACTATTGTGCCTTGGGCATCCAATTTTTTTCTGTATACCCATTTGGTTCCAATGATTGGATAGTCTTGGGGTCTTGGAACCAAATCCCAAACTCTACATCTCTCAAATTGGTTTAATTCCACCTGTATTACAATGATCCAGTGGGGATCTTTCTATGCATCATGGATGGATAGAGTTTCAACCAGAGAGAGAAAACAAGCACGCATCAAATCTTGGTTGAGTTGATGCCTGGTCTGTACACCTACTGATATGTTTCCAATCACTTGAGATCTGGGGTGATCCCCTAGTGTGACAAGATTATTGGGTGGAGTTGGTTCTGCAATAGTATTAGGAACTAATTCTTCTTGTGGAATTATATTTGCTATTAGGGGAAGATCAATTCCTTCAGTGCCTTCATCTTCACATTCTTCAGTGACTTGTGTAGAACGATGTGTTGGAACCTCTTGAGTGAGGTTTAGTCCATCCAACTTCTCACACAAGTGAGGTACCTGCAAAGTGCTATTGGTAGAAATCTCTTTCTCCTTGCAAGACATGTTAGCTTCATCAAATGTAATAAGAATAGATTCTTCAATTTTTAGAGATGATTTATTGAAAACCCTGTAGCTTTTTCTTACTTGGGAATATCCTAGAAATATTTCCTCTTCAGCCTTAACCTCAAACTTTCTAATATATCTTTTGTTATTGTTGTGAATATAACATATACATCCAAATACTTTAAGATAGTTGATTTTAGGTTTCTTACCTTTAAGTAATTCATAGGGAGTCCTATTTTTTAGTTTGTGAATTAAACTCCTATTCAGGACATAATTTGTTGTGCTTACAGCCTCTGCCCAAAAGGTTAGGGGCATGAAAGTATCTGCAAGCAATGTACCTGTAGCTTCTATGAGTGTCCAATTTTTCCTTTCAGCTACCCCATTTTGTTGAGGAGTTCTAGGAGCTGAGAAGCAATGCCTGATACCTTCCTTCTCACAGAACTCATGCATAAGAAGAGACTCAAACTCTGTGCTATGATCACTTTTGATCAATGCAACATGAGTAGAGAACTCAATCTGTATGGTCCTGAGAAAATTTGTAAGAACCTTAAAGGTATCTGACTTAGATCTCAGAAAGGACACCAAGTGAACCTGGAGAAGTCATCCACAATAAATAAGGTGTAGGATTTCCCTTCTAGGTTTTGTACAACAATGGGTCCAAAGAGATCCATGTGTAGCAAATACAAAATCCTAGGTGAATCACTTTTATTAACAGATTTAACGCTAGATTTAGTTTGCTTGCCTAGTTGACAAGCCCTGCAAAGGCCTTCCTTCTTGTAGGGAACAGAAGGTAAACCTCTAACAAGGTTATCTTTTGATAGCCTAGTAATTTTTTTCAGGTTTACATGACCTAGCCTTTTATGACATAAATCATTCTGATTACTAGTTATATTCAGTAAGCAGATATCAGAATTGGCAGAAAGAAAATCAACAAAGTATATGTTACCTTGTCTATTCCCAATTAAAACTGTTTGTTTTTCCTTATTAGAAATAGTGCAAGAAGATAAGTTAAAGTGCACCTGATAACTTTCATCACATAACTGACTTATGGAGATGAGGTTATGCTTGAGTCCTCTGACATATGTCACTTTCTTGAAAGTGACTGCTCTAATCTTCACTTCTCCAAAGCATTCTAACTAGCCACATTTGGAATCCCCAATGATAACCTTTGGCCCCAGCTTGGACTTGTATTTGTGTAATATGTCCTTGCTGCCAGTCATATGTTTGGAGCAACCACTGTCCAAGTACCAAGTCTGATTCACACTTGGACATCTCTTCACCTGCAATGGAAACAATTAATTGTTCTTCACCCAGGACACCTTGGGTCCTTTGTTTTGCTAGTAAGAGAGGTTAGATATAAAAAAATTCTGGTTTGGATTTGTATCCTAAAGGGTGATATCTCCTAGGTGGTATAACCCAATCAGTTACAGGATTAAAAAGGTTTCCTAGAATTATTTGAGTTACTGTTATAATTAAAATTTCTGTTAAGTCTTTCTGTGTTCGACGAATTGGGTTGAAATAGTCGATCTCTGCCCAGAGAATGAACGTATTCATTTTTTGTGCCCCATATTTATCGACCTCTGCTCGACGAACCATACAGAGTTCGTCGATCGTAGTTAGATAAATAATTATAGTTATAGTTTGCGTTCAGCTTTTGTCAAGTGGGGTTCGACAAACTGGCAACATTTCGTCGATCTGAGTTCGACGAATTCTACTGAACTTTGTTTTTAGTTAATGTTTTCTGATTTTTGTTGTTTTGACTATTTGTTTTTGAAATTTGTTTTATGGTTTGATTATGGTTCATTTTCTCTTTCCCTTTTGCAGAAACAAATTTAATGGGGGTTGATAAAATATTTTTCTTGAGGATGAGGGGCAAACTTGATGAAGCACCCAAGCCTAGCTTGCCATTGAGTCTGGCATTTACAGTGCTTGTGATGTACATCAGCTTGAGGCTTCTCCCATTGAGAGTTTCCTCAAGTTGTTTAGCCTCACATAATGCAGTTTTTAATAATATGATTTGTTCATTAGCTAAGGTTAATTCAGCCTTTAACCTATTATTTTAAGAATTAATATTCTCTAGGTTTCCTAATTTTTCCCTAAGTGTCTTGATTTATTTTTCTGAATTAATTAAATCTATGCACATTATTTTAAATTCAAATTTAAAAGAATCAGAACTGTAATCAAATGAAGATAATACCTTGTCAGCTTCAGAATCTAAAACTGCTTCATTTTCTGAATCTTCTTCTTCTGAATGGCTCCTGGAAGGATCAATGGCCATGAGGCAAACCGCTTTGGCCCTTGCCTCTTCCTCTTCTTCACTGGAGCTGGAGGATGATGATTCATCCTCAGTTTCACTCCAAGATTCAGCCACAAAACCTTAGTCCTTTTTCTAATATTTGCTGGAGGAAGTTCTGCTGTTGTGCTGTCTTCTTGTGTCTTTTTCTCTTTTCTTCTCTTCTTCTTCTTCTGATTCTCTAGACACTCAGAGATGAAGTGTCCAGGTTTCCTGTAACCAAAACACACCACTTCTTTAGTTGGTATTTTTTCATACCTTGGTATATCATCCTCCCTTGATGACTTTCTCCTGAAGTCTTTTCTTGCCATTTTGTAGAATTTTTTGGCAAAAAGGCTCATCAGCTCTTCATTTGTTGTTGAATTCTCTGTCTCCTCAGCAGCCTTGAATGCAATGCTTTGTTCTCTTCTTGCTGGAGGAGGTGTTCTTTGCTCAGCTACCTCTCTGGACTTGATCAGCTGTTCATAGGACTTAAGCTTGCCTAATAGAAATTTAGTGGAGATCTCATTTAGGTTTCTGGCCTCCTTGATAGGCCAGATCCTTGAATCCCATGATCTTGGGAAACACATAAGGATCTTATCATTCACCTCAGTGAGGGTGATGTCCTTGTCCAATGTTTTTAGCTCATTGATGATTGAGCTTAACCTATTGTACATATCAGCCACTGACTCAGCTTCTTCTTTCTTGAAATTCTCATAGAGGGATATGATATTGGATCTTCTATCCTTTCTTTGATCTGCTGATCCAGCACCATTTGGTTAAGGGAATCCCAAATGGCTTTCGCTGAGGTTCATTCAGCCACCTTTTGAAAGATGTCATCTGACATAGTTTGTTCCAGTATATTCATTGCATTGTCATCAATAATATTTGCCTTTCTCTAGGCTTCAGTCCACTCAGGTGGTGGGACTGCAGTTGTGGTTGAAGATGTTGCATAAGTAGATGCTTGAGGGGGACCTGTCAAGATGGAATTGTAGATATCTTCATCAATATAGTTCATATACAATTTGATTCTTACCTTCCAGATTACAAACCTATTTAGGTTGCAAACTGGAGGTCTGGTGCTTGTATAGTCTTTGTTTTGTGTCATTGCTGTGTATATAATCTAAATAAAAATCAAGATAAAAGATGAAATCTGATCTAACATAGGATCTTTGGTTCAAGGGTTAGCTTGTACACCAAGGAATCCAAGCTCTGATACCAATTGAAAGTGAGCTGTTAGATCAGGAATACTCTAAAGGGGGGGGGGGGTGAATAGAGTATTCATGTTTTATAAAAATTTTAATTGATTTTATCTAGGGCAGGAATAAAATTAAAAGCATAAACAACAACCTAACAACTAACACAACCACAGCAAGAAACAAAAGAAAAGGGCAATCCAGACAACACAAAAATTTATAGTGGTTACCCTAAACTTGGGTACATCCACTCTTCTACCACCCTAGTAGGAATCCACTCAGATTTTTGATCAGGTGCCTGACACCAATGAGATTTTGATCAGGTGATCAAAAACCAAACCTCAAATCTTTTGATCAGATGACTTGCAACCAGGAATAACTTTTGAAGGGAGTTATAACCCTTTATACAGTGCGGGTGAGAGATGATATTGTCTTCTCTTTCTCAATATACAACTGAGAATACTTGTCGATATTGATTTTAGCAAAGGCTCCCCCCGAGGTATAGAATGGTTCAGAGAGATGGAGCCTTACTGCAGGGTGATAGGACTTCAGTAGTTCAGCCTTGATCAACAGATGTTCAGGAACTTCTTTGATAGATAAAGTTGTAGTTGTCCTTTGAAGTGTCCTGGAGTGTTGAAGACAGAAGACTCTTGATTTTGATTTGGTGTTCTTCTTCTTCAGATAGCAGATGATCTTCAGATATATGGCTTATTTTCTGTATCAGAAATCTATGGAAGAAAGTGCAGAGAGTTTCTTGATTCAGACTTATTGTCTTTTTCTCTGTGTGTCTATCTATCTTGTTCTGTCCATCTTGCAGGAAGAAGAGAGAAAATCTCTTTTTGTATTTCCTGTCAAAAATGGTCTTTTGAAATTTGAAATCCTCTGCAATGAATGCTGACGGCCTTGAGAATTAACTGCATTGAATTATTTCTCCAACTGTCCCATGGAAAAACGGCAGGCAATAATCCTGGAGAAGACCATAATCAATGCTCTGTCTAACGGTTATATTACAGAGAATATTTGAGCATTAATTACTCAGGAATTATTGCAGTAAGAAGGGGATAAAAGTATGGAAAATAACTAAGTCTGGATTCGTAGAACTGATAATAGAAATCGTCGAGCTGAGTTCACAGTTCGTCGACCTGAGTTACTGAGTTCGTCGACCAGATGACTTCTGTTCGTCGAGCTGTGTTCCAAGATCGTCGATCAAAGAGCAGAACTATATTCTCTAGAAACTTTTCCTTTTTTGTGTATGGAGTTCATCGAGATGATAAATGTTTTCGTCGACTGAAGTTCAGCAAAATATTTATGGACTTATAATAATTTCAAATGCTTTTGGATGAAGGTGTTGAAGTTAAATATCCAGAATTCGTCGACCTAAGAATTGGTTTCATCGAGCTAAGGACCACTAACTACTGCTGGATAACTCTAGCTATCGTGGTCAAAGTTCGTCGAGCTGAGAATCCTGAGTTCGTCTACTGGAGATGATTCTGGACTTAGAAAAATAGAAAAGATTTTGGCTATAAGAAGTTGAAGTAAAGAATCCAGAAATCGTTGAACTAAGATCCAGATTTGTCGAGCTGAGAACTTTATAACTGATACATGATCCTTGCCTAGACTGTGGTCGAAGTTCGTCGAGCTGAGAACTAAGTTCGTCGACCAAAGTCTGATTCTGGACTTTGAATAATGAGATGTTTTTTGATCTTGAAGTGTGGAAGTATAGTGTCCAAAGTTCGTCCACCTGAGTACCAAGTTTGTCGAGCTCAGCACAGAGAATTGTCTCTGAGATCGTCAAGCTGAGCACGACATTTGTCGAACCGCATTCGACGAACGTCGAACTCATTTTACTTAGTATGAAATCTGTCTAAGTCTTGAGTCTCTGGCAGTGTTGATGGCTGGTCCTTGCAGTGTTGATGGCTTGTCCTTGTAGTGTTTATTCTAAGGACTTGTCCTAGACTCTAGGACACAACTATGACCCTGGCTATGCATGTTGGGTCAAATGATCCAAACTTAGTGAACCTAGCCCAAATCAAACTAGGGATCCAACAAATTGTTCTTGACCCAGGTTACCTTGGGTCCTTTGTTTTGCTTGTATGAAAAGCTAGAAATTATCGAAAATTCAGGTTGAGACTTATATCCTAGAGGGTGATATCTTCTAGGTGGTATAACCCAATCATCTATAGGATTAAATGGTTTTCTAGAATTATTAGAGTTGTTGTTATAATTAACATTCCTGTTAAGTCTTTCTGGGTTCGACAAATTTCTGTGAGTTCGTCGACCAGAGTTCGATGAATTGGGATGAGATCGTCGATCTCTGCCCAGAGAATGAACATATTCATTTTTTATGCCCCACGTTCGTCGACCTCTGCTCGACGAACCATATAGAGTTCATCGATCGCAGTTAGACGAATAATTATAGCTATAGTTTTCGTTCAGAGTTTGTCGATCTGGGTTTGACGAACTGGCAACATTTCGTCGATCTGAGTTCGACGAATTCTGCTGAACCATGTTTTTAGTAGTTTTCTGATTTTTTTTGTTCTGACCTATTGATTTTGGGATTTGATCTAAGGTTGGTTTATTGTTTATTTTCTCTTTCCCTTTTGCAGAAACAAATTTAATGGGGGTAGTCAGAATATTTTTCTTGAGGATGGGGGGCAAACTTGATGAAGCACCCAAGCCTAGCTTGCCATTGAGCATGACATTTACAGTGCTTGTGATGTCCATCAACTTGAGGCTTCTCCCATTGAGAGTTTCCTCAAGTTGTTTAGCCTCATATAACTCGATTTTTTATAATATGATTTGTTCATTAGCTAAGGTTAATTCATCCTTTAACTTATTGTTTTCAGAATTACATTCTCTATGTTTCCTAATTTTTTCCTAAGAGTCTTGATTTCTTTTTCTGAGTTAATTAAATCTATGCACATAGTTTTGAATTCAGTTTTAAATGAATCAGAACTGTAATCAAAAGAAGATAATACCTTGTCAGCTTCAGATTCAGAAACTTCTTCATTGTCAGAATCTTCTTCTTCTGAATGGCTCCTGGAAGCATCAATGGCCATAAGGCAAACCTCTTTGGCCCTTTACTCTTCTTCATCTTCACTGGAGATGGAAGATGTTGATTCATCCTCAGTTCACTCCAGGATTCAGCCACAAAACCTTTCTCCTTCTTCTTGTATTTGCTGGAGGAAGGCCTACTGTTGTGTTGTCTTCTTATGTCCTTCTCTCTTCTCTTCTCCTTCTTCTGATTCTCTGGACACTCAGAGATGAAGTGTCCAGGTTTCCTGCAACCAAAACATACCACTTCTTTAGTTGGTGTTTTGTGATCCTGCCTGCATGACTTCTTCCTGAAATCCTTTCTTGCCATATTGTAAAATATTTTGGCAAGTAGACCTAACAGCTCTTCATTTATTGTTGGAGCTTCTATCTCCTCAGCAGCCTTGAATGCAATGTTGTGTTCCTTCCTTGCTGTAGGAGGTGTTCTCTGCTCAGCTGCCTCTCTAGATTTGATCATCTATTCATAGGACGTAAGCATTCCTAAAAGATATTCAGTGGAAATCTCATTTAGGCTTCTGGCCTCCTTGATGGGCCAGATCCTTGAATTCCATGAGATTGGGAAGCACATAAGGATTTTATCATTCACCTCTGTGAGGGTGATGTCCTTATCCAAGGTTTTCAGCTCATTGATGATTGAGCTCAACCTATTATACAAGTCAGCTACTAATTCAGCTTCCTCCTTCTTGAAATTCTCATATTGGGATATGAGATTTTATCTCCTATCCTTTCTTTCATCTGCAGATCCAACCACAATTTGGTTTAAGGAATCCCAGATGACCTTAGCTGATGTGCACTCAGTCACTTTTTGGAAGATGTCATCTGACATTATTTGAGCCAAGATATTCATGGCTTTAGCTTCAATAATTTTAGCCTTTTTCTGGGCCTCAGTCCACTCAGGTGGTGAAACTGTATTGTTGCTGGAGGTTACTGTTGTAGAGGTAGATGCCTGAGGAGGACCTGTCAAAATAGAGTTGTATATATCTTCATCAATAGAGTTCATATACAATTTGATTCTTGCCTTCCAGATGGCAAACCAATTTATGTTGCATACTGGAGGTCTGGTGCTTGCATAGACTTTGTTTTGTGCCATTGCTGTGTATATAATCTAAATAAAAATAAATATAAGAGAGGAAATCTGATCTAATATAGGATCTTTGGTTCAAGGGTTAGCTTGTACAACCAAGGAATCCAAGCTCTGATACCAATTGAAAGTGAGCTGTTAGATCAGAAAAACTTTAGAGGGGGGGTGGGGGGTGGTGAATAGAGTATTCAGGGTTTAAAAAATTTTAAATTGATTTTACCTAGTGCAGGAATAAAATTAAACACATAAACAGCAAACCTAACAACTAACGCAGCCACAGCAAGAAACAAAAGAAAAGGGCAATCCAGATAACACAAGAATTTATAGTAGTTCTCTTAAACTTGGGTACATCCTCTCTTCTACCACCCTGGTAGGAATCCACTCAGATTTTTGATCAGGTGCCTGACACCAATGAGATTTTGATCAGGTGCTCAAAAACCAATCCTCAAGTCTTTTGGTCAGGTGACTTGCAACCAGGAATAACTTTGAAGGGAGTTATAACCGTTTATACAGTGGGGGGATGAGAGATGATATTGTCTTCTCTTTCTCAATATACAACTGAGAAGACTTATGGATATTGATTTTAGCAAAGGTTCCCCCTGAGGTATAGAATGGTTCAAGAAGATGGAGCCTTGCTGCAGGGTGATAGGCCTTCAGTAGTTCAGCCTTGATCAGTAGCTGTTCAGGAACTTATTTGACAGATAAAGTTGTAGTTGTCCTTTGAAGTGTCTTGGAGTGTTGAAGACAAGACTCTTGATTTTGATTTGGTGTTCTTCTTCTTCAAATAGCTGATGTTCTTCAGTTATATGACTTCTTTTCTGTACCAGAGTTCAGTCTTGAGAGAGAGACAGAGAAATCCTTGTTTTCAGACTGATTGTATTACTGACTGTCTGTTCTGTATGTATCGTCTCTATGTAGAAGATGATTAAAATCCCTTTTATATTTTCAATATAATTTCTCCATTTGAAATTTGAATTCCTCTACATTAATTACTGACGACCTTGAGAATATACTGCATTGATTTATTTCCCTAACTATCCCATGGAAAAACGGCAAGTAATAATCCTGGAGAAGACCATAATCAATGCTCTGTCTAACGGTTATATTCAGAGAATATTTTAGCATTAATTACTCAGGAATTATTGCAGTAGGAAAGGGATAGAAGGATGGAAATAACTAAGTTTGGATTCGTCGAACAGAGAACAGAAATCGTCGAGCTGAGTTCATAGTTTGTCGAGCTGAGAAGCTATGTTCGTCGACCAGATGGATTCTGTTCGTCGAGCTAAGTTCCAAGATCATCTAGCAGAGAGTAGAACTGCATTCTCTAGAAACTTTAACAATTCTGTGTATGGAGTTCGTCGAGCTGATAATCCAAGTTCGTCGACAGAAGTTCAGCAAAGTGTTCCTGGACTTAGAATATTTTAAATGATTTTGGAATGCAGTGTTGAAGTGGAGTATCCAGAAATTGTCGAACTAAGATCTAGAATCGTCGAGCTGAGAACTTTATAACTGATACATGAGTCTTGCCTAGACTGTGGTCCAAGTTCGTCGAACAAAGAAGATGTATTCGTCGAGCTGAGAAATTGACTTCGTCGACCAAAGTTCAGTGAATGGTTTCTGGACTTAGAATAATTTAGATATTTCTGGAATGAGATGCTGAAGTAGAGTATCAAGAAATCATCGACCTGAGAACTGGATTCGTCGAACAAAGAACTTCTAACTGTTGCTTGATAAATCTAGCCTAGAATGTGGTCCAAGTTTGTCGAGCTGAGAACTAAGTTCGTCGACCAAAGTCTGATTTTTGACTTAGAATAATGAGATGTTTTCTGATCTTGAAGTGTTGAAGTATAGTGTCCAAAGTTCGTCGACCTGAGTACCAAGTTCGTCGAACTCAGCTCAGAGAATTGTCTCTGAGATCATCGAGCTGAGCACGACTTTCATCGAACTGCGTTCGACGAACGTTGAACTCATTTTACTTAGCATGAAATCTGTCTAAGTCTTTAGTCTCTGGCAGTGTTGATGGCTGGTCCTTGCAGTGTTGATTCTAAGGACTTGGCCTAGACTCTAGGACACAACAATGACCATGGATATATATGTTGGGTCAAATGATCCTAACTTAGTGGCTTAACTTAGTGAACCTAGCCCAAATCCAACTATGGATCCAACAGAGCCGAAGCAGTGGGATCCTCTCGAGGTATTCCCTTACCCCCCCCCCCCCAAGCGAGTCAACGCCCCTACCAGCTAGTGAGAGTCTAGCAGTGGTTATACTCAGGGCCGAGTGAGCCTTCCAGCCCTACCAGCTAATGAGAACCTACACAGTGGGATCCTCCCGGGGTTTTTCAAACTACCAACCTCTTTTCCTTTTCCCCCAAGCAAGCCTACGGACCTGCCAGCTAGTGAGAGCTAGGCAACGGGTCTACTCGGGGCCGAGTGCGCCTTCCATTCCTGCCAACTAATGAGATCATGAGTAGTAGATCCTCTCGGGGTATTCTCTTAACCCCCCCCCCCCTCTGCAAGCGAGCCTACGGTCGTGCCAGCTAGTGAGAGCTTGGCAGCGGGTCTACTCAGGGCCGTGTGCACCTTCCAGCCCTGCCAGCTAATGGGATCCTACGCAATGGGATCCTCTCGGGGTCTTTTAAACTACCAACCTCTTTCCCTTTCCCCCAAGCGAGCCTACGGCCCTGCCAGCTAGTGAGAGCCTGACATCGGGTATACTCAAGGCTGAGTGCGCCTTTCAGCCTTACCAGCTAATGAGAGCTTGAGTAGCGAGATCCTCTCGGGGTATTCCCTTACCCTTAAAGCGAGCCTACAACCCTACCAGCTTGTGAGAGCCTGACAGCGGGTTTACTCTGGGACGAGTGCGCCTTCTAGCACTGTCATCTAATGGGAGCCTGCACAGCAGGATCCTCTCGGGGTCTTTCAAACTACCAACCTCTTTCCCGTTCCCCACAAGCAAGACTACAGCCCTGCCATCTAGTGAGATCCTGACAACGGGTCTACTCGGGGCCGTCAAAACCAAAAATACATCATAACCTACAAAGAAGCAATTCTTAAAATAATAGGTTACAATGTTATACACAAATTTACCCATCCTATGGGTAGAAGCAGTTCAGATCGTTTCCGCTCCAAGCATGACTCATGGATACCCCTTACACATTTTGGAGGTGGTATCCCCTAACCCCAGGGCCTTTTTTACAATGTAGGGTCCCTACCAATTGGGGTTGATATTACCAACGACTGCCGACCTTTCGGCGACGTCGACCTTCTTCAAAACCAGATCCCCCTCATTGAACTGCTTTATCCTGACATGCTTGTCGAAGTACTTGGACATCCAACGTTTGACTTCCCCTTGCCTGACTGCGGCCACGTCATGGAGCTCCTCAATCATGTCCAGCGAGAGCCGCAACTCCCCCGCATTTTCTCCCCTCCATTCCTCATCCCATTTGCTGACAGTCGCAACTCGTGGGGATGGAAACTCAAAGTCCATAGGCAGGATCGCCTCACAGCCATGCGAGAGCTTGAAAGGAGTCTCTCTAGTGGCCATGTTTTGGGTTGTCCACAAAGCCCACAACACCGAGGGGAGTTGCTCCATACAACTTCCCCTCAAGTTTTCCACCTTCATTTTTGAGCAGGTTCACAATGATCTTGTTCGCTGGCTCCACCTGGTAGTTACACCTTGGGTGGTGGACAGAGGCAAAACTGAGGTCGATCCTTAGTTGGGTATAGAAGCTGATGAACTCCTCACTGCCTAACTGCGGTCCATTACCCGTGACAATGGACCGAGGCAATCCGTGTTTACAGATGATCTCTCCCCAAGCGAAGTTCTTTATGACTTGGAAGGTTACCTTGGCCAACGCCTTGACTCCGAGCCACTTCGAAAAGTAGTCGATCATAACAAAAAGGAACCCTCTCAGCCCGCTCACCGAGTGAAACGGTCCGACCAAGTCCATTCCCCAGATTGTGAAAGGCCATGACATCGTGATGCTTCAAAGCCTTTGAGCGGGCAAGAGTTGGCGTGGTGTATATTTGATGCTTTTGGCACCTCCTCGCAAACTCCACCGCATCCTTCCTCGGGGAGGTCCATAAGTACCCTTGCCTAACCACCCTTTCTTCCAACGTCCTATCCCCCAAGTGGCTACCACATTCTCCAGAGTGCACTTCTTCTAGAATCCTTGGGATCTCCTTTTCTGCCACACATCGTGCCAAGAGGCCTGACATCATCTTCTGATAAAACCCACCATCATGCATGAGGTATGTTAATCCAGAAATTGGTGATCCCTCCCAAGGTAGCTAGTTCGTAAGTCGCGGCCTGCTCCAGGTTCCCCCTGGAGGACACTACCTGTCAGCCCCCTTTTTCTGAGTCTGACAGATAGACTTTTTATCCACTTAGTCATCGCGGCTAGGATGGTCTCCCCGGTCTGACTGCCCAGGTCCCGCAGCAGCCGTTCGTTCTGCAGGGGCTGCAAGCTGCTTCCGCAGTCCTCCCCTATAGGTCGCGCAGTTAGATTGGAAAACCGCGCATTGGTTCGCTCTACTCCCACATGCGTAAACTACCCAACTAGGTGGCAGACTCGCATCCCTATCCGCCCAGATCGCTCGGTGACCGCATGTTAAACAGGAGGCGCAGTCTGCTCTTCAGCCCACTCCTACAGGTCGCAAGGCTAACTATGTCATCGCCAGGCGACCACCCCTTTCTTCTACAAGTGCGGACAGATCCCCGCTACACCTCAGTCTGCCAAGAAATAGGCGACCTGCCTCTAGTTCACCAAACAGAGCGTGACAAGATTCAGGTTATCCAGGAAGGCGACAACTCCTCAGGTCACCCAAGCGACAAGCGTCAGACCGCCCACCAGGGGCGATAAGCCAGTCCATCCAATAGGAGACATACTTCAGTAGCAGAGGCGACCTGCTCCTTCAGTCCGCCAGGTCATCCAGTCGGCGACCAACCCTCCTGTCCGCCAGCAGTTCGCGGAGTCCGTCTCAGTCCACCTAAGGAGGGTGGATGGCAGCAGGACCGTCAACTCGCACAGCATCTAGTGACCTGCTCCACCTGACCGCCAGTAGTGGGAGGACTCGGTCTCAGTCCGCCTAAGGAAGGAGTTGGCAGCAGGACCGACAATTCTTCACCAGATCACACAACCCAACGTAGATTCAACTCCGGCCCGCCAGAAGGTGGCAAGCTCACTCCCCCAGTAAGAGCGAACTGCTCCTTCCACCCGCTAGAAAGTAGCGAACTGGCTCCATCCAGCAACTGAGGCGGACTCAACCTGTCTGCCACGAGCTAGGCGGACTCATTATGCAATCCGCCAAGAGCACTCCAGCTTCCCAACACTTTATTTATCCAACATAATACGCGACCTACTCTATTCAGTCCACTAGGTCACCAAGATCTTATTTCCCAGCGACGACTCCAGCAGAAGGAGGCAACCTGCTCAACCTGTCTGCCGCGAGCTAGGCGGACTCATTGTGCAGTCCGCCAGGCATATCCCAGCTTTCCAGCACTGGACGCTTCACAGTAGAAGGCAGACTACTCCTCAGCTCGCATAGCTTGGCACGGGCTTTCTTGATACAACAGAGTCAGACTCGTTTCAGTTCGCCAACAGCAGATCAGTTCAAGTAAGCAAGTCCCTAACCGCACAACATGGTGTAAACTCGGCGGATTACATGTCTACTCGCACAACTCACCGACATACCGGGGGTAATGTTATCAAGACCGTCACGTTCTCGGGCCTATAAATAGACCCCCATACCTCTCATTCAGGGGTGGATACACAGTCGACATGACAGTCAAGGACCAACCAGCGTAGTAGACCCTGCAGACACAACTTTCTTGTCCGCGCAGTTAAGATAGTCTTGGCCTTATTCCCGTCCTTGGCTTTAGTGACCTTCCCGATCTTCTCGGCCTGATCGCATAGTCCACTCGGCCTTGATCAGCGAATTGCAGGATCAGCTATCCGTGCGGTCTGCCGACTTCTCTGGTCAAACAGCCCGGTCTCTGGCATCTTCTTCCCTCTAGCCACCAGCTTCCCCATGTACCCTTTATTTTCTCATGTAAAGGACTCAACTCAAGTTGTAACACTGAATTATAATCAAAGGAAAGCTCGTTGTAAGAGTGTCATTTAAGACGAGGTAGGCGAAGTTTGCTGTTGCCGCTGCAAGCGACCTCTCTTCTCTTCTCCTCTCATCTCTTGGCATCAACCTCCAAGCCTAACTGTCAAAGTAACTGTCTGCTCGACAGGTACTCATCAACCTTCACCGTTATCCCCCGCATCCTCATTAACCTCTCCTCTATCCCCGCAACCTTCTCCTACACCATCCTAGTGAGATCGAACACCTGTTATTTGCTGGTGCCCGCTCCATTTTCTCGCATCAACAGTTAACACACGACCTTCATATCTCAAATAGACAGTGAAAATCAACAGTTACTCATGTCGGATCATCAACCTGCCGAGAACCTTGCCACTTCAAGTCCTAGTGAAGATCCTATCTGATAAGCCTTGGAACAATCGCGACGGGAAACCACCCAGTAGTTCCAGGTAATCAACCGTGATCTAGCTGTTATCATACAGCGATTAGAGGTGAAATTTGCAGCAGCACCAGTTCCTCCAGTTAATCCAACACCAATATTGGAGAATTAGCAAACCTATCCCCTGGCTTATCCGCCGGTCTATCCTCCTATTTACAAACCAACCTTTTTGTAAGGGCCTGTAGACCCTTTGCGGTCTCAAAATGATGAGTTTGTTGCTCATCAAAACTTCTTCTAGGAAGCTGCCCGAGGAAGTCCGTCAAGATTTCTAAATTTTCAGGGAAGTCATCCCTACTCTTTAGTTCCTGCCTTTGCTCCTCCCACATTAGCTTTTCCCTTCTATCCTCCTGCTCCATTTACAACTACATCTTATGCTCCATTCTTTCCTTATGTGGTAGGAAAGCAGGAAGGGCCGTCACCATTTTCAGAGAATGTTCAGCATGAACCAACTCCAGCTAACTTAAGAGAGCCGCGATTGCCAATTTACACTGGAGAGATTGTCGAATGAAGCACCTTCAAGCTTTTGAATCAACAGTAGCTCTCGAGACCCTTTCAGATGCTACTAAATGCAAACTCTTTGTAACAACATTTGATGGACAAGTGAGAGATTGATTCTATGGATTGCGTCCTTAGTCCATCTCTTCCTTTGTTGATTTGCGAAGAGATTTTCTACTCAGGTTTTCTACCTCTACAAAGAGAAAGGGTGGTCCAGAAGCCCTCTTTGAGATCAGCCAACGACAGAATGAGACCTGGTCTTATTTTGTGGATCGTTTACAGAAAGATATTTTGGACATTGAGATCATCAATCAAGAAATGTATTGGGTGGCTCTAATACATGGTCTGCGCGAAGGACCACTTAAGTTTGAGGCTAATGTCCGAGCACCAAGGACATATCAAGAGTTGATTGGCTTAGCCAACTCATACATTCGAGGTAAGAAGAGCAATCCCGGCTTCATCTCCAGGCTTGTAGCCGAGAAAGATTCTTCTCCTTCTTACAAGCAACCTCCGAGGTCTCCTCGGAAAGATTTTCCATTGCACTCAAGGAAGGGAAGAAAATTTCAACATCATCGACACCCCTTCCCGGGACAAGATCGTGCCTGAGATAAATTGTTACTATTGTCGGCCCCAACTCCGCAAGCAGCTTCGGTTCATCAATAACAAGATGATGACTTGCTAGAGTCCGAACTAGATGAGGTCATGCAAGAAGTAAGTCAAGTCTTGAAGGGTAAGGCTAATTACAAAAGGCCTTACCAGCCGACAGATCAAAGATCAAAAGATTCAGATCTGTTCTGTGAGTTTCGCAAAGAAGGCGGGAATTAAACTGAAAATTGTCGAGCACTTCGTCAACTGGTATAGTAGATGCTGAGGTAGGGTAGATGCACGATCTGTTCCCAAAGGATGACCACTCTAACCCATCTACTTCAAAAGGCAAAGAAGTAGCAGACATTCCTTGCTGCTCAAAGGGAGTGAGCCAAATCAATGCTTACAATAACCTCATTATTAACGAGACCATTGATATGAATGACGTCGGCACCCATAAAAATCTATTCTAAAGTCAAGAAGGAAATGACAATTCCAAAAGCTCTTCGCAACCATGGCTGATCGGTTTTGTTCTCCATATTGAACATTTTTCTTACATATGTTCAACACATTTCAAAACTCTCTTTCTTTCATTTCAATAAATTTTACGTCAGAGATCCCGTACTGACACTTTTTTATTTTTAGAGTGCCTCCTCCTCTATTTTATTTTTGCCAAAGAGATCACTGAACCACTGAGATATCGCCGAGTCTTTCTTGGGCCCCCTTGAGGTTGGACTCTATCATAAGACCACAATGACCACATATAGTGGGGAGTGTTCGTGTATGTGTAGTGGGAGCCATCCAACTCTTATGCGGAGGATTACAGGACTTCAGATTCCATCCGGTACCTAACACAAAGTGTGCATCAAGGTAGGTCCCATGTGTTAGCTCTACTGTGCTCCGCTAGGGATACATCACAGTTACGATGATCTTTGCTTGACAAGCAATGGTGATCAAGTGTAGCCTTGTCTCTTCAATCATCCCATGACTGTAATAATCGAATACTCTATGGTACCCTCAATCCGTTATTTTGCGGGGCCCACAACTCCGCAGATCTTTCCAAAGACAAGCAATGTTATAGGCCACTTGGCGCATCTAATCTAATTCATCAGCGATGTTTGTAACCCGAGGCATGAGAGTAGTGTATCTATCATTCCTTCTCAGGATTTTGTGCATTTTCTCTCTTTTGTACCCTTCTAATGGAATATGGTTAGCCTGCTCTAGGTAGGACTGCACTCTTGATGATCTTTCTTAGGTAGGCAATGCTTAAGGCCCCCGGGGAAAACATGTGGTGCATCAGGCCTTTTTTCGGTCATCTTCGGTTGTTGACCTCCTTTTTTCATTCTGCCTTCTTACAGGTTAATTGGTTAAATCCAACATATCGAAAGGATTTGCAACATCTTTTTTGATTATGCTCATCTTTTATATTCAGCTTGCATGAAGCTCTATCAGATGATGACTAACAAGATCTCTGTTACTCTTATTGGATGTTACTGGCACCAATCACTAATTAATAGTCAGAGAATCTGGTTCTCTTTATCAACAAACCATTCAACCAAAGTTTAGTCAGTGTTTTCATCTTACTGATTAGGATTTCATATTGGGATATCATATATGACCACGTAAGAAGATTATTGATGTGGCTTGATCTCTACTTGATTGTGCATATTCAGACAATATCAGGGTTTGATGGATATTCCTTCTGGAGTCTAATCATATCTTATCACACTAACTGTTAGTAGAAGATTTATCCAAAAACTCCTCAGGTACTCAACTTACCTTTCTTTTATATCTGCTGCTTACTCTTTATTTTGCAGAGATTAATAGATATTTGCAAGTTCCCTTCAGGTACTTGCAACTTAGTTTTCTTTTATATTTGTTGCTTACCCTCTTCTCGAAGAGGTTAGCAGATATTTGCAAGTTTTCTTCAGGTACTTGCAACTTACTTTTCTATCTCATCTACTTCTTACTCTTCTTCTTGCATAGGTAAGCAGATATTTGCAAGTTCCCTTCAGGTACTTGAAATTTACTTTTCTATCATATCTGCTTCTTACTCTTCTTCTTACAGAGGTTAGCAGATATTTGCAAGTTCCCTTCAGGTACTTGCAATTTAATTTTCTATCATATCTGCTTCTTACTCTTCTTCTTGCAGAGGTTAACAAATATTTGCAAGTTCTCTTCAGGTACTTGCAACCTACTTTTTTATCATATCTGCTTCTTACGCTTCTTCTTGTAGAGGTTAGCAGATATTTGCAAGTTCCCTTTAGGTACTTGCAACTTACTTTTCTATCATATCTGCTTCTTACACTTCTTCTTGCAAAGGTTAGTAGATATTTGCAAGTTCCCTTCAGGTACTTGCAACTTACTTTTCTATCATATCTACTTCTTACTCTTCTTCTTGTAGAGGTTAGCAGATATTTGCAAGTTCCTTTCAGGTACTTGTAACTTTGTTTTCTTTAACATATGCTGCTTACTCTTCCTTTTGTAGAGGTCAACAGGTGATTGAAAGTCTCCTTTAGGTACTTGCAAGCTATTTTACCTTCTATACTTCCTCTCACTTTTTTTGCAGAGACTCAATGGAAGACATTCAAGTCTTCCTCGTTTTGCAAAAGCAATTTAGGTACGCACAATATGTGCCTCTTTTTGCCTGCATTAACTTTTACTTTGCAGGAAAAAGATAGGCATTGGCAAACCTTTTCTGAGGAGAGACAATAAGTTCTATCTCTCCCTACCTATTACTTTTTCGAGGGGAGATTCATGATTTTCGTGGGTCTCCTACTTTTTTGAAGTTCCCTTCGGGACTTAAAAAAGTGTGGGGATTATGTTAAGCTAGAAATCGGTGATCCCTCCCAAGGTAGCTAGCTCGTAAGTCACGGCGTGCTCTAGGTTCCCCCTGGAGGTCACGGCCTGTCAGCCCCCTTTTTCTGAGTCTGTCAGATAGATTCTTCTATCTGCTCAGTTTGTGTGGCTACGACGGTCTCCCTAGTCTGACCAACCAGGTCACACAGTAGTCGTTAGTTTTACAGGGGATGCAGACTGAAAGTGCAGCTAGATCTGATATACTCTAGAGGGGGGGGGGGTGAATAGAGTATATGGTGCTTGAAAACTTTTTACAACAATTGTTGTAATCTGAGTGAACAGGGAAGCAACTATTAAATCTAATCACAAAATAACCTACAACAGAAATTAATCACAGAACTAAACTAATCACAAAACAATCACAGCCAGAAAGAAAAGATAAAGACAAGCAACCCAGAAGATACAAGGAGCTATAGTGGTTCTCCTAAACTTGGGTACATCCACTCTTCTACCACCCTAGGTAGGAATCCACTACAGGATGAGTTGATCAGGTGTCTTGGGCACCAATGAGCTTTTGATAAGGTACTCAAAAACCAAATCAGATTTTTTGATCAGGTGTCTTGCCACCAATGAGCTTTTGACAAGGTGCTCAAAAAACCAAGCTCAAACTTTTGAAGGGAGTTTGAAAACCCTTTACAGAGATGGGGATGAGAGAGTTATGGAAGTATTCTCTTTCTCAAAGCAGCTGAGAAGACTATATGGATTTTATGTTGTCAAAGCTCCCCCTGAGTCCTTGAGATGATCAGGAAATGAAGCTTTGCTGTAGGGTGATAGGCCTTCAGAAGTTGATCTCCAGCAAATGATGATTTCAGCAACAGCTGAAATGTTAGGTGTCTGGAGTCTTTGAAGATGTTGGCCTTGAACACTTGAATCAAAGGTGATCTGAAGATTTCAGATTTGTTGATCTCCTTTGGTGTGTGTTCTTGAGTGAATTCTTTGAGACAGATAATATTATAGCAGAGAATGTTCTTGTTCTTCTTGTTCTTTATTGTCTCTCTTCTGATCTGTGTTCTAAGTTGTGGAGAGATTCAAAAAACTTGTCTTTTATTCTCTGGAATTTAATAGAAAATCATCCTCTGTCAATAATAGTCATTGGCCTGTCATTAATTGCATCCTTAATTACAAATATCTTCTGGGGGAAAGTCCAAAGAAACATTCCTTGATAATCCCTTGAAACTTGGTCCAGAATAAATGAAAACGGCTAGAAAATCTTCTGAATTAATTGTTGAATAACTCCTTAACTGTTCTGAATTTGAATCTTGAAAAATCCTTTAACTCATCAGAAAAACGTCGAACTGAGCTCTGCTATCGTCGAACTGAGCTCAGCGATTTGGACTTAAACAACAACAAAGATCGTCGATCTGAGCTCAACTATCGTCGAACTGAGCTCAGAGATAGAGAATCAATACTGAGTCAAGATCGTCGAACTGAGCTCGAAGATCGTCGAATGGAGTTCGACGATTTGTTGAAGTTGTGCTCAGCGATCGTCGAATGGAGTTCGACGATCTGTCGAAGTTGAGCTAGACGATCGTCGATTGGAGTTCGACGATTCGTTGTACTGAGCTCGACGATATGACTTTGTCTCCAAACAGAAAATCCTTGGTCTTGAGGGCAGCTTCCAAACCTAAGTACTAACCCTTAGACTTAATTCTAATTGACCTTTAGATCTATACTGGAGGTCAAAAACAGGTTTCCTAGAGACATAGTGATCCTGACCCAAATTAGTAATAGGGTGTTACAACAATCTCCCACTATTTGAGTTAGAATTACTATTTACAGAACTTGGAAAAATTAAATAACAACATACACAGCAACAAAACAGAAAAGCAATAAGCATGACATAGCAGAACCACAGATATGTATCATCCCAGACAGAAATCAGAAGTCAAAATGATTGTCACCTTACATAGTTATTTGTTCTCCTTGCTCTTTATAAGTTTGATTTCTCTATTGGGGTTAAAAGCTTCCTTTTTGGATCTTGTGTCATCTGCTGCACCTAAATAGGTTTGCTGTTTGGGCCTTGGAACTACAGCTTCAGGATGCAGCTCCATATATCTATCAGAATCAAAAAAATTGCTTGAAGCATATCTTTCCAATTCTTTCTTTCTCTGTTCAGACAATGTAGTGATGTTGGAGGAGTCTCTGACATGCTCTTTAGCTTTCTTAATTTGGTCCAGTGCTGCAAGCTCTTTCATCCTTGCAGTCCAAGCAGTTGGATTATTTTCAGGATCTTCAAATGGCACTGGTGGCTCATATCTATTTGATGGATAATCTTGAGGAGGTCTGGATGAAACTACTTCCTTTAGCTTATAGGGAAAAGGACCTGAGGTTGTGTCTGATGAAGCTTGTCCTTCCCTGGAGTAAGGATGTTGCCTAGAATAACCTTTTGAATAAACCTGGACTTCCCTTTGATTACCTCTATAGTCTCCTCTTCTAGATTGAGAACCTCTAGACTGGCTTCCCCTATGATAAGATCTTGCATGTGGCTGATAGGGGGTTTGGCTTTTAGCATGAGGTTGAGCAGCTGAGCTTCCACCTGCACCTACATCAGGAGGAGGTGGAGGAGGAGGATGAGAATGATGAAACTGGGAAGATCTTTTTTCATACTTCCTCTTTTTCTTCATGGCTTTAAGTTGGTTCTTTGAATACTGCATCCAGTGCTCAGTTATGGGGCAGTCATGAAGAATGTAATATGGAATGTCATTATTGTCCTTGACTTTGGCTGGAGGTACTCTTTTCATAGCTTTGCTCCTTGCCTTTCTCTTTCTGGCAATAGTGGCAGAGGAGTCATCAGAATCAGTCCTGAATTCATCACTTTCAGAACTTTGCTCATCATATAGAGCATCAATCTTTTTCATCAATTCTTTCTGAAGCTGGGTTGAAACAGATGAAGCAGCAGTGGTTGGAGCAGCAGATACAACACTTGTAGCAATTGAAGTTGAAGCAGTAGTAGTAGCATCAGACACAGAAGGTTCTGGAGCAGCACTCTTAGAAGTAATGACAGTAGCAGTTGGGGCAGCAACAGTTTTAGATGAAACGCTTTCAGATACAATAATATCAGCAACATCAGGAATATCATCAGTAAACACAGAAGGCTCAAAATTATGTGCCTCTGTCATATGAATATCATCAGAAACTGGAACAGCAGCAGTAGGAACAACAACCATATTCTCATCAGGAGTAGCAGCAGCATATACTGAATTGACAAAAGAAGTTATAATGCTGGTATCACAACATGAGTAGGGCACAAGGGCCTTGGAGAGATCTGTTGGGTATTGTATCCACAATTACCTGGATTTGAGGAAGCCACCTGTCAAGCTAAGATGAATTCACAATGTATTTGATAAAATCCTTCAAGTTGTGCTTGCAGTTATTCCACTCTAAGTGCACACCAATGTCAGGGTGCAGTAGGTCAATATACACGGGTCTGTGCGACGTAATCCCTCGTTGAGCAGATCAGTGTGTTGGCCTACGTGTACTCTCTCTATTGGAGTGTACTTATTTCCAAGTACAGGGTTGTGTTAATGCAAGAGCAGACAAGGAGCAAGGATGGGTCAAGGAGCAGCTCATGGGTGGAAAGACGAAAAATCGTCTAAGTGTAAATCGACGAGAATCACCAAGTGATTCTCGCCGATGCGGCGAGAATCACTAGTGATTCTCGCCGAATCATCGAGAATCATTGGCTGATTCTCGCCGACTCTATCCAGCTACTTCAAAGCAGCGCCAAGTAATATTCTTCGAGAATCACTACTGATTCTCGCCGAATCCCTCGATGAGCAGATCAGGGCCAAGTAATATTCGTCTAGAATCATCAAGTGATTCGGCGAGAATCACTAGTGATTCTCGCCGAATCGTCGAGAATCACTGGCTGATTCTCGCCGATTCGGCGGGAATCATCTTCGATTCTCGCCGATTTTGCCTTGGACAATTTTCTGGATCCCACTGGACCGGATCAAATGTTAAGGCTCTGATTTGAACCGCTTTTATGGTTTCTTCTGGTGGGACCCACAACGGTCATCTTGAAGTTGTCTACAGTATAAATACAGGAGTATTTTGAACAGTAAAGAGGAGCGAAGAAGATTTGAAAAAGACGAGCCGTGACGTGACCTAGATCGCGATTTCCTCTCCGCCGCCGTCGCCGCTCGAGCAAGTTGATCGCCGTTTGATCGTGGTTTCATCCAGATCCTCCGGCGACAGAAGCTTAGCCAAGCATAGTGTCTCACGCGTCTAACCGGAGATCCTTTGTCTCTTGATTTGTTGATCGGGAAATCCTTCCCCGTCCGAATCGATCGAGACGATCGATCCTAGTGTGACCGTTGGAAGACCTTGCTAGCTTTGCTATGAAGTTTGGATCTCCAAAGTGCAGCCACACACTGTTGTTGCCGCCGATCCCGTGAACCAAGCCGCCGCCCTTCTTGCCGCCGCCGGTTCCGGGGAGATTCTCTCCAAGAGAGATCTAGGGTTGTGAACTCTTCGAACACGTCATCGAACGAAGAGAGACACCGTAGTCTCCAAAAGTAGTTTGTATTTCTTGTACATTCTAGTTCATTTTTTTTGTTGTAAAGGAACGTTGGTTCCTAGGTGTAAGGGTTGGGTGCAACCCGTGTTGTGGTAGTGTTGACTCGTACGTGTGGAAGGGATCCTTCCGATAGTGCAAGGATTGGATTTCAATCCTGTTGGTGAAGAGACCGAGTAGTCCCTTGTTGGGAGATATGTCGAAGGGGGAAAGTGGATGTACCCAAATCGGGGAACCACTATAAATAGCTTGTGTACTCTATTTACTGTGCTGTTTTATTTTCGTGTGCAGGTACAATTTTAATTCCGCAAAAACGCTGCACGTCACCTATTCCCCCCCCCCCATAGGTGAAGGTAGTTAACACTAGGTGGACATTCAAGATCCTCTCGGGGCTGGACAGCAACTCTCTCGGGAAGACAACTGAAGTAGGCTGAATCAAATACTGAAAGCAAAGACCTGAGGTCTATTGAAAAGACTGCAACTAGAGGGGGAACTGGAGCTTGAAGAACAACAACAGCAGCATCAACACTAACTGAAGAAACAGCAGGCAAGCTCACTTCATAAGGCATCTCCCCCTGCCTAGATTCAGATAAAATTGGATCAAGGCACACTGAGGAAGTGGTTGCCTGAGGGAAGAGGGAGGATAGCCTGGCAGAAAGGGCTTCCACTGACTGGAGTAATGGAGCCAAGGAGGTCTCCAATAGAAGAGATAGCTTGGGGGCTAGCAATTCATATATCCTGTCAGCTAGGGCTGGAAGATCTACTTGCTCAGCAGTGACTGGAGCAGAGGTAAAGGATGGAGGTGGAGCTACTGGTGAGGGTGGTGGAGAGCTGGTGGATGGTAGGAGGGATGGTTGAGGTGTGGGTATAGTGGAGATGGAAGACAGTGGAATTGAGATAGAGGGTGTGAAGGTGGGTTGATCAATGATTTATTGTAGAAGTTCCTGATAAGATATTGATGAGCAGGGCAGCTCAGGAGGAGATGAGGGTGAGTCATCCATGAAGGAATCATCAATAAGAGTGAAGGAGGGAATGGAGGGTGATGTGGCAATGTCTGGTTGAGGGTAGGAATATAATGGATGGAAGATTTCTTCTATTATTGGTAGAGTTGGAATTGGAGATGGTATAGATGTTGGAGAAAGGCTGGAGATGATGATAGTGGATGGAGTTTGAATGGTGGATGGAACTGGAGGAGATGGAATTGGAGGAGGAGGGGAGGCAGCAGCAGGCAAGTCATCTGCAGGAGCAGAGACTTGAGGGGAAGTGACTATTACAGTCCTGGTGCCTGAAGGTGTGCTTGCAGAATGTCTGTTGGGCTTGATGATCTGCCTGTCCCATTTGCCAAATAGGGCACAGGACAATCTCTTAGATGCATTAATATGTATCCCAGATGATACAAGCAGAGTAGGGCAACTGTTCTGCAGAAAGAGGCCTAGAATCCTCCCAAAATTCACAAAATTCTTATTAATTTTCTTTTTAATCAAGTCAAAGAAAACCTCTCCCCAGTTCAGCTCTTCTTGTCCACTATGGCTCCCATTAAGCATAGCTGATACCTAGAGATGGTATCATGTGCTGAGTGCTTAGCCAACAAAACCTTGCCTACTACATCAGTCAAGAATCTATATTCCACAGACAGGTTTTTCTTCAGCAGCTTGCTAGGGTTAGCCTCAGAATGACCCATTCTTGCAAGCAAATCAGCAAATTCCTCTCCAGACAAATCAACAGAATCTCCACCAGAACTTAACTCAAAAACTTCTGTCAGAATTGCTGGGGTCAAGGGTACCTGGGTGCCAGAAATTGATCCAACTATAGTGTTTTGATCCTGGTTGCGGGCAGTGTAAACCCACTCCTTAATTTCATCAGTAGCAAGTTTGATCCTGGTGGTCATGATTTTAGCAAGTTTCTGCTCTTTGAAGAGTTCCAAAATATCTTGAAAGACTTGATCAGTAGTGTTGAAGGATTCCATGTCAATGTCAAAGCTGGCATTAAATTTCATTGCGGCAAGAACAACAACAGAAACGGCCATGGTTACCTGCAAAGAATCAACAAACAAAACGACCAAGTGCAGGACTGTTTGGAGGGAAAGAGAGTTTTTGCGGAGAAATCGAAAGCAAAAAAGGAGAATGATGGTGAAAAATGAATTTTATATTAGGGTTCGACGCAGAAAAGGAATGATCGTTGAACTCATTTCGACGATCGGGGCTCCTAAAAGAATCTGAAAGGTCTTCAATATCGTCGATCTCCATTCGACGATATTGGAGAGCGTCGATCTCCGTTCGACGATAGTTCAGAGAACAAATCGTCGAGCGCCGTTCGACGATCGTTGACCGGAAGAGATAGTTCATACTATCTGAGAAATGCTGAACTCAAGTCGACGATTCCGAAAATCGTCGATCTCCGTTCGACGATCTGGGGTAAAATCGTCGAGCGCAGTTCAGAGACCAGAAAACACTCTTGATACTAAGAAAAATCAAGATGTTTGCCAGTCTTGGTCAAATTTTAAAGTTTTGAAATCTTGGATATTATTTTAGACTTCCTCCATCTAACATTCCTAACTAATTTAGGAAGAAGGTGTGTTTCTTTTCATCCAAGGGCTTGGTGAAAATATCTCCCCTTTGTAAGTCAGTTGGGATATATTGCAGTTCAATTTTATTCTTCTCAACATTACCCTTAAGAAGTGATGCCTAATTTCTATGTGTTTTGTCCTACTATGCAGGACTGAATTTTGAGCTATAGAAATAGCACTGGTGTTATCACAAAAGATTTTAGACTTCTCTAAGTTGTAGTCATAGTCTAGGAGTTGGTTTTGAATCCACAAGATTTGTGAACAACAACTGCCTGCAGCCATATATTCAGCTTCAGCAGTTGAAGTTGACACAGAAGTTTGTTTCTTACAAAATCAAGAGACAAGTCTGTCACCAAGGAACTGACAAGTCGCACTGGTGCTTTTCCTGTCAATTCTGCATCCAGCATAATCAGCATCAGAAAATCCAGTTAAATCAAATGCTGAATCTTTTGGATACCAAAGACCTAAATTTGGACAACTTTTAACATACCTGAGAATCCTCTTTACTAGTATTAGGTGTGACTCTCTAGGGCTTAATTGGAACCTAGCACATATACATGTAGCAAACATTATATCTGGTCTACTAGCTGTAAGGTACAGTAAAGAGCCAATCATTGCTCTATATGTTGTCTGATCAACAGGTTTCCCATGTTCATCAGCATCCAATACAACATTGGAAGGCATGGGTGTTTTCATGCAAGATGCTTCAGACATACCAAATTTCTTAACCAATTCATTTACATACTTGGTTTGAGGGATAAAGATGCCTTTAGCATGTTATTTGACTTGCAATCCTAGGAAGAAGGATAGCTCACCCATGCTACTCATTTCAAATTTAGAATGCATTAGGTTGGAAAACCTTCTGCACAATTTTGAATCAGTAGAACCAAAAATAATATCATCTACATAAATTTGTACTAGTCGGGCATGGGACTTATGGGTTCTAATGAAAAGAGTTTGGTCTACTCTACCCCTAATAAATCCATTTTCCAAAAGGAAGCATGCTAGGGTCTCATACCATGCTCTAGGAGCTTACTTGAGACCATATAATGCTTTGTTCAACCTAAAAACATAATCAGGATAAGTTGGAGAGATAAAACCTGGAGATTGTCTGACATATACTTCTTCTCTGATGTCTCCATTTAGAAATGCACTTTTGACATCCATCTGATATACCTTGAATCCTTTATGTGCTGCATAAGCTAAAAATATTCCGATGGCTTCCAATCTTGCAACTGGTGCAAAGGTCTGGTCATAGTCTATGCCTTCTTCTTGAGAGTATCCTTGAGCAACTAGCCTTGCCTTGTTCCTTACAATTACTCCTTGATCATCCAGTTTGTTTCTGAACACCCACTTTGTTCCAATAATGGAGTGATCCTTAGGCTTTGGCACTAGTTCCCAAACTTTGTTCCTTTCAAATTGATGCAACTCTTCTTGCATTGCAATGATCCAGCGTGGATCTTGCTCTGCATCTTGAATGGACTGAGGTTCAATTTGAGATAGGAAGCAAGTGTGCAACAGGTTTTGGTTGACCTGATTTCTGGTTTGCACACCAGCTGAGATGTCTCCAATTATTTGGGAAATTGGATGGTCTCTTGATGTTACTAAATCAACAAGGGGTGTTGATTGTTCATCAACCTGTGTTGTTGTTTCCTCTTGTGGTACAACAACTGGCTCTTCAGGTTGTTTCTCTTCAATTTGTTGAATACTTTCTTCATCTCCACTGCTTTCATCCTTTTGAGTAACCTGTAACTTGTTCAAGTCTTCAACAAGAGAATGTTCCTGCAGAGGTGCTATGGTAGAAATGTTCTTCTCCTTGAAAGACATGTTAGATTCATCAAATGATATATGAACAGATTCCTCAATTTTTAGAGATGATTTATTATAAACCCTATAAGCCTTACTGATCATGGAGTATCCCAGAAACACTCCTTCATCTGCTTTAGCTTGAAATTTTTCTAAATATTTCTTGTCATTATTATGTATATAGCAAATACAACCAAAAACCCTAAAATAATCGACTTTAGGTTTCTTCCCTTTGAGTAATTTATAGGGAGTCTTTCCCTTTAGTTTATGTATCAAACTTCTATTCAACACATAGTTGGAGGTGTTCACTACCTCTGCCCAAAAGGATAGAGGGAGATGAGCATCTGACAACAATGTAGTGACAAATTCAATGAGGGTTATATTTTTCCTTTCAGCTACCCATTTTGTTGAGGAGTTCTAGGAGCTGAGAAAGTATGCATGATCCCTTCACTCTGACAGTTCTCTTGCATAAGATGAGAATCAAACTCTATCCCATGATCACTTTTGATCAGGGCAATGTGAGTATTGAACTCAGTCTGTATACATTTGAGAAACTCTGTCAAACACTTAAAGTTATCAGACTTCTTCCTCAGAAAGAACACCCAATTGAATCTAGAGAAGTCATCTACAACTACTAAAGTGTAAGATTTCCCTCCTAGGCTTTGTACTGTGATGGGTCCAAAGAGGTCCATGTATAACAGATACAAGATCCTCGGTGAATCACTCTTATTAAGTGACTTAAAACTATTTTTAGTTTGCTTGCCTAATTGACAAGCCCTGCAGAGTCCTTCCTTCTTGTAGGGGCCAGAAGGTAGTCCTCTAACAAGGTTGTCCTTGGATAGCCTATCAATAGTTCTAAGGTTTAAGTGTTCTAGTCTCTTATGCCATAAAATATTTGGTCTACAAACAGAATTGAACAGGCAAATATCTACATCTGTTGAAAGAAAATCTACTAGATAAATATTACCTTTCCTTTTACGTGTCAACACAGTTGTGTTGTCCTCTGACTTGATTTTGCATAATGCTTTGCTGAAGGTCAACTGGTAGCCTTCATCACATAGTTGACTGATGCATATCAAATTATGCTTCAGTCCTTCCACATAAGCTACCTTCTTGAATGTTACTGATCCAATCTGGACTGCACCATATCATTTAGTTTGTCCAAAGTTTGAATCACCAAAGATATCTTTGGGTCCAAGCTTGGCTTTAAAGGATGTGAGGTTGTACTTGTTTCCTATCATGTGCTTAGAGCACCTACTATCCAAGTACCATTGCTGGTTTACTGTTGGATAAGTCTTCACCTGCACATAAAATAATTCATTTGTTTTTGACCCAGTTTACCTTGGGCATAGGTTGATAACCTTTAAACTCAGAAATAAAGGACATCCCAGGTTGACTCTTATAACCTTCAGGATGATATCTCCTTGGAGGTATAATCCATTCAGTATAAGGGTTAAAGATTTGGGATGTAGGACCCCTAGGATTGGATTTTAATTTGCCCTTGAAAGGATTTCCAGAGCTCTGACCTCTGTTCGACGATAGTGGAGCTGCGTTCGACGATCTTGGGTCAGATCTTGGCTATTCTTGACAGAGGATGATTTTCTATTAAATTCCAGAGAATAAAAGACAAGTTTTTTGAATCTCTCCACAACTTAGAACACAGATCATAAGAGAGACAATAAAGAACAAGAAGAACAAGAACATTCTCTGCTACAATATTCTCTGTCTCAAAGAATTCACTCAAGAACACACACCAAAGGAGATCAACAAATCTGAAATCTTCAGATCACCTTTGATTCAAGTGTTCAAGGCCAACATCTTCAAAGACTCCAGACACCTAACATTTCAGCTGTTGCTGAAATCATCATTTGTTGGAGATCAACTTCTGAAGGCCTATCACCCTACAGCAAAGCTTCATTTCCTGATCATCTCAAGGACTCAGGGGGAGCTTTGACAACATAAAATCCATATAGTCTTCTCAGCTGCTTTGAGAAAGAGAAGACTTCCATAACTCTCTCATCCCCATCTCTGTAAAGGGTTTTCAAACTCCCTTCAAAAGTTTGAGCTTGCTTTTTGAGCACCTTGTCAAAAGCTCATTGGTGGCAAGACACCTGATCAAAAAATCTGATTTGGTTTTTGAGCACCTTATCAAAAGCTCATTGGTGCCCAGGACACCTGATCAACTCATCCTGCAGTGGATTCCTACCTAGGGTGGTAGAAGAGTTGATGTACCCAAGTTTAGGAGAACCACTATAGCTCCTTGTGTCTTCTGGGTTGCTTGTCTTTATCTTTTGTTTCTGGCTGTGATTGTTTTGTGATTAGTTTAGATCTGTGATTAATTTCTGTTGTTGGTTATTTTGTGATTAGATTTCATAGTTGCTTCACTGTTCACTCAGATTACAACAATTGTTGTAAAAAGTTTTCAAGCACCATATACTCTATTCACCCCCCTCTAGAGTATATCAGATCTAGCTACACTTTCACAGACTGCTTCCGCAATCCGCCCCTGTAGGCCGCACATTTAGATCGGCTAACTCCACAGTGGTTTGCTCTACTCCAATGGGCGTGGACTACTCATCTAGGTGGCGGACTCGCATCCCTATCCGCCAACACTGCTCGGTAACCGCATGTTCAGCAGGAGGCGTGGTTTGCTCTTCAGCCCGCTCCTGCAGGTTGCAAGGCTAACTACGTCATTGTCAGGCGACCGCCCTTTTCTTCTACAGGTGTGGACAACTCTCCGCTATATCCAAGTCAGCCAAGAAGTAGGTGACCTGCCTCCAGGTCTCCCAACAGAGTGCAACAAGCTTTAGGTTGAAGGTAGGCGACAACTCCTCATGTCGCCAAGCAACAAGTGTCAGGCCGCCCAGCAGGGGCGACAAGCCAGTCCATCAAACATGATACGTACTTCAGTAGCATAGGAGACCTGCTCCTTCAGTCCGACAGGTCTCCCAGTCAGCGACCAACCCTCCTATCCGCCAGTAGTTCGCAGACTAGGTCTCAGTCCGCCCAATGAGGGTGGACGGCAGCAAGACCATTAACCCGCACAGCATCAAGCGACCTGCTCCACCTGACCTCTAGTAGTGGGCGCACTCAGTCTCAGTCCGCATGAGGAAGGAATTGGAAGAAGGACCGACAACTCTTCACCAGATCGCACAACCCAACGTAGATTGAACTCCAACCCGCCAGAAGGTGGCGAGCTCACTCCTCGAGCAAGAGCGATCTGCTCCTTTTACCTACTAAAAGGTAGCGAACTGGCTCCATCTAGCAGATGAGGTGGAATCAACCTGTCCATCGCGAGCTAGGTGGACTCATTATGCAGTCCGCCAGGAGCACTCCAGCTTCACAACACTCTCTTCATCCAACAACATGCGTGACATGCTCTATTCAGTCCGCTAGGTCGCCAAGCTCTTATCGCCCAGTGACGACTCCAGCAGAAGGAGGAGACCTGCTCAACCTGTCCGCCGCGAGCTAGACAGACTCGTTGTGCAGTCCGCCTGGCGTTCCCCAGCTTTCCATCACCGGCCTCTTCCCAGTAATAGACGGACTACTCCTTAGCTCACATAGCTTGGCGCAGGCTCGCTTGATGCAGTAGAGGCGAACTCATTCTAGTCCTCCAACATCAGATTAGTTCAAGTAGGAAAATCCCTAACTGCAAAACATGGTGCGGACTCGGTGGATTGCATGTCTACTCGTACAACTCACCGACATACCGGGGGTAACGTTACCAAGACCGTTACCTCCTTGGACCTATAAATAGACCCCCATACCTCTCATTCGGGGGGGGGGGGGACACATAGTTGACACGACAGTCAAGGACCAACCAGCACAGCAGACCTTGTGGACATAAATTTCCTATCCGCGCGATTAAGATAGTCATGGCTTCAGCGACCTTTGCGGTCTTCTCGGCGTGATCACGTAGTCCACTCGGCCTTGATCAGTGAACTGTGGGATCAGCTGTCCACGCGGTATGCCGACCTCTCAGGTCAAATCTTGCGGCCTCTGACATCTTATTTCCTCTATCCGCCAACTTCCCCTTGTACCCTTTATCTTCTCATGTAAAGGACTCAACTCAAGCTGTAACACTGAATTATAATCAAAGGAAGCTCGTCACAAGAGTGGCATTTAAGCCGCGGCGGGTGAAGTCTGTTGTTGTCACTGCAAGCGGCCCTCTTCTCTTCTCTTCTTCTCTCTCGGAATCAACCTCCAGTCCTAACCATCAAAGTAACCGTCTGCTCGACAGTTCCTCATCAACCTTCCCAGTTATCCCTCGTATCCTCAACCACCTCTCCTCTATCCCTACAACCTTCTCCTCTATCATCCTAGTGAGATCGAACACCCATTATTTGTTGGTGCCCGCTCCATTTTCGCGCATCAATAAGGTAGTGTGTCGCTTTGTGCTGGAAGAATTTCTCTTCCTTGGTCCCTTCAGCAAGGCTACCTGTAGTGAAGAAGGATATGAAGGGATCCACCCATGAGGATCGCTGGGCCACTTCCATCAACTCCCCCTCCTCAATCGCCGGATGAAACAACTCGGTCAAGATTCCCCCCCTCGGGGTCCAAACTTGTCCGATCGGTCGGCTGCTTCATTCTCTTCCATGGGAACATGCTAGATTGAGAACACTCAGAACCCACCGATAATCACTCTCACCTTGGATAAGTACTTCAGGAGGGTGGAATCCCAGGCTTCATATTCTCCTGTGATCTGTGATGCCACCACTAGCGAATCTGTGAGCATTTCTACATCATGAACCCCAAGGTCCTTAGCCAATCGTATCCCGGCTATGACGGCCTCATACTCCGCTTGATTGTCTTTGACCGGGAAGTGCAGGGCCACATCCTACTCTATGGTGACCCCTTGAGGGCTTACCAATACTTCCCCTCCCCCCAGGATGGGGAGGACCTAGCCTTGTATCTGAGGGTAGGGGCAGAGGCTATAAGTTCTGTACTGGTAAGGGAAGAGGGGAAGAAACAACTACCCATCTACTACGTCAGTAAGATTTTGAAGAAGGGCCCTTTTTACCATTACCATATTGGAGACCCAGCCTAAATACTGGATCTCCGAGATGAAACCTGCATCGAGAAGCTTCTTGACCTCCTCGCGGATGGGCTCCTCCAGCTTGGTGGTGATGATCCTCATCTTTTGGTGGATGGTACGTATCTTGGGGTTCTGGTTCAGACGGTGGCAGGCCACATCCGCGTTGATGCCCAACATGTCAGCCGTGCTCCAGTCAAAGGCGCCAACGTTCATTTGGATGCACTCCCGCATCCTTGCCTGGTCTTCAAGGCTCAGGCCACCGCTGACCCTTACCCTCTCTTCCTTTCCCGCCTTGGTGAAGACCTCCATATCCACTACTTCCTCTGCCGGCTCCAGCCGGGACTGCTCCCCGCCGGCTCTCTTCTCCTCCTCTCCCAACTCTTCTTCTACTCCTGCCTTCTCAACCTTCATTGCCTCCTACATGCTCTCCCCTGGCCTCTCCACTTCTCCACCTCCCTGGGACTCACCCCCAGCTTCTCCATCTACCCTTCGCTCACTAGCAGTCTTCTATCCAGCCTCGCCTAGGCTCACCACTTCTAGGCTCATCTCTCCTTCCTCCATAACCTCCTCTTCAGTATCCTCTCCAGCCTCACCTATGCTCACCTCTCCCAGGCTCATCTCTCCTTCCTCCGTAGCATCTCCCTGCATCGCCATCTACTTCTCCAATTCTGCGGCCTCTGCTTGATGGAAAACAAGCACTCTGCACTCTTCTTACTCTTCTTTGACATCAGGAACCTCAGCAAAAACCCTCGGCGCAAATCCTCAAAGCAATAAATCGAGCTTGCAGTGAGTTGATGGAACCAGTCCCTCGCTTTCTCCTTTAGAGTGATGGCAAAGAGTCGACACTTGAAGGCATCAGACATCTACCTGATCGAAACAGCATCCTCAAACCACTACACGTGTTGCACGGGTTCATCCCTACCAGTATATTAGGACATGTCTGGCTCCCGAAACCCATCTGTAATCGGAGCCGGGATGATATGCTTGCTAAAGGGGCTCCCACCCCCAACCTGCTAAGAGGGCACGTCCCGCGACCTCGGCTCGCTAGCTGTGTCCGTACTGGCCTGCCCGGGAAACAGCTCCCGACCAGCTACATCCCTCTCGGTAACCTCTGCTAGAACCTCCTTCCCGGGACACTGCCCGGGAGCATTTTCACCCAGTGACGGAGCAGCATGCACCGGGACATGAGGTGTAGCCCACTCGCTCCTTTCCAAGAACACTAAGTGGATGGTCTGGAGGACTTCCCGCCTAAAGTCTTCTAGCATCTACAATGTAACCCCACTTCCATGAGAGGGAGAACCTACCAAGCCAGCTCCTTCTCCTTCATCGCCAACCATGAGACTTGACTTAAGATTTTCCTGTGTCAGCCACGGTTCACGCTCACTGCACCAGAAATATTGAATCCAAAAACTGGGCTCAACGAGAGTTCGAACCTTTGGGTGTAGCCAACACCTACTTCTCCCAAACCTTGACCACTGACTAGTAACGAAGAACCTAGAATTGACCCTAAACCTCAGCTGGGAGGTCCCTCCTCTAACCCGAAAGATCTCTGAGCGCTTCCCCTCCAAAGCCTATTACTGGGCTAGGAGTACCTCAGAAAGCACCTAGAAGGAAATGAGAAAATATGAAAAACCTGCCTTCTGAGGAACTCTATGGGTCTATTTATATATTTTCAGTATCCGGTCTGCAAAAAATGTAATTTTGCTGCTCTAAAATTACTAAAATACCCTGGATCGGTCTGCTAATAGCCAAATTCCGCTATTCTGAGGAGCTAAATGCATACTTAGGGGCATCCAGGTAATTTTACCCCTGGACACTACCTGGCGAAAGACTTTCCACTTATCTCCGCCGGCCTCCCGCTTACCTCGAGCGCGGGTCTCCCGCTTGCCTCGAACACGAGCCTTCTCGCCTACACCAGGCGGGAGCCAAAAGACTAAAGGGGCGTTGAGTGGAGAAGCATCACTCAACTCCAAGGACTGAATGGCTCCCGCGGACCCGAGGCACAAGCCCTTTCGTCTGCCCTGGGCGGGAACCTTCCCGCCTTCTTACTCATCTGATCTGGTTTCAGGCCAAAGCTAGCCTAAGACTAGCTTAATATGGGTCCTTGTGGCATCTTGGTCCAACCAGCGAATATGGGATTGTACAATATGTATCTCTGCCTTAAAATCGTTGCAGGAAAACACACCAAGTTTTCTCATCAATAGCTTTTATTGTTTCATCATAATAGACGTAGGAAATCAAAATACAAGACCGTTTTCTCACCGTTTGATAAAAAAATTTGAGAAGTCGTTAATTTTTCTTAGAGTTTTAATTTAGTTTCAAAACTTATTTATTTCATTCGCTTAGATTTAATGAAAAGTTTAGATGGTATTTGCGAGCGTTAAATTAATCACTTCTCTATGAGAATGATCTTTATTCACTTTATATTATTTGATCTGACACGTTCACTTGCATAATTTACGTATACCTATTTCGAGTGTATTAGGAGGCCGAGTGGTTAACGCCTAGCTCTTGCTTCACGAAGCTCGGCCAGGCGAAGGCGGTGGCAGTTGGTCTGGACGACCGGTCGGGCGATGGCAATCAGCCTAGACAGTCGGCCATGGGAAGTTTTACGGGTTGCGAGATTTCGGCACGCGGATCGCGTGCCAATCGAGCGCACTGATCGCATGCGCGGAGTAGTTATCCCCATAACCCCTACTAAATTAGTGAGGGTTATGACGATCTGGTAATTACACACTTACTTTCGTATAATTTGTACATGACTCCATCATTTGACACCCCTCCCCCACCAAGTCCTCCGTATTCAGAGCCGGAGCGGGAGAACAACGAGGACTTTAGTGTGGATCCATATTGCGGCGTCTATGACGGAGGTGAACAAAGGGATTTTGGAAAACATAAATGGAGGTAGAAGAAATGCCAAGGTGAGGCATAAAAATAGATGGTAAAGCACGAACGCGAGTGGGTCATGAGCGAGTCATGCTTATGAGCGAGGCAGACTCGCATGCCTCAAGCATGGGCACGGGATACACCCATATGATGAGCGGGACACACCTGTATGAGGCGCATGCTGGTAGAACCCGCACACCTACACACGCAGGTGTAGCCCGCATATTCATTTGAGCAGGAAAGCAAGGGATGAACATGCACGGATGCTCATAGGGGAAGGAGGATCTCACACATACATGTTCTAGCTAGACCTGCGTGCACACGCGCACGAGGGACAAGAGAGATTTGCATGGATATAGGCGCATGCGCGGGCTGGACCTTGCGCAGATGCTTGCTCGGGGTAGAGTCCGCCTGCCTACATGTTGTACCAGTACGCATGCACGCACGTAGGGCGGTCTGGCGCTCATGCGCCCGCGCAAAGTGTCTCGTGTGCTTATACTCGCGTGTTTAGGGGTGAGTTTGTCTATCTGTGTGCGTTTCTGAAGCAAATTTTCTTCATGAATGCTTTTTGACACTTTTCAGCATCCTCCTTATTTGCATTTTAACATGTTTTTCTTACCAGGTACCGAGGCATTGCACGCAGGGTCACCCAATACAGCTGCACTCTTCACTTACCATCGAGCAAATTGTGGTTTGGAGGGAAAGGTATGAGTCCCGACAAGTTGGAAGTGAGGATATCGCGGTTTGAGGAGCGAGTTTAGAATCCACCCATGGGATGAATGATGTTGGGTGAGATAATTCTAAGATCTGGGTTTTGTCTACCGTCGTGTGAAATGGTGGTTGATATCTTTAAGTTTTGCAGCGTTCCCGCATCCTAATTTACTCCTCTTAGGATGACGCGAATCATAGTGCTAGTTGTTTTATTCTGGGAGCATGACTCGAGATTCTCCTTAAAACCATTCAGAGAATGGTGCAAGATCCGAGTTGATGGAAACGAGCATATTGAGATTCATAGTAATAAGTGTTGTCTTGATTTTGAGAGTCGGATAGATCACTGACACGGGAATACTTTGTTTGGCTACACTCAAAATTTTTGAGGCTTGCTAGAGGAGCTTTGGAACTCACGCCACATGAAGGGGAATGTGTGTGAATTCACTCTGGTGCTGCGATTTTTATGAGCCTCATGAGTTGGAGAACTGTATCTTTAGAATTTCCTTATTCGTGAGGCGGAACTCTTGTTGCTATGCAGACTTTCTATCGATCCCGAGTGTGCAACCGCGGTGCTGTTGGTTTGAGAGAGAATGATGAAGCTGATTCTTATGGCTGAGGAGATGTGGATCCCGAGCTTGGATCTTATTCATGACCGAGAGATTGTATAGTAAAGGATGTGCTTTGTAGCTCTTGAGTTAAGACTTCGCCGACTGATCCTGATCTTGAGGTCCTGGGGTCTTGTGCCCCCTAATCTCCTCCTATGGTGGCTTCTGCACCACAAGCGGTGAATGGAAAGTGTGTATCTTTGTCTTTATAGGAGATGAGTAATGTGGTTAGAAAATTTCTCCTATAATTCTGTTTGTTTTTTTGTTTACATATAATTATCTGACTTTTTATCTTTATTGTAGATTGAGGCAGAGAGCACTCTTTCTGACTTGAGAGATAAGCAGGATCAAGATATATCTCACTTTAGGCAGGTTGGGTCGGAGTTGAATGTGAAGCTCGAGGAGTTGCGAGGGACGCTTCAGATAGAAAAATCCTTAGTGGAGAAGACTGTGTAGCTGTTGAGGAATGCACATGAAGATGCTACCCATTTGGAGGTCGAGCTGGTGGATTCAGAAGCTGAAGTAGAGCGATATACTTCTGAATATCAGGTTACAGAGCTAAAGACTGCATGAATTTTTGAGTACAAGGACTCTCTGGACTATATTCAGGATCACTGCCTACATGGCTAGGAGATTGGGGAGTAGGTCTGGACCATGGAGGTAGACCCCCTGATTGAGGATGTGTGAGAGGTTGCTTTTAGGCATAGAGTATCGAAGGATCTTCAGATGGTTGCTCAGAATCTTGAATGTGACATTTTTTGGACTAGCTTTGATGATCTCTCTGAGGATGAGGGCTCGAGCTCTAATTCTGATGTTGATGTAGTGGGCAAGTAGTCACATCACATTTATATCTTTCTTTTTGTACTTTTTACTTGCATATTTTTGTCGTTGAGTGGTTATCTTGGATCTTGTACTAGAGTTTGTATACTTGTAATTTGTGGCAACCTTTCTTAGCGGTGTTTCAGACACTTTTTGTATATTGCATCCTTGTTTATAGATTTTTCTAGCATTGATTCTTATTATGATATGGGTTGAGCTTGGTACTGATGCTTTGAGCGTTATTATGATCCCATCTTTGAATGTTTGAGATTGAAGGATGATACTCAAGCGATGTCATAACATTCTATCAAGGCGAGGGGTAAACCCTACTAACCATGTAGTAAGAGGCCATTGAGTTGAGCTGGGGGATGTCGCTGGTCAGCTGATGGTAGTAGGATAAGACCCGATGATGTCTCAATCTACTATCAAGGTAAAGAGAGAGCACTTTTGTCCAAGTAGAAATTAAGATATTCAAACCGAGGGGTGTTGTTGATTTTGGTGGTGAAGGACCAATCTTTGAACACGGACAACTGTAAGGGAGGGGGAGGTTCTTACGACGTCGTGACCTACCATGGGGGAGAAGGGTGAACCTTCGATCTGGGGCAGTGAGAGGTCACTAGGGCAAGGCCCAGGAGACGGCGAGGGTTATACTCTACCAACCATTTGGGGAATGTGATGGGGGTTTGCCCTGGCGACACTGTGACCTATTGTAGGGGAGATGAGAGAACCTTCAATCCGAGGTAGTGAAAGGTCACTAAGGCAAGGTCCCGATGGCTTGCCTTAACTGCGAGGGAGAAGGGCGAACCTTCGATCCAGGGCGATAAAGACTACCATGATGTCGACGATTTATGATTGAGTTGACAATCCTTGAGCATTTTTATGATAACAAAGCTGGAAGCAAGCAAACATCATGTATTAATTGAAAATTAGAGTTCATATACAACTATATGCTAGAATGTTTTCAGAATTAGTAATTGTCTTTATAGTAAAAACACAAAGTAAAGTAGATAAATGTAAAAGTTGCTAAGCCGGAATATAGTTAGGCCTCCTGCCTGATTCCAAGCTATTTTTCAAGTGCATTTCAAGCGTTGGTCGCTCTGTGGTACATAACAACTCCTCGGTGCTGCATCTACTCTATGTAGCAAGCGCAAGTGGTTTCCTGGTTTCCACTTACAACCCCGATTCTCACGGGGATGAAAAATTTCATTGCAAAATATGGAATAGACGAAATTTCCCTGAAAGTTGTTTGGAGTGGTCGACCAAAGATCGCGTTGTCAGACAATTCTGATTTAACTTCCACAAACTGAACTCTATGAGTGACTTGCTTCGGGAACTCCCCCAGGGTGATTGGGAGGTTAATAATGCCTTCGACTGGGATAGTTCCACCACTGAAACTATAAATGGGCCCGGATCTTGGCTGGAGTTTTTCTTTCGAAATGTTTATGCTTTGAAGAGCGGGCATGAATATAACATTTACTAAGTTGTCATTATCTACAAGTATTTACTTGATGTGAAAATCAAGATCCTCGATCTCTTCTCTGATCATAAGGGGTTCTTGATGCGGTATGAGCAGTCCCTTTAAGTCTACGTGTCCCAAACCTTTTATTTTTTAGGCAAACTTTTTGGATGTTTCCTAGGGGCTAAACAATTGAATTAACAGTAGCAAAAGGGAAACCAAAGATAATATACACTACCCCAACTACCTGTTTGCCCCCATGTGCATCCCAATGCATAAGTGGTTGTTCCCTCCTAGGCTGTGCCTAGTGGTTGCGAGTCTCATCTTGGAGGAACCTTCCAATGATTCTTTGGTGGATGAGACCCTTGATCTCATCCATTAACTTGATGCATTCCTCGGTTGTGTGTCTGGTTCCCTTGTGAAATTCACAATGCTTCATTCGATCTCCTTTTCCATCCGGGATCTCTCTTGGCCTTCGTAATGCTGGATCACCCCGGATTGCATATAACACATTAGTGTGCATGGTATTGAGTGGTATGTATTTTTAATAGGTTCTGGGAGGGTGGCCCCGCGATGAACCTATAGTCATACATTGTTCTAGTGACCTTACTGTTGGATCATGCAGCGCCCTTAGAGGTGGGGGGGGGGGGGGGGTGGTGGTGGTGAATAAGGTTTCTTTAAATTTTTCTTAAATTCATACAAATTTGCTTGATGAATAAAAACAATATAATTAAAGAATGAAAATATATACTAGCAAAAACAACAATGATATATTTCAAATATGATGAATTGAATACAAGGTATCTCTATAGAGGTAGAGATAAATGCACATGAAATAAATAATTTACTTGTGTTTTTGCCGGTCCTTCTACCAAGAACCGGCAGGCTAAAGCGTATCTCTTCCTAGATCTTGCTACTAGCCTCCCCTAGATCTAATCACGATCTAGTCGCTGCACACAAGGCAACGATTTCTCCCTAAGCCACACAAGGACTTGGACGCTACTCACAAGGTGGCGATTTTCTCCTAAGCCACACAAGAACCTACACGCCACGCACAAGGTTGTAATTTCCCCTCTCGATTACAATGAGAAAAAAATAGAAACAAGAACAAAACAACTTGAACACTTTAGGCTAGACACTCCCTTCAAACAATACGCTGAAGATGCCGATGAATCCTTGCTAGAGTTGCTTCGAATGCTGCGAACGTGCCGTTAATCTTTCGCGCTTTGGCCCTCTTGAAAGTATGGAGTATATCTGAGATCTGGAGCTCTCTGAATCATCTTTACAGGAGAGTATACTCCAGGTAATTAAAATCCTTGATTTCCACAAGAAATTGAATGGCTTTTATACTATGGCGATATCGCCTGGCGATACTGGGTATCGCCATATGGCGATATCAGTTACTGCTGCCACGTGTCACACGAACTCCTCATTTTCGCATCGCAGATCCGTTGATCGTCGAACGTGCACTATCGCATGGAGATACTGGATATCTCCATCTGGCGATAGCGATGTAACAGATGCCACGTCGCCCACGAGCTTCGTCGAGCGTCGAACGTCGAACGAAAATGCGTCGAGTGGCGCTATCGCCTGTCGGCGCTACTCAATATCGCCTGGCGATATCCCCTGCACTCAGTTCTGATCTGATTCATCACCCAAAAGACATTAGAGATAGACTCGTGATATCTGCACACCAAAAACACCCAAAAATCAAATACAAATAACATTTGTTATTAGCAAACCAGGAAGCGTGGAATGCATGATCCAACAATCTCCCCCTTTTGATAATAACAAATCCATTAAGAAAGAAATCATGAATGTTATAGGGTCCACCCGATTTGAGTATCAAGACAAAACATGTGTATGTGCACAAATTGCTCTTGGATGAAACTCTCCCCCTACATGTGTACTCCCCCTAAATTAAAGCATAGTGAACTTTTTCGTGGTTAATATAAGGATTATTCATGTATATGAAAATGCTCAAGGATCATAAGTGTATATGAATGATTTCCTTTGAAAATTATCCCCCTTTGGTATTGTCAAAAGATAGATTAGAGTGGGGCGGAAGCGAAAGAAGGAAAAACACAAAGGAGAAACTCTAGATAGGACAGGTGAGCAATGTATAGGAAAGAAAGAAATGAGTAAACACTAACATTGGCAATGTTCAGCCAGCTATATCACAAAAACATATACTAGTGAATAATATTTTTGTAAAAAGTTTTCAGTCCAATTCTCATAAGAACTTATAGAGAGGATAATATTGTGTACACATGATATGGTGTCGGAAACACCTACGCAGACTCTTACAAATACATGAACTCGGGGAATGTTAAAAAATAACATAACATAGAGTTGGACATGCTGAGCTATACTTGTACCCAAGAGTGCATAACACACAATAAAAAATATCCAGTTAAAGATTTGCACAAGACACTTTACAATTCTTTCCAAGGTACTCAACCCCACAATGCTTATTAAGACTTATCAGGAGGGTAAGTAGTGCTTGGTGGAGGTTCCTTGTCAGCCCTTCATTTTTTTGTGCGAAACGTATCACCAAAGGTGTGTACTTTTGGGACCATACAATTTGTTATCACATTTTTTTGTTCGGCTTGACAAAGGAGTCTGAATTCACTTGTGAGAGCATATAGGATAATTAAATATTAGTGGTGCACTGCACAAACTAGGATAAGGCATTAGCAGGAACATGCAACACTAGCAGTTATGGTAGAACATTCACAATTCACACATGTAGTAAGGTGAATGAATATGAAGATTTGCACAACCGTGAGTGAAAGAACATTATCATAACTAAAAAATTTCTCATACTTAGAGGCATGCGAAAATAATTTCATGATTTTAAGAACACTAGCACTTAAGTATGTAGAATGGATATATGAATCTTGAACTATGGAACCAAGCTATTGAGAACTCGAAAAAAATTCATTACACCATGCCTAAATCTGAGTAACGAAGAAAAATTTGTGGAATAGTGAATTGTCACTGTCGCTTGGCGATACCGAGTATCGCCGATTGGCGATAGTGTGAAAAATATAAAAACAGTGGTATTAGGTCAAAGGCATCAAATCTATCAGTTTTACCTGAAGGCTGCTCGCGGAAATTGAAGCGGACAGCGACAAAAACCTAAGGCCAAGGTAAGGAACTTTGATTTTTGCTTTCATGCTTTAGATTTTTGTGGATTTAAGTGTTTGTATAGTGGAGCATGGAACTCTAGATGAGAAATTTCCAAGTTTTGAAGTAAGATGGACCATGAAAAATTTTCTTTGTGTTGGTGAAAAATGTGCATATATTGAGGGATCTAAGTGTTTGTAACGTGTTTTATTAAAAATAAACTTTCAGATCTAGTAGTTTGGATGAGTTAAAACCCAGATCTGGAGTTGGAAATGGAGGAAGATTAATTTCTGATATCGCCCGACGACCGTGGGTGTCGCAGGATGGCGATACCAAAAAAACGATTCTTTTTGGTTGTTAAAAAAAATCTTTTTATTTGCAGCAATGGCGTCCAGTTCTAAAGCCCGTAGAAGTACAGGCAGTGATTCATATTCTTCCTATCAAACATTTCCAGGAATTGAAAATGCTAACATAGTGATCGGACGGGTGATCGAATTCGACCCTACCCGTCATGCACACATCCACGACCTGTTAGCAATGGCAGAAATAATGTCTATTATTATTCCAGATATATTTCCCTTCGTACTAATTAGAGAGTTCTATAATTATCTCAAAGATCTGCGATTCACGGAACTGAATGGTGGAGTACGATCTAAGATATAAGGACAGACAGTAGAGATAACCCACTATGACATTAGAGAAGAGTTTGGGTTAATAGAGCATGAAAATATCTTATGTGTAGTAAAGAACTATCAGAAGGATAGAGATTGGACACTATTGAATTTGGTTTTGCATGGAAATTCCACCAAAACACTTATTCAATCTACGACCAAGCTCACTGAGGATGCGCGATTAGTGAAAGATATACTGAGGCACATTGTCTTACTCAAATCCAGTGATACACTGAAGATAACGACTCAACTTAGTTATGTTACATACATGATTTTGGAGCAGGAGCCGTTTGACATGACAGACTTTATCCTTTCGATAATACGCTATGTATTTAGGTTGAAAAGTCCTAATTGGAATAAACTAAATTCACTACCACTTGGGGTCGTCATCCAATGTATTTTATATAAGAAATACACTTGGATAGACCCAAATTTGTACTTCAACGATTGTATTCCATCCATATTTCGGAAGAGTGGAACACCTTCCATCGGCCGATCAACACGAGGAGGGTCATCAAGGAGTAGTGAACCTGTATCCACTATCCGTAACCCGCCAATTCCAAGCGGTGGAGAAGGGTTGGATGACTTGCGGGAGTCATTCGAAGAACACGGGCTAAAGGAAGAAGGGCAGAGAGGCCGCTCAAACAAGGAAGAATCTGCGCGAATAGAGAGAGAGCCGCGGGGAGAGGAAAAGAGAGCAAACCCGCGTGAAACCGCGGCGGGTAAAAGGGAAGAAGCCGCGCGAACACGAGCGGCGAGGAAGCAGATCAAGGCACAGCGGGGAAGAGGTCGCGCGGACTGAAAAAGGCCGAGAGAACAGAAGAGAGGAGAAGAGAAGGTGACCGCGACCAAGATGCGAGTAAGAAAGGTACAACCCGCACGGTCAGGCAGATCACAGCAGCTGCTAGAAGGCGGTCAAAGGCACAGCGGGGAAGAGGTCGCGCGGACTGAAAAGGCCGAGCGAACAGAAGAGAGGAGAAGAGCAGGTGACCGCGACCAAGATGCGGGTGAGAAAGGAACAAGCCGCACGGTCAGGCAGATCACAACAGCAAACCGCGAGTACAGAGACAACACACGCGGACAGAGACAGACCGCAACGACTAGGAAGTCGGAGCGGCAGGAAAGAACAAGGAGCGCGGCGACAAGGAAATAGGTCGCTGCGACAAAGAGCAGTAGGAGAAGAGAACCAAGAAGAAGCAAGCCGCGCGAACAGGGCAGCGGACAAAAACAAGCCGCGCGGATAGAAACAAGCCGCGCGGACAGAAGAGAAGGCAAGTCGCGAATCAAGTCGCGGAACGCGGAAAACAAGCCGCGAACAACAGAGAGCGCACAGAATCAGGAGGAAATGACCGTGTCCTCTGATACCATGTTAGAAAGTAGCGAAAAGAAGCGAAAAGTAGAGAACAAGCCGAATAAACTTTTGAATAATTGAAATTTTATTATCCAAAAACGATAACTATTACAAAGGTATGCCCTCCCTTATATAGAATGGAGGAGAGATAAGAGAATACAAATAAGAGATGTGGGACTAAAAAATTACAAGCTAAGCGGACTGTACAAAGTAAACCGCACAGGCCGCGCGGTTAGACAGAAGAACTAACCGCACGGCTACAACAAGAGAAGCAGAGAGGTCGCCTGTGAAGATTGCTAGACCGCCCGGTTTACAAGCCGGCGAGTCAAACCGCCAGACCGCGCGGTCTTCAACCCGCCAAGACAGACCGCCCGGTCACCAACTTCAACACTCCCCCTCAAGCTGGAGCATATATATCAATCATGCCCAGCTTGTCGCAAACATGCAGAAACGAGGTGGAAACTGGCTTGGTGAAGATGTCAGCTAGCTCTTTATCAGACGTGACAAACGGAGTGCAAATTTGTTCTTTTAAAATCTCTTCTCGAATGAAATGGCAGTCAACCTCAATGTGCTTTGTTCTTTCATGGAATACCGGATTTTTGGAGATGTATATAGCGGCCTTGTTATCACAGAACATAGGTAGAGGATGGTTGTACACCTCTCCTAAATCTAGCATGAGAGCCCGCAACCATTTCAACTCACAAGTGGTTGACGCCATACTGCGATACTCAGCTTCTGCACTGGACCTGGAGACAACAGACTGCTTTTTGCTCTTCCAGCTCACCAGATTTCCCCCAACAAAGGTGCAAAAACCTGAGGTTGACTTGCGATCCCCTTTGTCATCAACATAACTTGCATCTGAGTAGGCTTCAATCCTCAGATGACCATTCTTCTGAAACAGTAATCCTTTCCCAGGCGCTGCTTTGACATATTCCAAGATCCGCAAGGCGGACTGTAGATGACATTCCTTAGGCGCTTGCATGAATTGACTCACCTTGCCCACAGCATAGGAAATGTCGGGTCTGGTCACTGTGAGATATATGAGCTTACCAACCAGACGCCTGTACCGCGAACTATCTGAAAGAGGAGGCGAATCATCTGTCCAGGTTTTGTCCTCCCCAGTAGCCATGGGGCATCGGGCAGGTTTAGCTCCAGTCAATCCTACCTCTTTTAAAAGATCAAGGGCATACTTACGCTGAGAGAGAACTAAGGAGTCGGGCTTCCGAGAGAGTTCGATCTCCAGAAAGTACTTTGGAGAGCCCATATCTTTAGTGATCAGATGTTAGCGAAGATGTCGCTTTGTCAGGGCTACCCCTTCCTGGTCATCGCCAGTGAGAAGAATATCATCGATGTACACAGCAAGAACAACCAGCCCAGAAGGAGTTTTGCGAATAAAGAGAGAGTGATCAGCAGAGCTTCGCACAAAACCAACAGCCGCCACAATACCGCTGAACTTGTCAAACCAAGCTCGAGGACTCTGCTTGAGGCCATAAATTGCCTTCTGCAGCCGGCATACTCGTGTCTCCCCCTGAGAAACATACCCAGGAGGTTGCTCCATGTAAACGGCCTCGTGAAGATCACCATAAAGGAAGGCATTCTTGACGTCCAGCTGAGAAATCGGCCAATCCCGATTGACGGCCACAGAGAGAAGAACCCGGATTGTGCTGAGACGAGCCACAGGGGAGAAGGTGTCAAAGTAATCAACCCCATAGGTCTGAGTAAAGCCCTTAGCAACAAGGCGAGCCTTATACCGATCCACAGTGCCGTCTGGGCTAAATTTGACCACAAAGACCCAGCGACAGCCAACAACATCAGTACCAAAGGGAGGAGGAACAAGAGTCCAGGTACCCCGCTCAGTTAGGGTCGCCATTTCCTCATCCATGGCCATCTTCCAGTGAGGAATAGCAAGGGCCTCCTGATAGGAGCGGGGTGTGGCAGTGGCAGAGATAGCCAGTGCAAATGCCCTGCGAGAAGGAGTAAGACGATCATAGGAAACAACAGCAGTAAGGGGGTGTAAGGTACACGTCCGCACCCCTTTGCGAAGAGCTATAGGAAGATCCAGGTCAGCCGGGCCCGCGGCATCCGGAGCATCCGTGGTAGAGAAAGCTGGCCCGGGAGAAGAGAGCGACGGCAGCGGAGATGAGGGAGATGGTGGTGGAGAAGGGAGAGAGAGAGGTGGAGGAAGAGGAGGGGGTGGAGACGGTGTAGGGGTGGAGAGTGTAGGAGGAGGCGAGGGAACGAAGGGAACGGCAGGAGAATCAGAAGCTGGGAGAAGAGGAGAAGAGTCATCCGAGAAGTAGGAGGTATTCTCGAAGAAGGTGACGTCAGCAGAGACGAACTGCTTACGAAGTACGGGATCAAAGCAACAGTAGCCTTTCTGAGTGGTGGAGTACCCCAGAAAGACACATTTGGTGGAGCGAGGGGAGAGCTTATCACGGGTGGCAGAAGGGGTATGCACAAAGGCAGTGCATCCAAAGATTTGGAGAGGGAGAGGAAACGACTCCTTTCCCGGATACAAAATGGAGAACGGGGTTTGGCCGTGGAGAACCGTGGAGGGAATGCGATTGATGAGGAAGCAGGCAAGGAGAACAGCATAGCCCCAATAGGAGCGAGGAACATGCATCTAGGTCATCAAGGTGCGAGCGACATCGAGCAGGTGACGGTTTTTGCGTTCGTCCACACCATTTTGTTGTGAAGTATAGACACAACTAGTTTGATGTAGAATCCCATTTTGCATGCAGAATGTAGAGAAGTCACGACTGAGATATTCTTGGGCATTATCAGATCGAAAAACTTGGATAGAAACACCAAACTGAGTTTTGATCATGAGATAGAAGGATGTCCATACAGAGAATAATTCGGAGCGATCTTTTAACAGATACACCCACGTACAGCGAGAGAAATCATCAATGAACGTGACAAAATAGGAACTACCCCGACTAATGGTAAGAGTAGGAGAAGGACCCCAGATATCGGAGTGGATAAGATCAAACGGACGGGTAGAGCTACGAACGTGCTGTGGAGGGAAGGAGGAGCGGTAATGCTTGCCAAGCTGACAGGCCTCACAGTTGAGCGGAGGACTTTGAGGAGGAAGGTGGGGCAGAAGTTGACGAAGAAGACGGGGAGGAGCATGACCAAGGCGGAGATGCCATTGGAGAAGATCTGTGGAGGTGGAGGAGAAGGTGGAAAAAGCAGAAATGTTGTCCAGGAAGTATAAGCCGCCACTCTCAGTCCCAGTAGCAATCGTCCGTTGGGAGTCCGGATCCTGAAAAGAGCAAGAAGTAGAAGTAAATGTGACGGAACACTGTAATTGCTTGCAAAGAGAGGTAACAGATAATAAGTTGCACGGGAACCGGGGCACGTATAGAGTATCCGCCAAGTGAAGAGACGGAGTGACATGAACGATCCCTGTTCCATGGACTGATGATGAAGAGCCGTCAGCGAGAATAACCGGGGGCAAGCGAACATGTTTTTCTAGGAGAGAGAAACACGGGAGATGGCCGGTCATATGATTCGTAGCACCAGTGTCAATCAGCCATTTTCCCTGAGTAACAACGTGTGCACGACCAGAAGACGTGACAACCGAGGCGAATGGCTTGGAGGAGGATATGAAAGCCATGAAGGGAGGAAGAAGAAACTGCAGCGGTCTCGGTGACAGCACACCAGCGACAAGAAGGGCCACGACAAAGGTGCAGAGCACAAGCCGCGCGACTAAACCAGGAGGTCGCGGCGACTAACAAGCAGGAGCGGCTAAAGGAAGAAGGGCAGAGAGGCCGCTCAAACAAGGAAGAATCCGCGCGAATAGAGAGAGAGCCGCGGGGAGAGGAAAAGAGAGCAAACCCGCGTGAAACCGCGGCGGGTAAAAGGGAAGAAGCCGCGCGAACACGAGCGGCGAGGAAGCAGATCAAGGCACACCAGGGAAGAGGTCGCGCGGACTGAAAAAGGCCGAGCGAACAGAAGAGAGGAGAAGAGCAGGTGACCGCGACCAAGATGCGGGTAAGAAAGGTACAACCCGCACGTTCAGGCAGATCACAGCAGCTGCTAGAAGGCGGTCAAAGGCACAGCGGGGAAGAGGTCGCGCGGACTGAAAAGGCCGAGCGAACAGAAGAGAGGAGAAGAGCAGGTGACCGCGACCAAGATGCGGGTGAGAAAGGAACAAGCCGTACGGTCAGGCAGATCACAGCAGCAAACCGCGAGTACAGAGACAACACACGCGAATAGAGACAGACCGCAATGACTAGGAAGTCGGAGCGGCAGGAAAGAACAAGGAGCGCGACGACAAGGAAACAGGTCGCTGCGACAAAGAGCAGTAGGAGAAGAGAACCAAGAAGAAGCAAGCCGCGCGAACAGGGCAGCGGACAGAAACAAGCCGCGCGGATAGAAACAAGCCGCGCTGACAGAAGAGAAGGCAAGTCGCGAATCAAGTCGCGGAACGCGGAAAACAAGCCGCGAACAACAGAGAGCGCACAGAATCAGGAGGAAATGACCGTGTCCTCTGATACCATGTTAGAAAGTAGCGAAAAGAAGCGAAAAGTAGAGAACAAGCCGAATAAACTTTTGAATAATTGAAATTTTATTATCCAAAAACGATAACTATTACAAAGGTATGCCCTCGCTTATATAGAATGGAGGAGAGATGAGAGAATACAAATAAGAGATGTGGGACTAAAAAATTACAAGCTAAGCGGACTGTACAAAGTAAACCGCACAGGCCGCGCGGTTAGACAGAAGGACTAACCGCACGGCTACAACAAGAGAAGCAGAGAGGTCGCCTGTGAAGATTGCTAGACCGCCCGGTTTACAAGCCGGCGAGTCAAACCGCCAGACCGCGCGGTCTTCAACCCGCCAAGACAGACCGCCCGGTCACCAACTTCAACAAGACACATTTCTTTTCTTTTGATAATATAACTCATAAGGTGTTAATTTTAAGAGAGGTCGAAGCATAATAAGATTAATAACATAACAAGCAGTACTAACAGCTTCGGCCCAAAATGGTCTGGGTAATTTGTATTCAGATAGCATAGTGCGAGCTATTTCTTGCGAAGTTCTATTTTTCCTCTCTACCACACCATTCTGTTGAGGTGTGAGAGGAGCAGAAAATTCATGTTTAATTCCTAACTCATTGCAAAAAGAAACAATTTTTTATTATTAAATTCACCTCCATGATCTGAACGAATGCACTTTATTTTTAACTCTAGTTCGTTTTGAACACGTATACATAATTTGAAAAATTCTAAAAGCGCATCAGATTTAGACGTTAAGAAAATTGTCCAACTTAAGCGAGAATAATCATCAATCAAAACAAATGTGTATTTTCTACCACCTAGACTTAGTGTATTAAGAGGACCAAACAAATCCATATGTATCAATTCTAAAGGCCTAGTGGTGGAAATGACATTTTTGCTTTTAAATGAAGACTTTGAAAATTTTTCTTTTTGACATGGTGAACATAAAAATGATAAATTTTCATGCAAAAAAGGTAAACCTTTAACAGGTTTGTTTTGAGACAATTTTATAATTAGGTTGGAACTTGAATGTCCAAGACGTCTATGCCACAAATCTAACTCATCATTTTTAAATATAAAACACTTTAATGAAGAATGTGACAAATCATTAAATTTAATCATATAGATATTTTGAAACGTAGGAGCAGTAATAACAGTATCATTTGTTTTGGAGTTAATAATTTTGCATAAGTTTGAAGACGAGTCAAATAAGATATTTAAGCCAACATCACATAACTAACTTATAGAGATTAAATTATGCTTTAAACCTTTAACACACACAAAACATTTGAGATAGTAAATGACTTGTTACCTACTACTCCAATGCCAATGATTTTTCCTTTTTCGTTGTCACCAAAAGTAACTAGTCCTTCTTTTTTCATCTCTAGGCTAAGGAACTTTGATTTATTGCCTGTCTTGTACTTGAAACACCCTGAGTCCAAGTACCATATGTCATCTTTGTCCTTATCCTGTCAACACAACTAAAAAGAGGATGAGAGTAAGGATACAGTTACCCAAATGGTTCCTCCCAAAGAATAGGTGGAAGTCTTAGGTACCCAGATTTGTTTAACAGAACAGTATCCCGTCTCTTACAAGTGTGTGTTGTGTGACCAAACTGTTTACATTTGGCACACTTGATGAAAGAAGTCGACGGGTTTTTAAAATAAATTTTGACCTTTTGCTGGAAGCTACAAGGACAGTAGTTTTATTATTTTTAATTTGGAAAAATGATTTTCTAGACTTTTTCTTATCGTCGACAACAGTGGATGTCGTCGGGCGATATTGTTTAGGTGAGTATCCAAGTCCGAATTTTTCAGAACCATAGTACTGGTTTGCCAAAATCATATTTAGTAATTTTTGCCCACTCCAAATTTTCTAGTGTCCATTTCTAAATCACAGAGTTGTCCCCTTAATACATTATTTTTGGCAACAATGGTGCTACATTGGTTTACGAATGACTTTCTGCTGCCTTCCACTTGAGATTAAGAAACCTTTAGAGATCTCTCTAAGGCCTCTTTCTCTCTTGTAAGAGTTTCAACCCGAATCTGAGTCTTAGAGAGATCTTTCTCAAGCTCTAGTATCTTTGTCAAAGAGGGACAATCCTCTTGACATGTTGCTTTCTCCTTTCCAAGTACTTTTACATTATTTTTTAATTTTTTATTTTCTTTTACTAACAATTTATTTTCAGATTTAATTAATTGAATTTCATCCAGTTTTTTATCTAAATATTTGCAGGTTCTCAAAAATTCAGAATACAAATCATCATAAGTTTCAGGAGTTACCTCAGTGTCGCTCTGGACACTGCTTCTGTCAACATTTGATGAAATGCTCTTTCCCATCAAGCACATGTTGGCCTCCTCTTCAGTTTTTGACCCTGAACTACTTGATTCCTCAGAAGTGGCTTCATCCCATGTTTCTACCTTCAGAACTTTCTTCTTATCTTTCTTTCTGTGTCGCTTCTCCTTCAGCTCTTTCAGATACTTTGCGCACTTGCTCTTTATGCGTCCAATTCTCCTGTAATGATAACACTTAGGTGGTGGTCTATCTTTGTCATCCTCTCCATCAGCTTTTGCTTTTCCTTTCCTATTCCCAGATTCTTGCTTCTTGAAAAATTTCCTGAAAGAATTTCTTCTTTCAGGATTTCTCATGAATTTCCTAAATTTCTTCACAAATATGCTTTCTTCATCTCCATCGTCACTTTCATCGGACTCGCTTTTCTCTTCCTTCTTGGACTTCAATGCCAAGGCTTTCTTTCTTGGCTCCAGGCTATACTCTTGTTGTTGAATCCTCAACTCCACTTCATGAGTTTTTAAGTTGCCTATTAGATTCTTAATTTGGAGAGACTTTAGATCGTGTAACTCCGAGATGACAGTCACTTTTGGATTAAACTTCAGGGGAAGCGATCTAAGTATTTTTCTCACCAAATCTCCATTTGAGAAACTCTTCCCTAGAATCCTTGAGTTGTTCACTATCTTGCTGAACCTTGTGTACATGGAGTATACATCCTCATCAACCTCCATTTTGAACTTCTCAAACTCTGATTCTAACTGGAAAAGCTTCGAGTCCTTTAACTACGATGTATCTTCTTGAGTAACTTTAAGAAGATTCCATATATCATATGCAGTATCACATGCACAAACACGATTAAATTCAGTCCTATCTAACGCACAAAATAAGGCATTCATTGCCGTAGCATTATTTTTACAGCGAAGCTTATCATCTTCATCCCATTTATCCTTGGGTTTTTCCATTGAGACACTTCCTACTACAGTTATAGGAGCAGTGTAGCATGTTTCTACCATACCCCAAACATCGATGTCTAATGCTATTAGAAAGCATCACATTCGAGCTTTCCAATAGTTGTAGTCAGTGCCCGTGAATAAGGGAGGTCTACTTATACCTTGCCCCTCAGAAAACGCATGAGTGTTTTGCGCAATTACTCCCTGTGGTGAAATCAATTTTAGAGTAACCTCCTCTGATACCAAGTTTTGGATCGTGCGGTGTCCTTAGAGGGGGGGGGGGGAGGGGTGAATAAGGTTTCTTTAAATTTTTCTTAAATTCAGACAAATTTGCTTGATGAATAAAAATAATATAATGAAAGAATGCAAATGTATACTAGTAAAAATAATAATGATATAAATTGAATACAAGGTATCTCTATAGAGCTAGAGACAAAAGCTCATGAAACAAATAATTTACTCTTGTTTTCACCGGTCCTTCTACCAAGAACCGGCAGGCTAAAGCGTATCTCTTCTTAGATCTTGCTACTAGCCTCCCCCTAGATCTAATCACGATCTAGACGCTGCACAGAAGGCAACGATTTCTCCCTAAGCCGCATAAGGACTTGGACGCCACTCACAAGGCGACGATTTTCTCCTAAGCCACAAAAGGACCTAGACGCCATGCACAAGGCGGCGATTTCCCCTCTTGATTACAATGAGAAAATAATAGAAATAAGAACAAAACAAATTGAACACTTTAGGATAGACACTCCCTTCAAATAATGCGCTGAAGATGCCGACGAATCCTTGCTAGTGTTGCTTCGAATGCTGCGAACGTGTCGTCAATCTTCTGCACTTTGGCCCTCTTGAAAGTACAGAGTATATCTGAGATCTGGAGCTCTCTGAATCATCTTTACAGGAGAGTATACTCCAGGTAATTAAAATCCTTGATTTCCACAAGAAATTGAATGGCTTTTATACTATGGCGATATCGCCTGGCGATACTGGGTATCGCCACCTGGAGATATCAGTAACTGCTGCCACGTGTCCCACGAACTCCTCATTTTCGCATCGCAGATTTGTTGATCGTCAAATGTGCACTATAGCCCGGTGATACTGGATATCGCCGTCTGGCGATAGCGATGTAACGAATGCTACGTCGCCCACAAACTTCGTCGAGCATCAAACAAAAATGCGTCGAGTGGCATTATCGCCTGTCGGGGCTACTCAATATTGCCTGACGATATCTCCTGCGCTCATTTCTGATCTGATTCATCACCTACAAGACATTAGAGATAGACCTGTGATATCTGCACACCAAAAACACCCCAAAATCAAATACAAATAAGATTTATTATTAGCAAACCAGGAAGCGTGGAATGCATGCTCCAACACTTCCAATCATCGCGGTACTAACTCCTCTCTTCCTTTTTTGTTTCTACCTTGAATTGTCGTCGGTGGGTCTCAATGGCCACATCAGCCACAATCTGTTCTTCTATCACATGTACTAGTTCAGGGTAGATAGACTTTGTCTCCCACATCAAGTTGGAGTAGAATCCGTTGGGTTGGAGTCCTCTGAGGATAACTCCCTGCATAAGTTTGGGGTCTACTCTAGGTATCTATATTGACTCTGACATAAATCGGCGAAAAAATTCTTGAATGGTTTCCCTATCACTTTGGAGGATACCCAAGAAATGAGAAGGGTCATTTATGGTTCTTCGGTTAGCGACGAACTGGTACAAAAATTATTGAGTCAGTTCTGCGAAGCTTCGAATGGTTCCTTCCCAAAGGGAATGAAACCATATCCTGGCCTTTTAGTGTTACTGGGAATACTATGCCGAGGAGCTGGTCAGGAGCAATGTAAATTTGAAGAACGGTGGTGAAGTGGTCCACGTGTTCCACGGGATCCTCTGTCCTGTTGTAGGATTCAATGTTGGGAAGTTTAAATTCGGCTGGGATAGGGTGTGTTAAGGCTTCGAGTGTTAACTGGGACCCCGTCCTTATGGGGCGGTGCAAATACGTGGCTTGCCAACCAATTTGACTGTTTTCCTCGACCATTAATTCTCTGATCTCTTCCCAGATTGGTCTTCCTGCTGGGTTCTCGGGGATGCCCGCTAGCTAGCACTGATGTTGCTGGCCGGCTTCGGTGGCCTAATTGAGCGTTATTTACCTACATTTTAGTATAATATTTTGTTATAAATAATTAACTTTTAAAATTTTTTACTTAATTATGTCTAATTTACTTTCTTTTATGTTTTCATGAGAAATTGGGCTGCATATCCCCAAATGAAGCAAGCAGGCAGGATCAGGAGCTCAAAAGGAGGATTTTGGAAAAAATCTCAAGCATATGTCCATGACCTTCATGGGTCTGTTCTCACTGAATAATCCCGCGGTTGGCTTAGTCACCACAGATGTACAACCCCATGTCCGGCGAGCAAGGTCGCCAGGAACCAGATAGATTGGGCAGAAGATAGTGGGCGAGCTCGGTAGTGCAGAAGCTGAGCCAGAGCTCGGCATTCGTCGACCCGGGATCGACATTCGTCGAACGAATATCAGCTTTCGCCGAGCTGGCCCAGATTGACTGATGGTGACCAGGGAATGGGCGAGCTCACCATCCCAGCTCGTGCCCTCGGTACGGAGCTCGGTAACAGCAGGCGAGCAGGACCTGCCGAGGTGATCTGAAGCTCCCCGCTCGCCTGGATGTGTGAGGTACTTTTTTCTGTTTTCTGCCCACTGGCCTGCCTATAGCCCTTCAAAACAGCGGAGTTCGGCTGTTGGCATACCCAACCAAGGGTATTTCGGTAACTTCAGGTCAGCTCTATTTTGTTATTAACAGTTCAGATTCTAAAAACTATAAATAGGACCCAAGGGGTACCCCAGAAGGCATGCTTCCTGTGCTTTCCTGCTCCAGTTTTCAAGTGCTTTCTAAGGGTACTTTAGCTCGGCCTATGCCTAAGGAGGGGAAGCGCTTTAAGATCTTCCGGGTGTGTCGTGGGACCTCCCCGCCGAGCCCTTGGGTCGGTCTTTCCTAGTTTTCTTTTTGTTTTGCTTGCAGGAGTGAAGTAGGCGCGAGACCACCCCTTCCCCAAGTGGCGAACTCCACAGCAGACCGATTTTCGGTTTCAACATTTTGGTGCAGTGAGCGTGGAGCGTGGTCAGTGCAGAAAAGCTTCAGCGAGTTCGATGACAGGAGGACAGGGATCTGACAGACCGAACCCCCCCCCCCCCCCCCCCCCCCCCCGCCTCTCACCACGGTGGGGATGTTTGAAGATTTCAGGAATGAGGTGCTGAACCTCGTCAAGTTCTCACTTGGCACGTGTTGAAGTATTAGACCGGGCGGCTTAGCGGTCTGATCCAGTGGTTTGTTGACCGGGCGGCTTAGCGGTCTGATCCAGCGGTTTGTTGACCGAGCGGTCTAGCGGTCTCACTCTGAAGCCTAGAGACCGGGCAGTCTATCGGTCTCCCATTGCGGCCTGTTCTATCCTGCTGGAGTTGCCGAGCGGTTAACCCATCTGTCTAACCGCGCGGCCTGTGCGGTCTCCTTTATTCTAGCCGCTCAGTACTGTAAATGTTTAGTCCCACATTGTTTGTATACTCTCTCTCTTATCTCCTCCGTTCTATATAAGGGAGGTCATACCTTTGTAAATGATATCTTTTTTGGATAATAAAATTTCAATTATTCAAAAGTTTATCCGTTTGTTCTCTCTTATTCGCTACTTTCTAACATGGTATCAGAGCACACGGTCATTTCCTCCTGATTCTGTGCGCTCTCTGCTGTTCGCGGCTTGTTTTCCGCTTTCTGCGACCTGTCTCGCGGCTTGCATTCTCTTCTGTCCGCTGCCCTGTTCGTGCGGCTTGTTTCTGTCCGCTGCCCTGTTCGCGCGGCTTGCTTCTTCTTGGTTCTCTTCTCCTACTGCTGTTCGTCGCGGCGACCTGTTTCCTTGTCGCCGTGCTCCTGGTTCTTTCTTGCCTCTCCGACTTCCTAGTCGTTGCGGCCTGTTTCTGTTCGCCCGGCCTGCGACTTGTTGTAGCCGCTGCTTCTTGCCTCCTCCTCCTTCGGGCAACCTTGGCACCCTTTCTAAGCTTGTTGGCTCCAACTATCCCGATTGGAGCGTTTCTTTCACTTTTCTCCTTCATTTTCAACGCAAGCGTCATCACCTCACCGATGACCCTCCTCCTCGTACCTCTCCTGAGTTTGATGACTGGGATGCGAGTGATGCTCTTGTCCGCACCTGGCTGGCCAACAGCCTTTCTGATGAGGGCCTTCCCGTCATTCGCCATGATGAGACGGTCAAGGCCGCCTGGCTTCACCTCGCTGCTCTCTACTCTAAGGGGGGCCAGACGTCCCGCATTTATACTCTCTATGTGGACCTCTTCGCCCGCCCTTCCATGTCATCGGCTGCGGGTTATCAGCAGATTCAGGCTCTTGGTGCTGAAATCCTCCAGAATCGCCCCTTCTCCGCGGACTTGGCCGAACAGCACAAACACTTCCAGTAACTCCTGGTTGTTTGTTATCTTCTTCGTCTTCCCGACTCTTATGATATGATCCGCCAGCAGATCTTGGGTGAGGCGGAATCTCCTACTTTGGATGCCACTGCGGCTCGCATTGCCGCTGTTACCTCCCTGCTCCAGCGGCCTCTGTTGGCCTCCCCCCCTTCCCAGGACTCCTTTGCTCACCAAGCTCAGAGGGGGGGCCCTAGTAGCCGCGGCCCCTCTGGCGGACGGGGTTCATCCCGGTTCCTCTGCTCTCACTGTGGTCGTACTGGCCATACTGTTGACCGTTGCTGGCAGAAACATCCTCATCTTCGCCCTTCCGGTGATGCTCCTTCTTCGGCCTCCGCCTCTTCTCGGCCGTCTGCCTCTGTAGCCACGACGTCAGGTAGTGCCCACGTCGTTACCCAAGGTAAATGGCTGATTTACTCCGGTGCTACAAATCATATGACGGGCAACCCTCATTGCTTCTCCCGTCTTGAGACACATGACCGCTTACCCCCGGTTCGTATGGCGGATGGTTCACCGTCCCCGGTTCATGGGACGGGCATGGTTCAACTCACCCCATCGCTTTGCTTGGAGGACACCCTCTATGTCCCGAAGTTCCCGTGCAATTTGTAATCCGTTACTACTTTATGCCGGCAACTTCAGTGCTCCGTCTTATTCACTCCCACTACTTGTTCTTTTCAGTACCCGAGGACCCAGCGGACGATTGCTACTGGGACTGAGAGCGGCGGACTCTACTTCCTCGACGATGTTTCCGCTCTGTCCGCCTACTTCTCCTCCACAGATCTCCTTCAGTGGCATCTTTGTCTTGGACATCCTCCTCCTCGGCTTCTTCGCCAGCTTCTGCCCCACTTACCTCCTACCAGTTCTCCGCTCAACTGTGATGCGTGTTAGCTTGGCAAACATCATCGCTCCTCCTTCCCACCGAAGCAAGGCTGTGGCTCCTCTCGCTTGTTTGATCTTATTCATTCTGATGTATGGGGTCCTGCTCCTACCCTAAATGTTGGTCGGGGCAGTTCCTATTTTGTAACTTTTATCGATTATTTTTCACGCTGTACCTGGGTGTATCTGTTAAAAGATCGCTCTGAACTCTTTTTTGTTTGACAATCATTTTACTTTATGATTCAGACTCAATTTGCTATTTCTATTAAAGTTTTACGTTCTAATAATGCCAAGGAATATCTGACTCATGAGTTCTCCGCGTTCTTTCACCAACATGGCCTGCTTCATCAAACGACTTGTGTTTACACCTCCCAGCAGAATGGGGTGGCGGAGCGTAAAAACCGTCACCTGCTTGATGTTGCTCGTACTCTCATGACGCAGATGCACGTCCCTCGCTCCTACTGGGGCTACGCTGTGCTCCTCGCCTGCTATCTCATCAATCGCCTTCCCTCCACGGTTCTCCACGGCCAGACTCCCTTCTCCCTTCTCTACCCCCACAAGGAACCTTTTCCTCTCCCGCTCCGTGTCTTTGGCAGTACGGCCTTTGTTCACGCTCCCTCCGCTACCCGCGACAAGCTTTCCCCCCGTTCCACCAAGTGTGTCTTTTTGGGGTACTCTACCACTCAAAAAGGCTATTGCTGCTTTGAACCCCTTCTCCGCAAGCAGTTTGTCTCCGCGGATGTGACCTTTTTCGAGAATGTTTCCTATTTCTCTCCTCCATCTTCTCTTCCTTCTGATGTCTCGGTTCCTTCCACGCCTCTTGACGTTTTCCGACCTCCGTCTCCTCCTCCACTGACTCCTTCCCAGTCCGTCTCCCCACCCACCCCTCCACCCTCCTCTCCGCCGCCGTCTCTCTAGTCCCGGGCCAGCCTTCTCCGCCACGGACGCTCCGGTCGCTGACGCTCCCGTCGCTGACGCTCCCGTTGACCTGGATCTTCCCATTGCCCTTCGCAAAGGGGTGCGGGCGTGTACTCAACACCCGCTTACGGCTGTTGTTTCCTATGATCGGCTTTCTCCTTCTCGCAGGTGTTTTGACATGGCTATCTCTGCTACTTCTACTCCCCGCACCTACCAGGAGGCTCTTGCTCTCCCTCATTGGAAGTCTGCCATGGATGAGGAGATGGCTACTCTTACTGAACGGGGTACCTGGACCCTGGTTCCTCCTCCCGTGGGCACTGATGTGGTTGGCTGTCGCTGGGTCTTTGTTGTGAAGTTTCGCCCCGACGGCACTGTGGATCGCTACAAAGCCCGGCTGGTGGCCAAGGGCTTCACTCAGACTTACGGCATTGATTACTTTGATACCTTTTCTCCGGTTTCTCGCCTCAGCACCATCCGGGTTCTCCTTTCTGTGGCTGTTAAATGGGATTGGGCTATTTCCCAGCTTGATGTGAAGAATGCCTTTCTCTATGGCTATCTTCAGGAGGACATCTATATGGAGCAACCTCCTGGGTATGTTGCTCAGGGGGAGACACGTTTATGTCATTTGAAGAAGGATATTTATGGCCTAAAGCAGAGCCCTCGGGTAAGGTTCGACAAATTCAGTGGTATTGTGGCTACCATCGGCTTTCGAAGGAGTTCGGCCGATCACTCCTTATTCATTCGCAAAACGGCCTCGGGACTGGTGGTTTTGGCCGTATATGTGGATGATATTTTTCTTACTGGCGATGACCGAGATGGGGTGGACTTGACGAAGAAGCACCTCCGTCAGCACTTGGTCACGAAGGATATGGGCTCCCCGAAATACTTCTTGGGGATAGAAATCTCTCGGAAACTTGACTCCTTGGTTCTCTCCCAACGGAAGTATGACCTTGATCTTCTACGAGAAGCAGGATTGACAGGTGCCAAACCGGCTCGTTTTCCCATGGCTATTGGAGAAGACAAAATGTGGACGGATGACTCGCCTCTTCTATCTGATGTCACAAGGTACAGACATTTGGTAGGCAAACTCATCTATCTCACGGTGACTAGACCCGACATCGCCTATGCTGTAGGCAAGGTCAGTCAGTTTATGCAAGCTCCCAGGGAGTGCCATCTTCAGTCCGCCCTGAAGATTTTAGAGTATATCAAAGCAGCACCAGGCAGAGGGTTACTCTTTCAGAAGAATGGTCATCTGAGGGTTGAAGCCTACTCAGATTCAAGTTACGCGGATGACAAAGGCGATCGTAAATCCACATCAGGTTTTTGTACCTTTGTTGGAGGTAATCTCGTGAGTTGGAAGAGCAAGAAACAGTCTGTTGTCTCCAGATCCAGTGCAGAAGCCGAATACCGGAGTATGGCGTCAACCACGTGTGAGTTAAAGTGGTTGCGGGCTCTCATGCTTGACCTGGGCGAGGTATATGACTGTCCTCTCCCTATGTTCTGTGACAACAAGGCCGCTATATACATATCCATAAATCCGGTCTTCCATGAGAGAACAAAGCATATAGAGGTTGACTGTCACTTCATTCGGGAAGAGATTTTGAAGAAACAGATTTGTACTCTTTTTGTCACCTCTGACAAGGAATTGGCAGATATTTTCACCAAGCCGGTTTCTACTTCCTTCTTCCACATTTGTGACAAGCTGGGCATGGTTGATATCTATGCTCCAGCTTGAGGGGGAGTGTTGAAGTATTAGACCGGGCAGCTTAGCGGTCTGATCCAGCGGTTTGTTGACCGGGCGGCTTAGCGGTCTGATCCAGCGGTTTGTTGTCCGAGCGGTCTGGCGGTCTCACTCTGAAGCCTGGAGACCGGGCGGTCTATCGGTCTCCCATTGCGGCCTGATCTATCCTGCTGGAGTTGCCGAGCGGTTAACCCATCTGTCTAACAGCGCGGCCTGTGCGGTCTCCTTTATTCTAGCCGCTCAGTACTGTAAATGTTTAGTCCCATATTGTTTGTATACTCTCGCTCTTATCTCCTCCATTCTATATAAGGGAGGGCATACCTTTGTAAATGATATCTTTTTGGATAATAAAATTTCAATTATTCAAAAGTTTATCCGTTTGTTCTCTCTTATTCGCTACTTTCTAACAGCACGCGGGCAGAGTGCTCGACTCCAGCAGTCCAGATCGTGCCCGCCCCCTCTTTGGGCGAGGACGCCACCGGCAGGCGAGTTGGGAAGGAAGTGGCCGAGGAAGGCCGGGGAAGCGAGCTCCCCGGGCGCGAGCTCTTCCCTAGCTCGGCAGGTCGGGGCCGGTTCGGGGAGCTAGGCTCGCGAGATTCTCCAGCTCGCCCAGCAGGGGGAGGTAGCCCCTTCAGCGAGTTGGTCTCTTCAGGTCCAGTTCCAGATGGGTTCAGGGAACCCGAGATGTCATACTACACCGGGAAGGGAGGCCCGGTTCAGCATATTCAATGGTTCGAGGATATAATCTCCATCCGACAGATGTTGGACGGGTTCAAGTGCCGACTCTTCGCTATCACCCTCAGGGAGAAGGCAAGGGAGTGGTTACAACAGCTACCAGCCAGATCCATCTACTACTTTGAGGACCTGCACCGGGGGTTCATGTTGAGGTTCACTACCTCGAAGAAGAGGAATAAGGAGTCAGAATCCCTGTTCCACATCAAGCAGGGGGTGAATGAGACCCTGGGGATCTACGTAGATCGGTTCTAGGAGGAGGTTACTCAGGTCCAGGAGATATCGGGCCATAGTTTGATGATGGCCTTTACCCTGGGCCTGCAGCAGGGGTTATTCAGGATGGAGCTGAAGAGAGTTCCCCCCTCTCCTACGAGGAGCTGATGGAGAGGGCGACAAGAGAAGTTTACGGGGAGGCGTCAAACCCGGAGTTTGCGTGGAAGCTGGCTAGGTGGGCCACAGAGGAGGAGAAGGAGACGAGAGAAGGAAGAGGACAGGAGGAGAGGAGAGGTGACCCTGGTAGAGGGAGCAGAGGTAGCTCCCGGGACAACAGCAGCCGAGGTGGGGGCATCAGGAGCCCGACCATCGGCTGGGCTGGAGAACTGAGTGGCAAGGGCAGGGGCCACAAAGAGGATACCAAAGAAGGGATCGCTATCAAGGGTGGCAGGTGTTGGGTACATTGGAATTAATGTACCTGATTTGAAGAAGCCTCACCCTACTCAATGATATACATCAAAATGTATTTGATGTATTTTGAGTTGCCTTGTGCAGGTTAAGTATTTGCAGGGAAAGCAGGAAAAATTTCTAAGTCCATTTGTCGACACCCAGGAGAAAAGTGTCGACACTTAAGAAGACTTGTGTCGACACCCAAAGAAGTAGTGTCGACACTTGGAGTGATTGTGTCGACACCAGGGAGAAAGTGTCGACACCAGGCAGAAAGTGTCGACACTAACAGTTTGTGTCGACACTCAATGAAGAGAAGTCTAGAGAAGCAGTGTCGACACTTAGCAGAAGTGTCGAGACCCAGAGGAATTTTATCTACATCAGAAGGTGTCGACACTTGGAGGCTGTGTCGACACTCAGCAAAAGTCAGCAGAGTCTAAGTACAAGTGTCGACATAATGAAGAATGTGTCAACATACAGCAGAAGACTCAACACATGAAGAAATTGTCGACACTAGGAGCTGTGTCGACACTTAGCAAAGTTCAACAAAATTCTAAGTACAAGTGTCGACACTAAGGAGAAGTGTCGACACTCAGCCAAAGTCTCAACAAAAGGAGAATGTGTTCACACAAGGAGAAGTGTCGACACTCAGCAAGTGTCAACACAGAAGGCATGTGTCTACACCAAGAAGATGTGTCGACACTGAACAAGTTTAACACAAGAAGATGTGTCAACACAAAGGAGATGTGTCGACACTTACAAGAAATTAACTAATTACTGAAGAACAAGGAGTTGTGTCGACACCCAATATCAGTGTCGACACATGTTGAAGAAGCAGTGTCGAGAAGAAATTCCACAACACAAGGAGTTGTGTCGACACCTTGAAGGCTAGTGTCGACACTTAGTCTACTTGTGTCGACACTTGGCCTATAAGTGTCGACACTTGAAGACAGACTGTCTTGACACTTTCAGACAGTTATAGATATTTCAAGAAGTGACTGGATGACTTGACAGCTGCCATTCCAGCCGGTCTACAGCAGTTGTCAGAGTTGTCAGAAATCTGTTAGGAACCGGAGCAGCCGGTTACCATGAAGAAGGCCTATATATAGGATCATTCTATCAACAGAATAAGATGATCAAAGAGAAGACTGAAGAAGATTTCAGAGGATCAAAAACAAACAATTTAAGTAATCTGAAGATCTAATAAGTTGGAGAGAGAGAGAGAGATCCTTTCAAGAAGACAACCGTTGGAATTAGGCTGTAAAGAAGGGTTCAGACCTAGTTCTGAATCTTAAGTTGCAGTGATTGAAGATCAGCTGCAGAGAATCAATCCTATTGTATTCTACATTCAAGAAGCTTTGAAGAAAGCCAAGTGAGGTTGATCTCAGCAGAGTTCTTCCAAGAACTCATCAAGAACCTATCAACTCTTCTATCTTTTCTCTGAGTTGTAGGTATATACTTTGTATTCATAATCTCTTGTAGGATCCTTAGGGATCTGAGTTGTAATCCTGTAATTATAAAGGCTGAGTGGTAGGGCCTGTATGCATGAGTGTAGGAGATCTATTTCTCTGAGTGTAGGCCTGTTGTGGCTGAGTGTAGGCCTTGTGGCTGAGTGTAGGCCTTATTGAAGGCTGAGTGTAGGTCTTTGTCAAGACTGATTTGTAGGGCCTTGGGCCTGAGCTGTAGGAACCCATTTGGGGTTCTGAGTGTAAGATCTGAGGATCTGAGATAGTGGAGGAGTTTGGCCAAATCTAGTACACTACTAGATAGGCGAAGGGGGAAAGTGGATGTACCCAAACCTTAGGGAACCACTATAAATCTGTGTGTTCACTGTGTGCTTGTGTATTCTGTGATTGCTAATTGATTGCTGTGAAGAATTGATTATTACACTGTGGTATTATCTGCCAAAAAGTTTTAAAAGATAAAGTCACCTATTCACCCCCCCCCCCCCTCTAGGTGATTAGGTACAATTTCTTTCAAGTGGTATCAAAGCGAGGTTCCTCAAATAGGACTTAACTGTCTGAGTAGATCCTGTTGGCAGATTCAGTATAAGTAAAGTGCAGAATCAAGAAAATCAAGAACCATGGGTTCAATGGAGAATCATAAGGAACTTGGATCAATGAAGTTGCCCATTTGCAGAAAAGAGATTTTTGGCATCTGGAAAGAAAGGGTGAGACTGTTTATGGAAGCTTCAGACCCTAGAATATATATCACAGTTAAAGAAGGGTCATATGTGCCTATGAAGGTTTCAGTCCTGGATGCAAATCAGAGAACACCTAAGGATTTTTCTGAAATGACAAAAGATGAGATTATTCTGGCCACCATGGACAAGAGGGCTCAGAATATCATTGTGAGTGCCATAGATGATGCTACATTTCAGAACTTGATACACTGTAAGACATCTAAGGAGATGTGGGATACTTTGATAGTGTATATGGAGGGTTCAGAAGAAGTGAGACATGACAGAAAGTCTCTGCTAAACCAAGAATATGAAAGTTTCAAGCAAGGTAAGTCTAATAGCATAATAGAATGCTATAAGAAATTCTATAGGATTGTCAATGAGCTAATGTCCTATGGAAGAGAATTCAGCAATTATGAGCTGAATGATAAGTTCTCGAGGTCCCTAACAAAGGATTGGGACACCAAGATCTGTGCCATAAGGGAAATGGCCAAGTTAGTTGATATTCCTCCTCTAACATTGTTTGGAAAGCTGTTGTCCTATGAGATGCAGTTACAGGTAAGGAAGGAGGAGGAGAATACTATAAGAAGTGAGAATAAAGAAAGAGCAATGGCATTCAAGACAAAAGCCACCAGAAAATACAAAAGTAAGTCTCCATCTCCACCTCCAAGGGTTGCTGGATCTGAGACAGATGAGACAAAATGTAGGAATTCTGAAAGAAGTGAGAGTGATGAGGATTTTGTAGCTTTCACAAGGCACTTTCAGAAGTTTATAAAGAAGAAACAGTGGAGGTCAAAGCCATCCACTTCACATGGAAAAGATGACTATTATCAGAACAAGAAGTCATCAAAGAAAGACAGGAGAAAGCCCAAGTCAAGCAAAGCAACTTTATCAAAAATTGTATGCTATTGCTGTAACAGACAAGGACATGTTGTAGCAGACTGTCCAGAGAAAAGGAAAGAGTCAACAGATAAGAAAAAGACTCAATTCAAGGGCAAAAAGGAAAGGTCCTTTGTTGCCAAGAAGGACAAAGGCCTGTCAGACATGTCTTCTTCAGAAACTGAGTCAGAAGCTGAAGCTTACATAGGACTGTTTGCTGGAGAAGAGGAAGAAGAGTTCATCCAGCTAATGAACTTTATATATGAGCAAGAGGACATTCAGTGCAAAGGACTGATGGCCTTAACAGAAGGTGACAAAATTCAGGAGCAGCCTGGACCTAGTAAGATACAAAATTGTTCTTTAAGTTCAATTTCTAGTGCTAGTTCAGATTCAGTTACATCAGCATCAAGTGATGTCAGTGGATCTGAATCTGAAGGGGATATTCATCAGTTGATTGATGAATATAGAGTTCTGTTGCAAGTATTTAAGAAAAGCAAATCCTTGGCCAAGAGTCAGGCTAAGGAGATTGCAAGTCCCAAAGTGGCTGCAAATGATTTTGAGAAGCTGATTGATCAAAAGTTAAATGAAATAGCCAGACTGAAGAACATAACTGTTATTCAGATGGGAACTATAACATTCAAGAATGATCAAATCAGAAATCTAGAGGTTAGTCTTCAGAAGGAGAGAAACATTGTTGCAAGGTTTTCTAAACCAAAGTCTGTTCTACCTTTGATAGATGAATTTGTTCATCAAAAAGGTAAAACTGGATTAGGGTTTACTAACCCTACTAGGACTGTAAAGTCCAAGTCTAAGGGCAAAGCCCCAGTACTCAACAAGCCTATTGTAGATAGAACAGCTAGGATTGTACCTAAGAAAAGGTACAATAGATTTGAGTGCTGGTGTTGTGGCAAGGTAGGCCACTTTGCCATAGACTGTTGGCACAATTCTAGTGCCAAGATGAGTAGCAAACTGCCTGTTGGAAGATCTGCAGGTAGCTTTGTTAAGAAGCAAACTAACCAGCACCAAGGACCCAAGAATTCTTTGGGTTCTAAGGTTAACTAATCTGTTTTGCAGGTAAGTCCAAGTGGTCATGCCCCAATATGGTACTTGGATAGTGGATGTTCCAGGCACATGACTGGAACTAGGGGATTGCTAAAGGACTACACTCCAATCAAGGATGGTCCTAAAGTCACCTTTGGTGGTTCTGAAAAAGGAATCATCAAAGGGTTTGGTAACATTTCTAGCAACTTTGTTACCATCTCTCAAGTGGCTTATGTTAAAGGTTTGAAACATAACCTAATTAGTATAAGTCAACTGAGTGATGTAGGATATGACATCTCATTTGTCAAAAATGGTTGTCATATCAGGAGGTCAAATGATCAAGAGATCATTTTGACTGGTTATAGAAAAAGGAATGTCTATTGCCTAGACATTATGTGTGAGAACAATGGTTCTCCAGTGTGTCTTGTAGCTGATGAGAAAGTCTCTCATTGTGTCAAATGGCACAAGAGATTGGCTCATCTTAACTACAAGACAATTGGCCTACTCTATAGTAAAGAGTTAGTGAGGAATGGTTCTCAAGTTAAGTGTATTAAAGATGGGATATGTTCAGCTTGTCAAAAGGGCAAGCAGACTAGATCCACCTTTAATAGCATTGAAAACAAAGATGCTGTGAGGTGCTTATACCTCTTACATATGGATCTCTTTGGTCCTATGACAGTTCACAGCCTAGGGAGGAAGGTCTACACATTTGTGGTTGTAGATGACTACTCAAGGTTTTCCTGGGTGTTCTTCCTTAGACAGAAATCTGAAACACCTAGTATCCTATACAGTTTTGTTAAACAAATTCAGAATGAATTGGACAGTACAGTGGTCAAAATCAGAAGTGACCACGGGACTGAATTTCAGTCTGACAGTATGACAAAACTGTGTGAGGAATTTGGGATATTTCAGGAATTCTCCTCACCAAGAACATCTCAGCAAAATGGCATTGCTGAAAGGAAAAATATGACATTGATTGAGGCTGGTAGAACCCTATTAAGTGACACATCTCTCCCAAAATATTTCTGGGCTGAGGCAGTTAATATTGCATGCCATGTAATTAATAGGGCTACTATCACCAAGAGCCACAATAAGACCCCCTATGAGATTGGGAAAGACAAAAAACCAAATCTATCCTATTTCAGGATCTTTGGTTGTAAATGCTTTATACTTAACAATGGAAAGTCCTAATTAACCAAGTTTGCTGCCAAATCCCAAGAGGGGATCTTTGTTGGGTACAGCAACAACAGTAAGGCATATAGAGTCTACAACTTGACAACTCAAGTTGTAGAAGAATCAGTACATGTAGTATTTGATGAAGCTAGACTTATTAACAATGAGTTGTCTAGTAGTATTTGCAGCTCCACAGGTGTGGCTAAGAAGTTGGATAAGCTCACTATTGAAGAAGGATCTACTGCAAGTCAGCATGTAGATGATAGTGGTTGTTGTCCAGGGGGAGTACTACATGCACCTGATATAGAAGAAGTCCAAGGAGTACATCAAGTTGAAGTAGCTGAAGGAGTTCAACCTGAAGTTAGGCTGCCTCCAGCTTATAGACATCTAAGAGATCATCCAGCAGATCAAATCATTGGTGATCTAAGACAAGGGGTATAAACAAGGAGCAGAAATCTGAGTGCAGTACTCTACTCCAGTTTTCTATCCCAAGTAGAGCCAAATAAATTTGAAGAAGCCATCCTAGACCCTCATTGGATTGAGGCAATACAAGAGGAGCTGAATCAGTTCAAGAGATGCAAAGTCTGGGAGCTTGTTCCTAAACCAAAAGACCACAAGATAATTGGAACCAAGTGGATCTTTAGGAATAAGATGGATGAACATGGAGTTATTATTAAGAACAAAGCAAGACTGGTTGCTAAGGGATATAGACAGGAAGAAGGTATTGACTTTGATCAAACCTTTGCTCCAGTAGCCAGACTGGAAGCCATAAGAATGATCCTGGCCTATGCAACCTATCAAGGATTTAAAGTATACCAAATGGATGTTAAGTCAGCCTTTCTTAATGGAAATCTGAAAGAAGAGGTCTATGTGGAATAGCCATCAGGTTTTGTTGATTCAACTTAACCTAATTATGTCTATAGACTTAGGAAGGCTTTGTATGGGTTAAAACAAGCTCCTAGGGCTTGGTATGAAACCCTGTCTATTTTCCTCATTGAGAATAAATTCACAAGGGGGAAAATAGACAAGACTCTATTCCTTAGGGAATCCAGAGGCAAGATCATACTAGTCCAAATATATGTAGATGACATCATATTTGGGTCTACTGAAAGTAGTCTTTGCAAAAAGTTTGCAAAACTAATGCAAGGACAATTTGAGATGAGCAGTATGGGGGAACTTAAGTTCTTCTTGGGTCTCCAAGTTAGACAGACTGAGAATGGTTTATCCATATTCCAGTCTAAGTTCACCCTAGAATTAATAAGGAAGTATGGTATGGAATCTTCCAGTACCATGAAAACTCCTATGGGGTCAAGTATGTCTCTTAGCAAAGATGATGCAGGGAAACCTGTAGACGAGACTTTGTATAGAGGGATAGTTGGATCCCTATTGTATTTGACTGCAAGTAGACCAGATATCATGTATGCTACATGTGTGTGTGCTAGGTACCAAGCATGCCCTAAAGAGTCTCATTTGACAGCAGTCAAAAGGATACTGAGATATCTTAAGGGCACTCCTTATCTAGACCTTTGGTACCCTAGGAATGGAGACTTTGAACTGACAGGTTATTCAGATGCAGATTTTGCAGGCTGCAAAGAAGATAGGAAAAGTACAACTGGTACCTGTAAATTCCTAGGTGGAAGACTAATATCATGGAGTAGCAAGAAGCAAACAAGTGTGGCTATCTCCATAGCAGAATCAGAATATGTGGCTGTAGGAAGTTGCTGTGCTCAACTTCTATGGATACAACATCAGCTTGAGGATTATGGTATTCAAGTAAGTAGAACACCACTATTTTGTGATTCTCCTAGTGCTATATCTATTGCAAACAATCCTATTTTCCATAGTAGAACTAAACACATTGAAATAAAATATCATTTTCTAAGGGAACATATAGAAAAAGAAGATATCTCACTGGAATATGTTAATACAGATAATCAACTAGCTGATATGTATACTAAGCCCCTAAAAGAAGCCAAGTTCAATAGGTTTAAAATTGAATTAGGTATGATAAACTTAGAATAAGTTTATAGAAATGGCTAAGTAAAATAGTGTCGGCACACAGAGTTGTCTGTGTCGAGACAGAGAATTGGTGTCGACACTTCAAAGAAAAGGTGTCGACACATCTAGGAAATTGGTGTCGACACTTCAGAGAATTAATGTCGACACATACAGGGTAGGTGTCGACACATCCAAGGTGGTGTCGACACTTAGACTTTATGCAGATTTAATGAAGTAAAGTCTCGACTAAGTGTCGAGCTCAGTGGTGTCGACATATAAACAAGTGTCGACACATATAGTCTGTCGACTATACTTGTGTCGACACATAGGTGTCGAGACATTATAAGTCTGTGTCGACACTTTTCAACAGTGTCGACACTATTTGAGTTTATTGACGCGCCCTTTCATCTTCAATCCTAGAAAGGTATAAATGTAAGACCCCCTTTTTTTTTCTTTTTGGACACCGGGGTCTTAGGCCCAGAACCACCGTTTTTCGGTGACTCCTTCACGCCCTGAAGAGTCATCACCACAAAGCGCCGATTCTGCCGGCCAATTCGATCACAGAAAAGTAGCAAAATAATGAAGTAAATGTAAACTATCTGTCCACAGAGAATCACATGACATAATAAATATAACTCCACGAAGGGAGTGTCCACAGAAAATAACATCAGAGTAGCAAAACGGGCTTATGCCCGGTACATCAAATCCTCACTACAAGATCTCTCATGCAGAAACAAAAGTAGAAAACTGCTCTGGGTCGAGACTCACGGTCCCGGCTGTGTGAACTCCGGAGCTAGACTGCCCCACCTCCAAGCGCACCGGTCTCTGGGGCTGCTCCTCCATGCTGGTATCCGCGATCCCCTAAATGATGCGGTTCGAAAACCGTTAGTCTAAAAGACTAAGTCCTATCATCCCCCACCCCTTCCCCCACGGCTCCTAGGCACCGAGCGGAGAGGAAGAAAGGGGAGGACTTGAAGGTGGAGAATATCAAAAGCAGATGGCAGCGGTCCTATTCTAGCAAGTTCTATAGCATATAAAGACAATAAGCTGTAATATGAAATGTAACCTTCACTTATGTGAAAAACACATAAGCCAAGGGGTCTTTTGCAAGGCTCCCATCGTATAAAAAGTCCCATACCTATTTATACGTTGGGGTGTCGGTGGTCAAACAGCAGTAACTAAATATATCAAAATTAACCTTAATTTATAAACTTGCCCACACAAGCTTATAGACTAAGGGGTCGTTTTGCAGGTCCTAAGGTATAAGCGTCCCATTCCACTTATACTTTAGGTGTCAAGGTTAAAGGTAACGATTATGCCATGACATGCAAGTGGGTATGATGGACATGCAAGTGCAACACACACACCCGACTCTGTGCACACAGACCTTTAGTTCCCCCTTTCTGGAGCCGTAACCTCCCAGGATACCTCCGTAGTGGCAGACGGAAGCGGTGGGTTGGGCCTCGCCCACCTCTAAACCAGTAAAGTACTACCGGTCAGACCTATCGTATGCCTCAACGCTTGGTGCACGAAGCGGACTCCTGCGTACTCTTGCCGGCTGGCGCACCGGACTTCTGTTGGCGAAGTGCTAACCACACTTGCTGAGTCAACGTATTGGCGTCGGTGCATCGACCCTCCAATACCGAAGACCCACCACCTTAATTTCCTTTCTTGTTATGCACATGCAAATTAGCGTAATCAAGAATCGAGCCGAAGCTCCCCGGACCAACACGTCCGACTCAAGCAATCGAGCCGAAGCTCCCCGGACCCAAAGTCCGCCTTTTAACCATCCGAGCCGAAGCTCCTATCCAACCTCTGGTGCCATCAGTGTTGTGGAATGTGCAACCTTAATTACTAAGTTACTCTTTTCAGCTTGTTAAACAGTTTACGTTAACCCAGGACTGCCCCCGGTATTCCCTGTGAAGGGCTCTCAAGGGGCACTAGGAACTATGTTGGGATTACGCCCAGCGTTCCCTTTCGCAAGGTACTTATTTTATTATTGGTTGATTCTCTTACCCTTTATTTTCTCATATTTCGATATGCTAATCCTAGGGTAATTTGACTCCAACTCTCCTTGGGTAGGACGATCTTTCGTCGGACCCGAACGCCTATAACCCTAGACAGAACCACACCTTACTCACTCATCTTCCAAAGACGCAGCCCATTCCACTTGTCCTTACAACAAACCATCAGGACCCATCATACTTGCCCTAATTCACATCCAAATGAAATCCTGCAGTTTTGCTATATGCAGACCACTTAAGCTACATGACCCGTAAAAAGGGAAGTACATGAAATACTCATCCAGTACCCTTATGATAATTATTAGAGGTCTAAAAGGACATTTGAAGCATAAATCCAGAAATCCATAATTTTCCTAATTTGTCTGATAATTAATTTATTTATTCTAGTGTCCCAAAAGGCCCAGGTTTGAACATGAAGTACCATTTTCACACAAGCTATTAATCCACTAAATTTATGATAATTTCAAAATGCCTAATCAACTCTAAATCCTAAGTCTCCCAATTTTTCAGCAAGGTTTAGGCCTTTAAATTTAATTTCAAAGATGCCGCATAAAAAGTCATTTTAAAAGATTCTATAGTAATAACACCTCCAAAAATTCAGAGAAAATTCAGAAATGATTGTGATGGAATACAAGTACCCTAGAAAAAGTTTCATAATTTATCATTTGGAAATAAAGCTATATTTGATTTTCTTATGAACTCTCTAATTTAAGGGTTAATGAACAAAATATGCTAATCAGTCATCAAATATTTCCACAAAAATTTCCATATGATAACATTGAGCTAAAAACACTATGCAGGAAGTTTCATGATTTTTCAGTAAGTAATGGCCTCTGACAAGAATTATTAATATGTAATCAAAATAAAGCACTTGTGAAGTAGATGCCCTAAATAGATACCCAAAAATTCTAACAAAATTCATACAAGCTTATTATAACCTAAAACCAACTCTGCCCACGTTTCATACCCTCTCTATGGGCAGTGAGACCACAATAGCCAAAATAATTATTAGGGCATTACTATTGATTACAAATGAAGTGCTATAACCATTGTCCAAAATTCCTCAAGTAAATTGTCAGAGGCTCAAAATACCCTAGCCCCCTCACTACCCAAATTTGGTTAAGTTTCAAGATGTTTAGCTAACCTAAACCTACACTACAAGTTTTAGGACCTAAGCTAGGGTTAGGGTTTTGGGGGCCCTACCATTTCCAAAATTAGCTAATCTTTTTAACAGAGAGTTCTATATATTCTAGAAGCCTCCTTGCAAAATTTGGAGTTCATCCAAGGTGTTTAGGACTCATACCCTTCACAAGGCCAAAAGGTCCCTCCTTAGGGTTTGACCTAGGAACTAAGGGCAAATCTATTCCTCCCTACCCCATATTCCATGGAGAGGTGATAAGTGCTATAACAAGCCAGTGGCCCAAATTTCAGCCTCTGTTGAGGTGATTTGGTCACTCAAAACCAAAAGTGCAACTTTTGACCAAAATGCCCTTATAAGGGTATAGTTAGGGTTGGGTCAAAACCTATTCAAACACATCCAAATTAAATGAAATTTTATACAGATACCTAATTGGAACCCAGGGACCACTCACCAAAATTTGGGAGGGTTTGGAGGTGTTTAGGGCACCTATTTAATTTATCTAATAATTATTAAATATTTACAAAAACTATAGAAATATTTTTTCCAAAAATTCCCATTTTTGGGCAGGCCCTAGGTATATCTAAGATAGACTCTCTGCCCAAATTTCAGCTATTTTGGGCCAGGGGTGAAGAGTGGGCACTCAAATTAATGACTGCCTAGCCTTAAGGGTATGTCCCACCAAAATGGGTGCCCTGGTCAGACCTCACACCCAAATGGGTTCAAACTAATTTTAAAATAAAGTAGACTCAAGGGACTACAACTTTCATGTTGAAGTATTTTCCACCAGAAGAACCCTAGTATTTTTAAAGTTTTAAACCATTAATATCAAAAACTGTGACAGAAATGCATTAATATAAGTTATTTCCTATAGTTTAATATCAGGGGAGGCACGAATCTTGACGCAGATTCGACGGAATCCCGTCGTCTTCTCCAATGAGCCAACGGCTGCGATTCGTCCCGCCTGGAGCGATTTCCAAACCTTGCCGCCGGCGATCCAGCCCCTTCCCCGGCCAGCCACCGCCACCAACACCTCCGTTGAGGTGGTGGCTATCGCCAGGCGGCGGCTCCGCCGCCGGAGAGGCGTTTTCCGGCGGATATAGCAAGAGGTTTTCTTGCCGAAACCAGGAGAAATCCCGGATTGGATCGGGCTCAATTGAGCCCGAAACTCAAGCCTAATTAATCCTAAGATCTACCCGCGGGTTAAGGAGAGGAGGAGGACCTTCCTGGCGGCCTGGATGCGAGAGGAGCGGCGGGATGCCATTGACGACGGCGGCGGCGCTCGGCTTCTGCAACTGCATAGTGGAATGGCTCGTCTCCTCCAGGTAAACGCTCTAAAATGATCCCCTCGGCTCCCTGAAGGTGTTTAAATGGCAAATGGGGGAGAGGGGAGGCTTGTTCTTCAATGGCCATTAACACCATTAAAGGTGTGGCTCGGGTTGTGTGGAGGGGGGCTGAACCCACCCCTTGGTGGCCGGGAAACGGCTGGAATCAACTCCTCTCTCCTAGAGGAGTTGATTGCAGCCATAATTGGTGGCTGTTAGCCTTCCTTGGCCGGCCTCTCACTTCCCTTTCTTCTTCCTCATTTTCTCTCTCCTCCATTATCATGGAGGGGAGCTCCCTTCTCTCTCCTAGTCACCCCTGGTTGACTAGTCAACCTCACAAGCTAAATGCAGCCCACTTGATTATGATGGTCATGGGAATGGGTTTATCCTAGGGGAGAAGTGGCTTGGGCTTGGGTTAGCCCTTTTGGGTTAAGTTTGACTTGACCTAAATGAGGGTTGACTTGGGTCAACATGACCAATTGGGTTGACCCCTATGGGTCCTGGGTGACCCATTGGCTTCCCTTAGGGTCTAGGTAGGGTTATGTAGGGTTAACCTGCACTTTGGAGGTCACATACCCTTAGTAAGGGTGCTTTGACCAGATTAGGGGCTTGAGTTGACTTGGGTCAACCTGGCCTCTAGGACTGACCCCAATGTGCCCTTAGTGACCCATTGACCTCTCTTTAGGGTTAGGAGGGCTTAGGTGGGGTCCTCTAGGCTAGGAATAGGTCAATTGACCCTAAGTAGGCTAGTTTGACCCATTTAGGGCTAGGGTTGACCTTGGTCAACTGAGCCTCTTGGGTTGACCCTAATGGGTCCTTTTGGCTCTAATGGGTCTCCCAAAATGTTTGGGAGTGTTGTGGTAGGGTCTTGGGGCCATGGTGAAGCCCCATTGTCATTCTAAACCATTGTTCAGAATTCTACTATTTGCAGACCATGGTGATCCTCACCTTGGCCTCCTATCTCTTGGCCCATTTCTGGCTTTCTAGGGTTTTGTCATGACCTAGTCATGGCCAAAACCACTCTTAGGGGTCTAGTTGGAAATGGGATGTTACAATAAATAGGATTTCGCCATTGTCTGTCGACACGCTCACCAAAGTTTCGAGACCAAACTTGTGTGTCGACACCTCTCTTCTCTCAATTCAAATTCTTCAAACCCTAATGGCGCCCAAACTTGAGGAGAACGTGAACGAAGGCTATGAACTGGTGCGGCATGCGTTTGATAACGCAGAATCAGAGATCAAGGATATGGTAACCCTAGTTGCAAACTCATGGTTAGAATTTCTTATTTCAGAGCCGACTAAAATATGGAAGAAAGAAGTATTGGAATTTCTAAATGGAGCATCCTGAGACGAATCTGGACTCAAGATAAAGTCAAGGGTTCATGGAGAAAAGGTGAAGGTCTCACCTAAGAGTTTGAGAAAGGTACTAAACCTACCAAGGACTAAGGAAGAAGCTGAAGTTTATGCTTCTAAGATCAGAGAAGCTTTAACATGGTGTGGACTGGATTCCAAGATGAAAATTGGATCAGTGTTCAATAGGAAAGACATGAACAGCCAAGGCAAATTTCTCTCAGAAATTGTTGGCAAGGTGATCCTGTGCAAGTCTGGAGGACATGACAGGATTTCAGCATATATGTTCAACCTAATGACAAGGTTAATCTTCCAGCTAAATACTGATTGGTCTGCAGTATTGTTTGATAAGATTAAAGAAAGTATGAAGAAGCCCAACTTGGGTAGGATACTAAGTCTTTACTTGGCTGGTAGTATACCAGAAGTAATGAGTCAAGCTGCAGGATCAAAGATCAATCACATGAGGAAAATGGACATGAGAATCTTCTCATGATGGGAAAGGGTCTTGACTAAGGAGATGCCAACTCCTGAGAAGGAAACACCACAAACGAAGAAGAAGAAGTCAGCCCCAGTGGCTCAAGAATCCTCTAGCAGCTCTGAGGAGCAAGTTGTCTTTACTCCTGATGAGGAAGCAGAAGGAAATGCTGGAAAGTCTCCAGCTAGACAAGCTGATGCAGACAGGAAGGGGGAGCTACCTCCAGCTAGCTCCATTCATCAGGAATCCAATCCAGGGGGAGCCTCTAGTGGTGGAAGAGCCAACTCCACTATAAAGTGAACAAGCAACCCACACTATATTTGAGGTAATCACTGAGATTAATGCATTAGATTTTCCTATAGAGGATAATATTTTGTCTGATTCATTAAATAATGTTAATTAGTAATCTCAGATTGATAGTCAACCCCCAGATGTTGTCATGGAGGACACATCTGTTGCAGATCAAGTAGTTTCTGATCAAGTAGTTGAAGAGATAAGAATTTCTCCACCCCAACCTCAACAAGAGTTTACATTGGAAGAACTGTTCCCTGACCTTCTACAAACAGACTTTGAGAAGGAAAGTGCTGCTGCTGAGGGGGAGAATGCTCATGTTGAGGGGGAGAAAGTAGTTATTGTTGAGGAAACTGCAAGGGAGGAACCTGAAGTGCAGAAGGAGTTACCTCCTAGCTCTAAGGACAGGGTAGAAATAGCAAGCACATCAGCTTCTGAAGATGAGGAGGCAGCAAGAGCAAAGAAAAGAAAATTCCAAGTCTTTAAAAGAAGGAGCCAGACTTATAAGAAGGCTTTGCAAACCATAGCACCACAGCCTGCACTACAGCCAGCACCATTTGTAGATTACAGTTCTCTGATGGTTGCTATGCAAATAAAGCTTGATGAACAAAGGCAAGCTATTTAAAAGTATGTAGATGAAGGGCAAAAATCTCTACAGTTTGATCTGGCCCAGGATATTAAGTCTATTAGATTTGAGATGAATCTAAATAAGAAAGAGATGACTGACTGCTTCCACAAGGGAGGGAATGCAGTGGTCTACTTGGCTACACATCAAGAGAAGATCAAAGCTCAAGTAGATGAAATGGCAGTGAAGCAAGGTTATGTACTGTAGAACCAACTCAGGATGAATGATAATTTAACTGCTTCACACAATGCAATAGTCACAGAAATGAAGAATATAGCTACTGGGCAGACTACAGCTAATGCTACAGCTAAGGCAGAATTTGATAAAGCATTACAAGAGGGAATCTCTGCTATTAAAACTGCTATACAAGACTCTCAAAAGGCTATAACTGAAAAACTCCAAAGGTTGAGACCTTACTTCAAGGATGGAGTAAACTATTTAGATACCCAAATTAGATTTCAGAAGGATGATCTAAGAGATCATATTGTTAGAGAAGTCATAAAGGGGGAGAGGGTGTTAGTCAAAGCCAGCTCTGATCATGCAAAATAGATATGAAATTCCATCAGAGCCACTCTTGGGTATCCTCCTTTATGTGATGATGATAATGTAGCAGAGTCTGGGATTAACCCTGCATATCTTGGAGGAGAGCCAGCTGAAGTAGCTCAAGTTATCTATCCTCCACCAGACTTTGATATGATACATGCACACATACAGTCTATGTATAGCCCACCTGAGGGAAAGCTAAATGTAATCATAGAAAAGGTGGTTCAGCCAGTGCTTGAGGCTATACTAAAAGAACAGGATGCTTTGCTGCTCAAGGAACAAGAGACACTATTGTCTAAGAAGAGGTTCAGAGAGCAAGCTGAACAAAAGCCTGATTTTGAACAGTGGAGCCCCACCTCCAGGAATATCATTCTGACTACATGGAAGGCTGCCAAAGATAATATTGTGGACAGAGGAAAATGGTATTCTGATGTGGAGTGGAGGAAGCATGAAAACAGGAAAGAAGTCATAGTGCAATATGGAAGAAAGGCAAAGATGGGAAAGCTACCTCCTACTGCCCAGGAGCCTAACAAGTACTTTCCAAAGCCATATCATTACTTTGAAAGGCAGAAGATCAAGGCTGAAGAGCAAAAGAAGAAGGATCTTAAAGGCAAGAAGCCTATTACTGCTGAAGATGCTGAAGCCCCTGTACAAGCAAAGATACAGTCTGGAAAGGGAATTGTGATTAAGGAGGCTGAGCAGAAATAAGATAGAATTTATCTTTAGTTTACAGTTGTAATCTTTTGATTTTAAACACTCTGTAAACTTTTATATAATGAATATGACAAAGTTGTTAGAACAATGTGATGTATGAAAAATCTATTACATAATTGTTCTGTGATATATGTGTGTACATGTTTTGTTTAATACATGTTTATTTTCCTTGATTGCATAATCCTGTTCTACATCATACTGTAATTTTGTTATGTATGGTGTATATCATTGACTAAGGGTTATGACTTCTCCAAATATGGGGAGATTATTGGATACATTGGAATTAATGTACTTGATTTGAAGAAGCCTCACCCTACTCAATGATATACATCAAAATGTATTTGATGTATTTTGAGTTGCCTTGTGCATGTTAAGTATTTGCAGGGAAAGCATGAAAAATTTCTAAGTCCATGTGTCGACACCCAGGAGAAAAGTGTCGACACTTAAGAAGACTTGTGTCGACACCTAGAGAAGCAGTGTCGACACTTGGAGTGATTGTGTCGACACCAGGGAGAAAGTGTTGACACTAGGAAGAAAGTGTCGACACTTACAGTTTGTGTCGACACCCAATGAATAGAAGTCCAGAGAAGCAGGGTCGACACTTAGTAGAAGTGTCGACACCCAGAGGAATTTTATCTACATTAGAAGGTGTCGACACTTAGAGGCTGTGTCGACACTCAGCAAAAGTCAGCAGAGTCTAAGTACAAGTGTCGACATAATGAAGAATGTGTCGACACACAGCATAAGACTCAACACATGAAGAAAGTGTCGACACTAGGAGCTGTGTCAACACTCAGCAAAGTTCAACAAAATTCTAAGTACAAGTGTCGACACTAAGGAGAAGTGTCGACACTCAGCCAAAGTCTCAACAAAAGGAGAATGTGTCGACATAAGGAGAAGTGTCGACACTCAACAAGTATCAACACAGAAGGCATGTGTCGACACCAAGAAGATGTGTCGACACTGAACAAGTTTAACACAAGAAGATGTGTCGACACAAAGGAGATGTGTCGACACTTACAAGAAATTAACTAATTACTGAAGAACAAGGAGTTGTGTCGACACACAATATCAGTGTCGACACATGTTGAAGAAGCAGTGTCGAAAAGAAATTCTACAACACAAGAAGTTGTGTCGACACCTTGAAGGCTAGAGTCGACACTTAGTCTACTTGTGTCGACACTTGGTCTATAAGTCTCGACACTTTCAGACAGTTACAGATATTTCAAGAAGTGACTGGATGACTTGACAGTTGCCATTCCAGCCGGTTTACAGCAGTTGTCAGAGTTGTCAGAAATCTGTTAGGAACCGGAGCAACCGGTTACCATGAAGAAGGCCTATATATAGGCTCATTCTGTCAACAGATGAAGATGATCAAAGAGAAGATTGAAGAAGATTTTCAGAGGATCAACAACAAACAATTTAAGTAATCTGAAGATCTAAGAAGTTGGAGAGAGAGAGCTCCTTTCAAGAATATAGCCGTTGGAACCAGGCTGTAAAGAAGGGTTCAGACCTAGTTCTGAATCTTAAGTTGCAGTGATTGAAGATCAGCTGCAGAGAATCAATCCTATTGTGTTCTACATTCAAGAAGCTTTGAAGAAAGCCAAGTGAGGTTGATCTCAGCAGAGTCCTTCCAAGAACTCATCAACTCTTCTCTCTTTTCTCTGAGTTGTAGGTATATACTTTGTATTCATAATCTCTTGTAGGATCCTTAGGGATCTGAGTTGTAAGCCTGTAATTATAAAGGTTGAGTGGTAGGGCCTGTGTGCCTGAGTGTAGGAGATCTATTTCTCTGAGTGTAGGCCTGTTGTGGCTGAGTGTAGGCCTTGTGGCTGAGTGTAAGCCTTGTTGAAGGCTGAGTGTAGGTCTTTGTGAAGATTGAGTTGTAGGGCCTTGGGCCTGAGCTATAGGAACCTGTTTGGGGTTCTGAGTGTAAGATCTGAGGATCTGAGATAGTGGAGGAGTTTGGTCGAATCTATTACATTACTAGATAGGCGAAGGGGGAAAGTGGATGTACCCAAACCTTGGGGAACCACTATAAATCTGTGTGTTCACTATGTGCTTGTGTATTCTGTGATTGCTAATTGATTGCTGTGAAGAATTGATTATTACACTGTGGTATTATCTGCCAAAATGTTTAAAAAGATAAAGTCACCTATTCACCCCCCCCCCCCGCCCCCTCTAGGTGATTAGGTACAATTTCTTTCAGCAGGATCAATTCCACCCTCCGGGCTGGAGGCAGGCCCAGAGGCCCCGGCTCCCCGATCAAGAGGAGGCTAGGGCCATAGCCTTGGGGGAGAGGCGGAGAATAGCGAGGAGAAGGAGGAGGGAAGTCAGGGTGCAGTTGCCCTATTGCGACTTCCATCAGGAGGAGGGGCACGCCACAGCCATGTGCCCAGAGTTCCTTGAAATGAGAGGGAATAGGGAGCAGCAATAGGGGCGGCAAGAAGTGAGGATTGAGGAGGTCCTACCTCGGGCGGAGGAGGACCATTGCGAAGACCGGGTGGATGTTGGAACCCGAGGAGGGATCAGAGTGATCCACGGGGGGGGGGGGGGGGTCGAGGCTTCCCGTAAGGAGAGACTCCACACCATGTACCGTCGGAGCATTGCCTCCACATCCCAGACCCCACCCCAAGAGGAGAGGATCACCTTCTCCTGATGCGACATGCCAGATCACGAGGATTCATTCTGTGATGCGCTGGTCATCAAGGCAGGCATCGAGAATTTAACCGTCTCTTGGATCCTCGTTGACAAACGGGAGCTCCGTCAACATCGTCTTCAAGAAGGTGTTTGACGCGATGAAGGTGGAGGCAAAGTGGGTGCTTGCCTCGGACGGACCATTGTTCGGGTTTTCAGGGGAGAGGAAGGAAGTGGAGGGAGGAGTAGGCCTCCATGTTACCCTGGGGGCAGTCTAGGAACTACAGTTTCGTCATTGTGGATACCCCCAGCAGCAACAGCGCCATCTTCGGGAGGCCCCTTATCAGCGCCTTCCGCTGCGTCCCCTCATCATTCCACCAATGCTTAAAGTTCAACACTGAGGGGATTCAGGTCTGGGTTAGGGGGGCCCCAAGGTGGCGCGGGAATGCTATGTCATCGCCGTGAACTCCATCTCTTGGCAGGAGGGAGCCGAGGAGATGGGGCGAAGAATGGAGGAGGCTGAGCAGGAGGCAGTTAGGGAGGAGCTGGAGGTGGAAAGCTGCGCTGAGGAGGCGGCAGGAAGAGATCAGGAGGAGATGGCCGAAGTGATGGCCGTGGAAGAAGAGGTGGAGGTGGAGATCCCGGTCTCAGAAGAGAGGTGTTGGGTATTGTATCCACGATTACCCAGATTTGAGGAAGCCACCTGTCAAGCTAAGATGAATTCACAATGTATTTGATGAAACATCTTAAGTTGTACTTGCAGTTCCTCCACGCTAAGTGCACACCAATGTCAGGGTGCAGTAGGTCAATAGACACGGGTCTGCACGACGTAATCCCTCGTTGAGCAGATCAGTGTGTTGGCCTACGTGTACTCTCTCTATTGGAGTGCACTTACTTTCAAGTACAGGGCAGTTCATATGCAAGAGAAGACAAGGAGCATGGATGGATCAAGGAGCAGCTCCTGGGTGGAAGACGAAAATTCGTCTAAGGAAAATTCGACGAGAATCACCAAGTGATTCTCGCCGATTCGGCGAGAATCACTAGTGATTCTCGCCGAATCGACGAGAATCATTAGTGATTCTCGCCGACTCCTTCTGGCTACCTCAAAACGGTGCCAAGTAAGATTCGGCAAGAATCACAAGTGATTCTCGCCGAACCAGTGGCCAAGCAGCTCATGTATTCAAAGTGAAATTCGTTGAGAATCAATAAGTGATTCGGCGAGAATCACTAACGATTCTCGACGAATCGTCGAGAATCACTTGGTGATTCTCGCCGATTTGTCGAGAATCGCCTGCGATTCTCGCCGATTTTTCCTTAGCGTTTTCTCTGGAATTTCCTGAACCGGATTCTGCCGCTGTTAAGATTTTGAACCGGACTTAGGGATTTCTAGTGTGGGTCCCACAAACGGTCATATTGGAATTATCTACAGTATATATATTCCAGTATTTTGAACAGTAAAATCACGGAGAAAGAGGAAGAAACCGAGCCTCGACGAAACCCTAATATCGCGATTCCTCTCCGCCGCCGCCGTCGTGCTCGGGCAAGTTGGTCGCCGTCAACAATCTAGATTCCTTCGAGATCTCCGGCGACAGAAGCTTAGCAAAGCTTGTGTCTCACGTGTCTATCCAGAGATCTCTTGTCTCTCGATTTGGTGACCGGGAAAAACTCCCCCGTCCGAATCGATCGAGACGACCGATCCTAGAGTGACCGTTGGTAGACCTAGTTTGCTTCGCTACGAAGTTTGGATCTCCAAGTTCAGCAGCCGCTTATCATCGTAGCCGCCGATCCCGAAGTTAACCGCCGCTCGTGTTGCCGCCGCCGGTTCCGGGGAGATCCTCTCTAAGAGAGACCAAGGTTGTAGACTCTTCATCGACTTCAAGAACACGTCGTCGAACAAAGAGGAACACCGTAGTCTCCACAAGAAGTTTGTATCACGTGTACATTCTATATTTACGTTTGTTGTAAAGGAACGTTTGTTCCGTGTTGTAAGGGTTGGGTGCAACCCGTTTAGTGGGAGTGTTGACTCTCACGTGTGGAAGGGCTCCTTCCGTTAGTGCAGGGATTGGATTTCAATCCCGTTGGAGAAGTGACCGAGTCGTCCCTTGTTGGGAGATAGGTCGAAGGGGGAAAGTGGATGTACCCAAGTCGGGGAACCACTATAAATTGCTTGTGTATTTTGTGTGCTGTGCCTTTTATTTTTATTGTGCAGGTACCGTCGTAAATTCCGCAAAAGCGCTACTCGTCACCTATTCCCCCCCCCCATAGGTGCACATAGTTGACACTAGGTGGACTTTCAAGTGGTATCAGAGGGAGGTTACTCATCAAAAAGGTTAACACCTTGAGTAGAATCCTGCCACCAGTGTTAGAAGCATGGAGCTAGATTATGAGATACCGCCACTCAAACTCCCCGCCTGCACAAAGGATTATTATCCCATCTGGCGAATGAGAGTGTCATGTCACCTTGATGCTATCGATCCTCGAGCATCCTTCATCCTGGAAGAGGGCCCGTTTATTCCCTTGAAGACCTCCGACTCTGGGACCCAAGTGCCCATGTGCATTGCTGAGATGTCAGAGATGGAACTTTCATTTTTTCAATTGGACCAGAGGATTCGTCAAACTATCTTGGATATCTGGTCTGGAGCCTCTCGCTCTAGATTGGAAAAATGCAGAACAGCTAAATCTCTGTGGATGATGATCTCAGAGCTGATGGGGGTTCAGAGAAAGCTGGAATATGCTGCCAATCAGAGGATGAAGCATATGTGGGGGTCCTCACTTCTGAAGATGAAGGCAAGGATCCCTCGGATTGCATCAGAGCTCTAGTATCCTTGTCAGAGACTGAAGAGGACAGTGAGGAAAGCAGCTCTGATGTGGATGAAACAATGGTCACTGGATCGAATGACCATAACACTGAAGAGCAGGTAACTTCTTCCTCCTGCCCCGTATCTCCTGAAATATTTGAAGACAGGAACTGCCCTGCTTCAGAAAATTCTGACTCCCTGACGAGAGCCCTTCAGGAAAGCAACCTACTTGCTGAGGAGCAAGCTCGAGAGATTGCTCGACTGAAGATCTTGTTGGTTCTCCAATTGGCGTCCAACAAGGCCAAGGACTCTAAGATCTCAGCTCTAGAGCGTAGTCTAGAGAATGAGAAAAGAATAGTATCAAACTTCTCCAAGGTTGATGCTATTAAGAGAAGGCAAGAAAACGGGTGGATCTCCCGGATTATCAATTCGTGGAGAAATGGGGAAACGGTTTTCCGACCCCCCACTCCAAGCAGGAAGGCAACTCATCATGCCTTCAGGTATGACCTCAGGAATAGTCGTGGTCACTGCAAGGGTGATCTGTCCCCATGTGGAGACACCCGGAGTGCAAGGGCCGGCATGGCCACCCACGAGAGAATTCCTAAGGCTCATTCTGAGCCCTTTGTGTTCACTGTCACTGCCTCAACACAGTGTGGATCTGCATGTCCCAGCTCACAGAAGACTTCTCACCACTCGAGGACACGGGATAGAGAGGATAGAAGTCATGATGTCAGGCTCCATGGGGCCTCCGCAAGGGAGATGCCTGAAAGAATGGCACCACCTTCCCGGCCTCATAACGCTCACAACATGTATTCTTTCCACCCTTCCACGTGTCACGATGGAAGAGGAATTTATGTGACAAGAACATGCCCTATCTCGTTTAGACCTAGGACCGTGACTACATCAGTCACTAGATCAGGTCGAAAACGGCGATACAACATTCACCCTTGTTGGTGCTGTGGCAAAGTGGGGCACTTTGCCATCGACTGTTGGCACAACCCCTCTGTGCCCTCAGCAAGGGCTTATCCACATTCTTGGGACAGAGGTAGTCTTCCAGACAGGTTTTCTGAAGGAAGGCAGTTGCGTGCTTATGCTAACAGGAACCTAGGACCCAAAATGATTTGGGTTCCTAAGGTAAAGTAATTCTTTCTTGCAGGGTAGTCTAGGTCCCCGGGAATATGATGGGAACTAGACAGTAGGTGGCTCAAGACTAACTTGGAACTAGCGTCTGCAATAACAGATGTGCTACCTGTTTGAGCATACTCACTTTGAGCCTCTAATGTGTTCTACCTGTGGGACTAAAACGATGACTCTCAAAATCCCAGGTAATTTTGATCAGTTCAAGGACTTGTGTCATGTTGCATCCTCATTCAAAATATATATACATATATATATTTCTATCCATGTGTATCTTTATACTTATGCATATCAGGTATGTGTGCACCTCTACGGAGAGATTAACTCGATGCATGCAAACCATTACACATCTATAATGGGTTAACGAAGTTATGTCATCATGAATCTCGACAACTCACTATTGACATCAAGAAGTCTTTGAAAAAGCCTCGTTAAAATCCAAATAGATTGACTGTAAAATATACATGTATTTATCATGTGTATATTGACTTGACATCAGGAAATTTCAAAAATGCTCAACGTGAAAATTTCTAGTCAAGAGACCTCTCAATTTCGAATTTCTAAAATGCTCAACGTGAAAATTTCAAAAATGCTCAACGTGAAAATTTCTAGTCAAGAGACCTCTCAATTTCGAATTAGACAAATGGTATCAGAAACCGAATTAACCAAATCTCCTGACAGACAAATCCCGCCAACCCTTCGCATTCACCCTGAATCCCGACGAATTAGACAAATCCCGCCGAAAGGGTTCTCCCGCCGAATTAGACTCCTCGCCTTCTTCACGAATCCCGCAAGAGCTCTCCCGACGACCCTCGCCTTCTTCACGAATCCCGCAAGAGCTCTCCCGACGACCCGCAAGAGCTCTCCCGAGTTCTTCCGCCGATTCGCCGCAACCCGCAGGAGCTCTCCCTCCGACTCGCCGAAACCCGCAGCAGCTCTCGTCGAATCGTGAAGTCTCCCTGTGACCGCAAGGTTCTCGCAAGGTCCATCTCAAATCTAGAAGGTTTTCGCAACGTTCTAGCAAGGCCGAACCCCACAGGAAACCCTTCCATCCACCGAAGGTCTTCCTGACGCTCCTCACCTCACTTCCATATAAGTCCTCAGGTAACCTCTTCCTCACCCGCTCTTGGACGCTCTCACTAGTGGTGCTTTCTTTTTGAAAGTTCATTAACGTTTTGAGTAGGGCTTCTCTCTACATCTACAATGGCTCCAAGGACGACTGCAGGGTTGGTCTCTGGCTGCGAGCTGGTTGGAACTGGATTTTCTCATGCCTCGAACGAATTCCGCAATATCATTCTAATGCTGGAAGAGGCTGGGCTAACCTTCGTCCTGGAGCACCCTTGCAAAATTCTGGACAAAGAGGTGCTGGAGTTCTTCTCTACCGCAAGACTCCGAGATAGAGACTCCATAATCAAGAGCAAGGTGGCTGGGACAAAAGTAAAGATGTCTGCCAGCAAGCTGACTCGCTACCTGCAGCTTTCTAGTTCGGAGCAGGAGGACTATCTGGAGGACGAGGACAAAACTAGAACTCTCTTGTTCTGCGGTCTTCCACGAGGAACTCGATCAATAAAGAGAAAGGAGATGAATGAAGAAGGGAAGCTCCTATCTAACATTATTGGAAAAGTGCTCATCTGCAAGTCGGGCTCGCATGACCATATCTCAGGAGATATGTTCAAGATCCTCATAGCTGTTGTCTGCCGCAAGAGATTCAACTGGGGGGAGTTGCTGTTCGAGAAGATCAAGGACACTCTGGGCACTCCTAGTTTCGGCCGCATCTTAAGTCTATATCTAAACCAGCTAAACGGAGACAAGTTCGACATGAGCAAAGGAGTCCCTCTCCACTACTTGAAAAAGATGGATGCAAGTGTGTTTGATCGATGGGAGCGGCGTATCGGGCAGCCTGCTGTGGAAGAGCAACAGGAAGTATCTCCAGCAGTCTCCCCCGGTGAAATTCCTGATACCGTGACTGCAGGAATCGAGGGGGAGACTCTACCCCCTCATACGGATGTATTATCTGAAATCGCCCAAGTGGCCAGGGATGTTGTGGCCGACATTCAAGAAGAAAGTAACACTGTGCTGGAGACTGGTGATCAAGAATTAGAAGAAGCTGCTGATATCGATGATTTCTTGGATGAGGATGGAGAGGAAGATGAGAATGAGGGACATGAAGTATTTGAGACTCCGGATCCTGTTGAACCTCCATCTAACAAGTCTGCACCCGTGGAGGGGGAGTTAGATAAATTTACAGAGGCCGCCAACATTCCTCCTTTAGAGCCAGTGATTGTATCCAGTTCTACCGATGCGTCCGCTGAAGAGCAAGAGCAAGGCCAAGAAGTGCCTCCGACTATACCGTTACGAGATGAGCTGGCCACTCACACGGTCAATGTCATTCAAGGTATAGTGAATGAGCTTAAAGCTTCTTTTGATAACGCTCAGAAAACACTGCTGAAAAGAATTAAGACTTCTGAAAATCTCATGCTTAAGAATATGGTGGAGATCAACCATAAATTGGACGTAATGGAGAAGAAATTTGAAGATAAGTACACCGAGGCCGGACAAGCTGTCACACTTCTGATGGCCGGCTTGAAAAAGAATACTGATACTCTGGCCGTCGTCAATCAGAATGCACATGTTGTAGCCAACAACATTCAGAAGTTTGATGGTAATATGGTCACTCTAAACGCAAATCAGCAGGCCTTGATCACTGAATTCTCTAAGACCACGAAGCATATTGATGACTCCCTACACTCATATGCAAACTGCATCGCTCTCGAAGCCAAAAAGGGGGAGAAAGAGTATCTAGCTAAGTTGGCAGAGCTTCAAGAAAGCATGAGCACACACTTCGCCCAATCAAGCAAATATGTCTATGAGAGCTGCTGGTGGATGCTCCAACAGGCGCTGGGTACGTTAGGCGTCATCCTGCCTGACCATCCTGCCGGTATTCAGGTTCCTGAGACATCTAAGGCCGCTGAGGAAGTAAGTGTTGCTGAGGATGTAAGTGCAAGTGCTGCAGATATTTCCACAAATGAAGCTGATGCTAGGGCCCTCTCCAAATCTAAACTGAGGAGTACGTTTGACCAGGAGGCTTTAGCAAAAGCCAAGGGAAAGAGAAAAGCTCAAGAAGGGACCCCCAAGGAGACACATGCTGCAAAGAGAACTCGAATGAGTGAGGAGGATGTACGAAACGAAAGGTGGAGTCCAGTTTCAAGGAACATCATCCTAGACACCTTCTGGCTGCAAGAAAAAGGAGAGATCAATCAAAATGACGTATATAGCCAGTATGAGTGGGAAACGCACAAAACGTTTGAAGCAAAACGCAACATCTTTTTCAGAAATAACAAGGATGCAGATAAAGTTCCTCCTCCTAGGTATTACCCGAAGCCCAAAGAATACATGGAGAGGCAAAGCAAGAAGTACTTGGCTCAAAATCTTAAGGGTGACGTAGCTAAGGACAAATAGTCAATATTTTATAACTTGTCACTGTGTCTTAAGAACATTTAATGATTATTACTATCATATAAACAATTCTGGATTATATGTGTATGTACTTATATTAGAATATATATTTGAATTTGTGAATGACTCAAGTCCTGATCTGATTGCATACATTCTCTTGTGCTGCATGTTTAATTTCTGAATGCTATGTTTATTATTTGATAGGTGTTATTCATCTTAGCTAGTAGGGTTTTGGCTTCGTCAAATAGGGGGAGATTGGTATCTGATACCACTTGTAGGGAAGGCGCAACCAACTCGCCCAAAAGCCCGGACTGTTTGAGGACGGCGCTACCACTCCTTTATGGAGCTGGCTACCCTAGGATCCACGGGGCGGCCAGTTAGGCCCCAGGGGACACACCCTTCTGCATCGACTAGTGCGGGTCATAGCGCCTCACGCCGTACCTCCCAACACCGGGGGCATTGATGGAACCCAACAAGCCCCCCCCCCCCAGCAACGACCCCGGGGTTTCGAACCCGTGACCTCCTCTGATACCACTTGTAGGGAAGGCGCAACCAACTCGCCCAAAAGCCCGGACTGTTTGAGGACGGCGCTACCACTCCTTTATGGAGCTGGCTACCCTAGGATCCACGGGGCGGCCAGTTAGGCCCCAGGGGACACACCCTTCTGTATCGACTAGTGCGGGCCATAGCGCCTCACGCCGTACCTCCCAACACCGGGGGCATTGATGGAACCCAACAAGAGGGATGCTGAAGGATGGGGAGAGCAGTCCAGATTGGAGGCTGCAGAGGAAGTGGTGGAGTTAGAGGTGCTCACCCAAGGAGGCAGGGTGGAGAAGGTCCGCGTCAGCGGAGGGCTGACTCTGTAAGACCAGGGCAGGATGCTGGAGTGCATCCAGAAGAATGTAGACATCTTCTCTTGGAACGCCGCGGAGATGCCGGGAGTTGACGCGGATGTGGCCTACCACCGCCTCAACCTGGAGCTGGGAACATGCCCCGTTCAGCAGAAGAAGAGGTCCACTGCAGACAATCTAGCAGAACCCATCAGAGAGGAGGTGGCAAAGCTCCTAAAGGCCGGCTTCGTGTCCGGGATCCAATACCTCGGTTGGGTCTCCAATGTGGTCATGGTCAAAAAGGGAGACGACCAGTGGAGGATGTGTATCGATTTTTCTTTACTTAATAAAGCTTGTCCTAAGGACTGTTATCCTTTGCCTCGGATCGACGCGCTGGTTGACTCAGCCGTTGGTTTTTTTGTAATGAGTTTTTTAGATGCTTTTTCAGGTTATCATCAAATAAGGATGCACCCCCCGAACATCAAGGATGTCTCGTTCATCACGGGGGATGGATGCTACTGTTACAAGATGATGCCATTTGGGCTGAAGAATGCAGGGGCAACCTACCAGAAGATGATGGATAGGGTCTTCAAGGAGCAAAAGGGGAGGAATTTGGAGGTGTACGTGGACGACCTCATGATCAAGAGTCGAGATGTGGACTCCCACCTCCAGGACTTGGAGGAGAACTTTGCCACCCTGCGCAAGTACAAGATGCGGTTGAATCCCCTAAAATATGTCTTTGGGGCTAGCAGGGGAAAGTTCTTAGGGCACCTCCTCACCACAGCGTGGGTCGAGCCGAATCCTGATAAGGTCAAGGCTATCTTAGAGCTGGGGCCGCCGTGGAATGCTAAGGAGGTCCAGCGGCTGGTGGGGAAGCTGGCAGGGTTGAGTAGGTTCCTCTCCCGGGAAGGGGAGAAGTGCTCCCCCTTATTTAAAACATTGAGGGGTGGTCAAAAGTTCGAATGGACCAAGGAGTGCGAGGAGACATTCCAGGCCCTCAAGATGCAGTTGACTCAGGCTCCGCTGCTCCAAGCGCCGAAGGAGGGGGAGGACCTGTTTTTATATCTCGGGGTCGGGGCGGAGGCATTGAGCTCCATTCTAGTTCGTGAACAGGGGAAGAAGTAGCTCCCTATTTATTAGGTGAGCCGGGTCCTGAGGAAGGCCGAGCTCTCGTACCCGATTTTGAAGAAGCTGGCTTTCGCCCTGATCATCTCAGCCCGGAGGCTGCGACCTTACTTCCAGGCACACTCGATCCGAGTGGTGACTGACCATTCCCTCCACAACATCTTTGAGGGGGTGGAGCATTCAGGTAGGCTGGCCAAGTGGTCGGTGGAGTTGAGTGAGTTCAATGTCACATTCGTTCCGTGCCTCTCGATCAAAGCTCAAGTGATGGCCGTCTTCTTGGCTGATTATGTGATTGAAGTGGAAGAGGAAGAGCTCACCCGTCTGGCTCCTTGGACGGTGAAGGTAGACGGCACCTCGGGGAGGCATTCCCTAGGAGTGAGGGTGATCCTAGAGAGTCCTCAGGGGACTAGAATTGAGCAAATGGTGGTGGTGCACTTTCCCATCACCAACAATCAAGCTGAGTATGAAGCCGTGATAGTAGGGATGCGCCTGGACAGGGAGCTGGGGGTTTTGGACGTTGAGGTCCTCACCGACTCCATGGTGGTAGCTTCCCAGATCAACGGGGAGTTTGAGGTAAGAGAGCCTACCCTGCGATTGTACTTAGCCAAAGTGAAGGGGGTCATGAGCTCTTTCCAAACCTTCTCCATCCGACACGTGCCCATGGAAGAAAACGAGCAGGTCGACCAACTAGCAAAGCATTGTCCCCAGGTGGGGGGTACCATCACCGACCTGTTCCGCCCTTCCATCGAAGAAGGAGAGCTTGTGGAGATAGATCAGCAGCCTTCATGGATGGACCCAGTTATAACTTTCCTTTCCATGGGAGAGTATCCGGAGGGGGCAAATAAGAAGAAGCTCAGGCATAAGTCGGTGTACTACCTCCTCAAGGACAGGCAGCTATATAGGAAGACACTCTCGGGAATGCTGGCTCGTTGCGTGGCCGAGGGGGAGGTACAAAGGGTCTTGGAGGAAGTCCACTCCGGGGAGTATGGGAGCCACTCCGGGAGTCAGACCCTGGAAGGGAGGATTGTTAGGCAGGGGTACTTCTGGCCCACCCTGGGCCATGACGCAACGGAGTTCGCAAGAAGGTGCCATAAGTACCAGCTGTTTACCCCCCTCCAGCTACAGCCGGCCCAACGACTCAAAAGTATCACGGCCCCCTAGCCCTTCGCCATTTCGGGAATGGATTTGGTTGGACCATTCCCCCAGGCCAGTGGGCAGAGGAGGTTCCTCCTAGTAATGATCGATTACTTCTCCAAGTGGTTGGAGGTGAAGGCGCTGGCCAAGGTGACCTCCCAGGTAATCAGGAACTTTGTTTGGTGGGAGATCATCTGTCGTCATGGGCTTCCCCAGGCCATTGTCACGGACAACGAGCCCCAGTTCGCCAGCGCTGAGTTCACTAGTTTCTGCGAGCAACTCGGAATTGACCTCATGTTCGCCTCGATCCATCATCCCAGGAGCAACAAGCAGGTGGAGGCCGCGAACAAGATCATCGTCAACCTCCTCAAGAAGAAAGTGAAGAATTTGAAGGGGAGCTGGGTGGAGCAGCTTCCCGCGGTTCTCTGGACGCTAAGAACTACCCCTAACACAGCTACCAGAGAGACTCCCTTCAAACTCTCTAATGGGTGTGAAGCAGTGCTCCCCGTGGAATTTGAAGTCCAAACACCTCGAGTCATCGCGGCCAAAGAAGATCAAGAATAGTGGCAGGCAGAGAACGAGGAGGAGTTGAGGCTCTCCCTTGACATGGTGGAAGAGCTGAGGGACCTTTCCGCTATCCAACAGGAAGAGGTGAAAAGGAGAATGGCCAAGTACTTTGACAAGCATGTCAGAGTCAAATAGTTTGTGGAAGGGGACTTGGTACTAAAGAAGGTGGATGCAGCAGGGAGGTCAGCATCCGTAGGGGAGCTCAACCCTAGCTGGCAAGGACCATTTATTGTAAAATAGGCTTTAAAATCGGGAGGTTATCGACTCCAAAATGTAGAGGGCGAGACCCTGAATCTCACCTAGAGTGGTGATGACTTGAAATGTTTTTCCCCTGAAACATGTAAGTGATAACTTGATTATAATGAAATGCTTTAACGCTTCAGTACTGTCACAGCTAGCTTGCATGAATAAATGGAATGTGTTTGGACCCCGAACAGATCCCGCTGTAAGGCTCTCACCTAGCTGACAGGGCTGGAAGTCACTCAGTGTCATCCTTAGGCCTCGAGCAAATCCCGCTGCCAGGCTCTCACCTAGCTGGCAGGGCTGGAAGTCACTCGATGGTATTGATAGTAGACCCCAAGCAGATCCCGCTGTCAGGCTCTCACCTAGCTGGCAGGGTTGGAAGTCACTCGGTGTCATCCTTAGGCCTCGAGCAGATCCCGCTACCAGGCTCTCACCTAGCTGGCAGGGCTGGAAGTCACTCGATGGTATTGATAGTGGACCCCGAGCAGATCCTGCTGTTAGGCTCTCACCTAGCTGGCAGGGCTGGAAGTCACTCGATGTCATCCTTGGGCCTCGAGCAGATCCCGCTGTCAGGCTCTCACCTAGCTGACAGGGCTGGAAGTCACTCTATGGTATTTATAGTGGACCCCGAGCAGATCCCGCTGTCAGGCTATCACCTGGCTGGCAGGGCTGGAAGTCACTCGTTTTCATCCTTGGGCCTCAAGCAGATCCTGCTGTCAGGCTCTTATCTAGCTTACAGGGCTGGAAGTCACTTGATGGTATTGATAGTGGACCCCGAGCAGATCCTGCTGTCAGGCTCTCACCTAGCTGGCAGGGCTGGAAGTCACTCGGTGTCACCCTTGGGCCTCGAGCAGATCCCTCTATCAGGCTCTCACCTAGTTGACATGGCTGGAAGTCACTCGATGGTATTGATAGTGGACCCCGAGCAGATCACACTGTCAGGCTCTCACCTAGCTGGCAGGGCTGGAAGTCACTCGGTGTCATCCTTGGGCCTCGAGCAGATCCCGCTGTCAAGCTCTCACCTATCTGACAGGGCTGGAAGTCACTCGATGGTATTGATAGTGGACCCCGAGCAGATCCCGCTGTCAGGCTCTCACCTAGCTGGCAGGGCTGGAAGTCATTCGGTGTCATCCTTGGGCCTCGAGCAGATCCCGCTGTCAGGCTCTCACCTAGCTGACAGGGCTGGAAGTCACTTGATGGTATTGATAGTGGACCCCGAGCAGATCCCGATGTCAGGCTCACACCTAGCTGGCAGGGCTGGAAGTCACTCGGTGTCATCCTTGGGCCTCGAGAAGATCCCGATGTCAGGCTCTCACCTAGCTGACAGGGCTGGAAGTCACTTGATGGTATTGATAGTGGACCCCGAGCAGGTCCCGCTGTCAGGCTCTCACCTAGCTGGCAGGGCTAGAAGTCACTCGGTGTCATCCTTGGGCCTCGAGCAGATCCCGCTGTCAGGCTCTCACCTAGCTGGCAGGGATGGAAATCACTCGATGGTATCGACCCTGAATTCGCCAGGTAAAGACCAAGATGCTTCAAATGTCAAGGAACAAGGGGGAGAGGTTCTACATAGGCGAGTTTGGACTCGCCAACCCCAGCTAGGCATCGGCAAAGTGGTGGCAAGCCCGGACATCGCATAAGGAAGGCGAGCCAGACAGGGGCACTTCACCCCTTTGCCTGTTTTACTTAGAAGATTTTGTTCTTCTGAGTCCAACCTGGATGGCTCGAGGGCGAGTTGAGGTGACGTGACAAGGGCGGAGAGCAGCCCGCTCCCGAATCGCCTGAAGCTCGGCAAGCACTCAAAACATACCCACTCGCGGGCGCGTACTCATGACCGTCTTACTCACGGTACCTGTCTATGCGAGGTCGCCGGGGGAAGCACTCGCGGATATACAGAGCACAACAAATGAAGGACAAAAAAGAAAAAAAAAAGAAAAGTGGCACGGGTATGATCACAAAAACCTTTTTTCATTGTTTGCAAAAGATGTTTACAGGGGGCTCGCCTTGGAGAGTAAACCAAAAAGAAAAATATACAAGTTCAGGCCTCGCCCCCCCCCCCCCCCCCCCTCCTGTCAGATTGGCGGTCCTCCCCTGCCTAGCCTGACAGATCCGGGAAGCCATTCCTGAACATCGCGTCCAAGCTATCTTCCTTCTCGCTGGGCGGTGTCGCCGGGAACAGGCTCGGCATGAGGTCCCGGGCCGAGATCTCCTCGCACCCCTCCACTAGCACTCCAGAATCCTTCATCATCTGGAGGGTGCAATCGGCGGCCTGGATGGAGTTAATCCGCAGCCTCTTGGCGAGATCATCCTCGCCGAAGATCTGCATTCTCTTGTAAGGGAGGGAAGGATCGGAGCTGCCCGCCGGGAAGAAAATCTCCGCCTGGCGGAAGACCTCGCGGTTGAGGTGTTGGTTCTCCTCTTTTAGCTTCGCGTTCGCCCCCTCCAGATCGGCAAGGCGGGCGCGCAGCTCGCAAATCTCCTCCCCTTGCTCGGCATTGTGAGCCTGAAGCTCTTCTACGGCCTTGGCGTCCTGGTAAAGAAAATCTGGTTAGCAGCAACACAGAATGTTCTAAGTAAAAGAGAAGAGGAGAGCTCGACACTTACCAATCCGCCGGCGGCTTGGGCGAGAAGACCATCCACGATGCCGAGTCGCCTCGCCTGATCAGTGACTTTACCCTTGGTGACGTCGTGAGCCTACTCAGCTTTCTAGAGTTGATTGTTGAGGGCGAAGCTGCGGCGAGTCAGCATGTGATGAAGCTCCATGGTCCGCAGGTGGGCCTGCAGACCATCATGGCTGAGCTACCGGAGGGTCATATTCTTGTAGGCCTCGGCATCCTCGCAGCCATAGAGGTCGAAGTCGAGGGCATAAGCATGTCAGGTGGCGGGCTCGCGGTCATGCCAGGATGGGTGCAGGGTGGAGATAGAGACCCGATGGGCCAGCTCATCCCACTGCAACATGGGCTCGCCAGTAGAGTCCTTCCACCGCCCCCCGAAGTTGAAGAGGGGATGTTGCTTCGGCGCCCCGCATTCGTGATCCGCCCTCTTCTCCGAGGGAGGTGGAGAGATCGCCGCCGCAGAAGAGTGGGCCTCACTGCCCTTCCGGCCCTTGCTGGTGACCTCCTTCAACGGGCTCTCTGGCGACGCATCGGGAAGGGTCTCAGATGAGCTTATGTATTTGGGGATGGACTGTTATTGTTGTTGTTGCCCCCGCGGAGCCAGCAGGGCTCTCCTCATCCTCTTTGGCGGTCACTGGCGGTGTGGCGGGATCGACCCCGCATCCTCAGGTTTCCTCTTGCTGGAAGAGGGTTGGGAGAGGGCTGTCTCGTCTCGGCAGACTGCCGCTGCTGCCTTCTCGCGAGCAAAGGGGTCCAGGTGCGACCCCGTACCCGCAAATGGCAGGTTTGCGGGAATTATCTGCTCCCCTGCAAGGAAATACTTGGAAAAAGTTAGAAGAAATTCAGCAGCAATATGGCGAGCTCGGCCATCGGATGAGCTCGGCAAGATGAGGAGAGAACGATACCTTCGCCGGGTAGAACGAGGAGAAGCGAGTTGAGGCCCCTTCGCAGGAAGGCGACCTCGAAGTCCTTGTGGAGGAAGTACTTGTGGAGCTCGGCATCGTTATCGGACATGGCAGGGGGACGGTAGACCTCCTCACCCTTCTGCTGGGGCGAGTAAGGGATGTTGCCGAGATCGCCCCTAATGAAGGCGATCTTGGTCATCCAAGTATGATGCTTGTTCGTGATCTCACGAACCTTGATTAGCGAGCCGCCGAAGTAGGCGACCCCATCCGGCGTCGCCTTGTAAGAAAAGAGCTTCCTGAACACAGTCAGGTTGTGTTGGGTACATTGGTCAAATGTACCTGATTTGAAGAAGCCTCACCCAACTCAATGATATACATCATAATGTATTTGATGTATGTTTGAGTTATTTGTGCAGGTTAAGAAATCACTGGACTGAAGCAAAAAGTTTCTAAGTCCATGTGTCGACACCCAGAGGGAAAGTGTCGACACTTAAGAAAGCTTGTGTCGACACCCAGACAAGCAGTGTCGACACTTGGAGTCATTGTGTCGACACCTGGGATGCAGAGTCGACACCAGACAGAAAGTGTCGACACTTGGAGCTGTGTCGACACACAGTGAAGAAAAGTGCAGACATAAAGTGTCGACACAAGGAGCTATGTCGACACCCAGTGAAGCTATGTCTACACCAGAAAGTGTCGACACTTGGAGCTGTGTCGACACTCAACAAAAGTCTGCAGAGTCTAAGTACAAGTGTCGATACTCAACACAATGTGTCGACACTATGCAGAAGAGTCAGCATTTAAAGTAAGTGTCGACACCCAGCACAATGTGTCGACACTCAACAAAAGGAGTCAGCACTTGAAGAATGTGTCGACACTCAACACATTGTGTCGACACACAACCAGAAGAGTCAACACTTGAAGAAAGTGTCGACACAAGGAGCTGTGTCGACACTTAGCAAAGAACATAATTATTTCCAAAATATTCTAAGTACAAGTGTCGACACTAAAGGAATGTGTCGATACTTAGCTGAAGTCTCAACAACAAGGAGTTGTGCCGACACAAGGAGCTGTGTCGACACTCAGCCAGTATTGACATAGAAGACTATGTGTCGACACCAAGAAGTAGTGTCGACACTTGACAGATTCAACACAAGAAGATGTGTCGACACAAAGGAGATGTGTCGACACATAGAAGAATTCAGCAAAAGCTAGAAGAACAAGTACTTGTGTCGACACTCAATTTCAGTGTCGACACATGAAGAAGAATCTGTGTCGAGACATACAAGAATATGTGTCGACACCTTGTAGACTTGTGTCGACACTTACAAAGCATGTGTCGACACTTGGTCTATAAGTGTCGACACTTAAAGACAGAAAGTCTCGACACTATCAGACAGATAGAGATTTTCAAGAAGTGACTGGTTGACATGACAGCTGCCGTTCCAGCCGGTCTACAGCAACTGTCAGAGATGTCAGAAGTCAGTTATGAACCGGACCAGCCGGTTACCATGAAGAATGCCTATAAATAGGCACCCACAGTTTACAGAAATAGAGAGAAAAAAATAGTTCAGACAAGTTGAAGTAATTGATCAGATTGTTGTCAAGGTTGATCAAATTATTGAAGTGGTACCAAGGGTATCAACAAAAGAAGATCTTGCAGTCCAACTGCAGATCTAAGAAGTTGGAGAGAGAGGGCTCCTTCCAAGAAATCAGCCTCTAGAACTAGGCTGAGAAGAAGGATTCAGATTCAGTCTGGATCTTAAGTGGCAGAGGTCAAGGAACAACAGCAGAGGATTCAGCCTTATTCAATTCTACTCAAGAAGCTTTGTAGAAAGCTAAGTCAGGGTGAATCCAGCTGAGTTCTTCCAAGAACTCATCAAGAATCTCTCAACTCCCCTCCTTTAATTCTGAGTTGTAGAGTTATTATTTGTATTACATTTGTAACTTGTAGGATCCATTGGATCTGAGTGATTGTAAGCCTATATTTATAAAGGCTGAGGGTAGGGCTTGTTAGCCTGAGTGTAGGAGATTGAGATCTCTGAGTGTAGGCCTTGTGGCTGAGTGTAGGCCTTGGTTGGCTGAGTGTAGGCCTTGATTGGCTGAGTGTAGGCTTTAGGATAAAGCTGAGTTGTAAGGCTTTGGGCCTGAGGTAGGAACCAATTTGGGTTCTGAGACAGTGGAGAAGTTTGGCCGAATCTAGTGCACTGCTAGATAGGCGAAGGGGGAAAGTGGATGTACCCATATCTTGGGGAACCACTATAAAACACTGTGTGTTGTGCTGTGATTGTGCTGTGGATTGGCTGTGTTTGTTTTGTTATTGCTGTTTGCTGTGCAAAAGTAGTTAAAACTCTGAGTTATTACTGAGTGGCTGCCAACAAAGTTAGAAAAGGATTAGGTCACCTATTCACCCCCCCCCCTCTAGGTGTTTAGGTACCATATCTTTCAAGTGGTATCAGAGGGAGGTTCCTCAAAAAGGACTAACAGTCTGAGGAGATCCTGTTTGGCAGATTCAGTGAAAGGCAATTCACAGATTCAAGAAATTCAAGAACATCAAGAAACATGGGTTCTTATGAGAATCACAAGGAATTGGGTTCCATGAAGTTACCCATATGCAGGAAAGAGATCTTTGGGATCTGGAAAGAGAGGGTAAGGCTATTTATGGAAGCCTCTGACCCTAGAATATACATCACAGTAAAGGAAGGGCCTTATGTGCCAATGAAGATTTCAGTATTGGATGCAAATCAGAGGACTCCAAAGGATTTCTCTGAGATGACTAAGGATGAAATTGTCCTGGCCACCATGGACAAGAGGACACAAAACATAATAGTGAGTGCCATTGATGATGCCACTTTTCAGAACTTAATTCACTGTAAGACAGCAAAAGAGATGTGGGATACTCTCATTGTCTATATGGAAGGTTCTGAAGAAGTTAGGCAAGATAGGAAGTCCTTGCTTAATCAGAAGTATGAAATCTTTAGGCAAGGAAAGGGTGATAGCATCACTGAGTGCTAAAAGAAATTTTACAGAATAGTTAATGAACTCATGTCTTATGAAAGAGAGTTCACTAACTATGAACTAAATGACAAGTTCTTAAGGTCCCTAATCAAAGATTGGGACACCAAGATCTGTGCCATAAGAGAAATGGCTAAGTTGGGGGAAATTCCTCCTCCCACACTGTTTGGCAAGCTATTGTCTTATGAAATGCAGTTAACAGTGAGAAAAGAGGAGGAGAAATCAACAAGGACTGAGCACAAAGAAAGAACTGTTGCTTTCAAGACAGAAGTTCCCAGAAAGTGCAGGAATAAGTCTTCAACTCCACCTCCAGAGGCAGTTGAATCAGAATCTGATTAGTCTGTTAGCACAAAGTCTAAGAGCAGTGAAAGTGATGAAGACTTTGCTGCTTTCACTAGACACTTTCAGAAGTTTTTGAAAAAGAAACAGTGGAGGTCAAGGCCTTCTACATCACAAGGAAAGGAAGACTCTTATCAGAAAAAGAGGTCTTCAAAGAATGACAAGAAAAGGACAAAATCAAGCAAGGCTACTGGTTCAAAGATTGTTTGTTATTGCTGCAATAGACAGGGCCATGTTATTGCAGATTGTCCAGAGAAGAGAAAGGAATCTAGTGACAGGAAAAAGACTCACTTCAAAGGGAAGAAAGAAAAGTCTTTTGTTGCTAAGAAGGAGAAGACTCTATCAGACATCTCTTCTTCAGAAACTGAGTCTGAGGCTGAAGCCTACATAGGGCTGTTTGCTGAAGAAGAAGAGGAAGAATTCATGCAGATCTTAGAGTCAATTTATGAACAAGAAGACAGTCATTGCCAAGGGCTAATGGCTTTGACAGAGAGTGCCAAAATCCTGGAGCAGCCAGGACCCAGTCAGGTACAAAGTTCAAGTTTAAATTCAGTTTCTTGTTCTAGTTCAGAATCAGATTCTTCTTCATCAAGTGATGAGAATATATCTGAGTCTGAGGAAGATATTCATCAGCTTATAGATGAATATAAGGTACTATTGCAAGCCTATAAGAAAAGCAAGACCCTAGCCAAAAGTCAGGCAAAGGAGATTGCTGATCTCAAGGCTGTTGCAACAGATTTTGAGAAGCAATTTGATCAAAAACTGAATGAGGTAGCCAGGCTGAAACACATTACAGTGATTCAGATGGGAACTATCACCTATAAGAATGATCAAATTAAGAATCTGGAGATCAATCTTCAGAAAGAGAGAGAGCTAGTTGCTAGGTTTTCAAAACCTAAATCAGTACTACCTTTAATTGATGAATTTGTTCATCATAAAGGCAAGACTGGACTGGGTTTTGTTAGACCTGCAGGGACTGAGCAGTCTAAGTTTAAGTCCAAGGGCAAAGCCCCAACATTCAACAAGCCTGCTGTAGTCAAGACAGCCAAGGCAGTACCTAAGCAAAGGTACAACAAGTTTGAATGTTGGTGCTGTGGCAAAGTTGACCATTTTGCAGTGGACTGTTGGCACAATGTGAGTTCCAAAGTGAGTTCCAAACTACCTGTTGGAATGCCAGTAGGTAGGTTTGTCAAAGTGCAGACTAACAATCACCAAGGACCCAAGAATACTTTGGGTTCTAAGGTTCATTAATTTGTTTTGCAGGTTAGTCCAAGTGGCCATACCCCAACATGGTACTTGGATAGTGGATGTTCCAGACATATGACTGGAACAAGGGGACTACTGAAGGACTATATTCCAATCAATAATGGTCCTAAAGTGCTGCACCTCTACGGAGAGATTAACTCGATGCATGCAAACCATTACACATCTATAATGGGTTAACGAAGTTATGTCATCATGAATCTCGACAACTCACTATTGACATCAAGAAGTCTTTGAAAAAGCCTCGTTAAAATCCAAATAGATTGACTGTAAAATATACATGTATTTATCATGTGTATATTGACTTGACATCAGGAAATTTCAAAAATGCTCAACGTGAAAATTTCTAGTCAAGAGACCTCTCAATTTCGAATTTCTAAAATGCTCAACGTGAAAATTTCAAAAATGCTCAACGTGAAAATTTCTAGTCAAGAGACCTCTCAATTTCGAATTAGACAAATGGTATCAGAAACCGAATTAACCAAATCTCCTGACAGACAAATCCCGCCAATCCTTCGCATTCACCCTGAATCCCGACGAATTAGACAAATCCCGCCGAAAGGGTTCTCCCGCCGAATTAGACTCCTCGCCTTCTTCACGAATCCCGCAAGAGCTCTCCCGACGACCCTCGCCTTCTTCACGAATCCCGCAAGAGCTCTCCCGACGACCCGCAAGAGCTCTCCCGAGTTCTTCCGCCGATTCGCCGCAACCCGCAGGAGCTCTCCCTCCGACTCGCCGAAACCCGCAGCAGCTCTCGTCGAATCGTGAAGTCTCCCTGTGACCGCAAGGTTCTCGCAAGGTCCATCTCAAATCTAGAAGGTTTTCGCAACGTTCTAGCAAGGCCGAACCCCACAGGAAACCCTTCCATCCACCGAAGGTCTTCCTGACGCTCCTCACCTCACTTCCATATAAGTCCTCAGGTAACCTCTTCCTCACCCGCTCTTGGACGCTCTCACTAGTGGTGCTTTCTTTTTGAAAGTTCATTAACGTTTTGAGTAGGGCTTCTCTCTACATCTACAATGGCTCCAAGGACGACTGCAGGGTTGGTCTCTGGCTGCGAGCTGGTTGGAACTGGATTTTCTCATGCCTCGAACGAATTCCGCAATATCATTCTAATGCTGGAAGAGGCTGGGCTAACCTTCGTCCTGGAGCACCCTTGCAAAATTCTGGACAAAGAGGTGCTGGAGTTCTTCTCTACCGCAAGACTCCGAGATAGAGACTCCATAATCAAGAGCAAGGTGGCTGGGACAAAAGTAAAGATGTCTGCCAGCAAGCTGACTCGCTACCTGCAGCTTTCTAGTTCGGAGCAGGAGGACTATCTGGAGGACGAGGACAAAACTAGAACTCTCTTGTTCTGCGGTCTTCCACGAGGAACTCGATCAATAAAGAGAAAGGAGATGAATGAAGAAGGGAAGCTCCTATCTAACATTATTGGAAAAGTGCTCATCTGCAAGTCGGGCTCGCATGACCATATCTCAGGAGATATGTTCAAGATCCTCATAGATGTTGTCTGCCGCAAGAGATTCAACTGGGGGGAGTTGCTGTTCGAGAAGATCAAGGACACTCTGGGCACTCCTAGTTTCGGCCGCATCTTAAGTCTATATCTAAACCAGCTAAACGGAGACAAGTTCGACATGAGCAAAGGAGTCCCTCTCCACTACTTGAAAAAGATGGATGCAAGTGTGTTTGATCGATGGGAGCGGCGTATCGGGCAGCCTGCTGTGGAAGAGCAACAGGAAGTATCTCCAGCAGTCTCCCCCGGTGAAATTCCTGATACCGTGACTGCAGGAATCGAGGGGGAGACTCTACCCCCTCATACGGATGTATTATCTGAAATCGCCCAAGTGGCCAGGGATGTTGTGGCCGACATTCAAGAAGAAAGTAACACTGTGCTGGAGACTGGTGATCAAGAATTAGAAGAAGCTGCTGATATCGATGATTTCTTGGATGAGGATGGAGAGGAAGATGAGAATGAGGGACATGAAGTATTTGAGACTCCGGATCCTGTTGAACCTCCATCTAACAAGTCTGCACCCGTGGAGGGGGAGTTAGATAAATTTACAGAGGCCGCCAACATTCCTCCTTTAGAGCCAGTGATTGTATCCAGTTCTACCGATGCGTCCGCTGAAGAGCAAGAGCAAGGCCAAGAAGTGCCTCCGACTATACCGTTACGAGATGAGCTGGCCACTCACACGGTCAATGTCATTCAAGGTATAGTGAATGAGCTTAAAGCTTCTTTTGATAACGCTCAGAAAACACTGCTGAAAAGAATTAAGACTTCTGAAAATCTCATGCTTAAGAATATGGTGGAGATCAACCATAAATTGGACGTAATGGAGAAGAAATTTGAAGATAAGTACACCGAGGCCGGACAAGCTGTCACACTTCTGATGGCCGGCTTGAAAAAGAATACTGATACTCTGGCCGTCGTCAATCAGAATGCACATGTTGTAGCCAACAACATTCAGAAGTTTGATGGTAATATGGTCACTCTAAACGCAAATCAGCAGGCCTTGATCACTGAATTCTCTAAGACCACGAAGCATATTGATGACTCCCTACACTCATATGCAAACTGCATCGCTCTCGAAGCCAAAAAGGGGGAGAAAGAGTATCTAGCTAAGTTGGCAGAGCTTCAAGAAAGCATGAGCACACACTTCGCCCAATCAAGCAAATATGTCTATGAGAGCTGCTGGTGGATGCTCCAACAGGCGCTGGGTACGTTAGGCGTCATCCTGCCTGACCATCCTGCCGGTATTCAGGTTCCTGAGACATCTAAGGCCGCTGAGGAAGTAAGTGTTGCTGAGGATGTAAGTGCAAGTGCTGCAGATATTTCCACAAATGAAGCTGATGCTAGGGCCCTCTCCAAATCTAAACTGAGGAGTACGTTTGACCAGGAGGCTTTAGCAAAAGCCAAGGGAAAGAGAAAAGCTCAAGAAGGGACCCCCAAGGAGACACATGCTGCAAAGAGAACTCGAATGAGTGAGGAGGATGTACGAAACGAAAGGTGGAGTCCAGTTTCAAGGAACATCATCCTAGACACCTTCTGGCTGCAAGAAAAAGGAGAGATCAATCAAAATGACGTATATAGCCAGTATGAGTGGGAAACGCACAAAACGTTTGAAGCAAAACGCAACATCTTTTTCAGAAATAACAAGGATGCAGATAAAGTTCCTCCTCCTAGGTATTACCCGAAGCCCAAAGAATACATGGAGAGGCAAAGCAAGAAGTACTTGGCTCAAAATCTTAAGGGTGACGTAGCTAAGGACAAATAGTCAATATTTTATAACTTGTCACTGTGTCTTAAGAACATTTAATGATTATTACTATCATATAAACAATTCTGGATTATATGTGTATGTACTTATATTAGAATATATATTTGAATTTGTGAATGACTCAAGTCCTGATCTGATTGCATACATTCTCTTGTGCTGCATGTTTAATTTCTGAATGCTATGTTTATTATTTGATAGGTGTTATTCATCTTAGCTAGTAGGGTTTTGGCTTCGTCAAATAGGGGGAGATTGGTATCTGATACCACTTGTAGGGAAGGCGCAACCAACTCGCCCAAAAGCCCGGACTGTTTGAGGACGGCGCTACCACTCCTTTATGGAGCTGGCTACCCTAGGATCCACGGGGCGGCCAGTTAGGCCCCAGGGGACACACCCTTCTGCATCGACTAGTGCGGGTCATAGCGCCTCACGCCGTACCTCCCAACACCGGGGGCATTGATGGAACCCAACAAGCCCCCCCCCAGCAACGACCCCGGGGTTTCGAACCCGTGACCTCCTCTGATACCACTTGTAGGGAAGGCGCAACCAACTCGCCCAAAAGCCCGGACTGTTTGAGGACGGCGCTACCACTCCTTTATGGAGCTGGCTACCCTAGGATCCACGGGGCGGCCAGTTAGGCCCCAGGGGACACACCCTTCTGTATCGACTAGTGCGGGCCATAGCGCCTCACGCCGTACCTCCCAACACCGGGGGCATTGATGGAACCCAACAAGAGGGATGCTGAAGGATGGGGAGAGCAGTCCAGATTGGAGGCTGCAGAGGAAGTGGTGGAGTTAGAGGTGCTCACCCAAGGAGGCAGGGTGGAGAAGGTCCGCGTCAGCGGAGGGCTGACTCTGTAAGACCAGGGCAGGATGCTGGAGTGCATCCAGAAGAATGTAGACATCTTCTCTTGGAACGCCGCGGAGATGCCGGGAGTTGACCCGGATGTGGCCTACCACCGCCTCAACCTGGAGCTGGGAACATGCCCCGTTCAGCAGAAGAAGAGGTCCACTGCAGACAATCTAGCAGAACCCATCAGAGAGGAGGTGGCAAAGCTCCTAAAGGCCGGCTTCGTGTCCGGGATCCAATACCTCGGTTGGGTCTCCAATGTGGTCATGGTCAAAAAGGGAGACGACCAGTGGAGGATGTGTATCGATTTTTCTTTACTTAATAAAGCTTGTCCTAAGGACTGTTATCCTTTGCCTCGGATCGACGCGCTGGTTGACTCAGCCGTTGGTTTTTTTGTAATGAGTTTTTTAGATGCTTTTTCAGGTTATCATCAAATAAGGATGCACCCCCCGAACATCAAGGATGTCTCGTTCATCACGGGGGATGGATGCTACTGTTACAAGATGATGCCATTTGGGCTGAAGAATGCAGGGGCAACCTACCAGAAGATGATGGATAGGGTCTTCAAGGAGCAAAAGGGGAGGAATTTGGAGGTGTACGTGGACGACCTCATGATCAAGAGTCGAGATGTGGACTCCCACCTCCAGGACTTGGAGGAGAACTTTGCCACCCTGCGCAAGTACAAGATGCGGTTGAATCCCCTAAAATATGTCTTTGGGGCTAGCAGGGGAAAGTTCTTAGGGCACCTCCTCACCACAGCGTGGGTCGAGCCGAATCCTGATAAGGTCAAGGCTATCTTAGAGCTGGGGCCGCCGTGGAATGCTAAGGAGGTCCAGCGGCTGGTGGGGAAGCTGGCAGGGTTGAGTAGGTTCCTCTCCCGAGAAGGGGAGAAGTGCTCCCCCTTATTTAAAACATTGAGGGGTGGTCAAAAGTTCGAATGGACCAAGGAGTGCGAGGAGACATTCCAGGCCCTCAAGATGCAGTTGACTCAGGCTCCGCTGCTCCAAGCGCCGAAGGAGGGGGAGGACCTGTTTTTATATCTCGGGGTCGGGGCGGAGGCATTGAGCTCCGTTCTAGTTCGTGAACAGGGGAAGAAGTAGCTCCCTATTTATTAGGTGAGCCGGGTCCTGAGGAAGGCCGAGCTCTCGTACCCGATTTTGAAGAAGCTGGCTTTCACCCTGATCATCTCAGCCCGGAGGCTGCGACCTTACTTCCAGGCACACTCGATCCGAGTGGTGACTGACCATTCCCTCCACAACATCTTTGAGGGGGTGGAGCATTCAGGTAGGCTGGCCAAGTGGTCGGTGGAGTTGAGTGAGTTCAATGTCACATTCGTTCCGTGCCTCTCGATCAAAGCTCAAGTGATGGCCGTCTTCTTGGCTGATTATGTGATTGAAGTGGAAGAGGAAGAGCTCACCCGTCTGGCTCCTTGGACGGTGAAGGTAGACGGCACCTCGGGGAGGCATTCCCTAGGAGTGAGGGTGATCCTAGAGAGTCCTCAGGGGACTAGAATTGAGCAAATGGTGGTGGTGCACTTTCCCATCACCAACAATCAAGCTGAGTATGAAGCCGTGATAGTAGGGATGCGCCTGGACAGGGAGCTGGGGGTTTTGGACGTTGAGGTCCTCACCGACTCCATGGTGGTAGCTTCCCAGATCAACGGGGAGTTTGAGGCAAGAGAGCCTACCCTGCGATTGTACTTAGCCAAAGTGAAGGGGGTCATGAGCTCTTTCCAAACCTTCTCCATCCGACACGTGCCCATGGAAGAAAACGAGCAGGTCGACCAACTAGCAAAGCATGGTCCCCAGGTGGGGGGTACCATCACCGACCTGTTCCGCCCTTCCATCGAAGAAGGAGAGCTTGTGGAGATAGATCAGCAGCCTTCATGGATGGACCCAGTTATAACTTTCCTTTCCATGGGAGAGTATCCGGAGGGGGCAAATAAGAAGAAGCTCAGGCATAAGTCGGTGTACTACCTCCTCAAGGACAGGCAGCTATATAGGAAGACACTCTCGGGAATGCTGGCTCGTTGCGTGGCCGAGGGGGAGGTACAAAGGGTCTTGGAGGAAGTCCACTCCGGGGAGTATGGGAGCCACTCCGGGAGTCAGACCCTGGAAGGGAGGATTGTTAGGCAGGGGTACTTCTGGCCCACCCTGGGCCATGACGCAACGGAGTTCGCAAGAAGGTGCCATAAGTACCAGCTGTTTACCCCCCTCCAGCTACAGCCGGCCCAACGACTCAAAAGTATCACGGCCCCCTAGCCCTTCGCCATTTCGGGAATGGATTTGGTTGGACCATTCCCCCAGGCCAGTGGGCAGAGGAGGTTCCTCCTAGTAATGATCGATTACTTCTCCAAGTGGTTGGAGGTGAAGGCGCTGGCCAAGGTGACCTCCCAGGTAATCAGGAACTTTGTTTGGTGGGAGATCATCTGTCGTCATGGGCTTCCCCAGGCCATTGTCACGGACAACGAGCCCCAGTTCGCCAGCGCTGAGTTCACTAGTTTCTGCGAGCAACTCAGAATTGACCTCATGTTCGCCTCGATCCATCATCCCAGGAGCAACAAGCAGGTGGAGGCCGCGAACAAGATCATCGTCAACCTCCTCAAGAAGAAAGTGAAGAATTTGAAGGGGAGCTGGGTGGAGCAGCTTCCCGCGGTTCTCTGGACGCTAAGAACTACCCCTAACACAGCTACCAGAGAGACTCCCTTCAAACTCTCTAATGGGTGTGAAGCAGTGCTCCCCGTGGAATTTGAAGTCCAAACACCTCGAGTCATCGCGGCCAAAGAAGATCAAGAATAGTGGCAGGCAGAGAACGAGGAGGAGTTGAGGCTCTCCCTTGACATGGTGGAAGAGCTGAGGGACCTTTCCGCTATCCAACAGGAAGAGGTGAAAAGGAGAATGGCCAAGTACTTTGACAAGCATGTCAGAGTCAAATAGTTTGTGGAAGGGGACTTGGTACTAAAGAAGGTGGATGCAGCAGGGAGGTCAGCATCCGTAGGGGAGCTCAACCCTAGCTGGCAAGGACCATTTATTGTAAAATAGGCTTTAAAATCGGGAGGTTATCGACTCCAAAATGTAGAGGGCGAGACCCTGAATCTCACCTAGAGTGGTGATGACTTGAAATGTTTTTCCCCTGAAACATGTAAGTGATAACTTGATTATAATGAAATGCTTTAACGCTTCAGTACTGTCACAGCTAGCTTGCATGAATAAATGGAATGTGTTTGGACCCCGAACAGATCCCGCTGTAAGGCTCTCACCTAGCTGACAGGGCTGGAAGTCACTCAGTGTCATCCTTAGGCCTCGAGCAAATCCCGCTGCCAGGCTCTCACCTAGCTGGCAGGGCTGGAAGTCACTCGATGGTATTGATAGTAGACCCCAAGCAGATCCCGCTGTCAGGCTCTCACCTAGCTGGCAGGGTTGGAAGTCACTCGGTGTCATCCTTAGGCCTCGAGCAGATCCCGCTACCAGGCTCTCACCTAGCTGGCAGGGCTGGAAGTCACTCGATGGTATTGATAGTGGACCCCGAGCAGATCCTGCTGTTAGGCTCTCACCTAGCTGGCAGGGCTGGAAGTCACTCGATGTCATCCTTGGGCCTCGAGCAGATCCCGCTGTCAGGCTCTCACCTAGCTGACAGGGCTGGAAGTCACTCTATGGTATTTATAGTGGACCCCGAGCAGATCCCGCTGTCAGGCTATCACCTGGCTGGCAGGGCTGGAAGTCACTCGTTTTCATCCTTGGGCCTCAAGCAGATCCTGCTGTCAGGCTCTTATCTAGCTTACAGGGCTGGAAGTCACTTGATGGTATTGATAGTGGACCCCGAGCAGATCCTGCTGTCAGGCTCTCACCTAGCTGGCAGGGCTGGAAGTCACTCGGTGTCACCCTTGGGCCTCGAGCAGATCCCTCTATCAGGCTCTCACCTAGTTGACATGGCTGGAAGTCACTCGATGGTATTGATAGTGGACCCCGAGCAGATCACACTGTCAGGCTCTCACCTAGCTGGCAGGGCTGGAAGTCACTCGGTGTCATCCTTGGGCCTCGAGCAGATCCCGCTGTCAAGCTCTCACCTATCTGACAGGACTGGAAGTCACTCGATGGTATTGATAGTGGACCCCGAGCAGATCCCGCTGTCAGGCTCTCACCTAGCTGGCAGGGCTGGAAGTCATTCGGTGTCATCCTTGGGCCTCGAGCAGATCCCGCTGTCAGGCTCTCACCTAGCTGACAGGGCTGGAAGTCACTTGATGGTATTGATAGTGGACCCCGAGCAGATCCCGATGTCAGGCTCACACCTAGCTGGCAGGGCTGGAAGTCACTCGGTGTCATCCTTGGGCCTCGAGAAGATCCCGATGTCAGGCTCTCACCTAGCTGACAGGGCTGGAAGTCACTTGATGGTATTGATAGTGGACCCCGAGCAGGTCCCGCTGTCAGGCTCTCACCTAGCTGGCAGGGCTAGAAGTCACTCGGTGTCATCCTTGGGCCTCGAGCAGATCCCGCTGTCAGGCACTCACCTAGCTGGCAGGGATGGAAATCACTCGATGGTATCGACCCTGAATTCGCCAGGTAAAGACCAAGATGCTTCAAATGTCAAGGAACAAGGGGGAGAGGTTCTACATAGGCGAGTTTGGACTCGCCAACCCCAGCTAGGCATCGGCAAAGTGGTGGCAAGCCCGGGCATCGCATAAGGAAGGCGAGCCAGACAGGGGCACTTCACCCCTTTGCCTGTTTTACTTAGAAGATTTTGTTCTTCTGAGTCCAACCTGGATGGCTCGAGGGCGAGTTGAGGTGACGTGACAAGGGCGGAGAGCAGCCCGCTCCCGAATCGCCTGAAGCTCGGCAAGCACTCAAAACATACCCACTCGCGGGCGCGTACTCATGACCGTCTTACTCACGGTACCTGTCTATGCGAGGTCGCCGGGGGAAGCACTCGCGGATATACAGAGCACAACAAATGAAGGACAAAAAAGAAAAAAAAAGAAAAGTGGCACGGGTATGATCACAAAAACCTTTTTTCATTGTTTGCAAAAGATGTTTACAGGGGGCTCGCCTTGGAGAGTAAACCAAAAAGAAAAATATACAAGTTCAGGCCTCGCCCCCCCCCCCCCCCCCCTCCTGTCAGATTGGCGGTCCTCCCCTGCCTAGCCTGACAGATCCGGGAAGCCATTCCTGAACATCGCGTCCAAGCTATCTTCCTTCTCGCTGGGCGGTGTCGCCGGGAACAGGCTCGGCATGAGGTCCCGGGCCGAGATCTCCTCGCACCCCTCCACTAGCACTCCAGAATCCTTCATCATCTGGAGGGTGCAATCGGCGGCCTGGATGGAGTTAATCCGCAGCCTCTTGGCGAGATCATCCTCGCCGAAGATCTGCAGTCTCTTGTAAGGGAGGGAAGGATCGGAGCTGCCCGCCGGGAAGAAAATCTCCGCCTGGCGGAAGACCTCGCGGTTGAGGTGTTGGTTCTCCTCTTTTAGCTTCGCGTTCGCCCCCTCCAGATCGGCAAGGCGGGCGCGCAGCTCGCAAATCTCCTCCCCTTGCTCGGCATTGTGAGCCTGAAGCTCTTCTACGGCCTTGGCGTCCTGGTAAAGAAAATCTGGTTAGCAGCAACACAGAATGTTCTAAGTAAAAGAGAAGAGGAGAGCTCGACACTTACCAGTCCGCCGGCGGCTTGGGCGAGAAGACCATCCACGATGCCGAGTCGCCTCGCCTGATCAGTGACTTTACCCTTGGTGACGTCGTGAGCCTACTCAGCTTTCTAGAGTTGATTGCTGAGGGCGAAGCTGCGGCGAGTCAGCATGTGATGAAGTTCCATGGTCCGCAGGTGGGCCTGCAGACCATCATGGCTGAGCTACCGGAGGGTCATATTCTTGTAGGCCTCGGCATCCTCGCAGCCATAGAGGTCGAAGTCGAGGGCATAAGCATGTCAGGTGGCGGGCTCGCGGTCATGCCAGGATGGGTGCAGGGTGGAGATAGAGACCCGATGGGCCAGCTCATCCCACTGCAACATGGGCTCGCCAGTAGAGTCCTTCCACCGCCCCCCGAAGTTGAAGAGGGGATGTTGCTTCGGCGCCCCGCATTCGTGATCCGCCCTCTTCTCCGAGGGAGGTGGAGAGATCGCCGCCGCAGAAGAGTGGGCCTCACTGCCCTTCCGGCCCTTGCTGGTGACCTCCTTCAACGGGCTCTCTGGCGACGCATCGGGAAGGGTCTCAGATGAGCTTATGTATTTGGGGATGGACTGTTATTGTTGTTGTTGCCCCCGCGGAGCCAGCAGGGCTCTCCTCATCCTCTTTGGCGGTCACTGGCGGTGTGGCGGGATCGACCCCGCATCCTCAGGTTTCCTCTTGCTGGAAGAGGGTTGGGAGAGGGCTGTCTCGTCTCGGCAGACTGCCGCTGCTGCCTTCTCGCGAGCAAAGGGGTCCAGGTGCGACCCCGTACCCGCAAATGGCAGGTTTGCGGGAATTATCTGCTCCCCTGCAAGGAAATACTTGGAAAAAGTTAGAAGAAATTCAGCAGCAATATGGCGAGCTCGGCCATCGGATGAGCTCGGCAAGATGAGGAGAGAACGATACCTTCGCCGGGTAGAACGAGGAGAAGCGAGTTGAGGCCCCTTCGCAGGAAGGCGACCTCGAAGTCCTTGTGGAGGAAGTACTTGTGGAGCTCGGCATCGTTATCGGACATGGCAGGGGGACGGTAGACCTCCTCACCCTTCTGCTGGGGCGAGTAAGGGATGTTGCCGAGATCGCCCCTAATGAAGGCGATCTTGGTCATCCAAGTATGATGCTTGTTCGTGATCTCACGAACCTTGATCAGCGAGCCGCCGAAGTAGGCGACCCCATCCGGCGTCGCCTTGTAAGAAAAGAGCTTCCTGAACACAGTCAGGTTGTGTTGGGTACATTGGTCAAATGTACCTGATTTGAAGAAGCCTCACCCAACTCAATGATATACATCATAATGTATTTGATGTATGTTTGAGTTATTTGTGCAGGTTAAGAAATCACTGGACTGAAGCAAAAAGTTTCTAAGTCCATGTGTCGACACCCAGAGGGAAAGTGTCGACACTTAAGAAAGCTTGTGTCGACACCCAGACAAGCAGTGTCGACACTTGGAGTCATTGTGTCGACACCTGGGATGCAGAGTCGACACCAGACAGAAAGTGTCGACACTTGGAGCTGTGTCGACACACAGTGAAGAAAAGTGCAGACAGAAAGTGTCGACACAAGGAGCTGTGTCGACACCCAGTGAAGCTATGTCTACACCAGAAAGTGTCGACACTTGGAGCTGTGTCGACACTCAACAAAAGTCTGCAGAGTCTAAGTACAAGTGTCGACACTCAACACAATGTGTCGACACTATGCAGAAGAGTCAGCATTTAAAGTAAGTGTCGACACCCAGCACAATGTGTCGACACTCAACAAAAGGAGTCAGCACTTGAAGAATGTGTCGACACTCAACACATTGTGTCGACACACAACCAGAAGAGTCAACACTTGAAGAAAGTGTCGACACAAGGAGCTGTGTCGACACTTAGCAAAGAACATAATTATTTCCAAAATATTCTAAGTACAAGTGTCGACACTAAAGGAATGTGTCGATACTTAGCTGAAGTCTCAACAACAAGGAGTTGTGCCGACACAAGGAGCTGTGTCGACACTCAGCCAGTATTGACATAGAAGACTATGTGTCGACACCAAGAAGTAGTGTCGACACTTGACAGATTCAACACAAGAAGATGTGTCGACACAAAGGAGATGTGTCGACACATAGAAGAATTCAGCAAAAGCTAGAAGAACAAGTACTTGTGTCGACACTCAATTTCAGTGTCGACACATGAAGAAGAATCTGTGTCGAGACATACAAGAATATGTGTCGACACCTTGTAGACTTGTGTCGACACTTACAAAGCATGTGTCGACACTTGGTCTATAAGTGTCGACACTTAAAGACAGAAAGTCTCGACACTATCAGACAGATAGAGATTTTCAAGAAGTGACTGGTTGACATGACAGCTGCCGTTCCAGCCGGTCTACAGCAACTGTCAGAGATGTCAGAAGTCAGTTATGAACCGGACCAGCCGGTTACCATGAAGAATGCCTATAAATAGGCACCCACAGTTTACAGAAATAGAGAGAAAAAAATAGTTCAGACAAGTTGAAGTAATTGATCAGATTGTTGTCAAGGTTGATCAAATTATTGAAGTGGTACCAAGGGTATCAACAAAAGAAGATCTTGCAGTCCAACTGCAGATCTAAGAAGTTGGAGAGAGAGGGCTCCTTCCAAGAAATCAGCCTCTAGAACTAGGCTGAGAAGAAGGATTCAGATTCAGTCTGGATCTTAAGTGGCAGAGGTCAAGGAACAACAGCAGAGGATTCAGCCTTATTCAATTCTACTCAAGAAGCTTTGTAGAAAGCTAAGTCAGGGTGAATCCAGCTGAGTTCTTCCAAGAACTCATCAAGAATCTCTCAACTCCCCTCCTTTAATTCTGAGTTGTAGAGTTATTATTTGTATTACATTTGTAACTTGTAGGATCCATTGGATCTGAGTGATTGTAAGCCTATATTTATAAAGGCTGAGGGTAGGGCTTGTTAGCCTGAGTGTAGGAGATTGAGATCTCTGAGTGTAGGCCTTGTGGCTGAGTGTAGGCCTTGGTTGGCTGAGTGTAGGCCTTGATTGGCTGAGTGTAGGCTTTAGGATAAAGCTGAGTTGTAAGGCTTTGGGCCTGAGGTAGGAACCAATTTGGGTTCTGAGACAGTGGAGAAGTTTGGCCGAATCTAGTGCACTGCTAGATAGGCGAAGGGGGAAAGTGGATGTACCCATATCTTGGGGAACCACTATAAAACACTGTGTGTTGTGCTGTGATTGTGCTGTGGATTGGCTGTGTTTGTTTTGTTATTGCTGTTTGCTGTGCAAAAGTAGTTAAAACTCTGAGTTATTACTGAGTGGCTGCCAACAAAGTTAGAAAAGGATTAGGTCACCTATTCACCCCCCCCCCCTCTAGGTGTTTAGGTACCATATCTTTCAAGTGGTATCAGAGGGAGGTTCCTCAAAAAGGACTAACAGTCTGAGGAGATCCTGTTTGGCAGATTCAGTGAAAGGCAATTCACAGATTCAAGAAATTCAAGAACATCAAGAAACATGGGTTCTTATGAGAATCACAAGGAATTGGGTTCCATGAAGTTACCCATATGCAGGAAAGAGATCTTTGGGATCTGGAAAGAGAGGGTAAGGCTATTTATGGAAGCCTCTGACCCTAGAATATACATCACAGTAAAGGAAGGGCCTTATGTGCCAATGAAGATTTCAGTATTGGATGCAAATCAGAGGACTCCAAAGGATTTCTCTGAGATGACTAAGGATGAAATTGTCCTGGCCACCATGGACAAGAGGACACAAAACATAATAGTGAGTGCCATTGATGATGCCACTTTTCAGAACTTAATTCACTGTAAGACAGCAAAAGAGATGTGGGATACTCTCATTGTCTATATGGAAGGTTCTGAAGAAGTTAGGCAAGATAGGAAGTCCTTGCTTAATCAGAAGTATGAAATCTTTAGGCAAGGAAAGGGTGATAGCATCACTGAGTGCTAAAAGAAATTTTACAGAATAGTTAATGAACTCATGTCTTATGAAAGAGAGTTCACTAACTATGAACTAAATGACAAGTTCTTAAGGTCCCTAATCAAAGATTGGGACACCAAGATCTGTGCCATAAGAGAAATGGCTAAGTTGGGGGAAATTCCTCCTCCCACACTGTTTGGCAAGCTATTGTCTTATGAAATGCAGTTAACAGTGAGAAAAGAGGAGGAGAAATCAACAAGGACTGAGCACAAAGAAAGAACTGTTGCTTTCAAGACAGAAGTTCCCAGAAAGTGCAGGAATAAGTCTTCAACTCCACCTCCAGAGGCAGTTGAATCAGAATCTGATTAGTCTGTTAGCACAAAGTCTAAGAGCAGTGAAAGTGATGAAGACTTTGCTGCTTTCACTAGACACTTTCAGAAGTTTTTGAAAAAGAAACAGTGGAGGTCAAGGCCTTCTACATCACAAGGAAAGGAAGACTCTTATCAGAAAAAGAGGTCTTCAAAGAATGACAAGAAAAGGACAAAATCAAGCAAGGCTACTGGTTCAAAGATTGTTTGTTATTGCTGCAATAGACAGGGCCATGTTATTGCAGATTGTCCAGAGAAGAGAAAGGAATCTAGTGACAGGAAAAAGACTCACTTCAAAGGGAAGAAAGAAAAGTCTTTTGTTGCTAAGAAGGAGAAGACTCTATCAGACATCTCTTCTTCAGAAACTGAGTCTGAGGCTGAAGCCTACATAGGGCTGTTTGCTGAAGAAGAAGAGGAAGAATTCATGCAGATCTTAGAGTCAATTTATGAACAAGAAGACAGTCATTGCCAAGGGCTAATGGCTTTGACAGAGAGTGCCAAAATCCTGGAGCAGCCAGGACCCAGTCAGGTACAAAGTTCAAGTTTAAATTCAGTTTCTTGTTCTAGTTCAGAATCAGATTCTTCTTCATCAAGTGATGAGAATATATCTGAGTCTGAGGAAGATATTCATCAGCTTATAGATGAATATAAGGTACTATTGCAAGCCTATAAGAAAAGAAAGACCCTAGCCAAAAGTCAGGCAAAGGAGATTGCTGATCTCAAGGCTGTTGCAACAGATTTTGAGAAGCAATTTGATCAAAAACTGAATGAGGTAGCCAGGCTGAAACACATTACAGTGATTCAGATGGGAACTATCACCTATAAGAATGATCAAATTAAGAATCTGGAGATCAATCTTCAGAAAGAGAGAGAGCTAGTTGCTAGGTTTTCAAAACCTAAATCAGTACTACCTTTAATTGATGAATTTGTTCATCATAAAGGCAAGACTGGACTGGGTTTTGTTAGACCTGCAGGGACTGAGCAGTCTAAGTTTAAGTCCAAGGGCAAAGCCCCAACATTCAACAAGCCTGCTGTAGTCAAGACAGCCAAGGCAGTACCTAAGCAAAGGTACAACAAGTTTGAATGTTGGTGCTGTGGCAAAGTTGACCATTTTGCAGTGGACTGTTGGCACAATGTGAGTTCCAAAGTGAGTTCCAAACTACCTGTTGGAATGCCAGTAGGTAGGTTTGTCAAAGTGCAGACTAACAATCACCAAGGACCCAAGAATACTTTGGGTTCTAAGGTTCATTAATTTGTTTTGCAGGTTAGTCCAAGTGGCCATACCCCAACATGGTACTTGGATAGTGGATGTTCCAGACATATGACTGGAACAAGGGGACTACTGAAGGACTATATTCCAATCAAAAATGGTCCTAAAGTGACCTTTGGTGGTTCTGAAAAAGGAATCATCAAAGGGTTTGGTAACATCTCTTCAAACTTAGTTACCATTACTCAAGTGGCTTATGTTAAAGGGTTGAAACACAACCTAATAAGTATAAGTCAGTTAAGTGATGTAGGGTATGACATCTCATTTGTTAAAAATGGTTGTCATATCAAGAGATCAAGTGATCAAGAGATCATTTTGACAGGATATAGAAAGAGGAATGTCTACTGTCTAGACATTATGATTGAGAACAATGGTTCTCCTGTTTGTCTTGTAGCTGATGAGACAGTCTCTCATTGTGTCAAATGGCACAAGAGGCTAGCCCATCTAAACTACAAGACTATTAGCAAACTCTTTAGCAAAGAGTTAGTGAGGAATGGTCCTCAAGATAAGTGTGTTAAAGATGGTATTTGCTCAGCTTGTCAAAAGGGCAAGCAGACTAAATCCACCTTTAGAAGCATATATAACAAAGATGCTATGAGGTGTTTATACCTCTTGCATATGGATCTCTTTGGTCCAATGCCAGTTCATAGCTTAGGCAGGAAGGTCTATACCTTTGTAGTTGTTGATGACTACTCAAGGTTTTCCTGGGTGTTCTTCTTGAGACAGAAATCTGAAACACCTAGTGTCTTCTACAGCTTTGTCAAGCAAATTCAGAATGAACTAAATAGTACTGTGGTCAAAATTAGAAGTGACCATGGTACTGAGTTTCAGTCTGAAAGCATGACAAAACTATGTGAAGACTTTGGGATATTTCAAGAATTCTCTTCACCTAGAACACCTCAGCAAAATGGCATTGCTGAGAGGAAAAATAGAATCTTGATAGAGGCTGGTAGAACCCTATTGAGTGATACATCACTGCCAGAGTATTTCTGGGCTGAAGCAGTTAACACTGCATGCCATGTTATAAATAGGGCTACCATCACTAAAAGGCTAAACAAGACCCCCTATGAAGTTGTGAAAGGTAGGAAACCAAACCTATCCTATTTTAGGATCTTTGGTTGCAAATGCTTCATACTTAACAATGGGAAGTCTTACTTAACTAAGTTTGCTGCCAAGTCCCAAGAGGGAATCTTTGTTGGGTACAGCAATAATAGTAAGGCTTATAGAGTCTACAACTTGACTACACAAGTTATAGAAGAATCAGTGCATGTAGTTTTTGATGAGACAAAACTTATTAACAATGAGTTGTCTAGCAATGTATGCAGCCCCACAGGTTTGACAAAGGAATTGGACAAGCTTACTATAGAAGAAGTACCTGTTGCAAGACTGCAAGGAGAGGAGAGTAGCTGCTGTCCAGGGGGAGAACTACATGTGCCAATTGCTGAAGAAATCCAAGGAATACAGCATTATGCAGATGCTGAAGTGGTTCAACCTGAAGTGAGGATGCCTCCAGCCCACATGCATCTTAGAGATCATCCAGTAGAGCTGATTATTGGAGATCCAAGACAAGGAGTTCAAACTAGGAGCAGAAATCAGGATGCTGCAATCTATTCCAGCTTTTTATCTCAAGTTGAACCTAAAAGATTTGAAGAAGCAATAATGGATCCACAATGGACTGAAGCTATGCAAGAAGAGCTTAATCAGTTCAAGAGGTGCAAGGTCTGGGAATTGGTTCCTAAACCTAAAGACCATAATGTAATAGGAACTAAGTGGATCTACAGAAATAAGATGGATGAACAAGGGGTCATCATTAAGAATAAAGCTAGACTGGTTGCAAAAGGATATAGGTAAGAAGAAGGTATTGACTTTGATCAAACCTTTGCTCCAGTAGCCAGACTGGAAGCCATAAGGATGTTCTTGGCCTATACAACCTATCAAGGATTCAAGGTATACCAAATGGATGTCAAGTCAGCATTCCTAAATGGTAATTTGAAAGAAGAAGTCTTTGTGGAGCAGCCTTCAGGTTTTGTTGATCCAACTCTACCTCATTATGTCTATAGACTTAGGAAAGCTTTATATGGGTTAAAACAGGCTCCTAGAGCTTGGTATGAAACCCTATCTAGTTTCCTCATTGAGAACAAGTTTTCAAGGGGGAAAATAGATAAGACTCTATTCCTTAGGGAATCTAGAGGCAAAGTCATACTTGTCCAAATATATGTAGATGACATTATATTTGGGTCTACTGAAAGTAGCCTTTGCAAAAAGTTTGCAAAGCTTATGCAAAGTCAGTTTGAGATGAGTAGTATGGGAGAACTGAAGTTTTTCTTGGGTCTCCAAGTTAAACAGACTGAAAGTGGTTTATCCATGTGTCAGTCCAAGTTCACCCTAGAACTCATAAGGAAATATGGTATGGATTCATCCAGTACCATGAAGACTCCTATGGGGTCAAGTATGTCTCTTAGTAAGGATGATGCAGGGAAACCTGTAGATGAAACCTTGTATAGAGGGATAGTTGGCTCCCTACTATACTTGACTGCTAGTAGACCAGACATCATGTATGCTACATGTGTTTGTGCAAGGTATCAAGCCTGCCCTAAAGAGTCTCACTTGACTGCAGTCAAAAGAATATTGAGATATCTAAAGGGCACTCCCTATCTAGGCCTCTGGTACCCTAGGAATGGAGATTTTGATCTAACAGGTTATTCAGATGCAGACTTTGCAGGATGCAAAGAGGATAGAAAGAGTACTACTGCAACCTGTCAATTCCTAGGTTGGAGACTAATTTCATGGAGCAGCAAGAAGCAAATCAGTGTAGGTATCTCCACAGCTGAGTCAGAATATGTAGCTGCAGGAAGTTGCTGTGCTCAACTTCTATGGATTCAACATCAGCTAGAGGACTATGGATTTCAGGTAAGTAGAACTCCACTTTTCTGTGATTCTACAAGTGCTATTTCAATAGCTAACAACCATGTATCTCATAGTAGAACAAAGCATATTGAAATTAAATATCACTTTCTTAGGGAGCATGTAAAAAGAAATGATATTGTACTTGAATATGTTAAAACAGATGAACAACTAGCTGATATGTATACTAAGCCACTAGAAGAAGCTAAGTTCAATAGATTCAAAATTGAACTAGGAATGATAAACTTAGACTAAGTTTACAGAATTAAAAATTGGCTAAGTAAAAAGGTGTCGACACATAGACAAGTCTATGTCGACACAGAATAGTGGTGTCGACACTTCAGGAAAAAGGTGTCGACACATCTAGGATGTTGGTGTCGACACTTCAGAATGATAGTGTCGACACATGTCAAGTAGGTGTCGACACATCCAATATGGTGTCGACACTTAAGTTTTACTCAGAATTTTTCTAAGTAAAGTCTCGACAATGTGTCGAGTTATGTTGTGTCGACACATAACCAAGTGTCGACACATAAAATCTGTTGACTAAACTTGTGTCGACACATATGTGTCGAGACATTATAAGTCAGTGTTGACACTTATTGTCAGTGTCGACACATGTTAAGCTAGCTATCCTGCCTGTTCATCTTCAAAATCAGAAAGGTATAAATAGGGTTCTGTCTCTGTTTGTCGACACGCTTTCAAAGTTTCGAGACCAAAACTATTGTGTCGACATTTCTCTCTTCTAAGACAAATTCTCCAAACCCTAATGGCTCCTAAACTTGAGGAGAACGTCAACGAGGGCGATGAGCTAGTGCGAGGTGCGTTCGATGAAGCTGTTCAAGAACTCAAGGCGGTAGTAACCCTAGTCGCCGATTCTGGATTGGAATACTTAGTTTCAGAACCAACTAAGATTTGGAAAAAAGGAAGTTCTTGAATTCCTACATGGAGCTGTTGTAGATGAATCTGGATACAGGATCAAATCCAGAGTTCATGGATCTAAGGTCAAGATTTCACCAAAAACTCTGAGGAAGGTACTCCAGCTACCTAAAACACAAGATGAAGAAGAAGTAACTGCAACTAAGACCAGGTAAGCTCTTACCTGGTATGGTCTTGATCCTAAGATGAAGATAGGATCTGTCTTCAACAGGAAAGACATGAATAATCAAGGGAAGTTCATGTCTGAAATTGTAGGAAAGGTTATTCTCAGCAAGACTGGAGGGCATGACAGGGTGTCTGCCTCTATGTTTGGACTTATGACAAGAATCATATTCAATCTGAAAACAGACTGGTCAATTGTGGTTTTTGACAAGATCAAGGAGAGCTTGAAGAAGCCCAACCTGGGCAGAATACTAAGTCTCTACCTAGCTGGTGCAATACCAGAGGTAATGAGCAATGCTGCTGGAAGTAAGATCAATCACATGAGAAAGATGGATCAAAGGATATTCTCCAGATGGGACAGGGTATTGTCCAAGGAAGTGGCAACCCCAGAAAAGCCAGTATCTGAAAAAGAAATTCCTCCAAAGAAGAAGAGAAAGACTGTACAAGTGGTATAAGAGTCCACTAGTGATTCTGATAGTGAAGAACAGGTTGTCTTCACTCCAGATGATCATGAGGGAGAGCCTGCTGAAAAAACTCCTGCTCCTCCAGCTGATGTAGAGATCCAGGGGGAGCTGCCTCAAGCTAGCCCCATCCATAGGGATCACAGCTAGGGGGAGCTTCCAGGTGTAGAAGAACCCTCTACTCTAGACAGTGAGCAAGCCACTACCATCATCCAAGAGGTACTCATTGATCTAAATACATTGAATTTTTCTATAGTAGATTCTGATTTGTCTGATGTACATCAGCAAACTCAGCTAGACAGTCAAGAACTAGATGTTGTTATCCAAGACACATCTGCTGTACTGGAAGTAGTTCCAGATCAAGTAATTGAAGAACCAAGAACATCTCCAGCTCCTTCATCACAAGAATTCATAATGGAAGACTTGTTCCTAAATCTGGATCAGGCAGATTTTGGCAAAGAAATTGATGCTGCTGAATATAAGAGTGCTGCTGCTGAGGGGGAGCATATGGAAGTTCTGGAAGAGCCTATTAGGCTGGAAACTGAGCAATCACCTGATGTGCAAACTGAGAAGCCTCAAAGCCCTAAGGACAGGGTTGATATTGCCAGCACTTCTGCCTCTAAGGATGAGGAGAGTGCTAGGGCCAAAAAGAAGAAACTCTATGTCTTCAAGAGGAGAAGCCAGAGTTATAAGAAAGTCTTGCAATCCATTTCCCCACAGCCTATAGTTCAACAAGCTCCAACTGTTGACTATAGTGCTTTACTGATAGCACTGCAGGTCAAAATGGATGAACAAAGGAAGGCTATAGAAACTTATGTTGATGAAGGTCAGAAGACCCTACAGTTTGATCTTACACAAGATATAAAGTCAATAAGGTTTGAGATGAACCTTAATAAGAAGGAGATGAATGAATGCTTTTCCAAGGGTGGAAATGCTGTGGTGTATCTGGCAACACACCAAGAGAAGATAAAGGCACAGGTAGATGATATAGCCTTAAAGCAAGGATATGTGCTGGAAAACCAAATCAGACTGAATGACAATCTGACTGAGTCACATAATGCTCTACTCACAGAATTGAAGAATAAGACTGATGAACCTTCTACATCTGCTGCTGCAGTTAAGGCTGACTTTGATAAAGTCTTTCAAGCTGAGATTTCTGCTGTCAAGTCTGCAATCCAAGCCTCTCAGAAAGCTATCTCTGAACAATTACAAAAGCTCAAGCCATTCTTCAAAGAGGGAATCGGGTATTTGGACAGCCAGATAAGGTTTCAAAAGGATGATGTCAGAGACCATATGGCCAGAGAAGTCATAAAGGGGGAGAGAGTATTAGTCAAAGCTAGCTCTGACCATGCCAAATGGATATCTAACTCCATCAGAGCTACACTGGGCTATCCTCCACTCTGTGATGATGACAATGTTGCTGAATCAGGAATTCAAAATGCATATCTTGGAGGTGAGCAAGCAGAAGTAGCTCAAGTAATATATCCACCTCCAGATTTTGACATGGTTCAAGCAGATGTCAGCACTATGTATAGCCCAACTGAGGGAAAGGCCAATGTTCATATTGAGAAGGTTGTTCAACCTATTTCTGAAGCTCTGCAAGAGGCTATGAATAAAGAAGAAGAGGCAAGGTTGTCAAAGAAGAGGTTTAGGGAGCAAGCAGAACAAAAGCCAGATTTTGAACAATGGAGCCCTACCTCTAGGAATATAATTCTAACTGCCTGGAAAGCTGCCAAAGACAACATGAATGACAGGAACAAATGGTTCTCTGAGGCAGAATGGAGGAAACATGAAATAAGGCAGGAGGCTATAGTACAATTCAGAAGAAAGGCTAAGATGGGAAAGCTACCTCCTACTGCTGTGGAGCCTAGCAAGTACTTCCCCAAGCCATACCACTATTTTGAGAGACAGAAAATCAAGGCAGAAGAGCTGAAGAAGAAGGACTTAAAAGGCAAGAAGCCTGCTGATGCTGCAACTGCTGAAGCCCCTGTCAAAGCTCAAGTCCAAGCTGGAAAGGGAATTGTTATCAAGGAACCTGATCAGAAATAGATTAGGATTTTACTTGAAGATTATGTTGCAATCCTTTTTAATGTAAAACATTTTTGTAAAACATTAAAGGTGTATTAAAAATGTTAGAACAATATATGATAAATATATTTCATGATTGTTCTGAGAAGTGTCTATTTCTTATTTGTTCTGCAATGCTGAATGTGTATACATGTGTGAATTTATTACATGTTTATGTTTACCCTGTTGTTTATAATCTGCTGTACATCATTTTGTAATTCTTAATTATGGATGGTGTATATCATTGACTAAGGGTTATGACTTCTCCAAATAGGGGGAGATTGTTGGGTACATTGGTCAAATGTACCTGATTTGAAGAAGCCTCACCCAACTCAATGATATACATCATAATGTATTTGATGTATGTTTGAGTTATTTGTGCAGGTTAAGAAATCACTGGACTGAAGCAAAAAGTTTCTAAGTCCATGTGTCGACACCCAGAGGGAAAGTGTCGACACTTAAGAAAGCTTGTGTCGACACCCAGACAAGCAGTGTCGACACTTGGAGTCATTGTGTCGACACCTGGGATGCAGAGTCGACACCAGATAGAAAGTGTCGACACTTGGAGCTGTGTCGACACTCAGTGAAGAAAAGTGCAGACAGAAAGTGTCGACACAAGGAGCTGTGTCAACACCCAGTGAAGCTATGTCTACACCAGAAAGTGTCGACACTTGGAGCTGTGTCGACACTCAGCAAAAGTCTGCAGAGTCTAAGTACAAGTGTCGACACTCAATACAATGTGTCGACACTATGCAGAAGAGTCAGCATTTAAAGTAAGTGTCGACACCCAGCACAATGTGTCGACACTCAACAAAAGGAGTCAGCACTTGAAGAATGTGTCGACACTCAACACATTGTGTCGACACACAACCAGAAGAGTCAACACTTGAAGAAAGTGTCGACACAAGGAGCTGTGTCGACACTTAGCAAAGAACAGAATTATTTCCAAAATATTCTAAGTACAAGTGTCGACACTAAAGGAATGTGTCGACACTTAGCTGAAGTCTCAACAACAAGGAGTTGTGTCGACACAAGGAGCTGTGTCGACACTCAGCCAGTATTGACATAGAAGACTATGTGTCGACACCAAGAAGTAGTGTCGACACTTGACAGATTCAACACAAGAAGATGTGTCGACACAAAGGAGATGTGTCGACACATAGAAGAATTCAGCAAAAGCTAGAAGAACAAGTACTTGTGTCGACACTCAATTTCAGTGTCGACACATGAAGAAGAATCTGTGTCGAGACATACAAGGATATGTGTCGACACCTTGTAGACTTGTGTCGACACTTACAAAGCATGTGTCGACACTTGGTCTATAAGTGTCGACACTTAAAGACAGAAAGTCTCGACACTATCAGACAGATAGAGATTTTCAAGAAGTGACTGGTTGACATGACAGCTGCCGTTCCAGCCGGTCTACAGCAACTGTTAGAGATGTCAGAAGTCAGTTATGAACCGGACCAGCCGGTTACCATGAAGAATGCCTATAAATAGGCACCCACAGTTTACAGAAATAGAGAGAGAAAAATAGTTCAGACAAGTTGAAGTAATTGATCAGATTGTTGTCAAGGTTGATCAAATTATTGAAGTGGTACCAAGGGTATCAACAAAAGAAGATCTTGCAGTCCAACTGCAGATCTAAGAAGTTGGAGAGAGAGGGCTCCTTCCAAGAAATCAGCCTCTAGAACTAGGCTGAGAAGAAGGATTCAGATTCAGTCTGGATCTTAAGTGGCAGAGGTCAAGGAACAACAGCAGAGGATTCAGCCTTATTCAGTTCTACTCAAGAAGCTTTGAAGAAAGCTAAGTCAGGGTGAATCCAGCTGAGTTCTTCCAAGAACTAATCAAGAATCTCTCAACTCCCCTCCTTTAATTCTGAGTTGTAGAGTTATTATTTGTATTACATTTGTAACTTGTAGGATCCATTGGATCTGAGTGATTGTAAGCCTATATTTATAAAGGCTGAGGGTAGGGCTTGTTAGCCTGAGTGTAGGAGATTGAGATCTCTGAGTGTAGGCCTTGTGGCTGAGTGTAGGCCTTGGTTGGCTGAGTGTAGGCCTTGATTGGCTGAGTGTAGGCTTTGGGATAAAGCTGAGTTGTAAGGCTTTGGGCCTGAGGTAGGAACCAATTTGGGTTCTGAGACAGTGGAGAAGTTTGGCCGAATCTAGTGCACTGCTAGATAGGCGAAGGGGGAAAGTGGATGTACCCATATCTTGGGGAACCACTATAAAACACTGTGTGCTGTGCTGTGATTGTGCTGTGGATTGGCTGTGTTTGTTTTGTTATTGCTGTTTGCTGTGCAAAAGTAGTTAGAACTCTGAGTTATTACTGAGTGGCTGCCAACAAAGTTAGAAAAGGATTAGGTCACCTATTCACCCCCCCCCCCCCTCTAGGTGTTTAGGTACCATATCTTTCAGGTTGAACTCAATCCTCTCCCGCCGGAGGTAGCTCGCAAACTCCACCATCATCGTGACGGCGTTGGAATTCAACTGCGCGGGTACCGTGCCGTAGTATTTCAGGATTTGCTAGATTTCTGGTCAGAGGGGGAGGCGCAACCCCACCTCGAAATGCGAGATGGGGAAGGCGAGCTCGTCCTCGTAGAAAGTGTTGATAGCCTCCCCCTCCCTCGGTCTGCGCGCCTCGAAGCCCGGTGGCACATACTCGTCCTTGAACTCTGCGAGCTCCTCCTCGCTGGTGTGCCCCCAAAGAAGCAGTAATCAGTGAAGTGTTGCGCACACTTGGAGCGGCCGTCGGCGTCAGGATTGGTCATGCCCATGTTCGCAGAGGAAGAAGCAGAGTGCGAGCAGAAAAGGAAAAAGGCGCAGGGAGAGAGGGCAATAAAAGAACAGTACGGTGGTTGGTAGAGGTGGGGGGCTATTTGTAGAAAGAGAAATCTGGGGTCAGGCTGTCCAATCGGCCCAGCTCGCCACCCCAACTCGCCGCCTTAGCTCGTCGACTTCCGACGCATCCACAACCAAGGCTAAGTCAAACATCACAGAATATTATTTGAATAACGCATGTCTAAGAATATTCTAAAAACGACTTATTACAGATCAAGTTCAGAAATAAAAGGGGGGAGCAGGGAGAACATCGGGATGCGAGTACCGGTCGGCTCGGCAAAGGAGCCGCCATCTTACCTACCCCGGCCTCGCGGCTCCCGCCCCCAGACTACTGCGCGCGGAGCAGCTCGCGGATCCTCCCCGAATTCCTCTGCGCCACTGAGAGTCCATCGTCGATCTCGTCCATAAGCCGGGAGGGGGATATCAGCTCGCCAGCCTGGCCACTTTGCACCTCGTCAGCGAGATGCGTGTAGTAGCGTTGCAGCGTCTCATTGACACCCTGCACCTCGCGCAGCCCGCACACCAGCTTCTTGAGAAGCTTGACCTCCCTCCTCGTCAGCTCACCTTGATCCACTTTACGACCCAGGTAAGTTTCCAGCGAGCTTGGGGAGGGGAGGGGGGAGTAGTGGGCTGCCCACGAAGATTCCTCGGCAGCGGATTGGCTGGGGGGAGCTGTGAAGGCAAATGTCAGCAAGAAGAAGAATGCAGTAAAAGCTCATGGGGCAAGGATCCAAGCAAAATTAACCTGACGAGCTCGGCAGCTCGAAGGAGATGCGGGGAGGGATGAACCTTAGATCATTCCCGCGACCTGGACCGCGAGCCCCCAGCGAGAGGAGCTCGAATCCCGGGGTGGGGATGTTTCCCAGACCCGCGACAGCGTAAGTTTGCCGAGGAGAGGGGGCGCTCACCTGCGAGTCCGGCCTCTACGAGCTCACTGGCAGGATCAAAAAGAGAAGAGGCAGGTCCCGAGGATGGTTATCTGGTGTCATGAATCATGAGTCTGCGAGAGTGGTCTCGCCTCGCGGTGTGGGCTCTCGCGGCGTGGCACCCCCACGTCATCAGGTTGACCGTCCGGGTCTTTGCCGACTACGACAATCTCTCTACCCTTCTCAAGAACTGACTGAGTGGAAGAGTTGGTCCCCATCTCCAGGGTGGTCCTCAGATCTTCATAAATTGGCTCGGCCGCTTCGGGAAATGACTTCACCCTCTTGGAGCTGGGCTCAGTAGAATTAATTTGAGGAACATGGGATGGGACCACTGTCAAAGTGGACACGCGAGCAGCCGAGGTATAGCGAGCTCGGTTGAGGCGCTCTTGGATTTTCTTGGGAATCAGCATCTTGGCAGGGTTAGAGCAAAGGGAAGGGCAAGAGCCAAGCAGGTATGCAGGTATATATATATAGCCGTAGGAGGACCCCACCCAAAGATTCCCTCAAACTCGCCACACTGCGCTCGCCGCACACTAAGGGTTGGATGTTTCTTTCTGAGCTTTGCCAAGCTCAAAAAGAGCGGGGATTTTGTACAACCACGTGTCCGGTGAGCAAGGTCGCCAGGAACCAGACAGATCGGGCAGAAGATAGTGGGCAAGCTCGGCAGTGCAGGAGCCGAGCCCGAGCTCGGCATTCGTCGACCCGAGATCGACGTTCGTTGAACGAAGATCAGCTTTCGCCGAGCTGGCCCAGATCGACGGATGGTGACCAGGGAATGGGCGAGCTCACCATCCCAGCTCGCTCCCTCGCTATGGAGCTCGACAACAGCAGGTGAGCAGGACCAGCCGAGGTGATCTGAAGCTCCCCAGCTCGCCTGGATGTATGAGGTACTTTTTACTGTTTTGCCCCCACTGGCCTGCCTATATCCCTTCAAAACAGCAGAGTTCGGCTGTTGGCAGACCCAACCAAGGGTATTTCGGTAACTTCAGGTCAGCTCTATTTTGTTATTGGCAGTTCATATTCTAAAAACTATAAATATGGCCCAAGGGGTACCCCAGAAGGCATGCTTCCTGTGCTTTCCTGCTCCAGTTTTTAAGTGCTTTCTGAGGGTACTTTAGCTCGGGCTCTGGCTAAGGAGGGGAAGCGCTCTGAGATCTTCCGGGTGTGTGGTGGGACCTCCCCGCCGAGCCCTTGGGTCGGTCTTTCCTTATTTTCTTTATTGTTTTGCTTGCAGGAGTGAAGTAGGCGCGAGACCACCCCTTCCCCAAGGGTCGAACTCCACAGGAGACCGATTTTCGGTTTCAACAACAGAGAAGACTGATGGGTAAAGGGAGTTGTTGGTGTTGGATCTTGTGGTACCCTTAGAGGGGGGTGAATAAGGGTTCTTTTAATTTTCCTTAAAAATTAAGCAAACTTGACTAGATGAATAACAACAATATAATTGAAGAGTGCAAATGTATACTAGCTAAAAAACAATAATGATATATTTCAAAACAGATAAATGGAATACAAAGTGTCTCTATAGAGCTAGAGACAAAGGCTCATGAAATAAATAATTTGCTAGTATTTTCGCTGGTTCTTCTACCAAGAACCGGCATGCTAAAGCATATCTCTTTCTAGATCTTGCTACTAGCTTCCCCCTAGATCTAACCACGATCTAGACGTTGCGCACAAGGCAATGATTTCTCCTTAAGTCACATAAGGACTTGGACGCCACTCACAAGGCGACGATTCTCTCCTAAGCCACACAAGGACCTAGACGCCACGCACAAGGCGGCGATTTATATACCAATTACAATGAAAAATAATGGAAATAAGGACAAAATAAAATGAACACTTTAGGCTAGGCACTCCCTTCAAACAATGCACTGAAGATGCATACGAATCCTTACTGGAGTTGCTTCGAACGTGCTGTCAATTTTTTGCGCTTTTGGCATTCTTGAGAGTATGGAGTATCTCTGAGTTCTAGCGCTCTCTAAATCGTCTATGCAGGAAAGTACGTTCCAGGTGATGAAATTAGTGATTTCCTCAAGAAATGAAAGGTTTTTATATTCTGGCGATATAGCTTGGCGATACTGGGTATCGCCACCTAACGATATCGGTAACCGCTGCCACGTGTCCCACGAACTCCTCATTTTTGCATCGCACATACGTCGAGCGCCGAATCTTGTACTATTGCCTAGTGATACCAGATATCACTGTCTGGCGATAGCGAAATAACGGAAGCCACGTTTTCATCGAGCGTCGAGCGGAAATGCGTCGAGTGGCGCTATCGCCTTTCGGCGATACTCAATATCGCCTAGCGATATCTCCTGAGCTCAATTATGATCTGATTCAGTACCAAAAAGATATTAGATATAGACATGTGTTATCTGCACACCAAAAACACTGAAAGATCAAATACAAATAAGATTTGTTATTAGCAAACCAGGATGCGTGGAATGCAAGCTCCAACAATCTCCCCCTTTTGATAATAACAAATTCCTTAAGAAAGAAATCATGAATGTTAAAAAGGTCCACCCAATTTGAGTATCAAGACGAAGCATGTGTATGTGCACAAATTGCTCCTGGCTGAAACACCCCCCCCCCCCCTACATGTGATCTCCCCCTAAATGGAAGCATAGAGAAATTTGAGAAATTTGTGAAATTTTAATTTTGTCATGTTGTCATATGTATATGAAAATGCTTAGGTGAATGATTTCCTTTGAAAGTTTTCTCCCCCTTTGGTATTGTAAAAAGATAGCGAAGAGTGTGACGGAAGTGAAAGAAGGAAAAACACAAAAGAGAGACTCATAGAGGACAGTTGAGCAATGTAGAATAAAGGAAGAAATTAGTAAACACTAACTTTTGCAATGTTCAGCTAACTATATCACGAACACATACACTAGTGAATAATATTTGGGAAACTATTCTCAGTCCAATTATCATAAGAACGTGTAGAGAGGATAATGTTGTGTACATGTGATATGGTGTCGGAAATACTTATGCAGTGTCTTACAAATACATGAACATGAGAATGTTAAAAAAAACAACATAACATAGAGTTGGACATGCGGAGCTATACGCGTACCCAAGAGTTCAGAGCACACAATAAAGAAATTATGCATTTAAAGTTTTGCACAAGACACTTTACAATTCTTGCCAAAGTGCTCAACCTAACAATGCCCATGAAGACTTATCAGGAGGGTAAGTAGTGCTTGGTGGAGGTTCCTTATCAGCCCTTTATTATTTGTTTTTTGTTGTTGTGTGAAACATATCACCAAAGGTTTGCACTTTTGGGATTATACACTTTTGTTAATCTTTTTTTTCTTTTGGCTGAATAAAGGAGTCTGAATTGACTTGTGAGAGCATACAAAATAATTTAATATTAGTGTGCACTATACCAAACTCGGATAAAGCCGTAGCAGAAAACATGCAACACTAGCGGTTATGGTAGAACATTCACAATTCACATGTTGTAAGATGGATGCATATGAAGATTTGCACAACCGTTAGTGAAATAACATTATCATAACTAAAAGATTTCTCGTACTTAGAGGCTTGCAAAAATAATTTCACGAGTTTAAAAACACAAGTACTTAAGTATGTAGAACAGATATAAGAATGGTGAACTAGAGAACCAAGTTATTAGAAAACTCAAAAAAACATTATACCATGCCTAAATCTGAGTCAGGAAGAAAATTTGAAGAAATAGCAAAAAGTCACTATCGTCGGGCGATATCGGGTATCGCCGATCGACGATAGTGTAAAAAAGATAAAATCGGTCTCATTCAGTCAAAGGCATCAAACCAAACATTTTTCCTGAAGCCAGGTCACGAAAGGCGGAGCAGAAGTCGGCGAAAACCTAAGACCTAGGTATGAAACTTGGATTTTTGCTTTAATTCTTTGGATTTTTATGGATCTAATTGTTAGGATAGTGTAGCATAGAACTCTAGATAAGAAATTTTCAAGTTTTAAAGTGCATAGATTTTGTTTGTGGATCATAAGAAACTATGTTTGTTTAAGTGAAAAATGGGCATAGATTCTTGGATCGAAGAGGTTGTAATAGGATTTGCAGGAAAAAGAACTTGCAGATCTGGTATTTAGGATGAGGGGGAAACTAGATCTTAAGTTGGAAATGGAGGAAAAACATTTTCCGCTATCGCCCGACGATAGTGGGTGTCGCCGGATGGCGATATTAAAAAAAAAATTGTTTCCGAAAAACAAATTTGATATGCAGGAATGGCTTCCAGTTCCAAAGCATGAAGAAGCACGTGGAGTGACTCATATTCGTCTTATCAAACATTTTCAGGAATAAAAAACGCTAACATAGGAATCAGACGGGTGATCGAATTCGACCCGGCCCATCATGCACACATCCATGATTTGTTAGCAATGGCTGGAATAATGTCGATTATTATTTCAGATACATTCTCCTTCGTACTGATTAGAGAATTTTATAATTATCTTAAAGTTCCGCAGTTCACAGAATTGAATGACGGAGTCCGATCTAAAATACAAGGACAGGCGGTAGAAATAACCCACTATGATCTGAGAGATGAGTTTGGGTTAATCGAGCATGAGAACACCTTAGATGTAGTAGAGAACTATTAGAAGGATATGGATTGGACATTATTGAATTTGGTTTTGCATGGAAATTCCATCAAAACACTAATTCAATCTACGACCACGCTCACTGAGGATACACGACTAGTGCAAGATATACTGAGGCATACTGTCCTATTGAAATCCGGAGATACACGGAAAATAACGGCTCAACTGAGTTCTGTGACGTACATTATTTTGGAGCAGGAGCCGTTTGACATGGAGGATTTTATCCTTTCGATAATACGCTATTCATTTAGATTGAAGAGCCCTAATTGGAAGAAACTGAACACACTACCACTTGGAGTCGTCATCCAACGTATTTTATATAAGAAATACACTTGTATAGACTCAGAGGTGTTCTTCAATGATTATATTCCTTCCATATATTCGACGAGTGGAACACCTTCCATCGGTCAATCAACACGAGAAGGGTCATCAAGGAGGAGTGAACCTATGTCCACTATCCGAAACCCGCCAATTCTAAGAGGTGGATCGTTACGAGAAGGGTTGGATGACTTGCGAGAGTCGTTTAAAGAACACAAGAGGGATGTGAAGAAAAACTTCTTGGGAATTCAGATTTTTTTTAAATTTCTGACAAAAAGTTTGAAGTTGAAGCCCACTCTAGCGGAGGCGGCAGAATGGGAAGATTCGATCATGGAGCCTCCCCGTACATCTACCCGCCGAGCACGTCGGATGCGGAGCAACGAGCACAGTTCGGCAGATGACCAAGGAGAGACAAGTGCAGGTGACAGCAGAAATTTTTTAAGATTTCGGGATGGCTGGACATTTTATCGTTATCGCCCGGCGACAGTAACTGTCGCCAGCGACAGTGAATTTTCTTCAATTTCAGTAATTATTTATGCTGTAATGTTATGTGGAACTTAGATGTGGTATTGTGCTTCTGTAATAATATAGGACTTGGTATGTGGTGTTTCCATTTATGGTTTATGTAGTTTTATTTTGGCTTAATGTTCATGATTTTAACAATTTAATTATGTTATCTTTTTGTTTTTTTTGGCTTGCGATGGTAATCTATTAGTTTGAAAGGTCAAGAATTCCTAGTTCTAATCGTAATAATGAAAAACGGGAATCTAGAAGTGGTTTCGTGAAAATATCCGCAAGTTGTGAATCAGTTCTTATAAAATTAACTTTGATCGTATATTGTTTTATGTGGTCTCTTATGAAATGGTGACGTACATCAATGTGTTTGGACCTAGAATGATGAACTGGATTATATGTTAAGTCAATTGCACTATTATTATCACACTTCAATTCAATTATTTCATGAACTATTCCAAAGTCTTCTAAGGTTCGCTTCATCCATAAAGCTTGTGTACAATAACTACCTAGTGTTACATACACAGCCTCAGTGGTGGATAAGGCAACATAATTCTATTTCCTACTCGACCACGAGATAAGTGAAGGGCCAAGAAAGTGACAGGTACCACTGGTGCTTTTAGGATCTAATGAACATCCAGCATAATCAGAATTAGAGAAGCCATGTAATATAAATGTATCGTTATGAGGATACCACAAACCTAATTTAGATGTGCCAATAAGGTATCTAAAAATGCATTTAACTACTTTTAAATAAGACTCTTTGGGATTAGCTTGAAATCAAGCACATAAATATACAACAAACATAATGTTAGGCCTACACACAGTCAAATACAATAGTGATCCTATCATTCCTCTATAAAGTGTTTGATCTATGGAAATTCCACTTTAATCTTTTCCTAACTTTAATGAGACACTCATGGGGGTATTTGCTGGTTTTAGATTTTCAAACCCAAATCTTTTTAAAACATCATGAATATATTTTGATTGACAAATAAAAATTACATCATGCTTTTGAGAAATTTGAAAACCAAGAAAATAAGTGAGTTCGTCTATCATGCTCATTTCAAATTCATTCTTCATAATTTTAATAAAACTATCACATAATTTTTCATTTGTGGATCCAAAAATAATATCATCAACATATATTTGTAAAACTATAAGATCATCATTGATATGTTTAACAAATAAAGTACAATCAGCACTGCCCATTTTGTAATCATTCTTTAATAAATAAATAGTCAATCTATCATACCATGCTCGGGGTGCTTGTTTCAAATCATAAAGGGCTTTTTCTAATTTAGAAACATTATCAAGAAATCTAACATCAACAAAGCATGGAGGTTGTTCTACATAAACCTCCTCCTTAATATACCCGTTAAGAAAAGCAGTTTTAACATCCATTTGAAATAATTTAAACTTCTTAAAACTAGCAAATGCAAGAAATATTCTAACTGCTTCTGAACGTGCTATGGGTGCAAAGGTTTCATCAAAATCTATTCCTTCTATTTGTGAATATCCTTTTGCTACGAGTCTAGCTTTGTTCCTAGTGACCATAGATTCACTATCTAGTTTATTTTTGAAAATCCACTTGACCCCTACAACAGGATGATTTGACGATCTTTCCACTAACTTCCAAACATTATTGCGTTCAAATTGATTAAGCTCGTCATTCATAGCTAAAAGTCAAGAATTAACATTTAAATCAGCTTCAACGCTTTTAGGTTCTATATCAGAAATAAAGCACATATTCGAAAATAACTCATGTACGGATGAACGAGTACTTACCCCTCTTGATGGTTCTCCAATAATCAAATCTTGGGGAAGATCTTTTGAGAATCTTAGTTCGCTTAGAGGCATGTATCCTTGCTCTTCTTCTTCTTCTTGTTCGACTCCTTTTTCTTCATCTTTGTCTCCAAGGTTTTCATCGTCATCCACCCTTTGTAGAGGGGAGAACTTTTCATCCTTACCTGTATTATTAGCTTCTACACAAGGGAAAAGCTCATCAAATTTAACATGTATTGATTCTTTACCCATTTTTGTCCTCTTATTGTAAACTCTATAAGGTTTACTTGTTGAAGAATAACCAATAGAAATGCCTTCATCACACTTTTCATCAAATTTGCCTAAATTATCCTTAGTGTTTAAAACAAAACATTTACAACCAAAAACTTTAAAATAAGACACATTTGGTTTCTTTTGAAAATATAACTCATAAGGTGTTAATTTTAAGAGAGGTCGAAGCATAACACAATTAATAACATAACAAGCAGTACAAACAGCTTCAGCCCAAAATGATTGAGGTAATTTGTATTCAGATAGCATAGTGCGAGCTAGTTCTTGCAAAGTTCTATTTTTTCCTTTCTACCACACCATTTTGTTGAGGTGTACGAGAAGCGAAAAATTCATGTTTAATTCCTAACTCATTGTAAAAAGAAACAAAATTTTCATTATCAAATTCACCTCCATGATCTGAACGAATGCATTTTATTTTTAACTCTATTTCATTTTGAACTCGTAAATATAATTTGGAAAATTCTAAAAATGCATCAGATTTAGACGATAAGAAAATTGTCCAACTAAAGCGAGAGAAATCATCAATAAAAATAAAAGTGTACTTTCTACCACCTAGACTTAGTTTATTAACAGAACCAAACAAATCCATATGTATCAATTCTAACGGCCTAGTGGTGGAAACGACATTTTTGTTTTTAAAAGAAGACTTTGTAAATTTTTCCTTTTTGACATGGTGAACATAAAGATGATAAATTTCCATGCAAAAAAGGTAAACCTTTAACAAGTTTATTTTGAGACAATTTTATGATTAGCTTGGAACTAGAATGTTTAAGACGTCTATGCCACAAATCTAACTCCTCATTTTTAGAAATAAAACACTTTAATGAAGAATGTGACAAATCATTAAATCTAATCATGTAAATATTTTGAAATCTAGAAGCAGTAATAACAATATCATTTGTTTTAGAGTTAATAATTTTGCATAAGTTTGAAGATGAGTCAAATAAGACGTTTAAGCCAATATCACATAACTAACTTATCGAAATTAAATTATGCTTCAAACCTTTAACATACAAAACATTTGAGATAGTAAATGATTTGTTACCTACTACTCCAATTGTAACATCCCTTAGATAAATAGACCCCCCTAGGAGTGGTTTTGTCATGACTAGGTCATGACAAAATCCTAGGAGGGCCAAGAAGGCCAAGTGAACCTAGGAATGTAGGTGAGATCACTATGGTCGACAAATAGTAGATTTTTAAACCCTAGTTTAGGATGACCATGAGGCTTTACCATGATCTCACCAATCCATTTGGAGGTTCATCAGAACCCTAAGGGTCCATTGGAATCAACCTAGGGTGGTCAAGTTGACCTAGAACCACCATAAGCCTAAATTGGGCAAGGGGCCCTAATTAAGGGCAGTGTGCCCTAGTAAAGCCCAACCAACCCTACCAGGGACTTCCTAGACCTAAAGTGGGGTCAATGGGTCACTAAGGACCCATGGAGGTCAGTCAAAGTGGTTAAGTTGGCCAAAGTCAACTCTAACCCTAAATGGGTCAAACTGACCTACATAGGGTCAACTGACCTTCCCTTAGCCAAGTGGATCACACTCATGTCCTCCTAACCCTAGGGTGAGGTCAATGGGTCACCTAGGACCCATTGGGGTCAACTCTAGAGCCTAAGTTGACCCAAGTCAACCTTAGCCCTAAACTGGTTAAAGTGCCCTAACTAAGGGGCAGGTGTCCTTCTGAGTGCCATGTCAACTCTACCCATCCCTACCTAGACCCTAGAGGAGGCCAATAGGTCACCAAGGACCCAATGATGGTGACACAAAAGGTCAGTTTGACCTTGGTCAACCCTAGTCAAGGTTAGGTCAAACCTAGCTCAAATGGGCTAACCCAAGCTCAAACCAATTTCCCCCACTTGGGCTAACCTCATTTTTATTATTAACATGAGTTAGTGGGGTGCTAATAGGTTGGAAGAGAGATCAAAATTAGCCTTTATTGGTAGGAGAGAGAAAGCCCCATTTTCCCCTTTAATGGAGGATATACAAAGAGAGAGAAAATGACCATTCATGGTGATTGAATGTCATTGACTCCTCATTTCCTCTCCCAATTGATGGAGATTCACTCCCTCTATCAGTTATGGGAGGTTTTATGATGGATTCATGCCTATGGAAGGTGAAACCACCATGGCTTTAATTTTCCCTTTAGTGGCCATTAATGGTCATTAATGCTACACTCATCCTCTCTCCCTTTGAATGTTTTAAAAGCTTACCTAGACTTAGGGCAGGAGTTTCCACCATTTTCGTGAAGAAACTGAGCCCTCTGGCTGCACAGTTATAGAGCACGGAAAATCTCCACCACCGGTCATGGAAACTCGAAGATCGACCCGCCTCCATCCCTCCAATAAGGTCCTCCTCTACTCCTTCTATGGATAGATCTTGGGAATCTTTTAGGATGAGGATCGGGCTCAAATGAGTCAGATCAGGTGATGAATTTTCCATGGTTTTTCCAAAAACATGGAGTGGTGGGGTTCGCCGGAAACCACCCCTCTGGCGGCCGTGCCGCCGCCCGGCGATAGCCCCCACCTCAACGAAGGTGGTGGCGGTGGTGGCCGGCCAGGGAGGTGGTCGGGCGGCAGGCAAAATGGCTTGGAAGAAGCTCTGGGTCGGGATGATCACAGCCCTTGGCTGGAGGAGGAAGATGACAAGAATGTGTTAGATTTGCTTTTAGATCCGTGTTGGATCATTTCTTTTATTTAGTTTTGATTTCTGAATTTTTTATACTATTTACTGGGCTGTTTTACATTAAATATTAAAAATACTTAGGTGTTGTTTCAGAAAGAGTTGTAAACCTGAAACTTGTAGACCTATGAGTCTACGTTAATTTAAAAGTATTTTCAACCAATTTGGGTAAGCGGTTTGACCACAACACTCATTTTGGTGAGCACTATACCTAGGCTAGAGCAAAGACTATTTTGAGTGCCCCCAACAATCCATCTATCCAAATGACCTAAAATTTTGGATGAGGATCATTCTTAACAATACCGATAACATATCCAAAATTGGGATTTTTGGAAAAACGTTTCCTAACGTTTTTGTAGGAATTTAATAATCCATGTAGGAAATATTTAATATGTCTAATGACCTTCACACCCTACCAAATTTTGGTTAGTGGTCCTTAGGTTCTTCAAGGGTCTGTGTATAAATTTCCATCTCATTTGTAGCTAATTTGGTTGGTAAATGAAAAAACCCTAGCCTAGCCCTAATAAGGGATATTTAGGTCAAAAGTGCACTTGTGGGTTTAGGTGACCAAACCACCTCAACAGAGGTTGAAATTTGGCCCACTAACTTGGCATGACTTTTAACACCCTCACAGGGAAGATGGGGTGGATTGGAACAAATTTGCCCTAGGATCTAAGACCAAACTCTAAGGATGAGCTTTTGTGTCTTGTGAAGGGCATGGGGTCAAAAGACCTTATATGGACTTGAAATTTGGTCGGGAGGGTACTATGGTAGCTAAAGCCCTCTGATAAAAATCTTAGGGGATTTGGGAAAGGGTAGGCCCCAAAAAACCCTAACCCTAGTTTAGGGCACCAACATTTTAGTGATAGAATAGGGTACTAAAACTCATTGAACAGTAATGAAACTTGGGTAGTGTGGTCATAGGGGTAGAATGAACCTCTGAAAATTTAATTGGGAATTTTGGATCAATACTCTTAGTACTTCCTTTGTAAGACATGTGTTAGCTATACTAAAATATTTGGTTATTGTGAATTCACTGTCCATTGTGAATTCACTGTCCCTTGTAAGGCAGAGAGAGTTTTAGACTATTATTCTCATATATGAATTTTATTAGAATTTTTGAATACATATTTGCAGTACCTACTTCACAAGATCATTAATTTATAAACTTGTTCAATATTTTGTTTAGAGCTCATTTTTTGTTGATAAATTATGAAACTTGACCTAAAGTATTTATATATCCTTACAATCATCCTTGAATTTACTCAGAATATTTGGAAGTATTCTTGTTGTACTTGCCTCTTAAAAGTGATTAAAATAGGTTATATTCATAATTAGAATTAGAGGCTAAACGTTGCTGAAAAAGTGGGAGACCTTGGATTCTAGGTTAAATGGTCATCTTGTATTTAACATAAATTTTGTGGAGCATTTGTTTGTTGGAAATTGGTACTTCATGTTCAAACTTGGGGTTTTGGATTACTAGAATAATTAAATAAATTATCAGATAAATTAGGAAAATTATGAAATTCTGGATTTAGGCTAAAACGATCATGATAGACCCACAATAATTATTATAGGGATGTTGGACGATTATTTCAAGTACCTCTCATTTTACACGTCATATAACTTATGTTGGTCTACATTTAGTAAAAATGCAGAAGTTATGTTGGAATATGAATTTTGGCACATGAGTTGGGGTTAGATGTTTGCTGGTTTGGATAAATAAAAATGAGTTCATCAATGGAAGTTAGGATGAGTAGAGTGTTGGATTGGCTAGTGTTAGGTGGTGCTCGGGATCGACGAAAGATCGTCTTTCCTGTGGAGAGGAAGTGTCAAATACACTAGGTTTAGATCCAATACAACATTTAAGGGACTAGGAGATGGGTAGAAACCAATAAAAAATAAGTGCCTTGCGAAAGGGAGCTTTGGGCGTAATCCCATCGTAGTTCCTAGTGCCCTCGAGAGCCCATCACGGGGTATACCTTGGGCAGTCCTGGGCTAACCTAAATAGTAAGAATAATAAACTGGATATCAAGAGTAACTAGCAAAACTAGGGTTTCACCTTCATAGACCTCGATGTCTCGGGGTGTTAGGTTGGGTCACTCGGGCAGTAGGCTCAGTGGATTTCGTGATGGGTGGGTTGGCCCGGCGAGCTTTCGCTTGGTGGTTATTAAGATGAGCAGGTTGGCCCGACGAGCATTGACTCAGTTGTTGTTTGAGATGGATGTGATGGCTCGGGGATCTTTGGCTCGGTGGTTATATATCAAGGTTGAATGTGCATAAAGTATAAGGTGGTGAGTCTTCGGTATTGGAGAGTCGATGTACCGACGCCACTACGTTGACTCGGCAAGTGTGGTTTAGCACTTGGCCAAATAAAGTCCGATGCGCCAACTGGTAAGAGTACTCAGGGGCTCCGCTTAGTGCACCAGTGTTGAGGCGTATGATAGGTCTGACTGATAGTGCAATTACCGGTTTAGAGGTGGGCGAGGCCGAACACACCGCTTTCGTTTGCCACTACAGAGGTATCCTGGGAGGTTCGGCTCCAGAAAGGGGGAACTAAAGGTCTGTGTACACAGAGTCGAGTGGGTGAGTTGCACTTGCATGTTCACATCATGGCATAATTGTATCTCATATCCATTGCATATAACCCGACACCTATTGTATAAGTGGTATGACATGCTTATACAATAGGCCATGCAAAACGACCCCTTGGTTTATAAGTTCGTGCGAGCGTGCTTATAAGTTAAGGTTTATTTCAGTATCTTTATATATATGCTTGTTAGAAAACTGACACCTTATCGTATAAATTGGTATGAGACTTTTTATACGATATGAGCCCTGCAAAAGATCCCTTGGCTTATGTGTTTTCATATAAGTTAAGGTTACTTTTCTTGTTGAGTATTTTTACCTTCACTCTATCTTATATACTATAGAATGGCTAGTTTAGTTTCGCCGCCATCTGCTTATTGTTATTCTCCACCTTTATGTCGTCTCCTTTCCTTCCCCCCGCTCGGTGCCTAGGATCCATGGGGAAAGGGGCGGGGGATGATAGGACTTAATCTTTTAGACTAACGGTTTTCGAACCACATCATTTTAGGGGGCCGTGGAGCCCAGCATGGAGGAGCAGACCCGGAGGTCGGCATGCTTGGAGATGGGGCAGTCTAGTACCGGAGTTTAGATAGCAGGGACTGTGAGTCCTGATCGCTATTAGTTATATTTATTTTGCTTCCTTGATGAGAGATATTGAAAGTGAGGGTTAGATCTGAAATACTCTAGAGGGGGGTGAATATAGTATTTAGGTTTTAGAAAACTTTTTGCTAGTCAACAAACAATCAGTCCTAAGATAAATTGTTCTACCACAGGCTCAGCAAAATATAAACTAACTAAGCATAAACACATCAAACCTAATTAGCACAGCCACAGCATGAATAAAAGGAAAGAGCAACACAAACAACACAAGAATTTTATAGTGGTTCCTCAACATGGGTACATCCACTCTTCTACCACCCTAGTAGGAATCAGCTCAAGTTTTTGATCAGGTGACTGCCACCAATGAGCTTTTGATCAGGTGCTCAAAAACAAAACCTCGAGTCTTTTGATCAGGTGACTTGCAACCAGGAATAAATTTTGAAGAGAGTTAAGAACCCTTTATACAGTGGGGGATGAGAGAGTGATTATGTCTTCTCTTTCTCAAAACAACTTAGAAGACTCTTGTGGATTTAGATGTTAGCAAAGGCTCCCCCTGAGAAATTGAATGCTTCAGTAAGTTGAAGCTTTGTTGCAGGGTGATAGGTCTTCAAACTTTTGCTTTGACCAGAAGAACTCTATGAGCTTCTTGACAGATAGAATGTTTATTGTCCTTTGAAGAATCCTGGAATGTAGAAGGAAGAAGACTCTTGATCTTGAATGTGTGTTCTTCTTCCTCTTCAGCTTGTTATTCTTTCTCTGGTCAAGGGCTTGTTTTTTGTATCACTATATTCTGTAAACTCTGAAAATATCTCTCTATATTCTCAGTGTGCTGTCGAGAAAGAAGAAGAAGATCCTTATTCACTGTATTTTCTGATCACTTCTTTATCTTGTTCGGAAGAGAAAAGGAATTCCCTTTTTTATATTTTCCATGTAATTTTCTTTTGAAATTTGAATTCATTTATGCATTGATTTTTGACATACTGGAGAATATTTGCATTGATTGGTTTCCCCAGCTGTCCCATTGAAAAACGACAAGTAATAATCCTGATGAAGTCCATAATTAATGTTATGTCTAACGGTAATATTCAGAGAATATTTTAGCATTGATTACTAAGAAATTCTTGCAATAGAATGAGGACAGAAGGAGGAAAATATCTAAGTCTGAAACTTCACAGAAATCATTGAGCAGAATTCGTCGACCTGAATTCAAAGTTCGTCGAGCTAAGAAGTAAAGTTCGTCGACCGGATGATAGTTGTTCGTCGGCCTGAGATCCAAGATCGTCGAGCTGAGAACTGTTGACTGCAACTTGATGAACTTTGTCAAACTGTGGTCTAAGTTCGTCGAGCTGATAATCTAAGTTCGTCGACTGGAGTTCAATAAAGTGTTCCCAGACTTAGAATATTTTAGATGTTTCTAGAATAAAGTGTTGAAGTAGAGTGTCCATAAATCGTCGACCTGAGAACTAGATTCGCCGGCCTGAGAACTAGTTTCGTCGAGCTGAGAACTTCTAACTGCTACTTGATTATCTTGCCAAGAGTGTGGTCTAAGTTCGTCGAGCTGAGAAAGTTAAATCGTCGACTGGAGTATGATCCTGGACTTAGATTACTTAGTTGTTTATGGAATAAGATTTTGAAGTAGAATACACAGTTATCGTCGACCTGAGAACTAAGTTTGTCGACCAGAGTTCAGAGAACTTCTGGACTTGAAATGTTGAAGTATAGTGTACATAAATCGTCTACCTGAGTATCAAGTTCGTCGAGCTAGCTCAGAGAATATTCTCTGAGTTCGTCGAGCTGAGTACAGCTTTCGTCGACCTGAGTTCGACGAACGTCGAACTCATTTCCTGAGTCTCTGAAATTTCTCTAAGTCTTGAGTCATTTTGCAGTCCGATAATGGTTGGTCCATGTAGTGTTGATTCCAAGGACATGGCCTAAACTCTAAGACACATACATGACCCTAGCTATACATGTTAGGTCAAACATCATAGTTTAGTGAACCTAGCCCAAATCCAACTAGGGATCCAACAATCTCCCCCCTATTTGGGTGAGGTCACTAATTACAGACACAAACTACACACAATGCAAAATAAGAATATATCTGGCAGGAAATTTGAAATATGTAGTAGATATATATGTGTACAGAAAGCTTTGTATTAGAAAATAAGAAAGCAGTTTTAAAATACCACAAAAACTAATCAGTTTAAATATCATTTCTTTTTCTTCTGCTCCTTGTGCTTCTCCTCTTTAACCTTTTCACCAGGCTTTGTAAACTTGATTTCCCTGTTAGGGTCTGTAGCTTAAACCTTTATCATTGTCATGTCAGTAGCCCCAATGATATTTAGAGAGGTAGCCCTGGGCACTACTGCTTCTAAATGCAACTTCATATAATCATCAACATTGAAAAATTTATTGGCCTTAGCAAACCTGTTAAGCTCTTCCTTCATGTATTTAGACATGGTTGAGTATTGAGAGGGATACTTCCCTTCAGCTTTAGCTTTGTTAATTATGGAAAGGCCAATCAGTTCCTGGAACCTGGACATCCTAGCAGTTGTAGCTGCCTCTTGATCTTCAAATGGTAAAGGAGGAGAAGCAGGTCTCTTGGGGCTTTTAGCCTTTTGATATTCAGTGCATTGTTGTTGTTGATGTTGTTGTTGATGTTGCTGTTGTTGTTGTCTTCCTGAAGAATAATGCCTCTACTGGCTGCTTCCTGAAGAGGAGGACCTTCCCTGATGCCTTTAATAGGTTTGAAACTGGGTAGGCCTCTGAGTTTAAGAACTGGAAGCACTAGTAGTTGGTGGAGGAGGAGGAGGATCCTTTCTGTATCTTTGAGGAGGTGGGGAACATCTCCTACTTTTCTTCCTTTCTTTCTATTCATTCTTGGACAGCCACATCCATGCTAGCATGCCCTTATATGGTGTGATCTTTTGAAGTATATAGTATGGTGTGTCATTTGTTGGATTTAATTTTTGTGTAGGAGGTGGAGGAGCTTTCCTCTTCTTAGATACTTTCTTTTTCTTGGGCTCATCATCTGAATCTTCTTCATCATCATCATCAGTATAATCCCGAGGATTATCATACATTACATTTATTTCTTTCAAAGCTTCAGCAGATATCAGAGGTTTCTCAACCTGGGAGGGAGCTGGAGGAGGAGCTGGAACTGGAGCTGGAGCAGGAGCTGGAGAACTATACATAACAGTGCTTTCAGCAACTGTCTTATTTTCTTCTTCAATGTTAGCCATGATCAATGCATCAAGATCAGGCATGGGGGAATCATCCATAACAAAAACTGGAGCAAAAGGGGATGAAATAATGGGGAAAACAGCTCTGGGTGGAGATGGAATGGCTGGAATCTCTGGAGTAGCAAAAATGGCCTTGAGTTGCTTGGCAACTTTGGGGCTTATAGGTGAGGTATATGGAATTATAGCCAAAGATGGCTTAGTGTTGTCTGCTGGAAGGTTAGTAAAATAAGTTGTATCAAAATTGCTCAACAATTATAAAATATCAACTGTGTGATTTATAATAAAATCACCAGCAGTTGCTTTTTTTGGGACCTGCTCATCTATTTCCATGTCTGATTCAATAAAATGAGTTAAATCAAATAATTCTTCATCAGCATCTGCTACTACTAGTACTTCTGCTGCATCTACTGCTGCTGCAGTTTCTACTGCTGCTACTACTGTTGCTGCTGCTTCTTTTTCTTCATGGAGTATCTCCCCCTGCCTAGTTTCAATGTACACTGGAGCCAGGCCCCTAACTGAAGAGGAAGGAGCAGAGAGAAGATATTACTGCAGCTAGGGAGGTAATGGAAGTAGCAAGAGGGGAAATGGCCTCTGTTATAATGGTTTTAAGGAGGAAGGAGCAGAGAGAAGATATTACGGCAGCTAGGGAGGTAATGGAAGTGCAATGAGTGGTTGGATGATGGAGGGATCCAAGAGTGGAGAGACAAAGGGTTGTGTAGAAGGTGTAACAGTGGAGACAGAAGTAGGAATAGAGGAGGATGGTGGAGGTGGAGGTGGTGCATCTGGCATTATTTCATCTGGTGGAGAAGAAGTATGGAGGGGGGATGAGGGCAGATTTTAAAAGGGGATGGTGTCTAGATGGTGGGGTAAGGGAGATGAAGGTGGTGATGGAATGAGTGTACCATGGGGGATTGAGAAAGAGAGGGTTGTTGAGATTCCTGAAGAGCGGAAGAGGGGATGTCAGTGATATCGATTTGTGGAGAAGGAGCAGGAGTAGGAATATGTACTGGTTATTGTGATTGTTGAAGAGAAGGAATGTTGGATGAGGAGGGAAGTTGGTGTTGCATCTAAGGATGAGGTTGGATGGCTGGAGGTGATGGAGGTGGAGGAGAGATCTCTTCAGTAGGGTGAGAAGTGGCTGGATCAGCCCTAGTACTCTTAGAAGCCCTGGTAGAAGAGGAGGGAGCCTTGGAGGGTTTGGTGATGGTCCTCTCCCACCTACCAAAGAGAGCACAGGTGAGCCTCTTGGAGGCATTGATGAATGTGGTCGGGGAGACCAGGGATTCAACAGTCTTTTCCTTGAGGAAGATCCCTAAGATCCTTCCAAAGCAAACCTCTTTCTTTGTATTCTTTTTCTTAATCAGATCAAACATGATCTGAGCCTAGTTTACCTTTTTATTGTTAACCACAGCACACATAACCAGGAATTGGTGCCCGGTTATATAGTCATGTGCAGTGTGCTTTCCCACCAACACTTTGCCCACAATGTCTACTAGAAATTTGAACACAGCAGACAGGTGTTTCTTCAACAATTTATTTGGGGTTGTTCCAGTATAACCCATCATACTCAACATCACATCAAATTCCTCAGTATCAATTTCCAACTCTTCTTCACCATTACTTAACCCAAAAATTTCTATGAGGACGGAGGGAGTAAGAGAAATAGCATTACCCGATACTGTCCCTATCATAGTATTCTAATCTGTGGTGGAGGAAGTATAGACCCACTCTCTTATCTCAGCACTGGCGAGTTTGATCCTGGTTGACATTAGAGTATTTAACTGCTATACTTCAAGAAGTTGCAGGATTGTCAGGAAGATTGGGTCTGAATGCTGGAAGGAATCAAAATCGACATCAAAGCTGGTGTCGAATTTCATTGCAGCAAGATTTCCTGCTGGAATCGCCATTAGAGCACCTGCAATAGAAAAACGAAGATCAACTGGAAAGGAATAGAAAGATCGGGATGGAGGTCGAAGAAAACCAAGATATAAGGTTTTCCAGAATATGAATCAACAAACTTCGTTCCACGAAAAATGAAAAATTCTTCGATCTGAGTTCGACGAAATAATTTGGAGTTAAACAATTCGTCGAGCTCAGTCTGAAGATTTGAAGACATTTCGTCGAGCTCTGTTCGACGAAAGTTTTCTGAAGCAAATTCGTCGACCTCCGTTCGACGAAAGTTTTCTGAAGCAAATTAGTCGATCTTCATTCGACGAAAATAACTTCACGCACAGAGATTTCGTCGATCTCCATTCGACGAATATCTCAAGAACTTTTCCCAGTTCGTCGAACTTCGTTCGACGAACTTTGAAGAATTTGTCGAGCATAGACAGAACTTAAGTTAGAGCTTCTTCATTGATCATTCCAAGCTGATTTATAAATAACAAGTGATTTCTTTCATCAAAGGGTTTGGTGAAAATATTAGCTCTTTGTAAATCAGTGTAGATATAGACAAGTCTAATTTTGTTTTTTTCTACACACTCTCTAATGAAATGATGTCTAATGTCTATATGTTTAGTCCTACTATGATGGAATGGATTTTTTACTATGGTTATAGCACTTGTGTTATCACATAAGAGAGTTGAATTATTTAAGTTGAAGTCATAGTCTAGGAGTTGGTTTTGGATCCACAGCATCTGGGAATAGCAACTGTCAGTTGCTATATATTCTGCTTTAGCAGTTGATGTGGACACAGATTACTGCTTCTTACAAAATCAAGAGACTAATCTCATACTAAGGAACTGACAGGTTCCTAAGGTACTTTTTTTCCACCCTGCATCCAGCATAGTCAGCATCTGAGTATCTAGTTAACTCAAATTCTGACTCAGTAGGATTCCAAAGGCCTAAACTAGGACAACTCTTTATATATCTCAAAATTCTTTTTAGAAAAATTAGGTGAAATTCTTTAGGGTTCACTTGGAACCTAGCACAAAGGCATGTGGCAAACATGATATCAGGTCTGCTAGCTGTAAGATATAATAGGGACCCAACAATGCCCCTGTATAACTTCTGGTCAACAGGTTTCCCATGTGGATCAGAATCTATTACAGCATTTGTTGATATAGGTATTTTCTTTGCTGAGGCATCAGCCATCCCAAACTTCTTGATAAGCTCCTTAGCATATTTAGCCTGGGAGATGAAGATGTCATTAGGTAGCTGCTTCACTTGGATACCAAGGAAGAAGGAGAGCTCACCCATGCTACTCATCTCAAACTTTGAATGCATGAGGTCAGAGAACCTCTTGCAAAGTTTGGAATCAGTAGACCCAAATATAATATCATTCACATATATTTGTACTAAAAAGGTTTGATCCTTATGATGTCTAGTGAATAAGGTTTTATCTATTATGTCTCTAATGAATTTATGCTCTATCAGAAAGCTAGCTAAGGTCTCATACCAAGCTCTTGGAGCTTGCTTTAGACCATAGAGGGCTTTATGCAATTTAAATACATGATAGGGATGAGTTGGAGAGATAAAACCCGGAGGTTGTTCAACATAGACTTCTTCTATTAGTACTCCATTCAGAAAAGCACTCTTTACATCCATCTGATATACCTTGAACTTCTTGTAGGCAGCATAGGCAAGAAAAATTCGGATTGCCTCTAACCTTGCAACTGGTGCAAAGGTCTTATCATAGTCTATACCTTCTTCCTGTCTATATCCTTGAGTAACAAGCCTAGCCTTGTTCCTCACAATTACACCATGGGAATTTAGTTTGTTTCTATATACCCATTTGGTTCCAATGACTGGATAGTCTTTGGGTCATGGAACCAAATCCCAAACTCTACATCTCTCAAACTGGTTAAGTTCCTCTTGCATAACAATGATCCAATGGGGATCCTGCTTAGCATCATGAATGGATTGAGGCTCAACTTGAGAGAGAAAACAGGCATGCATCAAGTCTTGGTTGAGTTGATGCCTTGTCTGTACACCTACTGATATGTCTCCAATTACTTGAGATCTGGGATGATCCCTTAGTATAACAAAGTCAGTGGATGAAGTTGGTTCTGCAATAGCATTTGGAGCTAATTCCTCTTGTGGAATTATTTATGCTGTTGAAGGAAGTTCAATCCCTTTAATGCTTTCTTCTTCACTTTCTTCATTAACTTGTGGGGAAGGATATGTTGAATCCTCTTGGGTGAGGCTTAGTCCATCCAAGTTCTTACAAAAGTGAGGTACGTGCAAAGAGTTACTGGTAGAAATTTTTTTCTCCTTGCAAGACATGTTAGCCTCATCAAAAGTAACATGAATTGACTCTTCAATTTTTAAAGATGATTTATTAAATACCCCATAAAATTTGCTTACTTGGGAATATCCTAGAAAAATTCTCTCTTCAGCTTTGGCTTCAAATTTTCTAATGTATTTCTTATTATTGTTATGTATATAACATACACATCCAAGTACTTTAAAATAGGTGATTTTAGGTTTCTTCCCTTTAAGTAAATCATAGGGAGTCTTATTCTTTAGTTTATGTATCAAACTTCTATTTAGTACATAATTTGATGTGCTTACAGCCTCTGCCCAAAAGGATAGGGGCATATAAGCATCTGCAAGTAATGTGCCTGCAGCTTCAATTAGGGTCCTATTCTTCCTTTCAGCTACACCATTTTGTTGGGGAGTTCTAAGAGCTGAGAAGAAGTGTTTGATACCTTCCTTCTCACAGAACTCATGCATAAGAAGAGACTCAAACTCTATACAATGATCACTTCTGATCAATGCAACATGAGTAGAGTACTCAATCTGTATGGTCTTGAGAAAATCTGTAAGAACTTTAAAGGTATCTGACTTAGATCTCAGAAAGGACACCCAAGTGAATCTTGAGAAGTCATCTACAATAATTAGGGTATAGGATTTTCCTCCTAGGCTTTGTACAACAATGGGTCTAAAGAGGTCTATGTGTAGCAAATACAAAATCCTAGGTGAATCACTTTTATTTACTGACTTAAAGCTAGATTTAATTTGTCTGCCTAGTTGACAAGCCCTACAAAGGCCTTCCTTCTTGTAGGGACTAGAAGGTAAACCTCTAACAAGATTGTCTTTAGATATCCTAGCAATGTTTTTCATATTAACATGTCCTAGCCTTTTATGTCATAGTTCATTTTGATTGCTAACTAAATTGAGTAGACAAATGTCTGAGTTGGCTGAATGAAAATCAACTAAGTAAATGTTTTCTTGTCTATTTGCAATTAAAACAATTTATTTTTCTTTATCAGAAATAGTGCAAGAAGTTGAGTTGAAATGTACCTGATAACCTTCATCACATAATTGACTTATGGAGATGAGGTTATGCTTGAGTCCACTTACTTAAGTCACCTTTTTGAATGTGATAGCTCTAATCCTTACTTCTCCATAGCCTTCAGGCTGGCCACACTTTGAATCACCAAAGATTACCTTTGGTCCCAGCTTGGACTTATAGTTGATTAGGTTGTCCTTGCTACCAGTCATATGTTTGGAGCATCCACTGTCCAGGTACCATGTTTGATTAATCATTGGACAGCCATTTTCCTGCAATAAAAATAGTTAGTTGTTCTTGACCCAAGTTACCTTGGGTCCCTTGTTGTGTTGATAAGAAAAGCTAGATATCACAGAGAATTCAGGTTGTGATTTATATCCTAAGGGGTGATATCTTCTAGGTGGTATTATCCAATCAGCAGGAGGGTTAAATGGTTTCTTAGTTTGATTTGAGTTGGTGTTATAATTATAATTTTTGTTAAGTCTGACTGGGTTCAACGAATTGTTGTGAGTTCGTCGACCAGAGTTCGACGAAATGGTATGAGATCGTCGATCTCTGCTCAGAGAATGAACATATTCATTTTTTGTGCACCAAGTTCGTTGATCTCTGCTCGACGAACCATACACAATTCGTCGATCGCAGTAAGACGAACGATTATTATATAAATTTGCGTTCAGCGTTCGTCGACTTGAGTTCGATGAACTGGCCATTGATGATTTTCGTGCTAACAAGTAATAACTCAATGTGATTTCATTCTACATTCTAATACAATTATGTAGATGGACTTAAACTAGATTGAATTAGCATTCAGGCAAGCGCACCTATCAATCGTAATATATGAGAAATCTACATCTCGTGTCATATTCCACAGGGTCGTTTCAACTATTCGCACTCACCCTCCTTTTATTATCATACCTCTAAACAAAAGTGATATTTAAACTACATTAACCTAACTATGACCATTTGGATGATTCAATATTGGAGAAGTAAAAATGATAAAAACATGAAACTTTTAACCAATTACATGAACAATTTCATTTATTAGTTCAATTCTAAGCGATCATGACATGAAAATACTGTTAAATTTGTGCAATGTAAAGGTTAATTTTTCATCAAAATTCTCTCTCGAGCAATTCCAAATCTAAACCTAAGATAGTAAATTTTCTCTCGAACAATTCACAACACTCAAGTTCGCATTAAGTAAAGTACCTTGATTACTACATAAATTCATGAATTTTATCTCTAAATTACCATGAATCCTTTTATTCGTGTTCTAATTTTCCAAACAAAATATCTCTCGATCATAGAGTTTGAATTACAAAGGGAATTATCATCACAATATGAACATACCAAAATCATTGCAAAAAACCAATTTCTCAATCTAGCCAATTGCAAATTTTGTAAAACAAATAAATAATTCATAAGGAGGATTAAACTCTTTGTTTGCAAGCATAAACACAAATAAAATACTACAAATGTAACATAAACAAGGTGATACATGATTACTAGAATGTTCAAAGAGAAGTTCATGCAAATTAAAATGAAAATTGAAGATGGATCATCAAGATAAGGAAAGGATTCAAAGGGGTTAATGATTAAATAAAAATACGTAGAAGTACCCTTCAATCCTCCTTGTCTTGGATGCTCCCCTTCGGCCTCCAGCAATTCTCCAATCCAGAAATGATCCAAAAGTTCTATCTTTAATTTTCTACAGGAAATTTATAGTCCCACTGCAAATAGGTCGGACACGGGTTCCAACACGGTCGTGTGTCAGGCCGTGTGGACAGTTCCTAGGCAGTTTCCCACGAAAAAGCGTGTCTGGTAGTGAGCCGTGTCGGATGACACGGGTTTGGACACGTGTTGAAGTTGGTGACTGGGCGGTCTGTCTTGGCGGGTTGGAGACCGCGCGGTCTGGCGGTTTGACTCGGCGACTTGTAAACCGGGCGGTCTAGCAATCTTCTCAGGCGACCTCTCTGCCTCTCTTATTGTAGCCGTGCGGTTAGTCCTTCTGTCTAACCGCGCGGCCTGTGCGGTTTACTTTGTACAGTCCGCTTAGCTTGTAAATTTTTAGTCCCACATCTCTTATTTGTATTCTCTCTTCTCTCCTCCATTCTATATAAGGGAGGGCATACCTTTGTAATAGTTATCTTTTTTGGATAATAAAGTTTCAATTATTCAAAAGCTTATCCGCTTGTTCTCTACTTTTCGCTTCTTTTCGCTACTTTCTAACATGGTATCAGAGGACACGGTCATTTCCTCCTGATTCTGTGCGCTCTCTGTTGTTCGCGGCTTGTCTTCCGCGTTCTGTGACTTGTTCGCGGCTTGCCTTCTCATCTGTCCGCGCGGCTTGTTTCTATCCGCGCGGTTTGTTTCTGTCCGCTGCCTGTTCGCGCGGCTTGCTTCTTCTTGGTTCTCTTCTCCTACTGCTCTTTTTCGCAGCGACCTGTTTCCTTGTCGCCGCGCTCCTTGTTCTTTCCTGCCGCTCCGACTTCCTAGTCGTTGCGGTCTGTCTCTGTCCGCGTGTGTTGTCTCTGTACTCGCGGTTTGCTGCTGTGATCTGCCTGACCGTGCGGGTTGTTCCTTTCTACCCCGCATCTTGGTCGCGGTCACCTGCTCTTCTCCTCTCTTTTGTTCGCTCGGCCTTTTTCAGTCCGCGCGACTTCTTCCCCGCTGTGCCTTGATCTGCATCCTAGCCGCTCGTGTTCGCGTGGCTTCTTCCCTTTTTCCCGCCGTGGTTTCACGCGGCTTCTTCCTTGTTTGAGCGGCCTCTCTGCCCTTCTTCCTTTAGCCGCTCCTGCTTGTTAGTCGCCGCGACCTCCTGGTTTAGTTGCGCGGCTTGTGCTCTGCACCTTGGTCGTGGCCCTTCGTGCCGCTGGTGTGCTGTCACCGCGACCGCTGCAGTTTCTTCTTCCTCCCTTCATGGCTTTCATATCCTCCTGCACGCCATTCGCCTCGGTTGTCACGTCTTCTGGTCGTGCACACGTTGTTACTCAGGGCAAATGGCTGATTGACACTGGTGCTACGAATCATATGACCGGCCATCTCCCGTGTTTCTCTCTCCTAGAAAAACATGCTCGCTTGCCCCCGGTTATTCTCGCTGACGGCTCTTCATCATCAGTTCATGGAACAGGGATAGTTCATGTCACTCCGTCTCTTCACTTGGCGGATACTCTATACGTGCCCCAGTTCCCGTGCAACTTATTATCTGTTACCTCTCTTTGCAAGCAATTACAGTGTTCCGTCACATTTACTTCTACTTCTTGCTCTTTTCAGGATCCGGACTCCCAACGGACGATTGCTACTGGGACTGAGAGTGGTGGCTTATACTTCCTAGACAACATTTCTGCTTTTTCCACCTTCTCCTCCACCTCCACAGATCTTCTCCAATGGCATCTCCGCCTTGGTCATGCTCCTCCCCGTCTTCTTCGTCAACTTCTGCCCCACCTTCCTCCTCAAAGTCCTCCGCTCAACTGTGAGGCCTGTCAGCTTGGCAAGCATCACCGCTCCTCCTTCCCTCCACAGCACGTTCGTAGCTCTACCCGTCCATTTGATCTTATCCACTCCGATATCTGGGGTCCTTCTCCTACTCTTACCATTAGTCGGGGTAGTTCCTATTTTGTCACGTTCATTGATGATTTCTCTCGCTGTACGTGGGTGTATCTGTTAAAAGATCGCTCTGAATTATTCTCTGTATGGACATCCTTCTATCTCATGATCAAAACTCAGTTTGGTGTTTCTATCCAAGTTTTTCGATCTGATAATACCCAAGAATATCTCAGTCGTGACTTCTCTACATTCTGCATGCAAAATGGGATTCTTCATCAAACTAGTTGTGTCTATACTTCACAACAAAATGGTGTGGCCGAACGCAAAAACCGTCACCTGCTCGATGTCGCTCGCACCTTGATGACCCAGATGTATGTTCCTCGCTCCTATTGGGGCTATGCTGTTCTCCTTGCCTGCTTCCTCATCAATCACATTCCCTCCACGGTTCTCCACGGCCAAACCCCGTTCTCCATTTTGTATCCGGGAAAGGAGTCGTTTCCTCTCCCTCTCCAAATCTTTGGATGCACTGCCTTTGTGCATACCCCTTCTGCCACCCGTGATAAGCTCTCCCCTCGCTCCACCAAATGTGTCTTTCTGGGATACTCCACCACTCAGAAAGGCTACTGTTGCTTTGATCCCGTCCTTCGTAAGCAGTTCGTCTCTGCTGACATCACCTTCTTCGAGAATACCTCCTACTTCTCGGATGACTCTTCTCCTCTTCTCCCAGCTTCTGATTCTCCTGTCGTTCCCTTCGTTCCCTCGCCTCCTCCTACACTCTCCACCCCTACACCGTCTCCACCCCCTCCTCTTCCTCCACCTCTCTCTCTCCCTTCTCCACCACCATCTCCCTCATCTCCGCTGCCGTCGCTCTCTTCTCCCGGGCCAGCTTTCTCTACCACGGATGCTCCGGATGCCGCGGGCCCGGCTGACCTGGATCTTCCTATAGCTCTTCGCAAAGGGGTGCGGACGTGTACCTTACACCCCCTTCCTGCTGTTGTTTCCTATGATCGTCTTACTCCTTCTCGCAGGGCATTTGCACTGGCTATCTCTGCCACTGCCACACCCCACTCCTATCAGGAGGCCCTTGCTATTCCTCACTGGAAGATGGCCATGGATGAGGAAATGGCGACCCTAACTGAGCGGGGTACCTGGACTCTTGTTCCTCCTCCCTTTGGTACTGATGTTGTTGGCTGTCGCTGGGTCTTTGTGGTCAAATTTAGCCCAGACGGCACTATGGATCGGTATAAGGCTCGCCTTGTTGCTAAGGGCTTTACTCAGACCTATGGGGTTGATTACTTTGACACCTTCTCCCCTGTGGCTCGTCTCAGCACAATCCGGGTTCTTCTCTCTGTGGCCGTCAATCGGGATTGGCCGATTTCTCAGCTGGACGTCAAGAATGCCTTCCTTTATGGTGATCTTCACGAGGCCGTTTACATGGAGCAACCTCCTGGGTATGTTGCTCAGGGGGAGACACGAGTATGCCGGCTGCAGAAGGCAATTTATGGCCTCAAGCAGAGTCCTCGAGCTTGGTTTGAGAAGTTCAGCGGTATTGTGGCGGCTGTTGGTTTTGTGCGAAGCTCTGCTGATCACTCTCTCTTTATTCGCAAAACTCCTTCTGGGCTGGTTGTTCTTGCTGTGTACGTCGATGATATTCTTCTCACTGGCGATGACCAGGAAGGGGTAGCCCTGACAAAGCGACATCTTCGCCAACATCTGATCACTAAAGATATGGGCTCTCCAAAGTACTTTCTGGGGATCGAACTCTCTCGGAAGCCCGACTCCTTAGTTCTCTCTCAGCATAAGTATGCCCTTGATCTTTTAAAAGAGGCAGGATTGACTGGAGCTAAACCTGCCCGATGCCCCATGGCTACTGGGGAGGACAAAACCTGGACAGATGATTCGCCTCCTCTTTCAGATAGTTCGTGGTACAGGCGTCTGGTTGGTAAGCTCATATATCTCACAGTGACCAGACCCGACATTTCCTATGCTGTGGGCAAGGTGAGTCAATTCATGCAAGCGCCTAGGGAATGTCATCTACAGTTCGCCTTGCGGATCTTGGAATATGTCAAAGCAGCGCCTGGGAAAGGATTACTGTTTCAGAAGAATGGTCATCTGAGGATTGAAGCCTACTCAGATGCAAGTTATGCTGATGACAAAGGGGATTGCAAGTCAACCTCAGGTTTTTGCACCTTTGTTGGGGGAAATCTGGTGAGCTGGAAGAGCAAAAAGCAGTCTGTTGTCTCCAGGTCCAGTGCAGAAGCTGAGTATCGCAGTATGGCGTCAACCACTTGTGAGTTGAACTGGTTGCGGGCTCTCATGCTAGATTTAGGAGAGGTGTACAACCATCCTCTACCTATGTTCTGTGATAACAAGGCCGCCATATACATCTCCAAAATCCGGTATTCCATGAAAGAACAAAGCACATTGAGGTTGACTGCCATTTCATTCGTGAAGAGATTTTAAAAGAACAAATTTGCACTCTGTTTGTCACGTCTGATAAAGAGCTAGCTGACATCTTCACCAAGCCAGTCTCCGCCTCGTTTCTGCATGTTTGCGACAAGCTGGGCATGATTGATATATATGCTCCAGCTTGAGGGGGAGTGTTGAAGTTGGTGACCGGGCGGTCTGTCTTGGCGGGTTGGAGACCGCGCGGTCTGGCGGTTTGACTCGGCGACTTATAAACCGGGCGGTCTAGCAATCTTCTCAGGCGACCTCTCTGCCTCTCTTATTGTAGCCGTGCGGTTAGTCCTTCTGTCTAACCGCGCGGCCTGTGCGGTTTACTTTGTACAGTCCGCTTAGCTTGTAAATTTTTAGTCCCACATCTCTTATTTGTATTCTCTCTTCTCTCCTCCATTCTATATAAGGGAGGGCATACCTTTGTAATAGTTATCTTTTTTGGATAATAAAGTTTCAATTATTCAAAAGCTTATCCGCTTGTTCTCTACTTTTCGCTTCTTTTCGCTACTTTCTAACAACACGGCCGTGTGTGCGGCTGTGTACTTCAGACACGGGTTGGTTGGCAGTCGTGTTCCAAAATGACACGGGTAGGAACACGCCCGTGTGCCCTACCCGTGTGAGTCTCTGTCTCATGCGCCAATTTCTTCAGCTCCAGGTACATAGAACACGGGTAGGCACACGGCCGTGTGTGAGGCCGTGTGCACCAAATTTTCGTCCTGTCTTCAGCCGTGTTGACTCCGTGAACTCCCCTGTTTGCTCCGAGACTTTTAGGCCCATTGGTTGGCATTACCTGCAATAGAAAAATAAGATAAACAGTAAATAGTTTATTACAATAGATGCCAAAGACTTCTAACTGTACTCTTCTATCTATGATACGCCAGTTTCTTTACTATTATCGTGAAATCAATACAAAAAGGGGCAGGAAATAGTAGGCATAATTACAATTATGATAGTTAATTTACTATCATAATCGTACTCATCAAATACCCCCAGACTTAGATGTTTGCTTGTCCCTAAGTAAACTAATTCAAACCCTTGGGTTACCATTAAATAATTTTGTCTCCGCACACTGGTTGCTATGAATTTAGGAGAACTTTTATGATGTAATCGCATAGTAAATAGTTTAGCAGACTTTTCTAAATATAGATTTATCTTAAAATTTCTCTAATATATCTTTTAACTATCCTCCACTCTTTCTTAGAAATAAAAGTATAGCTATCTAAAACGAATGTGAGGAGAAAATAACAATCTCAATAAGGTACGTATTAGTATTTCAAAACGTATAAGTATTCATATTGATAAACATGAGCTTACCCTTTTTACACCATCATCACAGCACTAGTTAGAATTTGTAAGGTCGGATCCTTAGGACTTATATTTTGGTGTAGCCTTTTTGGCTTAGGATAGAAGATTAAAGGTGAGGTAATCAACGATGAGTTTGATGAATTTTTTTCTTCACACCTAAATCTTGATTGAGCCTTATGTTGGAAGATACCTTAACATACTTCAATGTTATATAAACACCCCCAGACTTTGCAATTTGTATATTTCCCACATTTTGAAGGGCGCTCTAAATTTTATATATATATATATATATATATATATATATATATATATATATATATATATATATATATATATATATATATATATATATATATATATATTTTAATCAAGGAACCATAGTAGGGATCATTCCAAGTGGGTGTAAGTAAACACGCACTCAGGCCACATATCACTATGTCTTTTTTTGGGGGGTTCAAAGTAGGGATCATTCCGAGTGGGTGCAAGTATACATGCACTCAGGCCACATATCACAATGAACAAATCATTCCAGGAAGACATCAATGATAGGTGTGCTAATAGGTAAGGATTTGGCCTTGGTGAATTTTAGTAGTAGAGCATCAAAAGGATGGGGATTAGGTTCAAATTGGGTGTGCAAGGGTATCATGTTAAAGGTTTTGGGTTAACGAGGCTCAAGCTATCCAATAGGAGGCCTAAGTCATTTCCTCCCTTACTAATTAACCTATGTAATGTTCTGAGGAATGCTAGAGGATAGGTCCTAGATATCAATAGAGTGTAGTGTTCGTTTTAAACCACTAATACCAAATTATAAAGATGTTACACTCGTCGACTCACTTTATTGTAGATAAATATATTTTCTAAAATAAACTGTTGGATAGTTACTAATATAGATGAGTAATCTTAAAAGTAAAATATACAGAGAAAATTAGGCTAAAAAAATTTCTATACAAAATTACGATTCGTCAAAGTTGAACGCTCAATGAGTGTACATCAATTCATTTTAATCAGCGTGCGGAGTTACATTAGATAGTTATAATCCAAATGAATGAATGAATGATGAGTGCTTAAAAGAGTAGCAAAAATTAGTTTTTATTTATTTTTTTAAGGGTATAACAGGACAAATTAAATTATTATGATAACAAATTGTAATTAATTATCATCATGTCTACCACAACAATTATAAAATTGGAGAATCGTCATGCCACCCCCACACTGAAAAGTGGCAATGTCCTCATTGCACGATAAAGAAGAATAAAAGAGCTATCATGAAAATAGAAGAGCACAGATATGAAACAGAGCTGATATGAAGTCATAAACAAGTACTAACATCTAAAATACACTGATACACGGATATAATAAGTGCTACAATACTTGGATACAAAAAAAATGCTAAAATACATAGAAACTTGTCAGAAGTAGCGGGGCTGGTCGTCTGGGGCGCGTGGCTGGCCAGGAGCTGCCGGCTCTCTAGGGGCAATCCCTAAGTGGTCTCTGATCTGGATGAGGAGGGCCTCGGTCCGCTGCTGGGTCTCCTTAAGATCCTGTAGGCGCGGCGAGAGCTCGGTGTCGAAGAACTCTCGAAACTCCTGTGAGTACCGTGACTGAGGTGGAGGGGGTGCAGTAGACGACTCGCCATGAGCGTAAGTGGAGTGGGGCGGAGGTACCAACGGCACATCGAGGTCGGGATCTACCTCATCATCACTATCCTGCTGAACATGCGGCCCGCGTCGAGCAATAGAATATATGACCCCTCCCCTGCCCTGACGGGCGGTGACGAGGCGGAGGGAGCGAAGACTGGCCATAGTGATAGGCACGGTCTTCACGACCACTGTCATCGGGGGAGGGCCGAAAAGATGCCCATATTCTTCACCATGCGAGTAATATAGGGTGCTACACAAATAGACCCTATGCGGGGGGTGTCGGCCTGGTGGAGAATAAACTGGGCCAGAAGGTAACCGAGATGTAGAGGATAATGGGAAGTCAGGCTGTAGAGGTATAGGAGATCCTGCCGACTGACAACACCGGAGCTTTCGCCCCGGCCGCTCAACGTATGGCTAAGGAGATGGTGGATGAAATGGAGGGCGGGCGAAACCAACTTAGAGGCCTTAGATCGCTTGGCCTCATAAGTGCTGGTGTCAAAAGAAATTTGCTGCCAGATTTCGCCGGTCATATCGCGATTGGGGAGTTCGAAATGGAGTTCAGGGTAGGCAGCACTAAAAAGGAATGACTCCTCATACACCCCTAAATATTGGGTGAATTGGAGCATGCTGAGCGTATAGAATGTGCCACCCATACGGAATGATATTATCCCCTCGGGCGCGTGCGGTACGTCAATGAAGTTTGGCCGGAAGTTACAATAAAACGACGACAGAAACTCTAGAGTGAGTTCCCTAAATCCTAACTCATCTATGGAGAAAAATTGTTCCCACCCCATTACAGATATCAACGCTCTAACATCTCCAGCTAAATGGATCTCTTCAAGCACACTCCAATCAATTATGCGGATGTCTTGAAATTTTTTGGATTGCAGACGGTTGAAGCGAGCGGTGTGCGATGCGTCGGTGAATGTTAGCGGAGCAGCGGCATCCCACCTCTCCGTTGAGATCTGTAGCTCCGGTCGGCGACGGCGACCGCCTTGACTTCATCCTGACGACATGAGTAAGGAATGAAGCTATGAGTAAGGGGAGACGAGAATTGGAGAAAATGGCACTTCTGAGGTCAGGCCAAGGGAGTAATTGGGGTGGGAAAGGATTGGAAATGAGTAGGGAAGAGAATTAACACACGGCCCCTATTTATACATGTTGAACACGGGTCCGCACACGGGCGTGTGCGTACCCGTGTTAGGGAATCTGCAGCCTCGTGGAACACGGGTGCGTCGATCCAGCTGTTGAACACGGGTGCGCACACGGGCGTGTGTGCACCCGTGTTAGGGAATCCGATGCCTCGTGGAACACGGGGTGCATCGGTCCGTGTGGTCAAACTGGCAGAGGACAGCGCGTCAGGTGGACACGGGCAACGACACGGCCGTGTGTTGACCCGTGTCTCAGCGTAGGTAGGGGACACGGCCGTGTGTACTACGACACGGGCGTGTCGGCTGTCTCGACACAGCGGTCTCGATGATCGTCGAGTGATCGACACGGCTATGCACACAGGTTGGTGCCCACCCGTGTTGTGCTCGGGACAAATTTGGTCATTTTGCAGAATTAATCCACACGGCTGGGCCTGAGCCTGTGTCATGCACATGGCCACCCACACGGGCGTGTGGGGACCCGTGTGCCACACCCAATTTGAATTTTTTCAAAAACATTTTCAGAAATTTTTTTTTTCTCAAAAAAAATTTTTTTCATGGAAATTTCTTTTTATTAAAATTTTTTTTTTCATTAAATTTTTCATTGCATTAATTAGATTTATACTAAAATAGGAGTACTTAGACACACCTACTATAGTTTAACGTGAAACTAATCTAGACGGAGGCAGTTTTCTAGACGTGTGAAGTCGCGAGGAAGTTCACCATAGTAAGGCTTAAGTCGATGATCATTAACCTTAAAATCGCCCTTCTCAGGGTGAGTTAATTCGATGGTACCGTAGGGAAAGACTTCTTTAACCTTAAAGGGTCCGGACCACTTAGAACTTAACTTCCCTGGGAATAAACGTAATCTGGAATTATAAAGGAGGACTTGGTCACCTTTTTTGAATACCTTGGGTTTGCGAAGGTGACGGTCATGAAATAACTTGGTTTTCTCCTTATAAATCCGGGAGTTCTCACAGGCCATAGTTCTCCACTCATCTAATTCGTTAAGTTGGAGTTTACGCTTCTCTCGTATAGAACTAGTGTCAAAATTTAAAGAGCGTATTGCCCAATACGACCTGTGTTCTAGTTCTATAGGCAGGTGACAAGATTTACCATAGACTAATCTAAAAGGGGTGGTCCCTATAGGTGTTTTGTAGGCGGTCCTATAAGTCCACAAAAAATCGTTCAGTTTCCTAGACCATTGCTTTCTATTCCCTTCTATAGATTTTTTTAGGATCCTCTTAGGCTCTCTATTGGAAACTTCAACTTGTCCACTAGTTTGAGGATGATACGGAGTAGCTATCCTATGTGTAACTCCATATTTTTGTAATACTTTATCTAGTTGTAGATTACAAAAGTGTGAACCCCTATCGCTAATAAGTGCACGTGGTGTACCAAATTGTGCGAATAAGGATTTCAAAAATCTGATTACAACCCTACTATCATTAGTAGGTAAAGCTTGCGCTTCAACCCACTTTGATACATAATCTACAGCTACCAAAATATATTTATTACCAAAAGAAACGAGAAATGGTCCCATAAAATCTATGCCCCACACATTGAATACCTCACATTCAAGGATAAATTTTTGTGGCATTTCATGTAATTTAGAAATATTACCTGATTTTTGACAAGAATCACATGAAAGCATATACCTTTGGGCATCCCTGAATAGAAGGGGCCAATAAAAGCCAGAATCAAGAACCTTTTTAGCATAGCGATTCGCTCCATAGTGACCACCAGCAGGACCTGAATGACACTGCTCCAAAATCTTCCAACCCTCCTCTGCTGATACACACCTTCGAATAACAGAATCTGCACATATCCGAAAAAGAAAGGGGTCCTCCCAAAAGTAGTATTTCAAATCAGAGAAAAATTTCTTTTTCTGCTGATATGAAAAGTCTTTTGGAAGGACCTTAGCCACAAGATAGTTTGCATAATCTGCAAACCATGGATAATCAAGATGTATATTGGTAGATATGACAAATAATGATTCCTCAGGAAATGTATCAGAAATTTTAGATTCATCTAACATTGATCGTAGTGGGTTTTCTAAACGTGAAAGGTGATCTGCCGCTAAGTTTTCCGCTCCTCGTTTATCCCTAATTTCTAGATCAAATTCTTGTAGAAGAAGAACCCATCGAATTAAACGAGGCTTGGCTTCCGCTTTGGCTAGCAAATATCTAAGTGCAGAGTGATCCGTATAAACGACCACTTTGGACAATGTTAAATATGTTCTAAATTTATCAAAGCCAAATACCACTGCTAGGAGTTCTTTTTCAGTAGTCATATAATTCTCCTGTGCATTATTAAGTATTTTACTAGCATAATATATTGGGTGAAAATGTTTGTTTCGGCATTGTCCTAAAACAGCCCCTACCGCAAAACTACTAGCGTCACACATGATCTCAAATGGTTGACTAAAATCAGGTGCGATCATAATAGGAGAATTAATTAATTTTTCTTTTAAGAACTCAAAGGCATGTGGACACTCTTATTCAAAATTAAAAGGTGTGTCTTTTTCTAAAAGCCTTGTAAGTGGTTTAGCTATTTTAGAGAAGTCTTTAATAAACCGGCGGTAAAATCCGCATGTCCTAAGAAACTTCTCACTGCCTTGACTGAGGTTGGTGGTGGTAATTTCTCTATGGTCTCTATTTTTGCTCGATCAACTTGAATTCCTTGGCTTGTGATTTTATGGCCAAGTACTAACCCTTCTTGTACCATGAAATGACACTTCTCCCAACTAAGCGCTAGGTTCGTCTCCTCACACCTCCTAAGTACTTTCTCTAAATTATTCAAACATAACTCAAAAGAGTCACCAAAAATAGAAAAATCATCCATGAACACTTCCATGATATCTTCAACATACTCGTTGAAGATGGCTAGCATGCACCTTTGAAATGTGGCGGGTGCATTACATAACCCGAAAGGCATACGTCTATAGGCAAAGGTACCAAATGGGCAAGTAAATGTTGTTTTCTCTTGGTCTTCTGGTGCTATAGGAATTTGGAAGTATCCAGAAAGTCCATCTAGAAAACAATAATAAGAATGTCCTGATAAGCGCTTTAATATCTGGTCAATGAAAGGAAGAGGGAAATGGTCTTTCCTAGTGGCATCGTTTAATTTCCTATAGTCTATATAGACACGCCAACCTGTTACTGTTCGCGTTGGAATTAATTCATTTCTATCATTTGCTACTACAGTCAGGCCACCCTTCTTAGGAACTACTAGGGCAGGACTAACCCATGAACTATCTGAAATAGGATATATAATACCAGCATCTAATAACTTCGCAATCTCAACCTTAACTACCTCTTTCATATTAGGATTTAGCCTACGTTGCGGTTGAATAGACGACTTATAGTTTTCTTCCAAAAGAATTTTATGAGTGCAAAAACTAGGATTAATACCCTTTATATCAGATATTTGCCACGCTATTGCACCTCTACATTTCTTCAATACAGTTATCAATTTTTCTTTTTCAATATTGGAAAGATTTGAAGATATGATAACTGGGTACGAAGAATTTGTTCCTAAGAATGCATACTCAAGATGATCCGGTAAATTTTTTAATTCTACTATTGGTGGATCCTTAGTATTATTCTTAAGAATTTCATGATCTCCTTCAGTAAGTAAACTATATTCCATTGTTCTATTCATGGCAACACAATTTTCGAGAAAAAATAAATGTTCAGTAATGTCATCATTTTTATCATCTTCTAGATAACTATTAGTTATGCAAATTTCCAAAGGATCTTTATAATAAAAATTAGAATTTATACAAGTCAAAAAGTCATCAATACCATGAGAAAAATAACAATAGTCATCGTTATCTAAAGATTGTTTCATAGTATTGCCAATTTGAAAGGTGACTTCATCTTCTCCTACTCGCAATACTAACTTACCATCAAAAACATCAATAAGCGCTCTAGATGTTGCTAGAAATGGGCGACCTAGTATGAGTGGTACTTCGATATTTTCATCCATATCTAGAATAACAAAATCAGCAGGAAATATAAATTTATCTACCTTAACTAATACATCTTCTACTATTCCTTTAGGATACTTAACCGATCTATCCGCTAGTTGAATACTCATTCTAGTGGGGCTAAGTTCTCCTAGGCCTAGTTTCAGATATAGTTTATAATGCATTAAATTTATACTTGCTCCTAGATCTGCTAAAGCCTTATTTACTTGTAAATCACCGATTAAGCATGGAATTGAAAATGAACCGGGATCCTTAAGTTTTTGTGGCAATTTATTTTGCAAAATAGCAGAACATTCTTCACTTAATGTTACTAATGATAATTCTTCTATTTTCTTTTTATTAGAAATCAAATCCTTAAGAAATTTAGCATATTTAGGCATTTGAATAATTTCAGAAAAAGGTAAGTTAACATGTAATTGCTTAAACATAGATAGAAATTTACCATACTGCGCATCCATGCGCTCCTTGTTCAGCTTTACTGGGTATGGTAGTGCTGGTTGGTACTCCATCGGTTGTACATTCATTTCGCTTGGTCCTTCGCCACTAGACTCCATTTGGGGTGCTTCCTTCACAGGCCTTGGGTCTTGTAACTCCTTTCCGCTCCTTAGTTGAACGGCTTTTGCATGCTCCCTTGGATTTATCTCGGTGTTCCCCGGAAGTGTTCCTTGCTGCCTTTCAGAAACCATCCTTGCAAGCTGACCAATTTGATTCTCCAAATTCCGAATTGAACCCTCTTGATTCCGGAAGGCTACATTGGTAGTTTGCATGAACTTGGTAAGCACATCTTCCAATGTAGGCTTCTTTGGTTCCGGCTATTGTTGTTGTCCAAATATGGGTTGCTTCCCTTGATGTCCTTGTCCTCCCCAAGAGAAATTGGGGTGGTTTCTCCATCCAGGATTATATGTAGAACTATATGGGTTGTTGGCTTGACTGAAAGGTGGTCTAATATTGCTACCCATATAGTCAACATGCTCTTGAACTTGCGGTTCACAACTAGGCATTCTAGTTCATGAAGGGTCCCATTGTTGAGGTGCCATGGAAGGTGATGCTAAGGCAAGGTTGTCCATCTTTTGGTGAAGTTTCTCCACTTGAATAGCTAAGGCTGTGACAGCATCTACTTCATAAATTCCTGCGGGCTTGCTAGGCTTTTATCTTACTGTAGTCCATTGGTAATTGTTCATTGCCATGTCCTCTATCAACTGCTGAGCCGCTTCAGGTGTCTTGTTGTTCAAAGTTCCTCCGCTAGCCGCATCAATCATTTGTTTGGTGGCTGGATTTAGACCATTATAGAAGGTCTGAATCTGAAGCCATGAAGGTAGAGCATGGTGGGGACATCTCCTTAACAACTCCTTGAATCATTCCCATGTGTCGTATAATGATTCAGACTCCAGTTGAATATACGTAGAGATGTCATTCCTCAACTTTGCAGTCTTCGCAGGTGGGAAATACTTCATTAGAAACTTCTCAACCATCATGTCCCAAGTAGTAATCGACCCTCTAGGTAGCGAGTTCAACCACTGCTTCGCCTTATGCCTTAGTGAAAATGGAAACAATCTCAATCTAATGGCGACATTAGAAACACCATTGATCTTAAACGTGTCACATATTTCCAGGAATCCGGCTAAGTGGGTGTTGGGATCCTCATCTTGCAAACCATCATACTGGACATACTGTTGAACCATTTATATTACACTAGGCTTCAATTCAAAGTTATTGGTAGTTATCGGTGGTCTAACGATACTCGACCCGGTTCCTTGGAGATTAGGTCGAGCAAAGTCAGACATGGTTTGCTCATTTTGGTTGGCCATGGTATCTAGATTTTCAGGATGATTCTCCCCTTGGTTCACTGTCTCCTCTTCTGATAATTCGGTTGAGGTATTAACTCCCACGTCCCTTTGGTTTGTGTTATGGAGAAGTTGTTCTGGGTCAGGATGAAAAGGTGCTAGCCCAGAATTTCTGCCCCTGGTCATAGACTAACAGACTACAAAACAGATATTACACAATATAATTATTCATAAACTAAATTACAATTATATAAACAAAAATTGGTAGATCAATAAAGATTAGGATTTCAAAATATTGAAAACGTTCCCCGGCAACGGCGCCAAAAACTTGATGATTTTCGTGCTAACAAGTAATAACTCAATGTGATTTCATTCTACATTCTAATACAATTATGTAGATGGACTTAAACTAGATTGAATTAGCATTCAGGCAAGCGCACCTATCAATCGTAATATATGAGAAATCTACATCTCGTGTCATATTCCACAGGGTCGTTTCAACTATTCGTACTCACCCTCCCTTTATTATCATACCTCTAAACAAAAGTGATATTTAAACTACATTAACCTAACTATGACCATTTGGATGATTCAATATTGGAGAAGTAAAAACGATAAAAACATGAAGCTTTTAACAAATTACATGAACAATTTCATTTATTAGTTCAATTCTAAGCGATCATGACATGAAAATACTGTTAAATTTGTGCAATGTAAAGGTTAATTTTTCATCAAAATTCTCTCTCGAGCAATTCCAAATCTAAACCTAAGATAGTAAATTTTCTCTCGAACAATTCACAACACTCAAGTTCGCATTAAGTAAAGTACCTTGATTACTACATAAATTCATGAATTTTATCTCTAAATTACCATGAATCCTTTTATTCGTGTTCTAATTTTCCAAACAAAATATCTCTCGATCATAGAGTTTGAATTACAAAGGGAATTATCATCACCATATGAACATACCAAAATCATTGCAAAGAACCAATTTCTCAATCTAGCCAATTGCAAATTTTGTAAAACAAATAAATAATTCATAAGGAGGATTAAACTCTTTGTTTGCAAGCATAAATACAAATAAAATACTACAAATGTAACATAAACAAGGTGATACATGATTACTAGAATGTTCAAAGAGAAGTTCATGCAAATTAAAATGAAAATTGAAGATGGATCATCAAGATAAGGAAAGGATTCAAAGGGGTTAATGATTAAATAAAAATACATAGAAGTACCCTTCAATCCTCCTTGTCTTGGATGCTCCCCTTCGGCCTCCAGCAATTCTCCAATCCAGAAATGATCCAAAAGTTCTATCTTTAATTTTCTACAGGAAATTTATAGTCCCACTGCAAACAGGTCGGACACGGGTTCCAATACGGCCGTGTGTCAGGCCGTGTGGACAGTTCCTAGGTAGTTTCCCACGAAAAAGCGTGTCTGGTAGTGAGCCGTGTCAGATGACACGGGTTTGGACACGGTCGTGTGTGCGGCTGTGTACTTCAGACACGGGTTGGTTGGCAATCGTGTTCCAAAATGACACGGGTAGGAACATGCCCGTGTGCCCTACCCGTGTGAGTCTCTGTCTCATGCGCCAATTTCTTCAGCTCCAGGTACATAGAACACGGGTAGGCACACGGCCGTGTGTGAGGCCGTGTGCACCAAATTTTCATCTTGTCTTCAGCCGTGTTGACTCTGTGAACTCCCCTGTTTGCTCCGAGACTTTTAGGCCCATTGGTTGGCATTACCTGCAATAGAAAAATAAGATAAACAGTAAATAGTTTATTACAATGGATGCCAAAGACTTCTAACTGTAATCTTCTATCTATGATACGCCAGTTTCTTTACTATTATCGTGAAATCAATACAAAAAGGGGCAGGAAATAGTAGGCATGATTACAATTATGATAGTTAATTTACTATCATAATCGTACTCATCAGCCATATTTCGTCGATCTAAGTTCGACAAAATCTGCTGAACTTTATTTTTACTTGTTTTCTGGTTTCTGTTATTTTGACCTATTAAGTTGGGCATTTCTTCTATGGTTTGCTTAATGGTTGTTATTTCTTTGCCCTTAGCAGAATCAAATTTAATGGGGGTTGGTAAAATATTATTTTTAAGAATGAGGGGAAAACTTGATGATGCACCCAAGCCCAGTTTGCCATTTAGTCTGGCATTGACTATGCTTGTGATGTCCATCATCTTAAGGCTTCTCACATTGAGAGATTCTTCAAGTTGTTTGGCCTCACATAACTCAGTTTTTAACAGAATAATTTTTTCATTAGCTAATGTAAGTTCATCTCTTAGCTTGGTGTTTTCAGATTTCACCATCTCTTGACTAGCTAGTTTTTCCCTAAGTGCTTTGATTTCTTTTTTAGACTTTATTAAATCAATGCACATAGTTTTAAATTCAATTTTAAAAGTATCAGAACTATAATCAAAAGAGGGCAATACCTGATCAGCTTCTAATTCAGAAGCTCCTTCACTGTCAGAATCTTCTTCATCTGAATGAGTCCTGGAGGCATCAATGGCCATGAGGCATACTTCTTTAGCCCTTGACTCTTCTTCTTCTTTACTGGAGCTGGAGAATGTGGATTCCTCTTTAGTTTCACTTTAGGATTCAGCTACAAAGCTTTTCTCCTTCTTCTTCTTGTATTTGTTGGAAGAAGGCATGCTACTTTACTGTCTTCTAGAGTCCTTCTCTCTTCTTTTTTCCTTCTTTTGATTTTCTGGACACTCTGAGATGAAGTGTCCCGGTTTCCTGCAGCCAAAGTAAACCACTTCTTTAGTCGGGGTTTTGTCATACCTAGGCTTGTCATCCTGCCTGGATGACTTTCTTCTGAAATCCTTCCTTGCCATTTTATAGAATCTCTTGGCAAAGACACTCATCAGCTCTTCATTTACAGTTGAAGCTTCAGCTTCTTCTATAGCTTTAAAAGCTATGTTGTGCTCCATCCTTGCTTGTGGAGGTGTTTTTTGCTCAGCTGCTTCTCTGGATTTAATGAGCTGCTCATAAGATTTGAGCTTTCCTAAAAGAGATTCTGTGGATATCTCATTTAGGGTCCTGGCCTCCTTGATTGGTCAGATCCTTGAATCCCATGATCTTAGGAAGCACATGAGGATTTTTTCATTCACCTCAGTGAGGGTGGTGTCCTTGTCGAATGTTTTCAGTTCATTGATGATTAAGCTCAGTCTATTGTACATATCTGCAACTGATTCTGCTTCCTCCTTCTTGAAGTTCTCAAATTGTGATATGCGATTGGATCTCCTGTCTTTTCTTTCATCAGCAGATCCAGCCACCATTTGATTTAGAGAATCCCAGATGGCCTTGACTGATGTGCATTCAACCACTTTCTGGAAAATCTCATCTATCATTGTTTGGGCCAGAATATTCATGGCTTTGGCATCAGCAACTTTAGCCTTCTTTTGATCCTCAGTCCACTCAGGTGGTGGAACTGCATTAGTGTTGGATGTTATTGTAGAGGTAGATAGTTGAGGAGGACCTGTTACAATGGAATTGTAGATATCCTCATCAATAGAGTTCATGTACAACTTAATTCTTGCCTTCCAGATGGCAAACCTACCTAGATTGCATACTGGAGGTCTGGTGCTTGCATAGTCTTTGTTCTGTGTCATGCTGTGTGTATAATCTTAATAAAAATAAAAAGCAGATCTAACTCATGATCTTTGGTTCAAGGGTTAGCTTGTACAACCAGAGGAACCTTTCTTTGATACCAATTGAAAGTGAGGGTTAAATCTGAAATACTCTAGAGGGAGGGGGGTGAATAGAGTATTTAGGTTTTATAAAACTTTTTGCTAGTCAACAAACAATCAGTCCTAAGATAAATTATTCTACCACAGGCTCAGCAAAATATAAACTAACTAAACATAAACACAGCAAACCTAATTAGCACAGCCACAGCAAGAATAAAAAAAAGAGCAATACAGACAACACAAGAATTTTATAGTGGTTCCCCAACCTAGGTACATTCACTCTTCTACCGCCCTGGTAGAAATCCACTTAGGTTTTTGATCAGCTGACTGCCACCAATGAGCTTTTAATCAGGTGCTCAAAAACCAAACCTCAAGTCTTTTGACCAGGTGACTTGCAACCAGGAATAACTTTTGAAGGGAGTTAAGAACGCTTTATACAGTGGGGGATGAGAGAGTGATTTTGTCTTCTCTTTCTCAAAACAACTGAGAAGACTCTTGTGGATTTAGATGTTAGCAAAGGCTCCCCCTGAGAAATTGAATGGTTCAGAAAGTTGAAGCTTTGCTGCAGGGAGATAGGTCTTTAAACTTTTGCTTTGACCAGAATAACTCCAAGAGCTTCTTGACAGATAGAATGTTTATTATCCTTTGAAGAATCCTGGAATGTAGAAGGAAGAAAACTCTTGATCTTGAATGTGTGTTCTTCTTCCTCTTCAGCTTGCTGTTCTTTCTCTGGTCAAGGGCTTGTTTTTTTGTATCAATATATTCTGTATGCTCTGAAAATATCTCTATATACATTCTTAGTGTGTTGTCGAGAGAGAAGAAGAAGATCCTTATTCACTGTATTTTCTGATCACTCCTCTATCTTGTTCGGAAGAGAAAAGGAAATCCCTTTTTTATATTTTCCATGTAATTTCCTTTTGAAATTTTAATTCCTTTCTGCATTGATTTCTGACGGACTGGTGAATATTTGCATTGATTGGTTTCCCCAACTGTCCCATTGAAAAACGGCAAGCAATAATCCTGATGAAGTCCATAATTAATGCTCTGTCTAATGGTAATATTCAGAGAATATTTTAGCATTGATTATTCAGGAATTCTTGCAATAGAATGAGGACAGAAGGAGGAAAATATCTAAGTCTGAAACTTCACAGAAATCGTTGAGCAGAATTCGTCGACCTGGATTCAGAGTTCGTCGAGCTGAGAAGTCAAGTTCGTCGACTGGATGAAAGTTGTTCGTCGACCTGAGATCCAAGATCGTCGAGCTGAGAACTGCTGACTGCAACTTGATGAACTTTGCCAAACTGTGGTCTAAGTTTGTCAAGCAGATAATCTATGTTCGTCGACTGGAGTTCAATAAAGTGTTGCTGGACTTAGAATATTTTAGATGTTTCTGGAATAAAGTGTTGAAGTAGAGTGTCCAGAAATCGTCGACCTGAGAACTGGATTCATCGACGTGAGAACTAGTTTCGTCGAGCTGAAAACTTCTAACTTCTACTTGATTGTCTTACCAAGAGTGTGGTCTAAGTTCGTCGAGCTGAGAAAGTTAAATCGTCGACTGGAGTATGATCCTGGACTTAGATTACTTAGTTGTTTCTGGAACAAGATGTTGAAGTAGAATACCCAGCTATCATCGACCTGAGAACTAGGTTTGTCAACCGGAGTTCAGAGAACTTCTGGACTTGAAATGTTGAAGTATAGTGTCCATAAATCGTTGACCTAAGTACCAAGTTCGTCGAGCTCAGCTCAAAGAATTTCTCTGAGTTCGTCGAGCTGAGCAAAATTTTCGTCGACCCGAGTTCCACGAATGTCGAACTCATTTCCTGAGTCTCTGAAATTTCTCTAAGTCTTGAGTCTTTTTGCAGTCTATTGATAGCTGGTCTATGTAGTGTTGATTCTAAGGACATGGCCTAAACTCTAAGACACATACATGATCCTAGCTATACATGTTGGGTCAAACATCCTAGTTTAGTGAACTTAGCCCAAATCCAACTAGGGAGCCAACAGATATGTAGTGAGGACTTGATATACTGGGCATGAGCCCAAGATTCAGCACTTTTATTATTATTTCTGTGGACACTCCCTTCGTGGAGATTATTTACTATATATGTGATTTCTGTGGACTTGCCTTTATTTTTTTTGCTACAGTTGTGATCGATTTGGCCGGCAAGATCAGCATTTTATAGTGATGACCTTCTCGGGCGTAAAGGTGTCACAGCAAAGCGGCGGTTCTGGGCCTATGACCCCGTGTTTCAAAAAAGGGGTCTTACACCAATGCCGATGAATTTTCCCTTTTTGTTGTCTCCAAAAGTAACTACTCCTCATTTCTTCATCACTAGGCTAAGGAACTTTGATTTATTGCCCGTCATGTGCTTGGAACACCCTAAGTCCAAGTACCACACGTCTTCTTAGCCTGCCAACACACCGAGAAAGAGGATGAGAGTAAAGATCTGGTTACCCAAGTGGTTCCTCCCATAGAATAGGTGAAAGCCTTAGGCACCCAAATTTGTTTGACTGAACAGTATCCCGTCTTCTTACAAGTATGTGTTGTGTGACCAAACTTATAACATTTGGCACACTTGATGAAAGAAGTCGATATGGGTTCTTTAAGGTAAATTTTGACCCTTTACTGGAAGCTACAGGGACAGGGAGTTTATTATTTTTAATTTGAAAATCCGATTTCCTGGACTTTTTCTTATCGTCGGCGACAGTGGATGTCATCGGGCGATAGTGTTCAGGAGAGTATCCAAGTCCGACTTTTTTAGAACAATAGTACTGGTTTCCCAAAATCATATTTAGAGATTTTTGACCCACTCCTAATTTGTTAGTGGCCATTTCTAAATTACGGACTTGTCCCCTTAATACATTATTTTCGGCAACTATGGTGCCACAACGGTTTGCGAAGGACTTCCTGCTGCCTTCCACTTAAGATTGAGGAAACTTTAGAGATCTCTCTAAGGCCTCTTTCTCTTTTGTAAGAGTTTCAACCCGAGTCTGAGTCTTAGAAAGATCTTTCTCAAGCTCAACTATCTTTGTCAAGGAGGGACAATCCTCTTGACAAGTTGCTTTCTCCTTTCCAAGAACTTTTACTTCATTTTTTAGTTTTTTATTTTCTTTAACTAATACTTTATTTTCAGATTTAATCAATTTAATTTCATGCAGTTTTTTGTCTAAATACTTGCAAGTTCTCAAAAATTCAGAATATAAATCATCATAGGTTTCAAGAGTTACCTCAGTGTCGCTCTGGACACTACTTCCTTCATCATAAGATGAAGTGCTCTTTCCCATCAAGCACATGTTGGCCACCTCTTCAGTTTCTGACCCTGAATTGCTTGATTCCTCAGAAGTGGCTTTATCCCATGTTTCAGCCTTTAAAACTTTCTTCTTATCTTTCTTTCTATGCCGCTTATCCTTCAGCTCTTTCAGATACTTTGGGCACTTGCTCTTTATGTGACCAATCTTCCTGCAATGATAGCACTCAGGTGGTAGTCTATCTTCGTCATCCTCTCCTTTAGCTTGGGCTTTTCCTTTCCTATTCCCAGATTCTTGTCTCTTGAAAACTCTCTTGAAAGAATTTCTTCTTTCAGGATTTCTCATGAATCTCATGAATTTCTTCACAAACAAGCTCTCTTCATCTTCATCGTCACTTTCATCGGACTCGCTATCCTTTTCTTTCTTGGACTTCAACGCCAAAGATTTCTTTCTTGGCTCCAAGTTATACTCTTGTTGTTGAATCCTCAACTCTACTTCATGGGTTTTCAAGTTTCATATTAGATTCTCAATTTGGAGAGACATTAGATCGTGTGACTCCGAGATGGCAGTCACTTTTGGATTAAACTTCGGGGGAAGCGATCTAAGTATTTTCCTCACCAAATCTCCATTTGAGAAATTCTTCCCTAGAATCCTTGAGTCGTTTACTATCTTGCTAAACCTTGTGTACATGGAGTCTACATTCTCATCAACCTCCATTTTGAACTTCTCAAACTCTAATTCTAGCTGGAAAAGCTTTGAGTCCTTTACCTGCAATGTTCCTTCATGAGTAACTTCAAGAAGATTCCAAACATCATATGCAGTATCACATGCATAAACACGGTTAAATTCAGTCCTATCTAACGAACAAAATAAGGCATTCATTGCCTTAGCGTTATTTTTGCATCGAAGTTTATCTGCTTCATCCCATTTGTCCTTGAGTTTTTCCATAGAGACACTTCCTACAACAGTTATAGGAGCAGTGTGGCATGTTCCTACAATGCCCCAAACATCGATATCTAGTGCTATTAGAAAGCATCGCATTCGAGCTTTCCAATAGTTGTAGTTAGTGCCCGTGAATAAGGGAGGTCTACTTATACCTTGCCCCTCAGAAAACGCGTGAGTGTTTTGCGCCATTACTCCCGGTGGTGAAACTGATTTTGGAGTAACCTGGCTATGATACCATGTGTTGGATCTTGCGGTGCCCTTAAGGGGGGTGGGGGGTGGGGGTGAATAAGGGTTCTTTTAATTTTCCTAAAAAATTAAGCAAACTTGACTAGATGAATAACAACAATATATTTGAAGAGTGCAAATGTATACTAGCTAAAAACAATAATGATATATTTCAAAACAGATAAATTGAATACAAAGTGTCTCTATTGAGCTAGAGGCAAATGCTCATGAAATAAATAATTTGCTAGTGTTTTCGTCAGTTTTTCTACTAAGAACCGGCAGGCTGAAGCGTATCTCTTCCTAGATCTTGCTACTAGACTCCCCCTAGATCTAACCATGATCTAGACGTTGCGCATAAGACAACGATTTCTCCCTAAGCCACACAAGGAATTGGACTCCACTCACAAGGCGTCGATTCTCTCCTAAGCCACACAAGGAACTAGACGTCACGCACAAGGCAGAGATTTCTCTACCAATTACAATGAGAAAAAAATGGAAACAAGGACAAAACAAAATGAACACTTTAGGCTAGGCACTCCCTTCAAACAATGCGCTGAAGATGCAGATGAATCCTTGCTGGAGTTGCTTCGAATGCTTCGAATGTGCCGTTAATCTTTCGCGCTTTTGGCCTTCTTGAGAGTATAGAGTATCTCTGAGTTCTGGAGCTCTCAAAATCGTCTATGCAGGAAAGTACGCTCCAGGTGATGAAATTCGTGATTTCCTCAAAAAATGAAAGGTTTTTATATTCTGGCGATATCACCGGGTGATACTGGGTATCTCCACCTGGCGATATCGGTAACCGCTGCCACGTGTCCCACGAACTCCTCATTTTCGCATCACACATACGTCGAGCGCCGAATCGTGCATTATCGCCTAGCGATACAAGATATCGCCGTCTGGCGATAGCGAAATAACGGAAGCCACATTTTCGTCTAACGTCGAGGGGAAATGCGTCGAGTGGCGCTATCGCCTGTCGGCGATACTCAATATCATCTGGCGATACTCAATATCGCCTGGCGATATCTCCTGAGCTCAATTCTGATCTGATTCAGCACCAAAAAAATATTAGATATAGACCTGTGTTATCTGCACACTAAAAACACCCAAAGATCAAATACAAACAAGATTTGTTATTAGCAAACCAGGAAGCATGGAATGCATGCTCCAACAGTTGGACCTCTTGCAGATTTCAAAGTGCTTGTTGTATCTTGTAGGAGGCTTTGACGGTTGAGAAGAACTTCGGCAGACTAAATAGTCCCGGCCTGTCTAAGAGGGGCGATGGTAGGAGAGATCTAGAAGAATGGAGAGCTTGACGACGCACTTGGAATGATCTTGAGAGCATAGCGCAAGAAGGCGCGTGCAAGGAGGAGGCACACTCAAGAACACGCAAGGAGGTGGCGCATGCAAGAGCGTGCAAGGAGAAGCCAAGCGCAAGAGCGTGCAAGGAGGAGACGTGCAAAAGTGTGCGCAAAGGGGAGGTGCATGCAGGAGCGCGCAAGGCATAGGCGTGCATAAGAGCGCGAAAGGCATAGGGGCGCGCACAAGCAAGCAAGGCAAAGGAACGCACACGAGCGCGCAAGACAGAGGCGCGCGCACGAGCGCTCAAGGCAGAGGCACACATAGGACAGAGGCACGCATAGGAACGCATAAGTCAGTGGCGCGCACACGAGAGTGCATGTTGAAATTTTTCCGGATCTTGTAGTTAGCAGGGGTTATCTCAACAAAGCAGTAACAACCAGCAACACATGCAGCCAGCAAATTTCTTTACTGATCAACCACAAACTTCTTTACATGGCGAGACATACATGGCGAGACATGATTCACCAAAACCAACACAAGGAGAGCAGAGACAGATACAAAGACAAAAACAACACAAGCTGCGCGGACTCTAACACCAAGTCGCGCGGTCTACTGCTGTGGAGTCCGCTCAATCCGCCAGGTCGCAAAGTCGCAACCAAGCCATGCGGACTACCCCTTATTCCAATGCTTAGCTCTTCACTGTCGATCCGCAAGCCACCTGACCACGAGGTCGCCTAGCCTCCAGACCGCACACGCTGTGATGCCGAGTAGAACAGTCCGCCTGCGACAGGGGACTTTTTGAACCCCGACCAAGTTGCCAAAGAGAAGATCGCCTAGTCGCTATCCGCGACCTGTTGTTTACCGTCTGTTGCTTAACCGCAGAGTCCGCACTGTCCCTGACCGCAATCAGAGCCAATTCCTGGCTTTCCAGCGCTATCCGCACAACCTACACAGCACAACCCGGTCAACCTTATCAAACCGCGCGGACACCAAAGTCCAATCCGCAGCAACTTACGTGAGCTCAAAAAACTGTTCACTTACTCCTAGAGGTTACCTTCCTGATGTGACATGGGTCCTATTTATAGGCATGATGATGAGTATGGTCACCGCCCTAGCCGATAGGATCATCGCCACATCCTGCAGCAAGAACAAGTGTATCCGCAAGCCCGCGGATACAAACACCAGTCTGCTGCTCCTGTGCAGATAGCCAGCCCGCCTAGCTTTTCCAAGGCCGGACTCTAATCTCCAGTCCGCCTTGTCGCCAAAGGTCAAGCCGCCAAGACATCACCAAGGCCGGACCGCATACCAGTCCGCCTTGTCGCCAAGGGACAAACCAGGACCACCACAGCCGGACTCTGCAACCAGTCTGCATTACCCGAGCCCACAGCCTCGTCATCAAGGCACCTGCCGGACTCATCGGACACCCAGCTTTCGTCCGCACATCCCGAGTCCATTGCCTCAAATCTCCAAGGCACCGCCAGACTCAGCGGACACGCCGATACAGTCTGCTAAACAGCAGACTCCAGTCCGCATCCTTGCAAACTTCATCAGTCCGCTTCCCTGAGTCAGCCTCATCACAAGGCTAAAAATGAACTCAGCGGACTCTAGCTCCAGTCCGCACGCTCTTGCACACGCAATTCTCCAGTCCGCATCTCCCCAAGCTAGAAAACAAGGCAACATCACTTATACTAAGCTTTGCGGACTGAGAAAACAGCTCGCGCTCCACTGCGCGATCTCCCCGGACTGGGCCAACCTGGACTTGGTTCAAAACTCACCAAGTCGTCCACTGGCCACAAGGGCCAGTCTGCACTTACTGGCGGATACTGGATCTAGCCCGCCAAACCGGGCGACCTCCAGAACCTGTCCGCACTGACTGGCGGTCTCCGCGGCTTCCCGCTGCACTAGAGCAAGACCAAGACAAAAGCCAAACCGGTCTGCCGAGCTCCAGTTCTTCTGTCCGCTTCTTGCCGGACTCCGCGGATAGAGTTTCTATCCGCTGGGTTACTTCCTGGGATTCAACCGCCTGCTGAGTATACGCCAGCCTGACAGACCGCTGCTGTTGTCCGCGTAGTCCGCGCGAACAGACCGCCCAGGCCGCCACAAAGCAAACCGCCTGCAACATCCCTGCCGACTTAGTAGTCCGCCAACCTTGTCCGCGTAGTCCAAGCGGATAGGTGGCCCAAGCCTTCCATTCACCCACTTTCACTTCACAGAATTCAACGCTCCCCCTTGAAGTGAGAAGTGGTGAATAACTCCAACAGTTCCTGTAACCTTGCACCTGGTCCCTCCGATAGCATCTACGAAGAGATGTCTAAGACATAGTCCTAGCCCCGCTTATCATGGACCATGAGGGAGCCCTCCAGTATCTCCCAAAAGCAGCCATGCTTCCCTCTGCCTTCTTCTGCTTCAACCTCCACTCATGCATCACAGGAGTATCACAAACTACCTTGGGTACAAAAGCCCAAGCCTTATTACCTCTGAGAGAAGTCACCTCTTCAGCCTTGGTGTCAACCACCTCCTTGATTCTAGTGGGGTCATCAAAGCCAGAAGAACCTTGCTCGATCTGAGGGCTAGCAAAGAAACATGGGACCAAGTCCGCCGTGTTCCCTTCACTATATCGAGCTGGTGGCTTACTAATCCTCTTCGATCTCCGAAGAACCTGATCATGGCTAACCATCTCTGCTGCTTCTGAACCAGCTCCGTTCCCGGGCAACTCTGGAACAATGCTCCCCTTGCTTCCTGAATAAGACACCTCCTTACTTGAACCAGAAGCACCTGGAGCAACGCTCCCCCTGCTACCTGAACCAGAAGACTCTCCTCTTGAACAAGAACTACCTGGAACATCGCTCCCCCTACTTCCTGAACCGGAAGCCTCCGCCTTCGAGCCAGAAGAACTTGGAGCATCACTCCCCCTACTTCCTGAACCAGAAGCCTCCGCCTTTGAGCCAGAAGAACTTGGAGCAGTGCTCCTCCTACTTCCTGACCCTGACGCCTTTGGCCTAGAGCTAGAACATCCTGGAGCACCTGGTGACTCAGGTAGCTCCACTTCCTTAGCAGCAGCCTCCTTCAGCCCACCATCTGACCTGCTCATCTCTAGCTCCACATGATAGCTAACCCAATATGACGTCAACTCATTGAAGACAATGTCTCTTTACACTATGAGTTTCATCGTCGCAGGATCCATACACCTCCATCTTCTCCTCTGCTCATCATACCCAACAAAGGCTAGCTTTGTCTTGAGAGCACCGGTGTGTGTGTACGTAGCAGGTAGATCCAAACACCCAAAGATGTTTCACGTTGGGCTTCACTCCGAACATCAGCTCATAAGGAGTCTTCACTATGATCGGACTAAGAGGCATCCGGTTGATGACATGAGCATCACAGGCCATCCCTTCCGCCCAAAGAGCCTTCGGAACGCCTTTACTCTGAATCCAACACTTGCAGGTCTCCGTTAACCAACGGATCATCCGAGCAACAACACTACCTTGCTGTGAAGTATGTCCACAAGAGAGCTCCTTCCGGATCCCTTGCTTCCTGAAAAAGTTTGATAACTCGGTTGAGCCAAACTCACCACCGATGCTTGTCCTCAACACCTTGATCCTCAAGCCAAGCTGGCCTTCCACAAGCTTCTTGAACTACACAAACAAGCACATCATGTTTGACTTCTTCTTCATAAAGTATACCCAAGTATACCTTGAATAGTCATCAACCAATATCAGCATGAACCTGCTGCCTCCAAGACTGGCTGTGACGGTCGTTCCTACCAGAGCACAATGGACAACCGCCAATGGTGCTTTACATCTGGATTGTGCTTTATCAACAATGAAGAGATAAGCTTCACTTTGCTGACACCCCGTACACCCCTGACCATCGCCATAGGATGACAATCTAGGCAGCCCTCTTATGAGTCTTCTTCTTGTCATTGCTTTCAGCTTGTCCATTCCTACATGCCCCAGTCTTTCATGCCAGATGGCTGCACTATCACTGGCCTTCATCCGATCAGCTCCAGAACTTGTTGATAACCCAACAATGTTCTTCTCCTTCCTCCCTACTTGAGCAACGTTCGCAGAGAGCAAGACAATCTTGCACTCCTTCCTTACATGACCATGCTGCTTGCATCTATAGCACCTTGGTCCTTCCTTCCTCTTCCTATCACGCCTAGGAGAAATACTCCTTTCTTCCTGATATGAAGTAGAGGGACCATCTTCCGCATTAACCTTCATCTCCTTCCTGAACAACACAACAAGGGAAGTCCAGACCTCCGCAGCTGACCCACATCCACAGATGTAGTCCAAGAGCTCTGATGAGATCACCTGCCTGAGAATAGACTCCATTTTCGCATTTGTCTCCTTCCAAGCTCTCATTACTTCAGCATTGCCAGCAGTAGCCTTTTGTCTTCCTGCTCCGCAAACAACCTCCCAAAGTTCCTCGTCAAGAAGAAAGCTCTTCATACAAGACTTCCACCTTTCAAAGTGCGTCTTTGTAAGAAGATCAATTCCAAGATAACTTGCTTCTTCCACATCCATGGTTCTACCACTAGTTTCCTCGTCACAAGAGAAAATACTTCCGTTGATCAATGCTTGACCAATACAACCTGGCTCTGATACCATGTTGAAATTTTTCCGGATCTTAGAGTTAGCAGGGGTTATCTCAACAAAGCAGTAACAACCAGCAACACATGCAGCAAGCAAATTTCTTTACTGATCAACCGCAAACTTTTTTACAAGGCGAGACATACATGGAGAGACATGATTCACCAAAACCAACACAAGGAGAGCAGAGACAGATACAAGGACAAAAACAACACAAGCCACGGACTCTAACACCTAGCCGCGCGGTCTACTATTGTGGAGTCCGCTCAATCCGCCAGGTCGCAAAGTCGCAACCAAGCCGTGCGGACTACCCCTGATTCCAATGCTTAGCTCTTAACCGCCGATCCGCAAGCCACCTGACCGCGAGGTCGCCTAGCCTCCAGACCGCACACGCTGCGATGCCGAGTAGAACAGTCCGCCTGCGACAGGCGACTTTTTGAACCCCGAACCAAGTTGCCAAAGAGAAGATCGCCTAGTCGCTATCCGCGACCTGCTGTTTACCGCCTGTTGCTTAACCGCAGAGTCCGCACTATCCCTGACCGCAATCAGAGCCAAGTATTAGCTTTCCAGCACTATCCGCACAACCTGCACAGCACAACCCGGTCAACCTTATCAAACCGCGCGGACACCAAAGTCCAGTCCGCAGCAACTTACGCGAGCTCAAAAAATTGTTCACTTACTCCTAGAGGTTACCTTCCTGATGTGACATGGGTCCTATTTATAGGCATGATGATGAGTATGGTCACCGCCCTAGCCGATAGGATCACCGCCACATCCTGCAGCAAGAACAAGTGTATCCGCAAGACCGCTGATACACACACCAGTCTGCTGCTCCTGTGCAGATAGCCAGTCCGCCTAGCTTCTCTAAGGCCGGACTCTAATCTCCAGTCCGCCTTGTCGCCAAAGGTCAAGCCGCCAAGACATCACCAAGGTCGGACCGCATACCAGTCCGCCTTGTCGCCAAGGGCCAAACCAGGACCACCACAGCCGGACTCCGCAACCAGTCTGCATTACCCGAGCCCGCAGCCTCGTCATCAAGGCACCTGCCGGACTCAGCGGACACCCGGCTTCCGTCTGCACATCCCGAGTCCATTGCCTCAAATCTCCAAGGCACCGCCGGACTCAGCGGACACGCCGATACAGTCTGCTAAACAGTAGACTCCAGTCCGCATCCTTGCAAACTTCATCAGTCTGCTTCCCTAAGTCAGCCTCATCACAAGGCTAAAAACGAACTCAGCGGACTCTAGCTCCAGTCCGCACGCTCTTGCACACGCAATTCTCCAGTCCGCATCTCCCCAAGCTAGCAAACAAGTCAATAACACTTCTACTAAGCTTGGCGTACTGATAAAACTGCTCGCGCTCCACTGTGCGATCTCCCCGGACTGGGTCAAACTGGACTTGGTTCAAAACTCACCAAGTCCCGGTGGTGAAGCCGATTTTGGAATAACCTGGCTATGATACCATGTGTTGGATCTTGCGGTGCCCTTAAGGGGGGGGGAATAAGTGTTCTTTTAATTTTCCTTAAAAATTAAGCAAACTTGAATAGATGAATAACAACAATATATTTGAAGAGTGCAAATGTATACTAGCTAAATACAATAACGATATATTTCAAAACAGATAAATTGAATACAAAGTGTCTCTATTGAGCTAGAGGCAAATGCTCATGAAATAAATAATTTTCTAGTGTTTTCGTCGGTTTTTCTACTAAGAACCGGCAGGCTAAAGCGTATCTCTTCCTAGATCTTGCTACTAGCCTCCCCATAGATCTAACCACGATCTAGACGTTGCGCATAAGGCAATGATTTCTCCCTAAGCCACACAAGGAATTGGACGCCACTCACAAGGCGGCGATTCTCTCCTAAGCCACACAAGGACCTAGACGTCACGCACAGGGCGGGGATTTCTCTACCAATTACAATGAGAAAATAATGGAAACAAGGACAAAACAAAATGAACACTTTAGGCTAGGAACTCCCTTCAAACAATGCGCTGAAGATGCAGATGAATCCTTGCTGGAGTTGCTTCGAATGCTTCGAATGTGCCGTTAATCTTTCACGCTTTTGGCCTTCTTGAGAGTATGGAGTATCTCTGAGTTCTGCAGCTCTCAAAATCGTCTATGCAGGAAAGTACGCTTCAAGTGATGAAATTCGTGATTTCCTTAAGAAATGAAAGGTTTTTATATTATGGCGATATCGCCGGGTGATACTGGGTATCGCCACCTGGCGATATCGGTAACCGCTGCCACGTGTCCCACGAACTCCTCATTTTCGCATCACACATACGTCGAGCGCCGAATCGTGCACTATCGCCTAGCGATACCGGATATCGCCGTCTTGCGATAGCGAAATAACGGAAGCCACGTTTTCGTCTAGTGTCGAGCGAAAATGCGTCGAGTGGCGCTGTCGCCTATCGGCGATACTCAATATCGCCTGGCGATATCTCCTGAGCTCAATTCTGATCTGATTTAGCACCAAAAAATATTAGATATAGACATGTGTTATCTGCACACTAAAAACACCCAAAGATCAAATACAAACAAGATTTGTTATTAACAAACCAGGAAGCGTGAAATGCGTGCTCCAACAGTTGGACCTCTTGCGGATTTCAAAGTGCTTGTTGTGTCTTGTAGGAGGCTTTGGCGGTTGAGAAGAACTTTGGCAGACTAAATAGTCTCGGACTGTCTAAGAGGGGCGATGGTAGGAGAGATCTAGAGAATGGAGAGCTTGACGACGCACTTGGAATGATCTTGAGAGCATAGCGCAAGAAGGCGCGTGCAAGGAGGAGGCACACTCAAGAACACTGAAGGAGGTGGCACGTGCAAGAGCGTGCAAGGAGAAGCCAAGCTCAAGAGAGTGCAAGGAGGAGACGTGCAAAAGTGTGCGCAAAGGGGAGGTGCATGCAGGAGCGCGCAAGGCATAGGCGCGCATAAGAGCGCGAAAGGCATAGGTGTGCGCACAAGCAAGCAAGGCAATGGCATGCACACGAGCGCGCAAGACAGAGGCGCGCGCACGAGCGCGCAAGGCAGAGGCACACATAGGACAGAGGCACGCGTATGAGCGCATAAGTCAGTGGCGCGCACACGAGAGCGCATGTTGAAATTTTTCCGGATCTTGGAGTTAGCAGGGGTTATCTCAACAAAGCAGTAACAACCAGCAACACATGCAGTCTGCAAATTTCTTTACTAATCAACCGCAAACTTCTTTACAAGGCGAGACATACATGGCGGGACATGATTCACCAAAACCAACACAAGGAGAGCAGAGACAGATACAAATACAAAAACAACACAAGCCGCGCGAACTCTAACACCAAGCCGCGCGGTCTACTGCTGTGGAGTCCGCTCAATCCGCCAGGTCGCAAAGTCGCAACCAAGTCGTGCGGACTACCCCTTATTCCAATGCTTAGCTCTTCACCGCCGATCCGCAAGCCACCTGACCGCGAGGTTGCCTAGCCTCCAGACCGCACATGCTGCTATGCCGAGTAGAACAGTCCGCCTGCGACCGGGGACTTTTTGAACCCCGAACCAAGTTGCCAAAGAGAAGATCGCCTAGTCGCTATCCGCGACCTGCTATTTACCGCCTGTTGCTTAACCGCAGAGTCCGCATTGTCCCTGACCGCAATCAGAGCCAAGTCCTGGCTTTCCAGCGCTATCCGCACAACCTGCACAGCACAACCCGGTCAACCTTATCAAACCGCGCGGACACCAAAGTCCAGTCCGCAGCAACTTACGCGAGCTCAAAAAACTATTCACTTACTCCTAGAGGTTACCTTCCTGATGTGACATGGGTCCTATTTATAGGCATGATGATGAGTATGGTCACCGCCCTAACCGATAGGATCACCGCCACATCCTGCAGCAAGAACAAGTGTATCCGCAAGCCCGCGGATACACACACCAGTCCGCTGCTCCTGTGTAGATAGCCAGCCCGCCTAGCTTCTCCAAGGTCGGACTCTAATCTCCAGTCCGTCTTGTCGCCAAAGGTCAAGCCGCCAAGACATCACCAAGGCCGGACCGCATACCAGTCCGCCTTGTCGTCAAGGGCCAAATCAGGACCACCACAGCCGGACTCCGCAACCAGTCTGCATTAACCGAGCCCGCAGCCTCGTCATCAAGGCACCTGCCGGACTCAGCGGACACCCGGCTTTCGTCCGCACATCCCGAGTCCATTGCCTCAAATATCCAAGGCACCGCCGGACTCAGCGGACACGCCGATACAGTCTGCTAAACAGCAGACTCCAGTCCGCATCCTTGCAAACTTCATCAGTCCTCTTCCCTGAGTCAGCCTCATCACAAGGCTAAAAATGAACTCAGCGGACTCTAGCTCCAGTCCGCACGCTCTTGCACACGCAATTCTCTAGTCCGCATCTCCCCAAGCTAGCAAACACGGCAACAACACTTCTACTAAGCTTGGCGGACTGAGAAAACAGCTCGCGCTCCACTGCGCGATCTCCCCAGACTGGGCCAACCTGGACTTGGTTCAAAACTCACCAAGTCATCCACTGGCCACAAGGGCCAGTCCGCACTTACTGGCGGATACTGGATCTAGCCCGCCAAATCGGGCGACCTCCAGAACCTGTCCGCAGTGACTGGCGGTCTCCGCGGCTTCCCGCTGCACCAGAGCAAGACCAAGGCAAAAGCCAAACCGGTCTGCCGAGCTCCAGTTCTTCAGTCTGTTTCATGCCGGACTCCGCGGATAGAGTTTCTATCCGCCGGGTTACTTCCTGGGATTCAACCGCCTGCTGAGTATACGCCGGCCTGACAGACCGCTGCTGCTGTCCGCGTAGTCCGCGCGAACAGACCGCCCAGGCCGCCACAAAGCAAACCGCCTGCAACATCCCTGCCAACTTAGCAGTCCGCCAACCTTTTCCGCGTAGTCCGTGCGGATAGGTGGCCCAAGCCTTCCATTCACCCACTTTCACTTCACAGAATTCAACACTCCCCCTTGAAGTGAGAAGTGGTGAATAACTCCAGCAGTTCCCGTAACCTTGCACCTGGTCCCTCTGATAGCATCTACGAAGAGATGTCCAAGACATAGTCCTCTCCCCGCCTATTATGGACCATGAGGGAGCCCTCTAGCATCTCCCAAAAGGAGTCATGCTTCCCTCTGCCTTCTTCTACTTCAACCTCCACTCATGCATCACAGGAGTATCACCAACTACCTTGGGTACAAAAGCCCAAGCCTCATTACCTCTGAGAGAAGTCACCTCTTCAGCCTTGGTGTCAACCATCTCCTTGATTCTAGAGGGTTCATCAAAGCCAGAAGAACCTTGCTCGATCTGAGGGGTAGCAAAGAAACATGGGACCAAGTCCGCCGTGTTCCCTTCGCTATGTCGAGCTGGTGGCTTATTAATCCTCTTCGATCTCCGAAGAACCTGATCATGGCTAACCACCTCTGCTGCTTCTGAACCAGCTCCGTTCCCGGGCAACCCCGGAATAATGCTCCCCTTGCTTCCTGAACAAGACGCCTCCTTACTAGAACCAGAAGCACCTGGAGCAACGCTCCCCCTGCTACCTGAACCAGAAGACTCTCCTCTTGAACAAGAACTACCTGGAACATCTCTCCCCCTACTTCCTGAACTAGAAGCCTCCGCCTTCGAGCCAGAAGAACTTGGAGCATCGCTCCCCCTACTTCCTGGACCGGAAGCCTCCGCCTTTGAGCCAGAAGAACTTGGAGCAGCGCTCCCCCTACTTCCTGACCCTGGCGCCTTTGCCCCGGAGCTAGAACATCCTGGAGCACCTGGTGACTCAGGTAGCTCCACTTCCTTAGCAGCAGCCTCCTTCAGCCCACCATCTGACCTGCTCATTTCTAGCTCCACATGAGAGCTATCCCAACATGACGTCAACTCATCAAAGACAATGTCTCTTGACACTATGAGTTTCTTCATCACAGGATCCATACACCTCCATCTTCTCCTCTACTCATCATACCCAACAAAGGCTAGCTTTGTCTTAAGAGCACCCGGTGTGTGTACATAGCAGGTAGGTCCAAACACCCGAAGATGTTTCACGCTGGGCTTCACTCCGAACATCAGCTCATAAGGAGTCTTCACTATGATCGGACTAAGTGGCATCTGGTTGATGACATGAGCAGCACAGGCCATCCCTTCCGCCCAAAGAGCCTTCGGAACGCCTTTACTCTGAAGCCAACACTTGCAGGTCTCTGTTAACCAACGGATCATCCGAGCTGCAACACTACCTTGTCGTGAAGTATGTCCACAAGAGAGCTCCTTCCGGATCCCTTGCTTCCTGTAAAAGTTTGAGAACTCGATTGAGCCAAACTCACCACCGATGCTTGTCCTCAACACCTTGATCCTCAAGCCAAGCTGGCCTTCCACAAGCTTCTTGAACTCCACAAACAAGCACATCATGTTGGACTTCTTATTCATGAAGTATACCCAAGCATACCTTGAATAGTCATCAACCAATATCAGCATGAACCTGTTGCCTCCAAGACTGGTTGTGACGGTCGGTCCTACCAGAGCACAATGGACAACCGCCAATGGTGCTTTACATCTGGATTGTGCTTTATCAACCATGAAGCGATAAGCTTCACTTTGCTGACACCCGCACACCCCTGACGGTCGCCATAGGATGACAATCTAGGCAGCCCTCTTACGAGTCTTCTTCCTGTCATTGCTTTCAGCTTGTCCATTCCTACATGCCCCAATCTTTCATGCCAGATAGCTGCACTATCACTGGCCTTCATCTGATCAGCTCCAGAACTTGTTGATAACCCAACAATGTTCTTATCCTTCCTCCCTACTTGAGCAACGTTCGCAGAGAGCAAGACAATCTTGCACTCCTTCCTTAGATGACCATGCTGCTTGCATCTATAACACCTTGGTTCTTCCTTCCTCTTCCTATCACGCCTAGGAGAAATACTCCTTTCTTCCTGATATGAAGTAGAGGGACCATCTTCCGCATTAACCTTCATCTCCTTCCTGAACAACCCAACAAGGGAAGTCCAGACCTCCGCAGCTGACCCACATCCACAGATGTAGTCCAAGAGCTCTGATGAGATCACCTGCCTGAGAATAGACTCCGCTTTCGCATTTGTCTCCTTCCAAGCTCTCATTACTTCAGCATTGCCAGCAGTAGCCTTTTGTCTTCCTGCTCCGCAAACAACCTCCCAAAGGTCCTCGCCAAGAAGAAAGCTCTTCATACAAGACTTCCACCTTTCAAAGTTCGTCTTTGTAAGAAGATCAATTCCAAGATAACTTGCTTCTTCCACTGCCATGGTTCTACCACTGGTTTCCTCGTCACAAGAGTAACTACTTCCGCTGATCACTGCTTGACCACTCCAACCTGGCTCTGATACCATGTTGAAATTTTTCCGGATCTTGGAGTTAGCAGGGGTTATCTCAACAAAACAGTAACAACCAGCAACACATGCAGCAAGAAAATTTCTTTGCTGATCAACTGCAAACTTCTTTACAAGGCGAGACATACATGGAGAGACATGATTCACCAAAACCAACACAAGGAGAGCAGAGACAGATACAAGGACAAAAACAACACAAGCTGCGCGGACTCTAACACTAAGCCGCGCGGTCTACTGCTGTGGAGTCAGCTCAATCCGCCAGGTCGCAAAGTCGCAACCAAGTCGTGCAGACTACCCCTGATTCCAATGCTTAGCTCTTAACCTCTGATCCGCAAGCCACCTGACCACGAGGTAGCCTAGCCTCCAGACCGCACACGCTGCGATGCCGAGTAGAACAGTCCGTCTGCGACAGGCGACTTTTTGAATCCCGAACCAAGTTATCAAAGAGAAGATCGCCTAGTCGCTATCCGCGACCTACTGTTTACCGTCTGTTGCTTAACCGCAGAGTCCACACTATACCTAACCACAATCGGAGCCAAGTCCTGGCTTTCCAGTGCTATCCACACAATCTGCACCGCACAACCCGGTCAACCTTATCAAACCGCGCGGACACCAAAGTCCAGTCCGCAGCAACTTACACGAGCTCAAAAAACTGTTCACTTACTCCTAGAGGTTACCTTCCTGATGTAACATGGGTCCTATTTATAGGCATGATGATGAGTATGGTCACCGCCCTAGCCGATAGGATCACCGCCACATCCTGCAGCAAGAACAAGTGTATCCGCAAGCCCGCGGATACATACACCAGTCCGCTGCTCCTGTGCAGATAGCCAGCCCGCCTAGCTTCTCCAAGGCCGGACTCTAATCTCTAGTCCGCCTTGTCGCCAAAGGTCAAGCCGCCAAGACATCACCAAGGTCGGACCGCATACCTGTCCGCCTTATCGCCAAGGGCCAAACCAGGACCACCACAGTCGGACTCCGCAACCAGTCTGCATTACCTGAGCCCGCAGCCTCGTCATCAAGGCACCTGCCGGACTCAGCAGACACCCGGCTTCCGTCCGCACATCCCGAGTCCATTGCCTCAAATCTCCAAGGCACCGCCGGACTTAGCGGACACGCCGATACAGTCTGCTAAACAGCAGACTCCAGTCCGCATCCTTGCAAACTTCATCAGTCCTCTTCCCTGAGTCAGCCTCATCACAAGGCTAAAAACGAACTCAGCGGAGTCTAGCTCCAGTCCGCACGCTCTTACACACGCAATTCTCCAGTCTGTATCTCCCCAAGCTAGCAAACAAGGCAACAACACTTCTACTAAGCTTGGCGGACTGAGAAAACAGCTCGCGCTCCACTGCGCGATCTCCCCGGACTGGGCCAACCTGGACTTGGTTCAAAACTCACCAAGTCGTCCACTGGCCACAAGGGCCAGTCCGCACTTACTAGCGGATACTGGATCTAGCCCGCCAAACCGGGCGACCTCCAGAACCTGTCCGCACTGACTGGCGGTCTCCGCGGCTTCCCGCTGCACCAGGGCAAGTCCAAGGCAAAAGCCAAACCGGTCTGCCGAGCTCCAGTTCTTCAGTCCGCTTCATGTCGGACTCCGCAGATAGAGTTTCTATCCGTCGGGTTACTTCCTGGGATTCAACCGCCTGCTGAGTATACGCCGGCCTGACAGACCGCTGTTGCTGTCCGCGTAGTCCGCGCGAACAGACCGCCCTGGCCGCCACAAAGCAAACCGCCTGCAACATCCCTGCCGACTTAGCAGTCCGCCAACCTTGTCTGCGTAGTCCGCGCGGATAGGTGGCCCATGCCTTCCATTCACTCACTTTCACTTCACATAATTCAATAGCGCAAGGTAGAGGCACATGCACGAGCGCACAAGGCAGATGCACAAACATGAGCATGCATGGAAGAGGCGCACATACGACCGTGCAAGGAAGAGATATGAAGAGAGAGAAAGTCGTAGGAGGAGGATAGAGAATCCATAGAAGTTTCTTGCCGAAAAGAGAGTTTCAAAATAAAGGAGGAAAGGGGTCTCTTTATAGATTCCAAGAGGGCACACCTGGTAATTTCCCCTGATAACTACCAGACGAACGAATAAAAATGTTCTGTTTAGAGCACGCGAATAACCAATTTTACGAAAAGTCTACTCTTGCGCGACATATCAAATCTTTCATTAACACGCCCTGAAGTCGAGCCATGCACAAATTTTCGGAGCCGAGTAAATTTGGACATATGATCAAATGCGTCAACAAGCGCTGCAAATGGAGAACTTCATCAGACATGGATTGTCATTCAGTCACTATGACAACAAGTACGAGACCAGATATATTTACAAATCGATTCAGCCAAAATATCATCAGGTGAATAGAATCATGCTTGGGCGTGAAGCATATAAATCATCTGTACATTCAAAACGATATTTAACAAAATATTTTGAAATTTTTGATTGTATAGTTAGTTGCATGAATGACGTTTGGAGCATTAACATAGAATTAGGTAATTGAATGGTTAAAATGAGATTTGAATCCAATGTTAAGTGGTATTTTTTTGCGTAATTATTGCGCATGCCAGATTTTAAATTTTGTTGTGCAGGACAATTTAGTAATTTACCGCACATTGAGCTGTTTTTAATAAAATTCGTATTATATTTCAATGTATATATATAGTTTGAAATTTTTTTAAAAAAAATTTGCAACTACACAAAATCAAAAAATTTTAAAACTTGATTTTGACAGGCTTATAGGATAAAATTTAATGCGAAAAGGAGTCGTGCAACAAAAGTCAATGCTTACAGAATTTTATTCGATTTATATGATTTTAATTGGGAAGTAATTGAGAATCATATCGATTTATTAAAATGTTTTTATAGATTAACAATATTTTTATGTGATGTTTATTATTCTATTAGTCCATAGTTATTAAAAATTTTGTAAGTATTGCATAAATATTTAATTATTTTAAAAACATAAATAGAAAAATGTCACTCATGTTTTCATGCACATATTAATTCAAATAAGGAAAGATTTTTTTATATTATAGAAAAATGTCACTCATGTTTTCATGTATCGCAACGTAAATTGTTTATTAGCAGTGAAAATTTTGATCTCTTACAATGGTGAAAAGTAAATTCAATAGATATATTTGAGGGGAAAAAATTTGGTTCGCATGGCAAACCTAAAATAAGGTCCAAATGAGATTTGGTCATGCGATAGCGCCAGCGAAATTCGTGATTGAAATAAAATCAAAAAATAATATCGGATAGATTTTAAAGATTGGCCAATTTTTTTAAGAAATAATATTTTATAGAAAAAATAAGATATCTTAAAATGAAGATAAAGAATCTTAATTAACATTTTAAAATTTATTTTTGAAAAAAATCAGTTCTTGATAATGATAAAATCATTTTTTTGAGGCGGCCAATATTTTGAGAAGGCCCGGGCTTATCCAAATAGCCAGAAAAAGCCCAAGTCTCCAAGGTGCCAAGGAAAGAATGTATTTTTTTGTTGTTTGGCTCCGTTTGGCGCAGTGGCGGCGGTCGTAAATGTATGAGTTAAACCGTCATTTGTTAAGAATCACCTGATAAACATTATCCATTTGAACATAAAAGTGGATGAAGTTCCTTAGGTGGACGTTAACAAATGACAATTCAACTCCTATGGTCATGACTGTTGAAGTCAAAACTCGACTTCGACCAAATTTCGAAAAATAGGGGCGTAACCAACACCTACTCGTCCCAAGATCCGACCTCCGACCGGTCGTGAAAGACCAGAAACTGACTCAAAACTTCAGCAGGGAAGTCCCACCGCTTACCCGGAAGATCTCTGAGAGCGTCCCCTCCAAAGCCGAAAGCTGCGCTTGGAGCTCCTCAGAAAGCACAAAAAAAGTCTCTCAAGTCCCGGGAAAGATATATCTGTCTTCTGAAGAACTCCTATGGGTCTATTTATAGTTTTCTGAGTTGGATCTGCAAATATCCATACTGAGCTGACCTGAAATTACCAGAGTACCCTTGGTTGGGTCTGCCAACAGCAAACTCTGTTGTTCCGAGCAGCTATATGCAGACCACCCGGGGCAAAATGGTAAAATTACCCGGGGTAGAAGAGTACAAGTCCTCACGGTTATAGATCTGTCAAAAATGGCCTTCCTTCTGCATGGTGAGTGGGAGAGTATCTATCGGCGAGACGAATCTTCCTCCTGTCTCGCCAACCTTATATGTCGTGAGACTTCTCGCGGTCATAGGTCTTCTCGCGCCCTCAGGAGGGGCGTCTCGCCTACTGCAGAGGCTACTTATCTCGCCACCTGCGAGTGGACCACATGGTCCCACTCGCCCATCAATTCCACTCACCCGCCTCGACTATTCGCGCTTTGAGGACCTCTCGCGAGCCCGAGATTGTACACAATCTCCGCTCTTTTCGAGATTATTCTAAGCTCGGAAAGAACATCCAACCGAGGCTCGCCATTAAGACGTATTTATGGACGCATTTATGAGAGAATCTTCCATGAAGCCCTCCACCAAAACCTATAAATATGGGATTCATATCCCGAAGAGAGGTTGCCCATTCACACATTTCCTCCTTACTTGCGGTAAACTGTTCATCATGTCTCATAGCCAGAGCTTTCGCGAGCACCTCGCAATGGTGCGTAAGCAGAACAAGGCCGCCGTGGCCGCTTTTACTTCAACTCGAGTTCGCCCTCTACCTTCTGCACCACCCTCTCCATCTCGCCTGAAGTGGGTAAAAACTGGTGGCCCCTCCTCTGCCGAGGATCCATATCACGCAGTCCAAGGGGCCTGCCCCACTACTCCTCTTGTATCTCCCCAAGAGAAAGGTGAGCTCTCGCTTATATCTTTGTTACTCCTTCAATATTTGTGTCTGACTTCTTAATTATTTCTCTTCAGGGAGCTCCCGCAGCTACACAACGACCAGAAAGCCCACGAGATGACTCTGCCGCCCATCGCAAAGATTCCGACTCGCAACCACTTTCCACACCTCTATCTACTCCTCCCCGCAAGAGGAGAGACGATACCTCCCACGCCGCCGGGTCTTCCCGTCCTCTCAGTGAGAAACCTTCCCTCTCACTTCTCTGCCCTACTCGCTACTCCCACACACTCCTGCGAGAGCCACTCTCACCCTGCTCCTTTACTTCTTCCGCAGGAGCCCAGACCGACTCGCCTGCTGAGGAGCATCCTGGGCAACCTGCCATCTCGCCTCTTCCTCCCCTTGACGGGATTGAAGATTACCTTGGCGATCCTGCGAACCGGGCGGAAATGAAGCGCAAGACTGCCGAGTTGTTCCAGAAACACGTGCGCCTCATCCATTCGCTGACGCTGGATAAGCAGGCGGCGGATCGGCGCATCGAATGGCTGGAGAACGAGTGAGCTCGCCTATCTTCCGAGGCAGATACCGAGTTGGATGTCGATGGAACCAACCCTGACGCCATCATTAGCGAGATCGACATGCAGCTCCGTCTCGCGCGCCATGGGCTGTAGTCCGTTCGCGCTTTTCAGTCGCGCGGTAGGCCTCCCTGTGTGAGAGCTCGTGGTGGCCGCTGACAATGGCTCACGTACTGAATGTTGTCCGTCTCGCCTCTTTTTTCTTTATTTTATATTTGAATGTTGTAATAATAATTGAATAATACTGTGTTGTCGTCTCGCTGACATTGTTAGAAAACTTGGTGTCTGCCACATGCGGGATGGTGTTTTTGAATATTCATTACTGCTGTGTTAATTTCATTTTTCTTTTAATTTCCTTAATTAATCACCTTGTGATTGCGACGGGCCGCGCCGATCGATGTTTAGGAGAGAGAGAGAGAACCTACTACCGACTCTTCCCCTTCCTCTGTATGTTTTCCCGCCCATCAATCATTGCCCTGTATCTGTTATAAATACACCCGGTCCTGGCTCAGAAGGATACCCGCACTCTTCACTCCTGCCGCATCCAAGCTCTTTCCCCCTTGTTTCTTTTGTCTCGCCGACCTTTCTCGCATTTTTCTCTCTCGATCATCTCACCAATCCACTTTATTACTCTTCCTTTCTCTCCATCTCACCTAAAGCCGTCTCTTGGGTATTGTATCCACAACGTACCTGATTTGAAGAAGCCCCTGAACAAGCTAAGGTAAATAGACAATGTATTTGATGAAATCTTTTAAGTTGTGCTTGTAGTTTTTCCACGCTAAGTACACACCAATGTCAGGGTGCAGTAGGTCAATATACACTGGTCTGCGCGGCGTAATCCCTCGTTGAGCAGATCAGTGTGTTGGCCTACGTGTACTCTCTCTATTGGAGTGTACTTATTTTCAAGTACAGGGCTGTGATAATGCAAGAGCAGACAAGGAGCAAGGATGGGTCAAAGAGCAGCTCATGGGTGGAAAGACGAAAAATCGTCTAAGTGATAATCGACGAGAATCACTAATGATTCTCACCGAATAGTCGAGAATCACTGGCTGATTCTCGCCGACTCGTCGAGAATCACCTTCGATTCTCGCCGATTTTGACTTAGGCGAATTTCTGAAGCACGCTGGACCGGATCAAATGTCAAGGCACTGTTCTGAACCGATTTTAGGGTTTCTTCTGGTGGGACCCACAAAGGTCATAAAGAAGTATTCTACTGTATAAATACTCGCGTATTTTTGAACAGTGGGTAGCGATTAAAGGAAGAAATTTAAGAAGAAGAAGCCGAGCCGCCGACGTGACCTAGATCGGAAATCCTTCTCCGTCGCCGTCGTCGCCGCTCGTGTAGTTGATCGCCGTCGTTGATCTTGGTTTCTTCCAGATCTCCCGGAGACAGAAGCTCAGCCAAGCACAGCATCTCACGCGTCTAACCAGAGATCCTTTGTCTCTTGATTCGTTGATCGGGAAAACCTTCCCTTCCAAATCGATCGAGACGATCGATCCTAGTGTGACCGTTTGAAGATCTTGCTAGCTTTGCTATGAAGATTGAATCTCCAAAGAACAGCCGCAGCACGCCGTTGTCTCTGACGATCCCGAGAACCAAGCCGCCGCCCTTCTTGTCGCCGCCGGTTTCGGGGAGATTCTCTCCAAGTGAGATCTAGGATTGTGGATTCTTCGTTGACTTCAAGAACACGTCATCGAACGAAGAGGGACACCTTAGTATCCATAAGTTGTTTGTATTTCTTATACAATCTATTTTCAATTTCTTTGTAACGGACCGATTGCTCCCTAGTTGTAAGGGTTGGGTGCAACCCATGTTGTGGGAGTGGTGACTCCTACGTGTGGAAGACTTCCTTCCGTTAGTGCAAGGATTGGATTTCAATACTGTTGGTGAAGTGACCGAGTTGTCCCTGGTTGGGAGATAGGTCGAAGGGGGAAAGTGGACGTACCCAAATCAGAGAACCACTATAATTTACTTGTGTCCTTTCTGTGCTGTGTTGCTTTGTTTTCTTTTGCAGGTACGACTTTAATTCCACAAAAACGCAGCAAGACACCTATTCCCCCCCCCCCCATAGGTGAAGGTAGTTGACACTAAGTGGACTTTCAAGTGGTATCAGAGGGAGGTTACTCAACAAATAGGTTAACGCCTTGAGTAAGTTCCTGCCACTAGTGTCAATAAGAAGGTAGACTTCTACTATGGACGGACTCAAGTACACAGGCAAGATCCCAGTGTGCACCAGGCTAAACTTTCCTATCTGGAAGGAAAGGATTAGGTTCTACATGGAAGCGGTCGATCCCCGACTCTTCATGATCGTGGAGGAGGGACCTTATGTCCCCACTAAGGCCTCCACCATTGATCCTACAAAGAAAGTGCCAAAGAAAATTTTTGAAATGGACAAGGACGAGATGGTGCTGGTGGGACTTGACAAGAAGGCGCAGAACATTCTGGTCAGCGCGGTCGATGACTCAATGATGCAGAACTTCTGCAACTGCAGGACAACAAAGGATATCTGGCACTGCCTGATTATCCTAATGGAGGGCACTGATGAAGTGAGGGATGATCGGAGATCCCTCCTAAACCAGAAATATGAGGCCTTCAGACAAGGGCCTAAGGAAGAGATCAGAGTCACCTTCGAGAACTTCCTCAAGATTGTCAATGCCCTCAAAGGATATGGAAGAGTGTTCACTGATGGTGAACTTAATGATGAATTCCTTAGGTCCCTTACTAAGGAATGAGACACAAAGATCTGCGCCATCCGAGAGTTTGGCAGAATTGTTGAAACAGACCCACAAATTCTGTTTGGGAAGCTGATGTCCTATGAGCTTCAACTGAACACCAGGAAAGTAGAAGAAGAAGCAGAGAAGGCTGCAGCCAAGGAAAAGACTGTGGCCCTAAAAGCCATTCACTCCAGGAAGGTCAAGGGTGCGGTTTCATACCGTGCCGGGAAAAAAGATGAGGAGGAGGACTCTGAGCCATGCTCCTCCAGCTCAGAGTTGTCTGAGGAAGATTTCTCCCTCATCACCCGAGAATTCAAGAAGTTCCTCAAGATGAGGAATCAAAGAAAGAGAGATGGCTCCTCCTCCAGGCATCAGAAGAAAAATTATTCTTCTGACAGGTATGCTTCTAAACCGAACAAACATCTCTCCTCTGACATTATTTGTTTTGGATGCAATAAGCCAGGACACGTCGTGGCCGACTGCCACCAAGGCAAGAGAGAAAAGGGGAAGGGAGAGGAGCACAAGTCCTCTAGATATAAGAAGAAAGAGAGGAGCTACATCGCCAAAAAGTCAAAGACACTGAGTGAGTATGATTCCTCAGACTCCAGTGATGATGAGGAAGCCTACTTCGGGCTGGTGGGTCACTCCGACTCAGAAGGAGAATGTCCCCCATTTACTGGGAAGGTAAAAGCTCACAACCCTCTCTTCGACTCTGAATCTGATCCTGAGTCTCAGGATGATGACCCTGAGGATAGCCCTTCGGCCCGTGAAGCGGAGCTCCTCGAGAAGTATGAGCTTCTGCTCAACACTTTCGAGGACTGTCGTAAGAGATTGAAGGCTGAGAAAAAGGAAGTGAAATTCCTTAAGGGTGAGAGTGTCTCCCTAAGGGAAGAGATCACCAGTTTGATCTCTCTCCGACAGGAGCACCTAGACCTGACTTCAAAGCATTTAGAGTCTCTTAAGCTCCTTGATCGTAAGCAGGAGGAAGTCGACAAGTTGGAAGAACAACTTGCGGCAGAAAGGAAGATCGTCAAGAGCTTCTCTATGCCAAAAACAGTTCTTCCATTAGTTGATACCTCCTCTGCTCAGGCCAAAGGAGCTGGCTTGGGGCATGTAGGGGTATCGGGTTCCTCATCCAGGAGAAACAGGAACCAGAGAAAGAATAAGGCCGCCAAGAAGGCCTCTGCTGCTGAAAAGGGAAAGGCCCCACTCAGTCCTGTTGCGTTCAGAAAGCTTTGCTTTCCCTGCAACCAACATGACTTTGAGTCAACCTTTGGTCATCATTTTAGGCCCTCGGTTGCAAAGCCAAAGAGCCGATATGATGGTTGGACGTTTCCCCGCAACTTCGGTGAGAGTGTCTTCAAGGTACCTTATGAGGAAATCCACATGGGAAATTATGGTCAATTCTCTAGCGGCCATAATAGAAAGCAGGCACCAAAAGCCAAGCTTATTATACTGAAGGAACAGAAGGTGAAGAAGTCATGTGACTGCAATCACTATGATGCCTCCACCTCCAGATCAAATTCCCCGGCTGTACCCACCATTCCCAGGGTAAAGCAGGAGCCTAGGAAGAGGTACAATAGATTTGACTGTTGGTGTTGTGGTAAAGTCGGTCACTTTGCCATGGATTGTTGGTTTAATCCGAGGTATAACGAGACTCCTTATGTTAGCAATGCGAGGCCGACCACTCGTAGGGTTAACCACCCGAGGGGGAGTATGCTAACCAAGAATCTAGGACCCAAGTTCGATTGGGTTCCTAAGGGAAATTAATTTTGTTTTGCAGGAATGTCCAAAGGCCACCAAAACTCCAATATGGTACTTGGACAGTGGATTCTCCTGGCATATGACTGTGACAAGAAGCGTGCTGCGTGATTACACTCTAGTCGAGAATGGACCCAAAGTCATCTTTGGGGGGTCAGATCGAGGAGTCACCAGAGGTTACGGTTGAGCCAAAGAAGTTCGTCGAGGCGAACAAAGATGCGGCATGGATTTTTGCCATGCAAGATGAACTGCATCAATTCGAACGATGCAACTTTTGGACGCTGGTTCACAGACCACAAAAGCAGAATGTGATTGACACCAAGTGGATCTTCAGAAATAAACTGGATGAACATGGTGTCATCATAAAGAACAAGGCCAGGCTTGTGGCTCAAGGTTACAGACTGTTGAAATTTGTGAAGTGGAAGTGGTTGACGGGTCAGGCCGGGCGGCCTGGGCGGACAGGTTTGGCGGACTAGGCGGACTGGGCGGACTGAGATGTGCGGCCTGGTGGTAGGTCTAGTGGGAAGCCAGCTGTCTTCTAAGCGGTTTGTTGCATGGAGTCCGCGGACTGTGCGGCCTGGTATCTGCGGATAGAGAGGCTAGCGGACTGATGCTTTGCTCAGTGGCCGTGGTGCAGGCTTGTGCTGTTAGGCGGGTTGACTCGTGTCCGCGGGTTGCTTGCGGACTGTAATGTCCGCGGTACTGGCAGTTGCGGACTGGGCTTAGAGCTTGGCTGAGGCCTTGTCGGGCTCTGGCGTTACAGCAGGTGCTTTGCTGTGGAGGCCTGTGGCGGCCTAGTTTTGGAGTCCGGGTTGGTTGCTGTGTTGGACAGGAGTGCAAGGGGCCTGCAGACTGCTGTCGGTCTATGCTAAGGTGTTTGGCGAATGAGAGGTTGAGTCCGCCATGCTTGCTTTATTCCTTGGTGGCTTTTGGACTTGGTCACTCTCTGTGTGCCAAGACCTTGGTGTCCGCAGTATCCGCCTAGTCCGCTGTGACCGGGCGGACTATTGCTATCTGCCTTTTGTCGTGGACTTGTGGCAGATTGTGGTGTGAGTCTTGCGGACTGCCTCGGGTTGGTGTGGACAGCCATTGAAGGGGGCTTGTTGTCCTGCAGCAGTAGAAGCTTTGCGGGCTGATGCCTTGTCTACACTGCTTGGGCGGACTGGAGAGGGTTCGCCATTGTTGCCTTGCTCCTGGCGGTTTTCCTTGGTAACCGGCTAAGTCCATGCAGACTCGGCGGACGGTGTTTTTGCTAACGCACGGGCTAGGGCGGTGTCGCTATCTCTTGGGCGGTGACCACACTCCTCACCTTGCCTATAAATAGGAGCCCCCTGGCAGGTCTACAGTAACTAGAGTGAACAGTAAGTTGGGGTTGTGCGAGTGCTTCGGTCTGTGTTTGTCAATCCGCGCGGACTGTTTCAGTGCTGACGTTTACTGTGTGCAGGTCGCGCGGGTAGCTTCAAGGAGCCAGGAGTTTGGTTGTCACTTCGGTCAAGTACTTGGAAGTGTGCGGTCTCTGCGGACTCAGCAGGAGGTTGCTCTGCGGCTTGTCAGTTCTGTTTCATCGCCAGCTTCAATAACCTGTCCGCCGGCTTCAGGCGGGTAGGGGTGTTCCTCAGTTCAGGTTCAGTAGGAGACGAATAACGGTGTGTCCGCGCGGCCTCGCGGCTTCGGCGGACTCCGTGGCTATTCGGCGATTTGCAGCTAGTTCGGGCGACCTCAGCGGACTCGGCGACCTCGCGGTCTCGGCGGGCTCGGGTGCTGTCCGCCCGGCTTGTTTTTTGGTGCTTTCTGTTTACAGCTGTTATACTAGCGAAATCATGTCTCGCTATGTATGTCTTGCATTGTAAAGAAGTGAATGTTGTATAAACATGCTTGTGCTTCCATTGTTGTTGGGATTAGCCTTTACCTTTGGTCATCGGGTTTCCGCTGGTTCAACGTGAGAACTGGGTAGTTCCGAAGATATTGATTTGGCGTTTGGGCTATCTTGCTGACCACGTTGAGAAATTTTAACATGGTATCAGAGCCAGGTTCAGTTGCCTGAGCGGAGGTCAGCCAGCGTTGTTACTCAGTGATTGAGTGGTGATCAACCTGTGTTGTTGCTCGGAGCTTCTGAAAGAGGAAAGGTTGCCAACAGGTGTTGCAATGGAAGGGAGCTTTGCAAGAGGTCTGGGCATTGAACTCTTAACGCCGACTAACTTCAAGAAGTGGAAGTCGTGCATGAAGAGTTATCTTCTTCGCGAGGAGCTGTGGGAAGTCGTTGGTGGAGACGACAGGCAGGAAGTCACTGCTGCTTTCGGTACTGCTGAGCAGGTTAGACTCTGGAGAAGAACAAATGCTAAGGCAAAGTTCATTCTGAAGAGGGCTGTGTCTCCGGAGCTGTTTGATCACATCGTTGGGTGTGAGTCAGCTGCTGATATTTGGACAACCATTGATGAGTTGTTCAATAGGAAGAATGTGGCGCGGCTTCAGTTCCTGGAGAATGAGTTGGCCAGGGCAACTCAGGGAGACCTTTCCATCTCCAAATACTTCTTAAAGATGAAGAGCTTGTGTGCTGAGCTGTCGGCACTGGATCCTGATGAGCCTATCTCGGAGGAAAAGATGAAAAGGCACATTATCCGCGGCTTGCGGAAGGAGTATGTGGCCTTTGTTATATCTGTTCAAGGGTGGGCTACTCAGCCGTCTCTGCTGGAGCTGGAGAATCTGCATGCCTCACAGGAGAGCTTAGCAAGGCAGATGGCTGGAGTGAACCTGAATCAGGAAGGCAACGAAGCTCTCTTCTCAGGCAAGAAGAAAGGATCAGAAGGGAAGAAGAAGAAGAAGCTGCAGGTCGTTGGTGAGAAGGAGACTTCATCTTCATATCCGCCGGAGAGGAACAATGCTCCTAAGGACTGGAAGAAGAATCTGAAGTGCTACCGGTGTCATCAGCGAGGGCACTTCAAACGGGACTGCAAGGTCAAACTGCAGTCTGGGCATGCTGCGGGAAAGGAGGAAGCTTGCTCGAGAAGTGAAGAAGCAGAATGGGGCAGAGCTTTCATGACGGGCACTTGTGTCCGAGCTTTGTCTGGTGAGGACTTCAACGGCGAGTGGATCGTGAACTCCGGGTGTGGTCATCACTTCACCGGAGACAAATCGAAGTTCACCTCCATGCAGGCTTACTCAGGTAATGAAGCTATTATCACTGCTGATAATACTGTTTATGCAGTAGAGAAAGAGGGGGTCGTGTCTTTGGGTAGTGATCAGGGGCCACTCACGTTAAGGAGTGTGTATCACGTGCCGGGCATGAAGAAAAACCTCTTCTCGGTGACTAATGCGGTGGACGCTGGTTATCACGTTCTGTTTGGGCCAACAAACGTGAGGTTCCTTCGCAACGTATCAGCAGTGAAAGCTGATGTTGCTCATGTAGGGAGGAGGGTGAAGAACTTATTTGTTCTTGCCACCAATTCTTATGTTGATAAGATGAGGGCCAATGATAGCGCTGCTATCTGGCATGAGAGGCTGGGACATGTTGGCATGGACAAGCTGAAGGCTATGGCTAGTAGAAGTTTGGTAAAGGGGTTGCCGGTGTTGTCTTCCTTTGGTGACAGGCATGTTTGCGCGGGCTGTCAATACGGTAAGGCTCATCGCCTTCCGTTTGATAAATCACAAACAAGAAGCAAGAAACCTTTGGAGTGTGTTCATGGCGACCTGATGGGACCGACGGTTACTGCCAGCCTTGGTGGAAGCAAATACATGCTTGTCTTGGTTGATTACTACTCAAGGTATACTTGGGTGTATTTCTTAAAGGAGAAGTCGGAAGCCTTCCGTTTGTTTGTGGAGTTTAAGGAGTTGGTAGAAGGCCGGCTTGGCTTGCGGATTAAGAAGCTTAGAACTGATAACGGGGGAGAATTTATTTCCTCCGAGTTTTCTAACTTCTGCAGGAAGCACGAGATCCAATGAGAGCTTACTTGTGCTCACACTCCACAACAAAGTGGTGTAGCGGAGCGGAAGATCCGTCATTTGACAGAGACCTGCAAATGCTGGCTTCATGCGAAAGATATCCCAAGGTCTTTTTGGGCGGAGGGAATGTCTTGTGCTGCTTATGTTATCAACCGAATGCCACTCAGCCCTATCAACATGAAGACTCCTATTGAGCTGTTGCTGAAGGAGAAGCCAAGTGTGGGACACCTTCAGGTGTTCGGTTCAACTTGCTACGTGCATATACCGGATGCTTCACGGACTAAGCTGGATGTGAAGGCAAGGAAGCTTGTCTTTGTTGGCTACGATGAGCGGAAGAAGGGATGGAAATGCATGGACCCAGTGATGAAGAAATTCGTGGTATCAAGAGACGTTGTCTTTGACAAGTTGACGTCATATGGAGGTGGCTCGGTTGAGCTAACCGGAAGTAGCAAGGTTGATGAAGCATCAGTGGCGACTGCTGATGGCTTGGAAGAGGAGCTTGCTGTTTCACCAGCAGCTCCTGTTGCTTCTAACTCCGATGTTGAGCCTTCTGGCTCAGGAAGCAGGGGGAGCACTGCTCAAGGCTTTCCCCAGGTAGGAGTGGAGCCTAAAGAAGCAACGGAAGCAGTGAGCAAGGATCCAACACTTCGGAGATCGAAGAGGGTGGTTAAGCCACCGGCTCGTTACTGTGATGGGAATGCAGTGAGCTTTGTCTCCTGCTTCTTTGCAGGTCCTCTGGATGAGCGAGAGCCTGCAAACTTCAATGAGGCCACTGGAGTGAAGGAGTGGGAAGATGCCATGAAAGAAGAGATTGATGCTCTGAAGAAGAATGAAACTTGGGATCTTATGCCCAAGGTTGATGACATTACTCCGGTTACTTGCAAGTGGGTGTTCAAGTTGAAGAAGAAGGCTGATGGGAGCATCGATAGGTACAAGGCTCGCCTGGTCGCTAGAGGATTCTCACAGCAGTATGGGGAAGACTATGAGGAGACATTCAGTCCAGTTGCGAAGATGACTTCAGTAAGAGTGGTGATCGCCTTGGCTGCTAGAAAGGGATGGAGGTTATGGCAACTCGATGTGAAGAATGCCTTTCTTTACGGAGAGATTGACAAGGACATCTTCATGGATCAGCCGCTTGGTTTTGTCTCTGGAAAGCATCCGGACTATGTCTGCAAACTCAGGAAGGCTCTCTATGGGTTGAAGCAAGCTCCTAGAGCGTGGTATGGGAAGATTGCAGAATACTTGCAATTCTGTGGATACCTTGCTTCAAACTCAGATTCAAGCTTATTTGTCAAGAAAAAGGGGGAGCTACGAGTCTTGGTCCTGCTGTATGTGGATGACATGATCATCACAGGGAACTCGGAGGGAGAAGTAGCAAGGCTCAGAGCAGAGCTTGCTATACGCTTCGAGATGAAAGACTTGGGAGAGTTGCATCACTTTCTTGGTCTTGAAGTGGAGAGGAAGGAGTGGGGGGTTCTCATTTGCCAGAAAGGGTATGCTGATCGCATTGTGAAGCGGTTCGGCATGGGCGAAGGGAAGAAGTGCTCTACTCCACTGGAACCTGGGTTAAAGCTTCGACGAGATGAGGGAAGGGTTCTTCATGATCCCTCGGTGTTCAGGGCTCTTGTTGGGAGCTTGATTTACTTGACGATTACAAGGCCAGACATTGCTTATGCTGTAGGCCGAGTAAGTCGATATATGGCTGAACCAAGGCAATCTCATCTAGTGGCGGCAAAGGGAATTATGAAGTATGTCAAGATGACTTCTGACATGGGACTCCTCTATGGAAGGGACTCGGAGTTTGCGTTGCTCGGGTACACGGATGCTGACTATGGCGGTGATTCGGATGATCGGAGGTCTACTTCAGGTTATGTGTTCACTTGCGGTTCAGCTGGCATCTCGTGGTGTAGCAAGAAGCAGGACTCAGTGTCGGTTTCAACTACGAAGGTGGAGTATAAGGCTTCGGCCTTGGCTGCTCGGGAAGCCGTTTGGTTGAGGAGGCTTATAGAGGATGTTCATGAGGAAGTGCAAGGGCCTACTTTACTCCGGGGTGACAATGAGAGTTCTCTCAAACGGGTTAACAATCCAGTGTGTCACGCCAGGACCAAGCATATAGAGATTGATCACCATTTCATCAGGGAGAAGGTGTTGGAAGGATCTCTGCTGGTCGGGCATGTTCGGAGTGAAGATAATCTTGCTGACATCTTCACGAAGCCACTGTCAAAGGGGCCCTTTGAACGCTTGTGCAGCTTGCTGGGCTTGGTCACCACTTCCCACTTCAAGGGGGAGTGTTGAAATTTGTGAAGTGGAAGTGGTTGACAGGTCAGGCCGGGCGGCCTGGGCGGACAGGTTTGGCGGACTAGGCGGACTGGGCGGACTGAGATGTGCGGCCTGGCGGTAGGTCTAGTGGGAAGCCAGCTGTCTTCTGAGCGGTTTGTTGCATGGAGTCCGCGGACTGTGCGGCCTGGTATCTCCGGATAGAGAGGCTAGCGGACTGATGCTTTGCTCTGTGGCCGTGGTGCAGTCTTGTGCTGTTAGGCGGGTTGACTCGTGTCCGCGGGTTGCTTGCGGACTGTAATGTCCGCGGTACTGGCAGTTGCGGACTGGGCTTAGAGCTTGGCTGAGGCCTTGTCGGGCTCTGGCGTTACAGCAGGTGCTTTACTGTGGAGGCCTGTGGCGGCCTGGTTTTGGAGTCCGGGTTGGTTGCTGTGTTGGACAGGAGTGCAAGGGGCCTGCGGACTGCTGTCGGTCTGTGCTAAGGTGTTTGGCGGATGAGAGGTTGAGTTCGCCATGCTTGCTTTATTCCTTGGTGGCTTTTGGACTTGGTCACTCTCTATGTGCCAAGACCTTGGTGTCCGCAGTATCCGCCTAGTCCGCTGTGACCGGGCGGACTGTTGCTATCTGCCTTTTGTCGTGGACTTGTGGCGGATTGTGGTGTGAGTCTTGCGGACTGCCTCGGGTTGGTGCGGACAGCCATTGAAGGGGGTTTGTTGTCCTGCAACAGTAGAAGTTTTGCGGGCTGATGCCTTGTCCGCACTGCTTGGGCGGACTGGAGAGGGTTTGCCATTGTTGTCTTGCTCCTGGCGGTTTTCCTTGGTAACCGGATAAGTCCATGCGGACTCGACGGACGGTGTTTTTGCTAACGCGTGGGCTAGGGCGGTGTCGCTATCTCTTGGGCGGTGACCACACTCCTCACCTTGCCTATAAATAGGACCCCCCTGACAGGTCTACAGTAACTAGAGTGAACAGTAAGTTGGGGTTGTGCGAGTGCTGCAGTCTGTGTTTGTCAGTCCGCGCGGACTGTTTCAGTGCTGACGTTTGCTGTGTGCAGGTCGCGCGGGTAGCTTCAAGGAGCCAGGAGTTTGGCTGTGACTTCGGTCAAGTACTTGGAAGTGTGCGGTCTCTGCGGACTCAGCAGGAGGTCGCTCTGCGGCTTGTCAGTTCTGTTTCATCGCCAGCTTCAATAACCTGTCCGCCGGCTTCAGGCGGGTAGGGGTGTTCCTCAGTTCAGGTTCAGCAGGAGACGAATAACGGTGTGTCCGCGCGGCCTCGCAGCTTCGGCGGACTCCGTGGCTATTCGGCGATTTGCAGCTAGTTCGGGCGACCTCAGCGGACTCGGCGACCTCGCGGTCTCGGTGGGCTCGGGTGCTGTCCGCCCGGCTTGTTTTTTGGTGCTTTCTGTTTACAGCTGTTATACTAGCGAAATCATGTCTCGTTATGTATGCATTGCATTGTAAAGAAGTGAATGTTGAATAAACCTGCTTGTGCTTCCATTGTTGTTAGGATTAGCTTTTACCTTTGGTCCTCGGGTTTCCGCTGGTTCAACGTGAGAACTGGGTAGTTCCGAAGATATTGATTTGACGTTTGGGCTATCTTGCTGACCATGTTGAGAAATTTTAACACAGACAGGAGGAGGGGATTGACTTCGACTAGACCTTTGCACCAGTGGCAAGGATCGAGGCAATCAGATTGTTCCTGGCGTATGCTTCGCACAAAGGATTCACAGTCTATCAAATGGATGTGAAATCAGCATTCTTGAATGGAGACCTGAAAGAGGAAGTATACGTCGCTCAACCCCCAGATGCTGATTTTGTAGGGAGTAGGGATGACAGGAAAAGCACTTCTGGGACGTGTCAATTCCTCGGAAGAAGGCTTATCTCATGGAACAGCAAGAAGCAGAATTGTGTAGCAACCTCCACAGCAGAGTCTGAGTACATCTCGGCAGACAGCTGTTTCGCACAACTGCTATGGATCAGAAACCAGTTAGCCGACTACGGCCTTCAGTTCAAGGAAGTACCAATGTACTGCGACTCCTCCAGTGCAATTGCAATTGCCAACAATCCGGTATCGCACAGTAGAACGAAGCATATTGAAGTGCGCTACCACTTCATTCGGGAGCACGTGGAGAACAAGGACATCTTTCTCTGTTATGTCCCCACGGACAAGCAGATTGCTGATATTTTCACAAAGCCCTTAGACGAATCCAAGTTCAGTCTTTTCAAAACTGAATTGGAGATGCTAAACTATGAGGAATGAAGACTACAGAAGCTCCAGGCTCGTGCATCTAGGGGGAGCCTCTGCCAGGAACTCAAGTGTGAGCACAGGTGCTAGAACTGAGGGGGAGCAAGGGGTCAAATGCAACAGACCCAGATTTGCAGAAGCCGAAAAGGGGGAGATTACCCTCTCGGCTAAGGCTAAGGTGGCTCCAAGTTTTCTCTCAAGAAATTGGTATTGGTAATGAATATCTCTCTCAACTCAATTTTAAGTTTATGATTTTCATTCCCATACGCTCTATTCACCTTAGCTTGTAGGGTTTAGGCTTCTTCAAATAGGGGGAGATTATTGGGTATTGTATCCACAACGTACCTAATTTGAAGAAGCCCCTGAACAAGCTAAGGTAAATAGACAATGTATTTGATGAAATCTTTTAAGTTGTGCTTGCATTTTTTCCACGCTAAGTACACACCAATGTCAGGGTGCAGTGGGTCAATATACACGGGTCTGCGTGACGTAATCCCTCGTTGAGCAGATCAGTGTGTTGGCCTACGTGTACTCTCTCTATTGGAGTGTACTTATTTTCAAGTATAGGGTTGTGATAATGCAAGAGCAGACAAGGAGCAAGGATGGGTCAAAGAGCAGCTCATGGGTGGAAAGACGAAAAATCGTCTAAGTGATAATCGACGAGAATCACCAAGTGATTCTCGTCGAATCGTCGAGAATCACTTGTTGATTCTCGCCGAATCTATCCGGCTAAATCAAAGCATGCAAATCTGTCGCTAAGTCAAAATCGTCGAGAATCACTAGTGATTCTCGCCGAATAGTCGAGAATCACTGGATGATTCTCGCCGACTCGTCGAGAATCACCTTCGATTCTCGCCGATTTTGACTTAGGCGAATTTCTGAAGCACGCTGGACCGGATCAAATGTCAAGGCGCTGTTCTGAACCGGTTTTAGGGTTTCTTCTGGTGGGACCCATAACGGTCATAAAGAAGTATTCTATTGTATAAATACTCACGTATTTTTGAACAGTGGGTAGCGATTAAAGGAAGAAATTTAAGAAGAAGAAGCCGAGCCGCCGACGTGACCTAGATCGGAAATCCTTCTCCGCCGCCGTCGTCGCCGCTCGTGCAGTTGATCGTCGTCGTTGATCTTGGTTTCTTCCAGATCTCCCGGCGACAGAAGCTCAGCCAAGCACAGCGTCTTACGTGTCTAACCAGAGATCCTTTGTCTCTTGATTCGTTGATCGGGAAAACCTTCCCCTTCCGAATCGATCGAGACGATCGATCCTAGTGTAACCGTTTGAAGATCTTGCTAGCTTTGCTACGAAGATTGAATCTCCAAAGAACAGCCGCAGCACGTCGTTGTCGCCGCCGATCCTGAGAACCAAGTCGCCGACCTTCTTGCCGCCGCCGGTTTCGGGGAGATTCTCTCCAAGTGAGATCTAGGGTTGTGGACTCTTCGTTGACTTCAAGAACACGTCATCGAACGAAGAGGGACACCTTAGTCTCCATAAGTTGTTTGTATTTCTTATACAATCTATTTTCAATTTCTTTGTAACGGACCGATTGGTCCCTATTTGTAAGGGTTGGGTGCAACCCGTGTTGTGGGAGTGGTGACTCCTACGTGTGGAAGGGTTCTTTCCATTAGTGCAAGGATTGGATTTCAATCCTGTTGGTGAAGTGACCGAGTCGTCCCTGGTTGGGAGATAGATCGAAGGGGGAAAGTGGACGTACCCAAATCGGGGAACCACTATAATTTGCTTGTGTCCTTTCTGTGCTTTGTTGCTTTGTTTTCTTGTGCAGGTACGCCTTTAATTCCGCAAAAACGCTGCAAGACACCTATTCCTCCCTATAGGTGAAGGTAGTTGACACTAAGTGGACTTTCACCGTCTCGCCAAAACTGTCTCGCAAAGATCGTCTCGGCAAGGATGGGTAAGAAGAGAGTTGAGGAAGGCAAGGGGCGTAGCCGCTGCGGGAAGCGGTTCACAGACCATGACTTCCCGCTCGGACGGCTTTTTGAGGAAGATTACCGCGGCTTTGTCCGCGAGTACCTGGGGGAGGGGATCGACTCGCGGCCCCCCAAGGTTGGCGAGTCGATCAACACATATTACCCAGGAGAGCTCGCCTTCCCCGTCTCGCACTTTGAGGCGGGTTTGAAGTTGCCTCTATAGCCTGAGGTAAAACAGGTATTCAAGTACTTCGGCGTCGTCCCGGCGCATTTCAACCCAAACGCTATTTCAGTGTTGATTGCCTTCGCCTGCTACATGCGCCGGGAGTGCATTAGGTTCAGCTTGACGGTCTTCCGCAAGCTCTTTATCTATCACGCCAACGCTGACGACGTCTCGTACTTCATCGGGCAAGGGCTCAAGGTGTGCCAGATGCCCAACAAAATCACCATTGTCTCGCGCGGTTTGTCTTCATCCGTGGCGACCGTGGTTATTTTGGGGGCGTCCTGCTCGTGCCCGTGTCTCCCCCCGAAAGTTTCTATGCCACTCCTCAGGTCAGCAACACGGACAAGCTGCTGTATGATTACTTTGTCGGCAAAAACTTTGAAGTCAATTACTTGCGGCGAGGCCTTGACTCGCTGTCTCCGGCGCTCCCTGGTGAAGGTATTCTCGCTCTCTTGTCTCGCACTATCTCTCACTTCGTTTTTTTTTCCGTCTCTCTATCTTATCACTTTGTTTTGTTTTTTAGGGGAGCGAGTCGTGCCAGTCCACCTGCCTTACAAAATCAATATCCATCCATCCAAGGGACTCGTTCTCGCCAGCGCGATGGCTGAGGCGGCGAGAGAGTCCTTGACTCTTGCCCCACCCCCCGAAGAGGCATGCAGGCGACACGGCCCCCTCCCGCTACAGCCCTCCAAAGAAGATGAAAAAATCTATGGTTGTCTCCCGGGGAAAAAAGAAGACGACCCCGAAGGAGAAGGAGATATTGGGGTCCTTGAGCCCCATTTTTGTGGAGGGGTCATCGTCGCCCCGCTCGCCTCGCCATCAGGCTATCTCGCCTACTCGAGAGACGACACTTCCTAATCAGCCTGCTGCCACCTCCTATCAACCAGCCGCCAGCACCTCTCGCGAAGGCACCTCCTCCAGCCATCCCGCCCCATCCTCCCACATGAACTTAAACTTGGGCCCAGTGGTCCAAGATGTTGCGGGCGTCCCTGTTCTGTTGTGGGGGCGGGACGTCAATCGCGTGTCAATCTCCATTCTCCTTACCCCTTGGAAGGAGCAGGAAGAGCCCACCAGCCATGCTTTCGCCGTGGGGTACGACCTTTATGGTGGTCTTGACGCAGTCTCTCCTGAGAGAGAGTGTACTCGAGATCTCGTCATGAAGTCCTCCCACATCCAGATGTGTGCCTTGGAGTTCTTGCACCGCGCCACACGCCGTCTAATATATATCAACAAAAAATGGTCGGAGAGCGAGGCGAGTCTGGTGGCGGAGCGGGAGAAGTCAGAAGGTCTCGCAAAAAGGCTGCTTGATGCCGAGAGCCTGCTTGCAAAAGCCCAAGGCGGCGTGGTAGAGCCATATCCTTACTTTTTTCCTTCAAAAAGCTTTTAACTGTTAACTAATGACCGGGCGTCTCGCAGGATGTCGAGACGGCGGTGCGGCTGCACTCGCGAGTAGCGGCCCTGAAGGAGGAGGTCAAGGGTTTGAAAGCCCAGAATACTCGCCTTCAGGCCGATGTCGCGTCAACGTCTCCCCGTAAGCCCTTTCGGACACCTCCGCCGCACTACTCTTTTGATGAGGTTGAGGAGCAATGCCGAGAAGCTGGTATCAGGGCAGCGGAGCTAGTCCTGAAGATGATGAAGGACCTAGGGATCGTGAAGGATGACTCGGAAACGGTGACCGTCTGCGACCTGGTTCCGCCGCTCTACGGCGAGGAGAGCGAGGATTCTTCTTCCGGCGAGGAAAACTGACGTGCCAACTCCCAAGATCCAGAATCCCTCTCTCCTCTTCCTTTTGCTGCTGTTTGTAAAACTTAAGACTTATCTTTTTTGAGCCCTATTTTGTGATACATAATGATGATTAAATGTTACATGTTATTTGTTGTTTTGTTCTTTATTACGCGAAATGAATCACTGGTTTGCTTGGGCCTGCGAGATGATGATATCCACCTATTTCGTTGCCTTGCCTTTACCCCTACAGTTTGCTTTACTTTGCTTACTGCGAGACGACCCTCTGATGCGCTTGTGCACTCAAGATGGTGCTACTTCTTGTCTCGCGGTCTTGCCGGAGAGTTGACCCAGGTCGCGAGTCGTCACTTCCTTTGCATTTATGCACGAGATTCAAACGGTGTAACCTTCTCAGCTCGCCTTAGGGTACTCCCGACGCGAGTGTACTTTAGCTGTGTAACCTGCTCACCGATCATTAGAGTGAGTCTTCTGTCTTGCACGAGTGCCCACTTGCCGTAAGCGAGACCATCCTCGTAACTGCCAGCTACGAGTGCCTCCTCTCGCACTGCTTCAAACTTTTGCGTTAGTTTACTTTTCATAAAATTAAGCAGGGATGTTATTTAAAAAGATTTTCCCAAGCATTCTGCCATTGAGTGAGTTCACTGCCCTGCTAGCTTAACGAGAGCCTAAGCAACGGGTCCACTAGGGACCGAGCCGGGATTGAAGTGGTGTAGAATTCCCTAGAGCCTAGACCCATTCCCAAGAATCCAGAACCAAATCTTCTAGAACCAGACCTCTCCCCCAAATGCGAGCCTTCGGACCTGCTAGTTATTGAGAGCCTGCGCAACGGGTTTACCTGGGGCCGAGCCATGCTCAGGTTAGTGCATAACCAAGGACCAAGAACCAGACATCTCCCCCATAGGCGAGCCTTTGGAGCTGCCAGCTAATGGGAGCCTGTGTAGCGGGTCTACCTGGGGCCGAGCCATGCTCGGGGTAGTGCAGAACCAAGGAACAAGAACCAGACCTCTCCCTCACAGACGAGCCTTCAGACCTGCCAGCTAATGAGAGCCTGCGCAGCTGGTCTACCGGGGGCCGAGCCGCGCTCGGGGTAGTGCAGAACCAAGGAATAAGAGCCAGACCTCTCCCACACAGGCGAGCCTTCGGACCTGCGAGCTAATGAAAGCCTGCACAGCGTATCTACCTGGGGCCGAGCCGCACTCGGGGTAGTGCAGAACCAAGGACCAAGAACCAGAACTCTACCCCACAGGCGAGCCTTTGGACCTGATAGCTAATGAGAGCCTGCGCAGCGAGTCTACCTGGGGCCGAGCCGCGCTCTGGGTAGTGCAGAACTAAGGAACAAGAACCAGACCTCTTCCCCACAGGCGAGCCTTCAGACCTGCCATCTAATGGGAGCCTGCGCAGCGGGTCTACCTGGGGCCGAGCTGCGCTTGGGGTAGTGCAGAACCAAGGAACAAGAACCATACCTCTCCCCCACAGGTGAGCCTACGAACCTACCAGCTAATGAGAGCCTGCACAGCGGGTCTACCTAGGGCCGAGCCACGCTCGGGGTAGTTCAGAACCAAGGACCAAGAACCAGACCTCTCCCCCACAGGCGAGCCTTCGGACCTGCCAACTAATCAGAGCCTGTGCAGCGGGTCTAACTGGGGCCGAGCCGCGCTCGGCGTAGTGCAGAACCAAGGACCAAGAACCATACCTCTCCCTCACAGGCGAGCCTTCAAACCTGCCAGCTAATGAGAGCCTGCGCAACAGGTCTACCTGGGGCCAAGCCGTGCTCGGGGTAGTGCAAAACCAAAGACTAAGAACCAGACCTCTCCCCCACAGGCGAGCCTTCAGACCTGCCAGCTAATGGGAGCCTGTGTAGCGGGTCTACCTAGGGCCGAGCCGCGCTCGGGGTAGTGTAGAACCAAAGAACAAGAACCAGACCTCTCCCCCAATGGCGAGCCTTCAGACCTGCTACCTAATGAGAGCCTGCGCAGCGGGTCTACCTGGGGTCGAGCCGCGCTCGGGGTAGTACAGAACCAAGGAACAAGAACCAGACCTCTCCCCCACAGGCGAGCATTCAGACCTGCCAGCTAATGAGAGACTGTGCAGCGGGTCTACCTGGGGCCGAGCCGCGCTTGGGGTAGTGCAGAACCAAGGACCAAGAACCGAACCTCTCGCCCACAGGCGAGCCGTCGGACCTGCCAGCTAATGAGAGCCTGCGCAACGGGTCTACCTGGGGCCGATCCGCGCTCGGGGTAGTGCAGAACTAAGGACCAAGAACCGAACCTCTCCCCCACAGGCGAGACTTCAGACCTGCCAGCTAATGGGAGCCTGCTCAGCGGGTCTACCTGGGCCCGAGCCGTGCTCGGGGTAGTGCAGAACCAAGGACCAAGAACCGAACCTCTCCACCACAAGCGAGCCTTCGGAACTGCCAGCTAATGAGAGCCTGCGTAGTGGGTCTACCTGGGGCCGAGCCGCGCTCGGGGTAGTGCAAAAGCGATCATCTTCCTGTCGTTAAAATTTCGTGGTAGATAATGACAAGAAGTAATTTGAGAAATTTATTATAATGAACTTGATTTGAATATACAACTTTTGTCTTCCCTTCTCATGGATAGAATCGCTTCAAGTCATCGCCACTCCATGTGTGGCTCATGGTCCTACCCTCTACATCCTGGAGGTAGTAACCTCTTATTTTCAGGACCTTCTCAACAATATAAGGCCCCTCCCCACTTGGGTTGAGCTTGCCCACAGGAGCGGACCTCCCCACAGCATCAACTTTCTTTAGCACCAGATCTCCTTCTGCAAATTGTTTGATCCTGATATGCTTGTCGAAGTATCTTGCCATTCGCCGTTTGACCTCTTCCTGCTTGATAGCCGCTACGTCGCGTAGCTCTTCCACCATGTCTAGTGAGAGGCATAAGCCTCCTTCATTTTCTAGCCTCCAAGCCTCGTCTTCATCACCCGTAGCCACAACTCGTGGGGATCGGACCTCAAATTCCACAGGCAGGACCACCTCACACCCATGGGAAAGTTTGAAGGGGGTCTCGCCGGTGGCCGTGTTCAGGGTTGTCCGCAAGGCCCACAAAACTGAGGGGAACTGTTCCACCCAACTCCCCCTCAAGTTCTCCACCTTTTTCTTAAGCAGGTTCACGATACTTTTGTTAGCCGCCTACACCTGGCCGTTGCTCCTAGGGTGGTGGACGGAGGCAAACCTGAGGTCGATGCCCAGCTGGGTGCAGAAACTTATGAAATCCTCACTTGCAAATGAGGACCATTGTCCGTGACAATGGCCTGAGGCAGCCCATGCCTGCAGATGATCTCTCCCCAAACGAAGTTCCTGATGACTTAGGAGATGACTTTGTCCAGCTTCTTAACCTCCAGCCACTTTGAAAAGTAGTTGATCATAACCAGGAGGAACCTTCTTTGCCCACTAGCTGGGGGGAAGGCCCAACTAAATCCATCCCCCAGATAGCGAACGACCACGGTGTTGTGATGCTTCAGAGCCTTTAAGCTGCCTGGAGCTGGAGGGGGGCGTAGAGCTGGCATTTTTGGCACCTCCTCGCAAACTCTGCAGCATCCTTTCTTGGGGTGGGCCAGAAGTACCCTTGCCTGACCACCCATGCCTCCAACATCCTACCTCCAGAATGTAACAACCCCATCCGTTCATATGATATATTCTAGAAGGTCCGGCCGGGGCCCCACAGGATATAACACAAAACAGTCGGTGAAGGTACAGGATGATACCAGAGTAGCGCATCGCACCTATCACAAAGCATTCTAGCGGAAGCCTAGACTACAACTGGAACTCCTCATGAATGTCCAAACATAAAACTCCACATTTTATACAGTATAGGAATGTATTACAACATATACAAAGAGTTGACCTTATGGCCTTACATGGCTTTCACACAGTGGCCTAAAACAGCTTGGCGCGCAGGCCGGCCACAATAAAAGAAAACACACAAAAGAACACAACTAGCCTTCGAGGGCTAGCAGCAGTAGCAGCACCAGCAGGAACATCAACCTCTATGCGTCCCGCTCGGCTCTCCAGCACCTGTGCAAGGACAATCCACCCACCGGTGGCAAACAAAAGCAACGGTCAGCGTTCAGCTGACCAAATTATAACGACCCTACCCCTCCTCTCGGGGTAGCGATATTCTTCCCTGCAGGCATATCATATCACAGGTATAGCTATCATCAAAAGGTGCTTTCACGCACACAAGCGATCACAACCGTTCGCCGCCCGGCCCAACGGTCCGTGCACTCAGGGCACATTCTTGGTGTTCTGGCAACCTCTTGCCCACCACCGTATCAGGGTTATCACCCAACGGTAAATCTCTTGAGCATTTCCTCCATGGCGTGCAGCCGGAGTTAGTCTTCCTACACCGGGATGGCCCGTAGCCCCCCATTGTGTCATGGCGCTCAGGCCGAAGACTCTTGCTATGCGCTCCAACAGACCGCACTTTTTGGTCTCACGTCAGACGGACATAGCGCAGGTCGGATCCTCCACCCCCCGTTGCTCAAATCGCCTTGCCTTCTCCGAGTACAGCGTACTCATGGCTATATCAAAGGCGCGGGTAGGTCTCACCGATCCTGTTCTTGGCATTCAAGCCTGGGTATTTCACTATACCCATTTCCTCACAGCAACAGCGGGTCTTTCCTGGGCACACCAGTACTTCCTCTGACTCTCTCCACAGGTGGACACCGCACAAGCACAAATGTCAGGGGTCTTTCCTGGGCACACCAGTACTTCCTGTGACTCGCTTCACAGGTGGACACCCTATGACATCAAGCATCACAAAAGGGCCTTTCCTGGTCCCACCAGTACTTCCTGTTCCTCATTCACAGGTTGGACCCAAAACCATCACATGACTATTTTTCTGGGCTACCACCCCAGTACTTCCTACTACTCCTTTTCGCAGGCATAACCCGTAGACTCCTTACACTACACGTTTATCACGGAATCTTCTCTGGTTCGTATGCAACATCACCAATCCAGACTAACCTGTCCAGATGGGCTTCACACAGCATGCCTATTCCGTACTCCATTTCCGGATCTATATGCTAACAAAAGGGGATTTCAAGCATCCACCCAAAGATTCCCAAAATCAGCCACCTCTTGGTGGGGGAAATCACAAGATATGCCAAAAAGGAAGCCTTCACATGGCTAGGAAGAAGAGTCGTTACCCTTGACGATCGCTTCGGTGCCATGGACTCCAAGCTAGCTTGCAAGACTCGCAAGAGCGTTTCCTCCGCAACGCTGGCTTCGGATCTCTTGTCGGTAAACCGCAGCACCACCACCAGCAGCCCCCTTTCCTTCTTCCTCCTCCTTTATCTCTCTCTTTCTCTCTCTTGAAGAAAGATGAAGGCCAAAGTAAAATGATTAATCCTTCTCTGATTTCGGCCTTAAAGGAAAAAGAGGAAGAGGCTTCAGCCTTTGGATCCAGACTGAAGGAATGGACGGCCACGATTCTGCCAAAAACACAAATTTTGACCCGACACGGCCTCGAACACGGCCGTGTGCCAGGCCGTGTGCCTCAAGCGGTGGTCAACCGACTTATCCAAACCAGTGACACGCCCACGGGACACGCCCGTGTCATGGGCCGTGTCACCAACACGCCTTCAGCCACGCCCGTGTCTGTGGCCGTGTACCTGGGGAAAAAAAATCCCGAATCATCCCGAGACTTCACACGGCCTGTGACACGCCCGTGTCCCAGGCCGTGTGCCCAGACACGACACAAAGACACGCCCTGTCGAAACCTTCGGCGGGCTGAGTTCGTCGCCTGATTTGACACGCCCTGTGACACGCCCTGTGACACGCCCGTGTCACAGGCCGTGTTCAACACTCAACACTCACTTCTCGACACTCGACGATCGTCGAGTAAAAATCGTCGAGCATGCGACACGGCCTTGGACACGCCCGTGTCCTGGGCCGTGTGCCTCCCTCTCGACGCATCGTCGAGAGAAAAAATCGTCGAGACAAAGCCCAATCGTCGACATAACCTCGACACGCCCTGCGACACGCCCGTGTCGCAGGCCGTGTCACCTGACACGCCCTGGGACACGCCCGTGTCCCAGGCCGTGTCACCCAAAAATGCCTGTTTCAGAACTTTGGGCTGTTACAATCCTCCCCTCCTACAAGAAATTTCGTCCTCGAAATTTAGAGACAGGAAAGCAACAGAAACCAGCAAGAAAATGTTACAACATATAAAATTTTATGTTACATCACTCTCGCTACAGATTACACAAACAGCTCCGGGAACTCCGCTCGCATGGTCTGCTCGCGTTCCCATATCAGCTCTTCACGGCCGCAGTTGTCCCATCGGACTTTTACCATACCGACCGTCTTTTTCCGCAACTGTTTCTCGGCTCGATCTTCGATCTGAATGGGTCTAACTCTCGTCGTTAGCCCATACTCCACCGGCACCCGATCATCCGCGATCACTTGAGCTGGATCTTTCACGGCCTTCCGAAGCACCGAGATGTGAAAGACATCATGTAACCCACCCAAGTCCGCCGATAGAGCTAGCCGATAAGCCGCTTCGCCAATTCGCTCAACCACTTCAAAAGGACCCAAATATCTTGGACTCAACTTTTTCAATCGTCGAATCCTGGAGACACCTTTGAATGGCTTGATCTTCAAGTAGACCCAATCGCCAACCGCAAATTCGACGTTCCGGTGCTTGGCGTTGTAGTACTTCGCTTGTCGATCTTGAGCAATAAGCAATCTCTCTCGAATAGTCCGAATGGTTGAGTTTACGTCATCCACCTCATTTGGTTTAACAACCCGAGCTTCACCCGCTTCTACCCAAGCCAAGGGAGTACGACACTTCCTTCCGTATAGGGCTTCATATGGTGCCATCCCAATACTTGCCTGGTAGCTGTTATTATATGCAAACTCTACCATATAGAGATGATCTTCCCATCTCTTTCCAAAGTCAAGGGCGCACATTCGGAGCATGTCCTCCATTGTTCTGTTGGTACGTTCAGTTTGGCCATCCGTTTGGGGATGAAAGGCCGTACTGAAAGTCAATTTCGTGCCCAACAGTCGGTGAACTAGCTTCCAATCATTTGACGTGAACCGCCCATCTCGATCACTTACGATGCTCCGAGGAACACCGTGAAGCCGCACAATCTGATCAACATATATCTTTGCCAAACTTTCAACCGAATCATCCCGCTTGTTCGGGAGAAAGTGTGCTACTTTTGTTAGCCGGTCAACTATCACCCAAATGGAATCATTTCCTCGCTGCGATCTTGGCAATCCATGCACAAAATCCATGGAAATGTCATCAAATTTCCACACTGGGATCGGCAGTGACTTCAAATAACCGCCCGGCTTTTGGCATTCTGCCTTCACCATCGCACATGTTTGGCATTTGGATACATAAAGGGCAACATCTTTCTTGAGCCCTGGCCACCAGAAAAGCTTCTTCATATCGTTGAACATCTTTGTGCTCCCGGGGTGAATGGAATACTTGGTATAATGCGCTTCATACATCAGTTCTTCCCTCAGTTTCCCCACATTTGGGACGCACAAACGACCCTCTTTTCGCAAAAGACCGTCGTTCCAGGTGAATTTGCATTCTGGTCCTTCATTCACATAGCGCAAGAGATCGTCATCCAACTCCGTTGCCCGTCGAACTCGGTCCGCAAGGTCACATTGCACTTCGGTCCAGTTCAAACATGCAATGGCAGTGGAATTCTTATCAACACAATAGATCTCCAATGCCTCCAACTCCTGGATAAGACGTTCATCATGCCTTTGTAACCAATTTGCTCTAGCCGGAACTCGCCGACTCAAGGCATCCGCGACAACATTCCCTTTCCCGGGTGTATAGTGAATCTCGAAAGTGTAGTCCCCAAGGAACTCCAACCACCTTCGTTGTCGCATGTTCAAATCTTTCTGCTCCAAAAGATACTTTAGGCTCTTATGATCGGTATAGATCTCCACCTTCACGCCATAAAGGTAGTGTCGCCACAACTTGAGTGCAAAAATCACCGCCGCTAATTCCAAATCATGGACGGGATAGTTTCGTTCGTGCACCTTCAGCTGACGTGAGCCATAAGCAATCACCCTTCCGCTTTGCAGAAGAACGCAGCCTAAGCCGCTCCCTGAGGCATCACTATAAATTACAAATCCATCGGTTCCACATGGCGAAGACAACACTGGTGCCGTGGTCAACCGAACCTTCAGCTCTTCAAAAGCTCGTGCGCACTCTGGCTTCCAAACGAACTTCTGATCTTTTCGCGTCAGTGTGGTTAGTGGCAAAGCGATCCGCGAGAAGTTTTCCACAAATCTTCTATAGTAGCCCGCAAGTCCAAGGAAACTCCTGACTTCGGCTACGGAAGACAACATTGGCCAATTTTGTATGGCTCTTATCTTCGCCGGATCCACTGCAATGCCCGCTCCACTCACCACATGGCCCAAAAATGCCACTGACGATAGCCAAAACTCGCACTTTGAGAACTTGGCATATAGCTGATTTTGCCTCAACGTGTTCAACACCAACCGCAAGTGAATCTCATGCTCAGCTTTGGACTTCGAGTATACCAGGATATCATCAATGAACACTATCACAAACAGATCCAGGTACTCACGAAAAATACGGTGCATCAAATCCATAAACACCGAGGGCGCATTGCACAGTCCAAATGGCATGACTGTGAACTCATAGTGCCCATAACGCGTTCCAAATGCGGTTTTGGGAATGTCACCTTCCCGAATTCTTAACTGGTAATAACCAGACTTCAGGTCCAACTTCGAATAGACGGTAGATCCCACTAGCTGATCGAATAACTCATCAATCCGAGGTATAGGATACTTATTCTTCTCGGTCAGCTTATTCAATTCACGGTAATCGATACACAACCGTAACCCACCATCTTTCTTCTTTACAAAAAGCACAGGCGCGCTCCAAGGTGACATACTTGGGCGGATATAGCCTTGGTATAGCATTTCTTGTAGTTGAACCTTCAACTCAGCCATCTCTTTAGGCGCAACGCGATATGGCGAGCGGGCCACGGGTTTCGCACCTGGCACAAACTCGATTGTGAAGTCAATCTCCCGCTGGGGTGGTAGCCCAGGGAGATCCGTGGGAAACACATCTGTAAATTCTGCCACAATCGGAACCTCGCACAAAGTGGCCTTAGGCTCAACAGCCTGAATTAGTGCAAAGTAACACTCCGCACCCTTCCGAACAGCTTTGACTACCTGGAGTGCAGACATCAACGTCCCGCCGACTCCTCGCATACCCGCGAACTTGGTCTCCTGTTCGGTATTCTGGCCCAACGTGATTTCTTTGGACTGGCAATCAATCATAGCATGCTGCTCCGCAAGCCAATCCATCCCAAAAATCACATCGAATTCCGATATTGGCAAAACAATTGCGGTTAAACAAAAATCCCGACTTCCTAACTGAACCGCCACATCGCAAGCTTGATCCGCAAGCATCCAACAACCATTCGGCAACACCACTCTGACGCTATCTGTCTTTGCACGACTGGGTATCCCAAGCCACGTAAGAAACTCACTAGACAGAAAAGAATGCGATGCACCTGTATCAAACAGTGCTCGCGCCAGCGTGTCCCGAATCATCACAAAGCCTATGACAAACATGTCACACACACAAACCACAAACATAGGCGTACGAAGCAAAGCATACAAACAATAGCATATGCAAAACTAACTCATACCTGTGACAACGTCACTCTGCTTGATGGCCTCTTGCAGGCCAAGATTGTAGACCCGGGGTTGCGCCTGCGAGGCAGAGGAATCCACCACCGCCTTTCCTTTCTCCGCATAAGATGCTCTCGCCTTCTTTTCACTCTTTGGCGGCATCCGACAATCTCGCGCAATATGCCCCATCCTACCACAATTGAAGCAGGTACGAGTGTCTGGCTTGGAGGTTGCCCCTGATGTTGCTCCCGTTGCAACTGATGAAGGAGCTTGTCCACTAGGCTTGGACTTCTTACCCCATCTCTTCTTATAAAATGATTTTCCCGATCGGGGCGCCTTCCACTCTGGTTGCGTCACAGCCAAAGCTCTCTTCCCTTGCACCCTCTTCATATCCTTTTCCAACGCGGTCGCAGTGTCAACCAACGCTTGGAAACCTTGGTTCACAGAACTGGACACAAGGAACCTCAACTCGTCCCTCAGTCCTTCATAGAACCGATTAGTCTTCCTCTGCTCATCAGCAAAAATCGAACCCGCATACCGCCCCAAGCGAGTAAACTCATGCAGGTACGCGTCAACACTGCCATCACCTTGAGTCAACCGTTGGAATTCATTTTCCATGGCTATCCGTTGAGCCACAAGAAGGTGCTTCGCAAGGAAAAGTCGGGAGAATTCTTCCATCGACACTTGGGTTAACGGACGACCCGCCAAATGATGCAACTCCATCTCATCCCACCATAACCGAGCTTCTCCTTCAAGCAAGAAGGTGGCTAAGGTAACTTTCTGATGCTCCGCCGTTCCTATCACCGTCATCACTCGCTTGACGCGCGATAACCAATCCTCAGCCTGCGTCGGGGTTCCCACTCCCGAGAACGTAGGCGGATGGAAGCTCATAAATCGCGTTAGCTGCTTCTCAGACGCTCGAGGAACCACATCCATAACAGGTTCAGGCCTTGCCACCACCTGTTCTGGCCTTACAGCCGCTTGTTCCTGCCTAAGTGGCTGACCTTGGATCATGGTAAATAATGCCTCCGCAACTAAACACACATGTTCCTCAGACGGTGGAGGTGTAGGCACCGTGGCTGGTGCCGTACTTTCAGCAGAACGCTGGGGCTCAGACAGCCCAGCTCCACTCCGTGTCACCTAAAGGTGGACAAGACACACACATTAGCGGTCATACCCAAGCAAATAACACAAAATAGGAACACACAGGTTCCTCAAATATACAAAAATGCATCCCTATCATGGACATTCAGGAGTTCATTCGAAGACTTTGGTGTGCACAAACACGTGCTCGCCACCCCACAAAAGAAGTCGACCACGACTTCGAGAGGGAAAGACCAAGACAACCGATACCAAAAATGTAACAACCCCATCTGTTCATATAATATATTCTAGAAGGTCCGGCCGGGGCCCCACAGGATATAACACAAAACAGTCGGTGAAGGTACAGGATGATACCAGAGTAGCGCATCGCACCTATCACAAAGCATTCTAGCGGAAGCCTAGACTACAACTGGAACTCCTCATGAATGTCCAAACATAAAACTCCACATTTTATACAGTATAGGAATGTATTACAACATATACAAAGAGTTGGCCTTATGGCCTTACATGGCTTTCACACAGTGGCCTAAAACAGCTTGGCGCGCAGGCCGGCCACAATAAAAGAAAACACACAAAAGAACACAACTAGCCTTTGAGGGCTAGCAGTAGCAGCAGCAACACCAGCAGGAACATCAACCTCTATGTGTCCCGCTCGGCTCTCCAGCACCTGTGCAAGGACAATCCACCCACCGGTGGCAAACAAAAGCAACGGTCAGCGTTCAGCTGACCAAATTATAACGACCCTACCCCTCCTCTCGGGGCAGCGGTATTCTTCCCTGCAGGCATATCATATCACAGGTATAGCTATCATCAAAAGGTGCTTTCACGCACACAAGCCATCACAACCGTTCGCCGCCCGGCCCAACGGTCCGTGCACTCAGGGCACATTCTTGGTGTTCTGACAACCTCTTGCCCACCACCGTATCAGGGTTATCACCCAACGGTAAATCTCTTGAGCATTTCCTCCATGGCGTGCAGCCGGAGTTAGTCTTCCTACACCGGGATGGCCCGTAGCCCCCCATTATGTCATGGCGTGCAGGCCGAAGACTCTTGCTATGCGCTCCAACAGACCGCACTTTTTGGTCTCACGTCAGACGGACATAGCGCAGGTCGGATCCTCCACCCCCCGTTGCTCAAATCGCCTTGCCTTCTCCGAGTACAGCGTACTCATGGCTATATCAAAGGCGCGGGTAGGTCTCACCGATCCTGTTCTTGGCATTCAAGCCTGGGTATTTCACTATACCCATTTCCTCACAGCAACAGCGGGTCTTTCCTGGGCACACCAGTACTTCCTGTGACTCTCTCCACAGGTGGACACCGCACAAGCACAAATGTCAGGGGTCTTTCCTGGGCACACCAGTACTTCCTGTGACTCGCTTCATAGGTGGACACCCTATGACATCAAGCATCACAAAAGGGACTTTCCTGGTCCCACCAGTACTTCCTGTGCCTCATTCACAGGTTGGACCCAAAACCATCACATGGTTATTTTCCTGGGCTACCACCCCAGTACTTCCTGCTACTCCTTTTCACAGGCATAACCCGTAGACTCCTTACACTACACGTTTATCACGGAGTCTTCTCCGGTTCGTATGCAACATCACCAATCCAGACTAACCTGTCCAGATGGGCTTCACACAACATGCCTATTCCGTACTCCATTTCCGGATCTATATGCTAACAAAAGGGGATTTCAAGCATCCACCCAAAGATTCCCAAAATCAGCCACCTCTTGGTGGGGGAAATCACAAGATATGCCAAAAAGGAAGCCTTCACATGGCTAGGAAGAAGAGTCATTACCCTTGACGATCGCTTCGGTGCCATGGACTCCAAGCTAGCTTGCAAGACTCGCAAGAGCGTTTCCTCCGCAACGCTGGCTTCGGATCTCTTGTCGGTAAACCGCAGCACCACCAGCAGCAGCCCCCTTTCCTTCTTCCTCCTCCTTTCTCTCTCTCTTTCTCTCTCTTGAAGAAAGATGAAGGCCAAAGTAAAATGATTAATCCTTCTCTGATTTCGACCTTGAAGGAAAAAGAGGAAGAGGCTTCAGCCTTTGGATCCAGACTGAAGGAATGGACGGCCACGATTTTGCCCAAAACACAAATTTTGACCCGACACGGCCTCGAACACGGCCGTGTGCCAGGCCGTGTGCCTCAAGCGGTGGTCAACCGACTTATCCAAACCAGTGACACGCCCACGGGACACGCCCGTGTCATGGGCCGTGTCACCAACACGCCTTCAGCCACGCCCGTGTCTGTGGTCGTGTACCTGGGGAAAAAAAATCCCAAATCATCCCGAGACTTCACACGGCCTGTGACACGCCCGTGTCCCAGGACGTGTGCCCAGACACGGTACAAAGATACGCCCTGTCGAAACCTTCGGCGGGCTGAGTTCGTCGCCTGATTTGACACGCCCTGTGACACGCCCTGTGACACGCCCGTGTCACAGGCCGTGTTCAACACTCAACACTCACTTCTCGACACTCGACGATCGTCGAGTAAAAATCGTCGAGCATGCGACACGGCCTTGGACACGCCCGTGTCCTGGGCCGTGTGCCTCCCTCTCGACGCATCGTCGAGAGAAAAAATCGTCGAGACAAAGCCCAATCGTCGACATAACCTCGACACGCCCTGCGACATGCCCGTGTCACAGGCCGTGTCACCTGACACGCCCTGGGACACGCCCGTGTCCCAGGCCGTGTCACCCAAAAATGCCTGTTTCAGAACTTTGGGCTGTTACACAGAATGGCTTCCGCATCCCCCGAGTGCACCTCCTCCAGAATTCACCGGGTCTCCTCTTCGGTCATACATCGTGCTAGAAGGCCCGAAAGCATCTTCCGATGCAAGCTCCCTTCATGCATGAGATAATGGGCCGCCTTGAGCCGAAAGCTCTTTGCCTCTTTGATCCCCTCAGGGAGGTCGCCTGTGATGAAGAAGGTCATGAAGGGATCCACCCATGAGGGTCATCGATCTACTTCCATGAGCTCCCCTTCCTCGATTGCTGGACGGAACAAATCAGTCAAGGTTCCTCCTCCCCGAGGTTCGAACTTAGCCAAATGATCGGCAGCAATACTTTCTTCTCTTGGAATGTGTTGGATGGAGAAAGTACGGAACCCCCCGATGATCGCTCTCACCTTGGACAAGTACCTCACAAGGGTGGGTTCCCGAGCTTCGAACTCCCTTCGGATCTGCGATGCTACCACCAACGAGTCTATGAAAGCCTCCACATCCTAGATCTCAAGCTCCTTCGCCAAACGAAGGCCGGCTATCACAGCCTCGTACTCCTCCTGGTTGTTAGTTGTAGGAAAGTGCAAGACCACCGCCTGCTCTATGGTGACCCCTTGAAGACTTGTCAATACCACCCCTGCTCCGAGGGAGTGCTTTCCCGAGGCTCCATCAACCGTCATCTTTCATGTCTCCTGCGGCCGCGACTCCTCGGTACCGACCTCCACAACGTAGTCTGACAAGAAGCCGGCCACTACTTGTGCCTTGTTGGAGAGCCTTGGTACGAACAAGATATCAAATTCACTCAACTCGATAGACTACTTGGCCAGTCTACACAGTGCTCCACTCCTTCAAAAATCTTACGGAGGGGATGGTCTGTCAACACACTGATGGAGTGTGCTTGGAAATATGGTCGGAGCTTCCTGAACAAAATGTTCAAGGCGTATTCTAGCTTTTCTAAGATAGGGTAGCGAAGCTCCGCCTTCTTTAGGATTCTGCTAACATAGTAGATCGGCAGCTGCTTCCTCCCCTCCTCCCTAACTAGGATAGAGCTCACCGCCTCTGCTCCTACTCAGAGATACAAGGTCAGGTCCTCCCCCTCCTTCGGGCTTTGAAGTAGAGGAGCCAGGGAGAGCTGCCTCTTTAGCCCTTGGAAAGCTTCTTCACATTCAGCAGTCCACTCGAACCGTTGGTTACCCCGTAGCACTTTGAAGAAAGATGAGCATTTCTCTCCCGACCTAGAGAGGAATCTACTTAGGCCGATCAGCTTGCTTGTCATGCGCTGGACCTCCTTAGCATTGCGTGGTGACTCTAGCTCTAGGATGGCTTTCACCTTATTCGGGTTGCGTTCTATCCCCTCGGGGGGTCAGAAGATGCCCGAGGAACTTCCCACGGCTTGCCCCAAAAATACACTTTAAGTGGTTTAGCCTCATTTTGAACTTCCGCAAGGTGGCGAACATCTCCTCCAGATCACGAAGGTGCGAGTCCACACCCTTACTTTTAACCATAAGGTCATCAACATACACCTCCAGGTTCCTCCCCCTTTGGCCTTGGAAAACTCGATCCATTATGCGTTGGTATGTTTCCCCTGCATTTTTCAACCCAAAGGGCATCATTTTATAACAGAAGCATCCCTCCCTTGTGATGAAGGAGACGTCCTTGACGTCGGGAGGGTGCATTCAGATCTGGTGGTAACCTGAAAAAGCATCCAAAAAACTCATAATTGAAAAACCAACGGCTGAATCAACCAACATGTCTATTTGAGGCAGGTGGTAGCAATACTTGAGGCGTGATTTATTTAAAAGAGAAACGTCAATACACATGCGTCATCCCCCCCCCCCCCCCCCCCCCCCCCCCCCCCCCCCCCACCCATTCACCATTACAACGTTGGAGACCCAGTGTAACACCCCCATCCGTCGCATGGCATATAACAGAAGGTCCAGCTGTAACCCGACGCCATATACCACAGACGGTCAAAAGGGTTACAAAATGCATAATCAAACCAAACAATTAAGACTACTCGTCCTACACAGAGCATTCTAGCGGAAGTTTTTAAAGTTGAAAGAACCCAAACTCAAATCCATTAATATGAATGTCCACAGCTACAACAACAGGAAAGAAATCCCAAATACACAGAAACGGATACATGGCCTTATGGCCTTACAAAATGTTCACTTAATAAGGAGTGTTTTACATACATCGGCTCGCAGGCCGGCCATACATGATAAATATAAAAACAGCTATTCTACAGCCTTCTAGGGCCAGCACAGCAGCATGGGCTCCAGCCCGCTATTTGGCGCTCGGCTCCACAGCACTTGCAAGCACATTCCACCGCACGGTGACAAATAAAGCAACGGTCAGCTAAAAGCCGACCAAATTATAACGACCCCGCCCCTTTCTCGGGACGGCGGTGCTCTTTCCCTGCATAACATTAGCCCAATAATATATATAGCGCAATTATAATTCGCCACAGGTGTAGGCTCGCATGGCCAAACACCCCGTGTACTCAGGGCACATTCACGGTGAATCTGGTCAATTACGTGGCTTCACCACCACCCCGAGGATGGCAACAACATGTGAGCATTTAGCCTTTCTGACCACCGTCTAAGGCTCCGACTATGCCAACGGCCAGTCCCCGTCTTCGGGTCTCTCGCACCGAACCACATAGCCTAGGTCCAATTCCACTTGCCCGTTGCTCACGCCGCATATACACTTTAAGTCCTATGCACGGGCCAAGCATCTCTCAGATCCCAAATTTTCCAAAACAATCTCATAACCCAGTTATGATCAAGGCCGGTTCCCAGACCGCCAAGTTAGCAGAACAACGATTCCGCTCAGTTTTTCGGGTGCACCTTGAAGCTAGCCTTCAAGGATCCCTGCTTAAATCTACCGCGTAGAAACCGTAAAAAAACCCAAAGCACGGAGTCTTCTCCGGCAAAACCACATCAAATGCAATATCACCGATCCAGACAAAACACGTCCGGGTAGGCTTCACACACAATGCCTATGCCCGTACTTACGATTCCGGGCTCTATATGCAACACAAGGGGGACTATTCACATCAACCCCAAGGAATACCACGCACTCACCGCACACTCGCGGGAGCGGGATTCCCCATGCAAAAAGAAAGAGCTTCAAACGCTCGAGTTGAGAATCGTTACCCTTGTAGTTCGTTTTCGCGCCACGGAAAAACTACGCGGTTAGAACTCTTCGCAACGACCTTCCCTCCACGGATCCGCTCTCCGATTTCAAAATGGTGCTCCGATGCTCCACCGGAGGCCGGAAACCTCCTTCTTCTTCCTCTTCTCTCTCACTTTGGAAGGAGAAGGCTTTGGAGAGGAAATGAGGAATTATCCCCCTATTCCCGGCCTTAAGTGAGCAGGGATTCATCTGAGCCGTCAGATCCAAACTAAAGAAAACGAACGGCTCGGATCTGCACGAAATTCCCCAGACCTGGGCCGAACACGGCTTGGCACACGACCGTGTCCCAGGCCGTGTGCCTCGATCCAGGCACGATCGTCGATTGGAGAAATGCACACGGGTCAAGACACGCCCGTGTCTCACCTGACACGCCCGTGTCGGGTTCCTCGACATGCCCGTGTTCGTGGGCGTGTCCTGCATAACTGCCACGGCAACGGACACGACCCAACTGCATACGGGTATGGACACGGGTTGGCACATGCCCGTGTCGGATGACACGCCCTAGTCATCCGGCCGTGTCCTTCTTGGGATGGAAACGGCCAGAAAAATCACCAGCCAGACACGGCCTTGGAACGCTAGTGTCTGAGGCCGTGTACCCCTAAAAAGCACCAAAACCCATTTTTTAGCGACCGACTCGCACACAATTTTTGGGGCGTTACAAATCTCCCCCACTTAAGGAATTTCGTCCGGAAATTAAGCAAAGGTACACGAACTCTAAAAGATACCTGAGTGGAATAACTCGGGGTATTCCTCCAACATAGCTTGCCCTTGCTCCCAATAAAGCTACTCACGTCCGCAATTCTTCCAACAGACTTTAATCATTCGGACCTCCTTGTTGCGGAGTCGTTTGACTGCAACGTCTTCAATTCGTACTGGCCTGACCCTTGTTGTTAACTCACAATCAACCAGTACCCGATTTTCCGCAGCGATCTGCGAAGGCTCTTGCACTGCCTTACGCAACACCGATATGTGGAATACGTCATGCAGCCCACTCAACTCTGTCGACAGCTTCAATCTATACGCCGCCTCGCCAACACGCTCCAGGATTTCAAATGGTCCAAGGTATCTCGGACTCAACTTCTTCAAGCGTCGAACCCGTGATACACCCTTGAACGGCTTGATTTTTAGATATATCATGTCTCCAACGTTGAACTTCACTTTTCTATGTTTGGCGTTATAATACTTCGACTGTATATCCTGAGCAATCTTTAGCCTTTCCTGAATTGTTCGTATCATTGAAGTGTCATCTTCCACCGCTTGACGTTTATACAACTTCGATTCGCCTGCCTCCAACCAAGACAACGGCGTACGACACTTCCTCCCATACAAGGCTTCAAAAGACGCCATTCCAATGCTTGCCTGAAAGCTGTTGTTGTATGCAAACTCCACCATGTACAAGTGATCCTCCCAATTCTTCCCGAAATCTAGGACACACATGCGAAGCATGTCCTCCATAGTCCTGTTGACTCTCTCGGTTTGGCCATCTGTCTGCGGGTAAAAGACTGTGCTGAACTTTAACTTAGTACCCAACAGACCATGCACCAACCTCCAGTCATTCGACGTGAAGAGTCCATCTCGATCACTAACAATACTGCGGGGCACACCATGCAATCGTACAATGTTATCCACGTAGAGTTTGGCTAACTTCTCCACTGGATCTTCCTTTCTAACTGGAATAAAGTGCGACACCTTTGTCAACCTATCTACAACCACCCAAATGGCGTCGTTTCCCTTTTGCGACTTCGGCAAACCGTGAACAAAATCCATATATATGCCGTCAAACTTCCACTTTGGGATAGGAAGGGATTTCAAGAAACCTCCGGGCTTCTGGCATTCCGCCTTCACCAATGCACATGTACGACACTTGGCCACATAAAGTGCCACATCCTTCTTCAAACCCGGCCACCAGAATAATTTCTTTATGTCTCTATACATTTTCGTGCTTCCCGGGTGGATTGAGTACTTGGTATGATGAGCCTCATACATCAACTCCTCCCGAATATTATCCGCACTAGGAACGCATAGACGACTGTCCTTCCTCAGCAACCCATCTTCAACAGCAAACTGGGAATTTGACCCATCCAAAGATTCTTCCATTATCCGCTTCATGCTGCCGTCCTTATCCAAAGCCCGCCGAACTCTAACAGCTAGGCCACACTGCACCTCTGTCCAAAACAATTTCTCCTCAGCACTAGACTGTCTATCGACACAAGATATCTCCAATGCCTCCAACTCTTGGACCAATCTCTCATCATGAACTGCCAACCAGTTGGCTTGTGCGGGAATCTTACGACTCAACGCATCCGCCACTGCATTTCCCTTCCCAGGCACATAATGTATCTTGAAGGTGTAGTCCCCTAAGAACTCCATCCACCTCCGCTGCCTCATGTTCAGATCCTTTTGGTACAGCAGGTACTTCAAACTCTTATGATCGGTGTAAATATCAACCTTCACACCGTACAGATAGTGCCTCCACAGCTTTAGAGCAAATATAACGGCCGCTAACTCTAAGTCGTGGACCGGATAATTCCTCTCGTGAACCTTCAGTTGTCGTGATCCATAAGCTATCACTATCCCATGCTGTAGCAGAACACTGCCCAAGCTACTTCTCGAAGCATCACTATAGATCTCGAACCCGTCGGTTCCACTTGGCGAACAAAAAATAGGCGTTGTGGTCAACCGCCTCTTCAACTCCTCAAAAGCCTGTTTGCACTCTGGAGACCACACAGACTTCTGATCATTTCTTGTCAACGTCGTGAGTGGTAGTGCTATCCGCGAGAAGTTCTCTACGAAGCGCCTGTAGTAGCCAGCAAGCCCCAGAAAACTCCGGACTTCTGCCACCGTAGTCAAAGTAGGCCACTCTCGTATCGCCACTATCTTCGCTGGATCTACGGCTATCCCTTCTCCACTGACAACATGACCAAGGAACGCTATAGAGGATAACCAGAATTTACACTTGGAGAACTTTGCATACAACTGACTTTTCCTCAATATCTCCAACACCATGTGTAAATGCTTGTAGTGGTCCTCCTCGCACCGCGAATACACCAGAATATCATCGATGAATACTATCACGAAACGATCCAGGTATTCTCTGAACGTCCTATTCATCAGATCCATAAACACGGATGGCGCATTTGTCAATCCAAACGGCATGAACGTGAACTCGTAATGCCCAAACCGAGTACTGAATGCTGTCTTTGGGATGTCGCTCTCCCTTATCCCCAACTGATAATATCCGGACTTCAAATCTAACTTCGAATATACTGTTGACCCAACCAACTGATCAAACAGATCATCAATCCTGGGAATAGGATACTTGTTCTTCTCCGTAAGCTTGTTCAATTCCCGATAGTCAATACAAAGCCGCAAGCTCCCATCTTTCTTCTTGACAAAGAGAACTGGTGCGCTCCAAGGAGACGAACTTGGACGCACATAACCTTGCTCTACCAACTCTTGCAGTTGCACCTTCAACTCTGTCATTTCTCTCGGGGCTATCCGATAGGGGGACCGTGACACCGGTTTGGCACCCGGTACCAGCTCTATAGTAAAGTCTATCTCCCGCTGAGGAGGGGCTCCTGGGAGATCATCTGGAAACACATCAGGATACTCGGACACAACTGGGATGTTGTCCAAACTAGGTTTAGGCGTCGAAGTCTGCACTAAAGTGACGTACAATTCTGCCCCAGACCGAACTGCCTTGACCACCTGAAGGGCCGACATCAGAACTTTCCCTGACCCCTTCATGCCCGCAAAAGTAGTCTCCCGATCAGTGTCCATACCCAACTTGACTTCTTTACGGTTGCAATCTATGCATGCACTCTGCTCCGAGAGTCAATCCATACCGAAGATTACGTCGAACTCCACTAAGGGTAGAAACCAACGCCCGCAAGACAAACTCCCGGTCTCCAATTCAAATCTTCACAGCACAAATCCTATCCACACGCATTGAGCACCCATTAGGCAACAACACATCCAACTTGTTTTCTGCCACCGAGAACGGAACTCCGATGCGCGATATGAATTTTTCAGACAAGAAGGAATGTGATGCTCCCGTATCGAAAAGGGCTCTCGCCGGAAACCCAAAGATTAACACAAAGCCTAGCACTAACAAACGTAAGCCAACAAATACGAAGGTAACAATTATAAAAGCTAAATCACTGTAATTTAGCTCATACCTGTCACCACGTCTGCTTGCTTTCTGGCCTCCTAGTGGCCCCGGCTGTACACAACAGACTTCCTCTCGGAATTTGCACGTCCGCTCCAACACTCACGGGCAAAATGCCCCGTCTTCCCGCAGTTATAACAAGCACCTGAGGTTCGACCTGTAATTTCCCTTGGAGCACCAAAAGTGGGGGCTGGACCCGAAGTCCTAGCCTTCTTATACCACCTACGATATCCAGACTTTGAGGTAGCTGACATTTTGAACTCTGTTTTCTTGGCACTAGAGTCCTCAACCGCTCCTGACGTAGGTTCCTTAGTCTTCAGAGCACCATCTCGACAAGCTTGGAAAAATTTCCCTTTCTTGCCACAAGTATGACAGTTGAAAGTAACCTTGCTAGTCGATGATCTATCCTTCTGCTTCAGCGTTCTACGAGATGCACCCCTCCTAGGACTTGTAGAGTTCGATACCCTACTTACCGGTATCTGGTGAATTTTTCTCATATCTCCTTCCAAAGATCTAACCGACTCTACCAAGGCTCGGAATCCTAATAGTTTTGGTCCTAGAAGCAGAATTCGCAGTTCATCACGCAGACCACTATAGAATCTATCAACTATAGACCGCTGATGTGGAATTTTATAGTTTTAAAATGTATCCAAACTATAATCTCAAATAGGCAAGTGTACCTATCGAAATATAGTATAGGAAATATCGTATTAGACTCGGGGCTTGTTGAGTACTTATAATCACACAAATTGATATTATTTTATCGGAATATAAATTGAAGGTAAATTAAAACTAAAGCTAGAAAACAAACGAAAAGATAGCACTTGATCTAGAATCCCATTGGATTAAAATGACCCTTCATAAACATAAATTACGCAATACTCTTAAATTTCTCACTCGACCGTGGAGGTTCCTACATTACAAAAGCGTCTCTCTCGAGCTCATGCTTTTGACTAACCTTAGGTTGATCGATTAAGACCTCTCGGCCAGTCGAAACCCCTAAGCTTGCATTAGGCGGTGAACCACTCTATTGGATTTGACTCCAATCCGGAGGATTTATGTCGTCCTCTCTCGAGGAGTACATGCAACTCCTTTTATCTTTGAGTGATCTACTCGTATCCGCAACCTCTCGGTCATTTAAGATACGGATCTTGGATCGAAAAACATATCCGCGAAATATGAATTCGACGAAATATAAATCAAAGATAAATCGTAAGCGAGCAAAATTAAGAACAAGACATTTGATAAAGAAAAGAAGAGTTTATTTTATTTCAAGCTTCATCATGATCAAGTACTTATGGAAATTTAGCTACTAATAATTGAAAAGTACATTCTATCACTATGAAATAAAAGAGTACAATTGCATGAAAAGAAAAATCTAAACTATATTGCAAATAAAATAAAATTGCATAAAATAAAACTAACTCTAAAGATATCCCGAAAATAAGCCACCCAACCCGATTTTCAACCCCAATGGTGGACTCCTCTCATCATTCCCCCTTGGCCATTATTTATAGGAAAAAAGAAAGGATGAAAGACACATGAAAGGTTGGAAGGCCAAGGGTAAGAGGAGGAAAATAAAGTGGTAATAATAATTAAATATTAATGAAATATATGAAAAAACAACCAAATTAAATGGGGGAGTTTCATAGTTTATAAAGAGGAGATGAATAGTGGACATAAATACTAAAATTAAGATGGAGTTGAAACATCAAATATTTATCAAATATTTAAGAGGAGGTAAATGGAGGGAGGATATAATGAAGAGGAATATAAAGGTGGTGGTTTCATGGAATAAAGAGGAGCTAGCGGTTTCATGGAGAAATGAAGAGGGGAAGTAAACAGTTATATTAATAATAATAATAATAATAATAATAATAATAATAATAATAAAGTGCAAGTATTTAACTGTGGAGGTTTTTAGAAAGAGAAATGGGTGGTGATGTAGGTTGTATGATGAGATGGGGACTTTGACATGAAAAGGTGATGACGATGGCGTTGTGCATGGGAATGATGAAAATAGTTGAATGTCGAAGACTTGCTTGGCACCGGTCATTTTGAGAGTTGGCGATGATGGCATGACAGCATAAATGCATAATAATATATTTGTCATGAGCTTGCATGAAGAAGAGTTGAATGGGTAGTTGCGACGTGAACGCTTGATCGGCTTGAACGAGTGCAGCGAGACTTTGACTTGGTTTCATGTAGACTGCATGAATTGCTCGGCCAACTTTGATAAATATTTCTTTTGCAAACGTTGGGAGCGCGACCACGTCAATAAACCTACAAAAATAAATATATATTAAATTATTAAACTAAAATATAAAATAAAGATTTATAAATGAAAATATATAAATTATTATTAATTTTATATTAATTATTAAACAAAAATAAATACTAAAAATAGTTATAAATCCTACAAAAATAAATAAAACTAAAATTATTTAACATATATTAAAAAGATATAATTTATTAACTAGAATAAATAAAATATGATTAATTAAAACTAAAAATTAAACTAAATATTATAGTAAAAATACGGGTAAATATTACTTATCAAATACCCCCATACTTAAGCTTTTGCTATTCCATGGCAAAACTATGAGAAGTACTTATAAGATATTAATATAATTTTTAAATCAAACTAAAATTTTATTAAATCAAAAGAAAGTTAAAAATAAAATTTTAGGGATTCAAAATTTAAGTCGTAAAATATGAAAGTAGAATGTGAAGAGCTAAATATTTAGCAAAGTTTTCTCTAAAAAATTAATTAGAACTCAAAATTAAGTATTTAGCAAACAAAGTTAGATTAAAAATTATTAACACTTTTTCACTAAAAAGAAACTTAAAGGAAAATTTAAACTACTACTTATGCTCTCTTAAAATTTTAATTTAATTCTAAAACAATAATATTGGTTATTGGGTTGGAAAAAGGAAAAAGGAAATTGAAGAGATCTTGGGGGTGATGAATTTTATCCTCTCACCCCACACAAATTTTTTTTTGATGTTTTTTTTTCTCTTCAAACAAAATTACTTATGAGTAATGAATTTTATCCTCTTACTCTTTTTTTTGGTGCATATGTTTACCAAGAAATACTTTATTCCCATGACATATGATCTAACCAAAAGGGAAAAATTACATATGTGTACCAGGGGATAATGAATTTTATCCTCTTATCCCCGTGACATATGATCTAACAAGAAAAATTTAAAACAAGGGAAGGCTAAATAATATTTAGATTAAATTACAATAATTAGAGAGCAAGTATAGTAAATTAAAATTTCCTAAGAATCTTAAAGCAAAAAGTGAAGATAATTAAAATCTAAGAATTGTTAATTTAAATACCACAAAGTTGAAACTAATTACAATAAAAGAGAAAAAGGGCTAAATAGATTTCTCCAAATAAATTTGCTTCATAAATTTATTTCTTAAAATCAAATCACCTAAAAATTAAATTTAACTAACTTTGATGAAATAGAAAATTAGAAAATCAAAAATTATAGAAATTCTTATAAATTAACTCAAAATAAATTTCTGAAAAGTCACAAAAATTTAAGCATGGGTTTATTATATATTTTTTTCTTTTTTTCTTTTTTCCATTTTTTATATTAAAAAGAAAAAATTTAATTTTTAAAGATTTTTCTATTACTTTTTTTAAATTTTTAAAGATTTTTTTTCATTTTTTTCGATAAAAATAATAAATAAGAATCCACCCTCATACTTAAAAATAAACATTGTCCCCAATGTTTATAAATCAAGCAGAAGGGGAAAAAATAATTAGTGAAAATTTTAAGAAAAATTCATAAAAATTAAAAGATAAGCAAGGGGTGTCTCCCAAGAGCGCTTTTCTTTTTCCCATCTTTAAGCTAGACGGTTCGGGTTAGGAGAAAGGAAAATAAAAATTGAAATGAACGGGTAACTCCCTTAATTCTCGCTTTGGCGAAGATGCCAAAGTCGCACGCCCGGGTACTCCTCCGCTTGCCTCTTGATTTTCCTTCTTGCAGTTGACTTGAAAATTTAGATTCAAATCACCTATGCATACCTGAGGTGATTTGAATCTTTCTAGATGAGCGGCAAATGGGTCGGGGACAATATTTGATTGCAACGGCTCATCTTCTTCCTGAAACTTGTTAGGGAAAGAATAATCAAAAAGAAGTGCGTCAGAAAAATCTTCGCAAGGAGGAGACTCTTGCGAAGTTATAAGATTAGGCTCGGGTTGTTTATTTTCTAAAATTAATTTTTTGTCCGAAAATTTATTTAAAATAAAATCATCGGAAGCATCATGTTCATAAATTTGCGCTGCTAGAAAATCATAAATTGTGCAAGGAGATTCATTAATAGGAGGAAAATGGGGAGTAGTAGGAGGAGAAACATATTCTTCATCTACTCCGTCCAGCGCATCCATACACCTAACGAGCTCTTGAAATAAAAGTTGCTGTTCTTCTTCGGTATAAACAACTACTGGGGTACATGAGAAGTCATGTTCCTCATTAGCAACAGTATCCGAAGGAGAAGAATCACTAAACGTAAGAAAATTTTCATCCAAATTTTGGGGGGAGGAATCATATTGCAAATGAGAGGATTCCCCAAAATTAAGAGAGAAAGCTTGCGGTGCGGAAGAAGAACAACAAAAATTTGGATCCAAATAATTATTCTCATAACTCGGGAAACCTTCCGGTTGATCTTGCGACCAAGAGAAGTTTTCATCCGAGTTGGAAGAATAATTATTCACATCAAAATAATTATTCGCATTATCACTTGAAAAATTATTTTCATGAAAATAGGAAAAATTAGAAAAATTATTTTCATAAAAATTTGAATTATCATAAAAGTGAGAAGAATTATTATCATAATTACTATCAAAATTATTTTCATAAGAATGATTTTTATAATAATTATAATGATAACAAAACTCACTTGGATGAGAACCGTGACAATAAAAACAAACAGATTGACGCTTTTTTGTGGCTTTTAAAATATCGAATTGATTTTGAAGCTGGGCAATTTTAGCAGCCAATTGAGATAACATAGTTTTTAATAAAGGAAAATAAACACAACCCGTACCTAATAGAAAGGAATTTAAAAAAAAATGAAAAAGAGAATTGGGGTTAGAGAAAGAGAGTGATAAAAGTAATACAATTTGCGCCTTCAAAATATCAACAAAATGTCCCCGGCAACGGCGCCAAAAACTTGATGTGGAATTTTATAGTTTTAAAATGTATCCAAACTATAATCTCAAATAGGCAAGTGTACCTATCGAAATATAGTATTGGAAATATCGTATTAGACTCGGGGCTTGTTGAGTACTTATACTCACACAAATTGATATTATTTTATCGGAATATAAATTGAAGATAAATTAAAACTAAAGCTAGAAAACAAACGAAAAGATAGCACTTGATCTAGAATCCCATTGGATTAAAATGACCCTTCATAAACATAAATTACGCAAGACTCTTAAATTTCTCACTCGACCGTGGAGGTTCCTACATTACAAAAGCGTCTCTCTCGAGCTCATGCTTTTGACTAACCTTAGGTTGATCGATTAAGACCTCTCGGCCAGTCGAAACCCCTAAGCTTGCATTAGGCGGTGAACCACTCTATTGGATTTGACTCCAATTCGGAGGATTTATGTCGTCCTCTCTCGAGGAGTACATGCAACTCCTTTTATCTTTGAGTGATCTACTCGTATCCGCAACCTCTCGGTCATTTAAGATACGGATCTTGGATCGAAAAACATATCCGCGAAATATGAATTCGACGAAATATAAATCAAAGATAAATCGTAAGCGAGCAAAATTAAGAACAAGACATTTGATAAAGAAAAGAAGAGTTTATTTTATTCCAAGCTTCATCATGATCAAGTACTTATGGAAATTTAGCTACTAATAATTGAAAAGTACATTCTATCACTATGAAATAAAAGAGTACAATTGCATGAAAAGAAAAATCTAAACTATATTGCAAATAAAATAAAATTGCATAAAATAAAACTAACTCTAAAGATATCCCGAAAATAAGCCACCCAACCCGATTTTCAACCCCAATGGTGGACTCCTCTCATCATTCCCCCTTGGCCATTATTTATAGGAAAAAAGAAAGGATGAAAGACACATGAAAGGTTGGAAGGCCAAGGGTAAGAGGAGGAAAATAAAGTGGTAATAATAATTAAATATTAATGAAATATATGAAAAAAAAACCAAATTAAATGGGGGAGTTTCATAGTTTATAAAGAGGAGATGAATAGTGGACATAAATACTAAAATTAAGATGGAGTTGAAACATCAAATATTTATCAAATATTTAAGAGGAGGTAAATGGAGGGAGGATATAATGAAGAAGAATATAAAGGTGGTGGTTTCATGGAATAAAGAGGAGCTAGTGGTTTCATGGAGAAATGAAGAGGGGAAGTAAACGGTTATATTAATAATAATAATAATAATAATAATAAAGTGCAAGTATTTAACTGTGGAGGTTTTTAGAAAGAGAAATGGGTGGTGATGTAGGTTGTATGATGAGATGGTGACATGAAAAGGTGACGACGATGGCGTTGTGCATGGGAATGATGAAAATAGTTGAATGTCGAAGACTTGCTTGGCACCAGTCATTTTGAGAGTTGCCGATGATGGCATGGCAGCATAAATGCATAATAATATATTTGTCATGAGCTTGCATGAAGAAGAGCTGAATGGGTAGTTGCGACGTGAACGCTTGATCGGCTTGAACGAGTGCAGCGAGACTTTGACTTGGTTTCATGTAGACTGCATGAATTGCTCGGCCAACTTTGATAAATATTTCTTTTGCAAACGTTGGGAGCGCGACCACGTCAATAAACCTACAAAAATAAATATATATTAAATTATTAAACTAAAATATAAAATAAAGATTTATAAATGAAAATATATAAATTATTATTAATTTTATATTAATTATTAAACAAAAATAAATACTAAAAATAGTTATAAATCCTACAAAAATAAATAAAACTAAAATTATTTAACATATATTAAAAAGATATAATTTATTAACTAGAATAAATAAAATATGATTAATTAAAACTAAAAATTAAACTAAATATTATAGTAAAAATACGGGTAAATATTACTTATCAACCGCTCGTTCTCCAACTCAAAGCATGGGTAGCGGCTTATCAAAATAAATGCTTGCAAATACTCATCAATCGAGTGCGTACCCTGCACCAAGCACATGTTCAACGGCTGACCTGATGGCCTTCTAACTGGCACTTGATCCAACACACCACCCGACATTGAAGTCATCTCGGGGACAAAAGGTTGCACATTGCTTCCTTGCTGTGCACTAATCATAGCGAGCACCAATTCAACAATCCTTCTTATGGTTTCAAACGATGGAGGGGTCTCAAGTACGCCACTGGGTGCGCTATAATCCTTAGAAACCAGGTGTTCTGTCGGCTCTAGGCCACTCCCGGTCACCTATAGTCATACAAAACCCCAATAAGTGACCATACAAAATTGCAAAAAGCAATTATAGGAACACGCAGGTTCCTCAAAACAAGTGTATTTTCCATTCCTAAGTGGACATTCATGGGTTCTTTTGATGTTATAACGATGACGCACATGTGTGCTCACCACCCCTTAAAAGAATTCGCCCACGAATTCATTTAAGCCTGACCGTAACCAGAAGTCTGATACCAAATTGTAACACCGCCATCTGTCGCATGACATATAACAGAAGGTCCAGCTGGAACCCGACGCCATATACCACAGACAGTCGAAAGGGTTACTAAATGCATAATCAAACCAACCAATTAAGACTACCCGTCCTACACAGAGCATTCTAGCGGAAGTTTTTAAAGTTGAAAGAACCCAAACTCAAATCCATTAATATGAATGTCCACAGCTACAACAACAGGAAAGAAATCCCAAATACACAGAAACGGATACATGGCCTTATGGCCTTACAAAATGTTCACTTAATAAGGAGTGTTTTACATACATCGGCTCGCAGGCCGGCCATACATGATAAATAAAAAACAGCTATTCTACGGCCTTCTAGGGCCAGCACAGCAGCATGGGCTCCAACCCGCTATTTGGCGCTCGGCTCCGCAGCACCTGCAAGCACATTCCACCGCACGGTGGCAAACAAAGCAACGGTCAGCTAAAAGCCGACCAAATTATAACGACCCCGCCCCTTTCTCGGGACGGCGGTGCTCTTTCCCTGTATAACATTAGCCCAATAATATATATAGCGCAATTATAATTCGCCACAGGTGTAGGCTCGCACGGCCAAACACCCCGTGCACTCAGGGCACATTCACGGTGAATCCGGTCAATTCCGTGGCTTCACCACCACCCCAGGATGGCAACAACATGTGAGCATTTAGCCTTTCTGACCACCGTCTAAGGCTCTGACTATGCCAACGGCCAGTCCCCGTCTTCGGGTCTCTCGCACCGAACCACATAGCCTAGGTCCAATTCCACTTGCCCGTTGCTCACGCCGCATATACACTTTAAGTCCTATGCGCGGGCCAAGCTTCTCTCGGATCCCAAATTTTCCAAAACAATCTCATAACCCAGTTATGATCAAGGCCGGTTCCCAGACCGCCAAGTTAGCAGAACAACGATTCCGCTCAGTTTTCCGGGTGCACCTTGAAGCTAGCCTTCAAGGATCCCTGCTGCAATCTACCGCGTAGAAACCCGAAAAAAAACCCAAAGCACGGAGTCTTCTCCGACAAAACCACATCAAATGCAACATCACCGATCCAGACAAAACACGTCCGGGTAGGCTTCACACACAATGCCTATGCCCGTACTTATGATTCCGGGCTCTATATGGAACACAAGGGGGACTATTCACATCAACCCTAAGGAATACCACGCACTCTCCGCACACTCGCGGGAGCGGGATTCCCCATGCAGAAAGAAAGAGCTTCAAACGCTCGAGTTGAGAATCGTTACCCTTGTAGTTCGTTTTGGCGCCACGGAAAAACTACGCGGTTAGAACTCTTCGCAACGACCTTCCCTCCACGGATCCGCTCTCCGATTTCGAAACGGTGCTCCGATGCTCCGCCGGCGGCCGAAAACCTCCTTCTTCTTCCTCTTCTCTCTCACTTTGGAAGGAGAAGGCTTTGGAGAGGAAATGAGGAATTATCCCCCTATTCCCGGCCTTAAGTGAGCAGGGATTCATCTGAGCCGTCGGTGTTAAATTTTCTCAACGTGGTCAGCAAGATAGCCCAAACACCAAATTAATATCTTCGGAACTATCCAGTTCGCACGCTGAACCTGCGGAAAACCCAAGGACTAGAGGTTTCACCCAACAACACAATGGAAGCACAAGAAGGTCTTATTATGCATTCACTTCTTTACAATCCGAGGCATACATAGCGAGACATGATTTCGCTAGTATTACAGCTGTAAACAGAAAGAACCAAAAAACAAGCCGGGCGGACAGAACCCGGAGTCCGCCGAGACCGTTGAGGTCGCCGAGGTCGCCGAAGCCGCCCGAACTATACTGCAATCCGCCGAATACCACGGAGTCCGCCGAAGCCGCGAAGCCGCGCGGACACACCGTTATTCGCCTCCTGCTGAACCCGAACTGAGGAACACCCCTACCCGCCTGAAGCCGGCGGACAGGTTATTGAAGCTGGCAAAGTTGAAACAGAACTGACAAGCCGCAGAGCGACCTCCTGCTGAGTCCGCAGAGACCGCACACTTCCAAGCACTGACCGAAGTCAAAGCCAAGCTCCTGGCTCCTTGAAGTTATCCGCGCGACCTGCACACAACAAACCGTCAGCCTGAAACAATCCGCGCGGACTGGAAAACACAGACCGCAGCACTTCGCCCAACCCAATTTACTGTTCACTCACGTTACTTCGGTTACTGTAGATGTGCCAGGGGGGTCCTATTTATAGGCCAGGTGAGGAGTGTGGTCACCGCCCAAGAGATAGCGACACCGCCCCAGTCCGCGCGAACACAAACCACCGTCCGCTCAGTCCGCGAGGACTTAGCCGGTCACCAAGGAAAAACCTCCAGGAGCAAGGCAACCATTGACGAACCCGCTCCAATCCGCCTGTGCTAAGCGGACAAGGCATCAGCCCGCAAAGCACCAACCACTGCAGGACAGCAACCCCCTTCAATGGTTGTCCGCACCAACCCGAGGCAGTCCGCAAGACCCACACCTCAATCCGCCACAAGTCCACGACCAAAGGCAGCTAGCAACAGACCGCCCGGTCACAGCGGACTCGGCGGATACGGCGGACACCATGAAGTTGGCACAAGGTGTGACCAAGCCCAAAACCATCAAGGAAAAAGGCGAGCATGGCGGACACAAGTTCTCGTCCGCCAAACACCCTAGCACAGACCGCCACCAGTCCGCGAGCACCTCGCACTTGTCCAACGCAGTAGCATCCTCCCGGACTCAAAACATCAGTCCGCCAACCGGTCTCCACAGCAAGACCTGCTGTAACACCAGAACTTGACAAGGCCTCAGCCAAGCTCAAGGCTCAGTCCGCAACAGCCAAAACCACGGACACGCCAGTCCGCAAGGCTTCCCGCGAACTCGAACCAACCCGCCAACAGCGCAAGCTTGCACCCGCGGCCACTGAGCAATGCACCAGTCCGCAAGCCTCTCTATCCGCAGATACCAGGCGGCACCAAAACGCGGACTCCATGCAACAACCCGCTCAACACAGCCGGCTTCCACCAGACTTTTCACCAGGCCGCAAACCGCAGTCCGCCCAGTCCGCCAAAGCTGTCCGCCACAGGCCGCGCGGCCTGTCTCGTCACCCACTTCCACTTCACAAATTTCAACACTCCCCCTTGAAGTGAGAAGTGGTGACCAAGCCCAGCAAGCTGCGCAAGCGTTCAAAAGGCCCCTTCGACAGTGGCTTCGTGAAGATGTCAGCAAGATTATCTTCACTCCGAACATGCCCGACCAACAGAGATCCTTCCAACACCTTCTCCCTGATGAAATGGTGATCAATCTCTATATGCTTGGTCCTGGCGTGACACACTGGATTGTTAACCAGTTTGAGAGCACTCTCATTGTCACCTCGGAGTAAAGTAGGCCCTTGCACTTCTTCATGGACATCCTCTATAAGTCTCCTCAACCAAACGACTTCCCGAGCAGCCAAGGCCGAAGCCTTATACTCCGCCTCCGTGGTTGAAACCGATACGGAGTCCTGCTTCTTGCTACACCACGAGATGCTAGCTGAACCACAAGTGAACACATAACCTGAAGTAGACCTTCGATCATCCGAATCACCGCCATAGTCAGCATCCGTGTACCCGAGCAACGCAAACTCCGCATCCCTTCCATAGAGGAGTCTCATATCAGAAGTCACCTTGACATACTTCAGAATCTCCTTTGCCGCCACTAGATGAGAATTCCTTGGTTCAGCCATATATCGACTTACACGGCCAACAGCATAAGCTATATCCGGCCTTGTAATCGTCAGATAGATCAAGCTCCCAACAAGAGCCCTGAACACCAAGGGATCATTAAGCACCCTTCCCTCATCTCGTCGAAGCTTTAGCCCAGGTTCCAGTGGAGTAGAGCACTTCTTCCCTTCGCCCATTCCAAACCGCTTCACAATACGATCAGCATATCCCTTCTGGCTAATGAGAATCCCGCACTCCTTCCTCTCCACTTCCAGACCGAGAAAGTGATGCAACTCTCCCAAGTCCTTCATCTCGAAGCGTATAGCAAGATCAGCCCTGAGCCTTGCTACTTCCTCCTCCGAATTCCCTGTGATGATCATGTCATCCACATACAGTAGGACCAAGACCCTTAGCTCTCCCTTCTTCTTGACGAACAAGCTAGAATCCGAGTTAGAAGCAAAGTATCCACAGAATTGCAGGTACTCTGCAATCTTCCCATACCACGCTCTAGGATCTTGCTTCAACCCGTAGAGAGCCTTCCTGAGTTTACAGACATAGTCCGGATGCTTCTCAGAGACAAAACCAAGCGGCTAATCCATGAAGATATCCTTGTCAATCTCTCCGTAAAGAAAGGCATTCTTTACATCGAGTTGCCACAACCTCCATCCCTTGCTAGCAGCCAAGGCAATCACCACTCTTACAGATGTCATCTTCGCAACTGGACTGAATGTCTCCTCATAGTCTTCTCCATACTACTGTGAGAATCCTCTAGCGACCAGGCGAGCCTTGAAACGATCAATGCTCCCATCAGCCTTCTTCTTCAACTTATACACCCACTTGCAAGTAACCGGAGTAATGTCATCAACCTTGGGCACAAGATCCCAGGTTTCATTCTTTTTCAGAGCATCAATCTCTTCCTTCATGGCACCTTCCCACTCCTTCACTCCAGTGGCCTCATTGAAGTTTGCAGGCTCTCACTCATCCAGAGGACCTGCAAAGAAGCAGGATACAAAGCTCACTGCATTCCCTTCACAGTACCGAGCCGGTGGCTTAACCACCCTCTTCGATCTCCGAAGACATGGCTCCTTGCTCACGGCTTCCGTTGCTTCTTCAGGCTCCACTCCTACCTGGGGCAAGCATTGAGCAGTGCTCCCCCTGCTTCCTGAGCTAGAAGGCTCAGCCTCGGAGTTCGAAGCAACAAGAGCTGCTGGTGAAATAGCAAGCTCCTCTTCCAAGCCTTCAGCAGCCACCACCGGTGCTTCATCAACCTTGCTACTTCCGGTTAGCTCCACCGAGCCACCTCCATATGACGTCAGCTCGTCAAAGACAACGTCTCTTGACACCACGAACTTCTTCGTCACAGGGTCCATGCATTTCCATCCCTTCTTCCGCTCATCGTAGCCAACAAAGACAAGTTTCCTTGCCTTCGCATCCAGCTTTGTCCGTGAAGCATCCGGGACATGCACATAGCAAGTTGAACCGAACACCCGAAGGTGTCCAACACTCGGCTTCTCCTTCAGCAACAGCTCAATAGGAGTCTTCATGTTGATAAGGCTGAGTGGCATCCGGTTGATAACATAAGCAGCACAAGACATTCCCTCCGCCCAAAAGGACCTTGGAATATCTTTCGCATGAAGCCAGCATTTGCAGGTTTCCGTCAAATGACGGATCTTCCGCTCCGCTACCCCATTTTGTTGTGGAGTGTGGGCACAAGTAAGCTCCCGTTGGATCCCGTGCTTCCTGCAGAAGTTAGAAAACTCGGAGGAAACAAATTCACCCCCGTTATCAGTTCTAAGCTTCTTAATCCGCAAGCCAAGCCGGCCTTCTACCAACTCCTTGAACTCCACGAATAAATGGAAGGCTTCCGACTTCTCCTTTAAGAAGTACACCCAAGTATACCTTGAGTAGTCATCAACCAAGACAAGCATGTATTTGCTTCCACCAAGGCTGGCAGTAACCATCGGTCCCATCAGGTCGCCATGAATACACTCCAATGGTTTCTTGCTCCTTGTTTGTGATTTATCAAATGGAAGGCGATGTGCCTTACCATATTGACAGCCCGCACAAACATGCCCATCACCAAAGGAGGACAACATCGGCAACCCCCTCATCAGACTTCTACTAGCCATTGCCTTCAGCTTGTCCATGCCAACATGCCCCAGCCTCTCATGCCAGATAGCCGCACTATCATTGGCCCTCATTCTATCAACATAGGCACTGGTGGAAAGAACAAACAAGTTCTTCACCCTCCTCCCAACATGAGCAACATCAGCCTTCACCGCTGATACGTTGCGAAGGAACCTCACGTCTGTTGGCCCAAACAGAACGTGATACCCAGCGTCCACCGGGTTGGTCACCGAGAAGAGGTTCTTCTTCATGCCCGGTACGTGATACACACTGCTTAACGTGAGTGGCCCCTGATCACTACCCAAAGACACGACCCCCTCCTTCTCTACTGCATAAACAGTATTATCAGCAGTGATAATAGCTTCATTACCTGAGTAAGCCTGCATGGAGGTGAACTTCGATTTGTCTCCGGTGAGGTGATGACCACACCCGGAGTCGATGATCCACTCGCTGTTGAAGTCCTCAGCAGATAAGGCCCGGACACAAGTGCCCGTCAAGAAAGCTCCTCCCCATTCTGCTTCTTCACTTCTCGAGCAAGCTTCCTCCTTTCCCGCAGCATGCCCAGGCTGCAGTTTGACCTTGCAGTCCCGCTTGAAGTGCCCTCGTTGATGACACCGGTAGCACTTCAGATTCTTCTTCCAGTCCTTAGGAGCATTGCTCCTCTCCGGCGGATACGAAGTTGAAGTCTCCTTCTCACCAGCGGCCTGCACCTTCTTCTTCTTCTTCCCTTCCCATCCCTTCTTCTTGCCTGAGAAGAGAGCTTCGCTGCCTTCCTGATACAGGTTCACTCCAGCCATCTGCCTTGCTAAGCTTTCCTGCGAGGCAAGCAGATTCTCCAGCTCCAGCAGCGACGGCTGAGTAGCCCACCCCTGAACAGATGTGACAAAGGCCACATACTCCTTCCGCAAGCCGCGGATAATGTGCCTCTTCATCTTTGCCTCAGAGATAGGCTCATCAGGATCCAGTGCCGACAGCTCAGCACACAAGCTCTTCATCTTTAAGAAGTATTTGGAGATGGAAAGGTCTCCCTGAGTTGCCCTGGCCAACTCATTCTCCAGGAACTGCAGCCGCGCCACATTCTTCCTATTGAACAACTCATCAATGGTTGTCCAAATATCAGCAGCCGACTCACATCCAATTATGTGATCAAACAGTTCCGGAGAGACAGCTCTCTTCAGAACGAACTCTGCCTTAGCATTAGTTCTTCTCCAGAGCCTTACCTGCTCAGCAGTACCGAAAGCAACAGTAACTTCCTGTCTATCGTCTCCACCGACGACATCCCACAGCTCCTCGCCTAGAAGATAACTCTTCATGCACGACTTCCACTTCTTGAAGTTAGTCGGCGTTAAGAGTTCAATGCCAAGACCTCTTGCAAGACTTCCTTCCATTGCAAACACCAGTTGGCACCCTTCAGCAGCTCCGAGCAACAACACAGGTTGATCACCACTCAATCACTGAGTAACAACGCTGGCTGACTTCCGCTCACGCAACTGAACCTCCGAAACCTCAGGAACCTGGCTCTGATACCATGTTAAATTTTCTCAATGTGGTCAGCAAGATAGCCCAAACACCAAATTAATATCTTCGGAACTATCCAGTTCGTACGCTGAACCTGCGGAAAACCCAAGGACTAGAGGTTTCACCCAACAACACAATGGAAGCACAAGAAGGTCTTATTATGCATTCACTTCTTTACAATCCGAGGCATACATAGCGAGACATGATTTCGCTAGTATTACAGCTGTAAATAGAAAGAACCAAAAAACAAGCCGGGCGGACAGAACCCGGAGTCCGCCGAGACCGCTGAGGTCGCCGAGGTCGCCGAAGCCGCCCGAACTATACTGCAATCCGCCGAATACCACGGAGTCCGCCGAAGCCGCGAAGCCGCGCGGACACACCGTTATTCGCCTCCTGCTGAACCCGAACTGAGGAACACCCCTACCCGCCTGAAGCCGGCGGACAGGTTATTGAAGCTGGCAAAGTTGAAACAGAACTGACAAGCCGCAGAGCGACCTCCTGCTGAGTCCGCAGAGACCGCACACTTCCAAGCACTGACCGAAGTCAAAGCCAAGCTCCTGGCTCCTTGAAGTTATCCGCGCGACCTGCACACAGCAAACCGTCAGCCTGAAACAATCCGCGCGGACTGGAAAACACAGACCACAGCACTTCGCCCAACCCAATTTACTGTTCACTCACATTACTTCGGTTACTGTAGATGTGCCAGGGGGGTCCTATTTATAGGCCAGGTGAGAAGTGTGGTCACCGCCCAAGAGATAGCGACACCGCCCCAGTCCGCGCGAACACAAACCACCGTCCGCTCAGTCCGCGAGGACTTAGCCGGTCACCAAGGAAAAACCGCCAGGAGCAAGGCAACCATTGACGAACCCGCTCCAGTCCGCCTGTGCTAAGCGGACAAGGCATCAGCCCGCAAAGCACCAACCACTGCAGGACAGCAACCCCCTTCAATGGCTGTCCGCACCAACCCGAGGCAGTCCGCAAGACCCACACCTCAATCCGCCACAAGTCCACGACCAAAGGCAGCTAGCAACAGACCGCCCGGTCACATCGGACTCGGCGGATACGGCGGACACCATGAACTTGGCACAAGGTGTGACCAAGCCCAAAACCATCAAGGAAAAAGGCGAGCATGGCGGACACAAGTTCTCGTCCGCCAAACACCCTAGCACAGACCGCCACCAGTCCGCGAGCACCTCGCACTTGTCCAACGCAGTAGCATCCTCCCGGACTCAAAACATCAGTCCGCCAACCGGTCTCCACAGCAAGACCTGCTGTAACACCAGAACTTGACAAGGCCTCAGCCAAGCTCAAGGCTCAGTCCGCAACAGCCAAAACCGTGGACACGCCAGTCCGCAAGGCTTCCCGCGAACTCGAACCAACCCGCCAACAGCGCAAGCTTGCACCCGCGGCCACTGAGCAATGCACCAGTCCGCAAGCCTCTCTATCCGCAGATACCAGGCCGCACCAAACCGCGGACTCCATGCAACAACCCGCTCAACACAGCCGGCTTCCACCAGACTTTTCACTAGGCCGCAAACTGCAGTCCGCCCAGTCCGCCCAGTCCGCCAAAGCTGTCCGCCACAGGCCGCGCGACCTGTCTCGTCACCCACTTCCACTTCACAAATTTCAACAGTCGGATCCAAGCTAAAGAAAACGAACGACTCGAATCTGCACGAAATTCCCCAGACCTGGGCCGAACACGGCTTGGCACACGGCCGTGTCCCAGGCCGTGTGCCTCGATCCAGGCACGATCGTCGACTGGAGAAACGCACACGGGTCAAGACACGCCCTTGTCTCACCTGACACGCTCGTGTCGGGTTCCTCGACACGCCCGTGTTCGTGGGCGTGTCCCGCATAACCGCCACGGTAACAGACACGACCCAACTGCACACGGGTATGGACACGGGTTGGCACACGCCCGTGTCATCTGGCCGTGTTCCTGGCCGTGTCCTTCTCAGGATGGAAACGGCTAGAAAAATCATCAGCCAGACACGGCCTTGGACACGCCCGTTTCCGAGGCCGTGTACCCCTAAAAAGCACCAAAACCCATTTTTTCGCGACCGACTCGCACACAATTTTTGGGGCGTTACACCCAGCCTGGGTACTGGATCTCCGAGATGAAGCCAACCTCCAGAAGCTTCTTAACCTTCTCGCGGATTTGCTCTTCCAGCTTGGTTGCGATGATCCTCATCTTCTGGCATATGGGGCACATCCTGGGATCTAGTTTAGGCGGTGGCAGTCCACATCCGCATCGATGTGCGACATATCAGCCGCGCTCCAAGCAAAGATGTCGACGTTGCTCTGGATGCAAGCCCACACTTGTTCCTGGTCCTCGGGGCTCAGACACCCGCTGATCCGCACCTTTTGCACTTGTCCGACACTGGTGAAGACTTCCATCTCCACTACCTCCTCCGCCGGCTCCAGCCGCGACTTCTCCCAGCCGGCCCTTGTCACCTCTTCTTGTCCAAGCTCCTCTTCTCCTCCTGATCCCTCAACTTCCATTGCCTCCTCTAGGCTCTCACTCTACTGCTGTTCAACCTCCACGCCTCTCTGGGCTTCCATCTCAGCTCCTTCTTCCACCTCCACCTGCCGACCCTCTTGCAGCTCCAACTCTTCATCCCTCTGGACCTCCTGCACATCTCCTCCCCCTGCTCCTCCTCAATCTCCTCCCCTCTGACTACCTCCTCAGCTTCCTCTCTCGCCTCCTCTAGGCTCATCTCCTCCTCTCTGACAACCTCTTCATGTGCCGCCATTTCCTTCTCCAACTCCTCCGCCTCTGTCATCCATGATATGGTATTGACTGCCGTAATGTAGCACTGTCTTGCCACCTTCGGGTCCCCTCTGACCCTAACCTGCACCCCTCCATTGTTGAACTTGAGGCATTGATGAAAAGAGGAGGGAACGCAACGAAAGGCACTGATGAGGGGGCGCCCAAAGATGACGTTATAGCTGCTTGGGGCATCCACTATCACGAACCTGCAGTTCCGTGACACGCCCCCCAACTTCACGTGCAGCCCTACTCCTCCTCCTACTTCCTTCCTCTCTCCCGAGAAACCGAACAACGACCCATCTGAAGCTAGCACTCTCTTTCCCTCAACCTGCATCTCATCGAAGGCCTTTTTAAAGATCAAATTTACGGAGCTCCCATTATACACTAGGATCTTGGAAACCGTGAAATTTTCTACCACCGTCTGGATCACCAAGGCGTCGCAGAACGTGTCTTCATAATCCGGCATATCTTCTGAAGAAAAGGTAATTTTTTCTTTTGGGGGTGGAGCCTGGGAGGTCGAGGCTACCACCCTTCGGTACATGGTCTGGATTCTACCCTTACGAGTGGCCTCAATCCCAACTCCTCCGTGGATCACCCCGATCCCTCCCCGGGTTCCTTCATCCACCCGGTCCTCACATCTATCTTTCGTCTCCCCCTACTGCACTTACACGATCCTTACCGACAGCTCCTACCTCCTCACCCTCCTGGCTTCTCTTACTTCTAAGAACTCCGGGCAGGTGGCCGTTGCGTGAACCTCCTCCTGATGGAAGTCACAGAAAGGCAACGCCACCCTGCCCCTTCTTCCTTCTCCACCATCTCTCCTTCCAGCTCCTCCCCGAGCTCCTCTCTTTCCTCCTCTACCTCAACCAATCTCCATTGCCTCTTGCGGATGCTAGAAGCGATCCCTCGGCCCCTGCCTCCATGCCGGCTGATCATACCTCCTCGGTTTGCGGAAGTTATCTCTTCCCTGAAAGCCTCCTCCTAGCTCCTGGGGGCGACCCTCCTGAGGCCTCCAACCTAAACGGTTGTTCGGCTCCCGTGCCCCGTACTTGATGCAGTCCCTGTTGCCCCTGACCTCGGGGTCCTTCCCCCCTCTCTTCTCTCTGCTCCCTTCTCCTTCTTGCTTCCGGCTCCTTCACATCGTCCTCCGCTAACTTGGCCAGCTTCCTTGCAAACGCCGGATTGGCTCTCTCGAAGTTTGTCTCCTTTGCCGCCCTCTCTATGAGCTCCTCAAAAGAGAGAGGAGGCAATCTCTTCAACTCCATGCTAAAGAATCCCGGCCTCAGTCCCAGAGTAAATGCGAGCATCAGTGTATACCCTGGGACCTCCTGGACCAGGAGGACCTCTTCCTGGAACCGATCAACATAATGTCCCAACGTCTCGTCCTGCTTCTGCCTCACCGAAAACAGGCATTCCGCCTCCTTCTTACGCTTCTTCGACGTAGAGAACCTCAATAGGAAACCTCTACCCAGATATTCAAAACAGTAGATCGACCTTGCTGGCAACTGATGGAACCAGTCTCGTGCCTTCTCCTTTAACGTGATGACAAACAGCCGACACTTGAAGGCATCCGTCATCTGCCATATCGAAACGACATCTTCAAACCACTGTACGTGTTGTACAGGGTCATCCTTCCCCGAGTAGTAGGACATGTCGGGCTCCCGGAACCCCTCTGGCACTGGAGCCGAGGTGATGAGCTCACTGAATGGGCTCTCGCCACCTGCCTGCCGAGAGGGCACATCTCTCGGCCACGACTAGCTGGCCCGATCCGCGAGACCATGCCTAGGGAAGAGCTCTCGCACAGCTGCCTCCTGCTCGCCAACTTCTGCTGGGATCTCCTTCCCGGGAAGCTAGCCTGGGAAGAGCTCTCGCGACGCCACGTCCCTCTCGCCAGCCTTCGCCGGGACCTCTTTCCCCGGGCGCTTCCCAGGGGCATTCTCGCCCAAGAGTGGGACCTCCTCTATCGGGACCTGGGGGGTGGCCCACTCGCTTCTTGCCGAGAAGGCCAAGATGATGGTCTGTAAGACCTCTAGCCTGAAGTCCTCCAGCATCTTCCTCGTCGCCTCCTCTCCCCGGGAGGGGGAACATCCTGAAACAGATCCTTCACCTTCACCTCCTACCATATGACCAAACTCAGGCTTTTCTTGTATCAACTACCTTCCACGCTCATCGCACCAGAACTGTTGAAGCCAAAACTCAACTTCGACCAAAGTTTGAAAAATAGGGGCGTAGCCAACACCTACTCGTCCCAAGCTCCGACCTCCGACCGGTCGTGAAGGACCAGAAACTGACCCAAAGCCTCAGTAGGGAGGTCTCACCGCTTACCCGGAAGATCTCTGAGAGCTTCCCCTACAAAGCTGAAAGCTCGGCTAGGAGCTCCTCAGAAAGCACAGAAAAAAGCCTCTCAAGTCCCGGGAAAGATATATCGGTCTTCTGAAGAACCCCTATGGGTCTATTTATAGTTTTCTGAGTTGGATCTGCAAATATCCATACTGAGCTGACCTGAAATTACCAAAGTACCTTTTGTTGGGTCTGCCAACAGCCAAACTCCGATGTTCTAAGGAGCTATATGTAGACCACTAGGGGCAAAATGGTAAAATTCCACGGGGGTAGAAGAGTAAAATCCCTCACGTTTATAGATCTACCAAAAATGGCCTTCCTTCTGCATGGCGAGTGAGAGAGTATCTATCGGAGAGACGAATCTTCCTCCCGTCTCGCCAACCTTATATGTCGTGAGACCTTCTCGCGCCCCCAGGAGGGGCGTCTCGCCTACTGCAGAGGCTACTTATCTTGCCACCTGCGAGTGGACCACATGATCCCACTTGCCCATCAATTCCACTCGCCCGTCTCGACTATTCGCGCTTTGAAGACCTCTCGTAAGCCCGAGTTTGTACAATGACAGCCACCAACGTGCCAAACTGAGCCTAAATCAGTTTTCAAAATTTTTCATGTAATTGTATATGGGCCCCACGTTTTTTGATATCTACATACAATTTTATCCGGAATTCACACATTTGTGACTTTTGACTAATCCTCACTAAGGCTCCGTTTGGGGGACTTATTTTCACCGATCAAGCGGTCATGACCGCATGAATCGGGCCGCTTTGACCGGTTAAAATAAGTCCCCCAAACAGAGTCTTTTGATTCCATCCTAGTTCGGGACCGAAAAATTAGGCCTACTAATGTCAACAATCAAACATTGTGAAAGGTTCCAAATGTTGGGAACATATTTTCTGAAAGCAAAAATGATTTGCACGAGTTACGGGTCGTCAAAGTGAAGAGACGCACTGCGGCATTGGATGGTGAGATATGTGCCTCCGAACAGTTCCCGTCCGCCTGAGAACTCTCACCGTCGCCACCGTACTCTCCTCCGATCAAGCGCCCTTGGCCATGCCCCTCCATCCCTCGGGCAAAGCCTCCACGCTTCCCTCCTCAAGTCCGGAATCATCCTCTCATCCAATCCGTCCCACATTTCCAATGCACTATTCCACATGTACACCGCCCTTGGCCCGCCTTCCTCCGCCCGACGAGCTTTCCTTGAGATCCCACGGCCGGCTCGTTCACCCGTCGATTGGACAGCACTCATCTCCTGCCACGCTCGTCATGCATTCCCCGCCCACGCCATCCTCTTCTTCCGCGCCATGCGCCGTGAAGGCGTGGTCTCCGACGAGGTTACCCTTCTCTCCGTCCTATCCTCCGCCGCCCGCCTATCATCCCACATCACCGGCGCCTCCGCCCACCTCTTTCTTCTCAAACTCGGGCTCCCCTTCACCGTCTGCGCCCGCAACGCCGCCATGAATATGTACGCCAATTGTGGCCGAATGCCGGAAGCACGGAGACTCTTTGACGAGATGTCTACTCCAAATGTCGTATCTTGGGCCGTGATCCTCATAGGTTCCCTTCGATGCGAGGGATTCCTCCGCGGGCGCGAGGTGTTCGATGTAATGCCTGAGAAGAACGATGTTTCATGGACCGTCATGTCTGCTTCCTACGTAGAGGCAGGACTCCCCAGGAAAGCTTTGTCACTACTATCCGAAATGCTATTCATCGAAGACTCCATCTTGAGGAGACTTAATCACGTTAGCGTGTGCTCCCTCCTTTCCGCATGCTCCCAAGCTGGTGATCTCACCGTCGGGCGTTGGCTTCACGCGATCATTTTAAAGACGTATCCTCCTGAAGACTCCCATCACCTCATTATCAACACAACTCTTGTCGATATGTACGCAAAGTGCGGGTGGATCGACCCTGCGCGTGCGGTGTTTGAGATTATGCGTCAAAGAAACGTGGTCACCTGGAATGCGATGTTAAGCGGGTTGTCAATGCATGGAATGTGTGCGGAAGCACTGAGTCTCTTCTCACGGATGGTGAAGGAAGATTATCTCTCTCCGGATGATATAACCTTCGTGAGCCTGCTCAGTGCCTGTAGCCGCGCAGGAATGGTGCAGCAAGGCCGCAATCTTTTCCGGGAGATGAAACAGGTCTACGGCCTAACTCCTAAGATTGAACACTACACCTGCATGGCTGATCTTTTGGGTCGGGCTGGCAACTTAAACGAAGCGGTAACATTGATTAGAGAAATGCCACTGCGCCCCAACGAAGTAGTTCTGGGTTCTCTTCTGGCATCCTGCAGCCTTCACGGCAAGCTCAAATTAGGAAGGAAACTCTTGCAGGAACTCATTGAGATGAACCCGGTAAGAACGGAATATCACGTGCTTCTCTCCAACATGCTCTCTTCCCATGGACAGCATGAGGATGCCGAAGAGCTATGGCAGCAGGTGAAGAGGTGTGCAGAAAAGAAGGGACCTGGCATGAGCTATATTGAGATCGATGGTCACGTGCACCGATTCAGCGCGGGAGATAAATCACACTCACGAACTCTGGAATTGTATGCCAAATTGGATGAGATTGCCCGGAGAATGAATTTGGCGGGGTATGTTCCAAACGCAGCCGCACAAGTGCCACATTCCATGTATGATTGCTTGGAGAACGGAGAAGGCAGAGAAGAGCGAGAGCTGGCGCTGCTTTCTCATAGTGAAAAGCTAGCTGTTGCGTTTGGTCTAATTAGCACGAAACCAGGATTTCCGCTCCGTATTTTTAAGAACCTTCGCATTTGTTTCGACTGTCACACTGCCATGAAGCTGATATCTCACATTTTTAAGAGAGAGATTGTGGTTAGAGATCGTAATCGTTTCCACCGGTTCAAAGACGGGGTATGTTCTTGTTCTGATTACTGGTGATTTTAGTTTTCAGGTCTCTGTCTAGTTAAATTTCTTATGGAATATGTAAAGGATTCGCTGCATACATTGTAAAGGAATTGAAATTGGCTCCAAAATTCAATTCATGTGTTTGTTTGACTGTTTAAGACGGCGGAGTCGGCTTTCACTAAAAAAACTGACGTTTCTCCTGAACAACTCAAAACCAACCTATCAACAGTTTGCTTTTCTATTGCTAGTAGTGTTATGTTCTGATGTTTCAAATAAGGCGTGATGGGTGGAATGACCGTTCTAGCTATGTTCTGTTTCTAATTTGTCTTTTAATATGTGGGTAGCATGTAATTGCATCAACTATGGGAGTATATATAGCGGTTTGCTTTAGGGTGAACTTTTTATGCTTAGATTTTCTTGTCTTTTGAAGACTGAACCATCAGAGAGGAATCACTTTCCTGTGCTGGTGTGTGCCACCGTTCAGAGTTAGGTTACGTTTTGCACGGCGGTAGCGCCGTAGCGGTCGTGAATGGAGGTTATGAACCGCCGTTCGTGAACACCCAACCTCACCCAAGGGACTTCATTCATTGTTATGTTCAAAACTAGTTTCATTTTTTGGTGGCTTTTATAACCGTTGTCAAGCCAAACATACATTTTATGACGGTGGTCTTTTTATCCAAACTCATTGGAGAAAAAAGCCGCTCCAAACAGAGTCTTTAATCTCTTAGGTGCACTGTTTTATTACTAACAGAGTCTTTAATCTCTTAGGTGCACTGTTTTATTACTTGTTCAATAAACGAAACCATCTATGTTTGAGTTCGTGATCTGCTGCTCCTTATTCCCCCGTTGTGTATTGATTCCCATTTTGTATCCTTATCCGTTCTGGATTCTTAACATTGATATCAGAGGTAGGTTCGGAATATGTTCGCCAGCCTCAAGGAGGACATTCGGTAGTAGCGGGAGGTGCTGGGTCTTCTTCTGATGTTAGATCAGTGAATCCATCTCCCTCGCATAAGGCTCGTCGTCTCTAGGGGCTGAATTTCCCTGCCTCTTTGGAGAGGCCCTAACTAGGATATGCATGTTTGATCAATTTTTTGATATTGACGGCACACCTAAAGAACATAAGGAGAAAATCACATCGGAGGCGGGCTATTGGTATCAAGCTTACATGAAGGCTTGACTTACTCGACATTGGCCGAATTGGGAAGAATATTGCCAAGCTCTCTCAAATCGTTTCGGATCTATTCTCTTCAATGATCCTATGAGTGAGCTAAAGAACCTCCGATAGAAAAGCATTATGCAGGCCTACCTTGATGACTTTCACTTCTAGCTCCATCGGGTACACATTTCAGAGGAATACACAATCAATTTTTGCTCTGCTGGCTTGAAGGATGAGATAGAATATGTGATGCCGGACAGACGTCACACCTGTCTGCAACCATGGAGTCCCACCAGGGGGTCCACCTTGGCGTCGTACCAAGGTGTCTTTATCAGGCCCGCGAAACCCATCCCCGGTCCCACAGCACGACCGATAGGTTGTTGAGGTCGGGGCTCGATCCCCCGACCTCCTTTATAAAAAGCTCTCATGCGAGCTCTCATCAACAACTGATCCGCAGATCCTTTGGTGATGCGAGATCAGATGATGAAATCCTCTAGAGCATACTGCTTTATAAACACGCAGTGATCAAAGGGTGGTCATCCTGAAGTCGATCTCCCCTATAAAAGTGTCGAACTTCTTATACTACTGTCGCAGGGCCTTCTTCAGGTCATACAAACCATTCTTCAGGCGACAGACTAGGCTCTCCTTCCCTTTCACCCTAAAACCTTCAGGTTGCTCTATATAAAGCTCCTCAAGATCATCATGCAGAAAGACAATCTTGACATCCATCTGTTCGATCTCCAGTTTTAGCCTCGCAGCAAGGCCAAGAACAACCTGAATAGACGACATCTTCACAACATGAGAGAAGATATCATCAAAATCAACTTCATGTTTTTGGCTGAAACCCTTCACCACTAATGTGACCTTGTATATGAGTGGTGTATAGCGGTCTCCCTGTTTTAATCTGAAAATCCACCGATTCTTCAGATCCTTCTTGCATTTAGGCAATTTCACCAAATCATAAGTGTGGTTTTCATGTAGAGACTACATCTCCTCCTGCATAGCAACCATCCATTCTTTCTTTTCCGAGCTCTGCATCGCCTCTTCAAGTACTCGGGCTCCCACACATCAGTCTACAAAATATACTCATTAGTAGAGTATCTCAAAGATGGGTGTCTGACTCTATCAGACCTCCGTGGAGTGAGCTCAGCTGCTGGTATAGGAACATCATTAGTGATGTCCTCTGTAGGCTCGTCATCAATAGCGTCCTCATTATCTGAAAGTGGCTCAGTGCCCTATATCTGCTCAGGCTCTGCAGCCTCCTTAGTATCGTCACTTCCAATCATAGGAGACTCTGTATCTGTGTGAGAGTCGACCTTCTCCATCTTCTTAGGATCAACAATAGTCTGATCCTCACAGAATATAACATCACGACTGCGTGCAAGTTTCTTCTCAACTAGATCAAAGAACCTGTAGCCAAACTTGCCGCTCCGATCATATCCCAGAAATATGCATTGTGGGGTCTTGGAATCCAACTTCGATCTTTCATCTCGAGGGACATCCACAAAGGATTTGCATCCAAAGACCCTTAAGTGACTATATGAAGGGTCCTTTGCATACCAAACCCTCTCAGGAACATCCTCCTGTAATGCATAGCTGGGAGAGAGGTTGATGACATGTGCAACTGTGTATAAAGCCTCACCCCAAAACATGTCAGGTAGCCTTGACTCAGACATCATGCACCTCATCCTCTCCATCAAGGTCCTATTCATTCTTTCAGCTACATCATTCAACTGTGGTGTCTTAGGTGGAGTCTTTTCATACCTGATCTTTTGCTCACTACAGTACTTATCAAAGAGAACAATATACTCTCCCCCATTATCGGACCTGACGCACTTTAGCTTCCTCCAAGATTGTCTTTCCACTTCAGCGTGAAATCTCTGAAAAGTGTCGAGAACCTCATCTTTGGTATTAATAGCACAGACCCAAAGTTTTTTCGAATGATCATCGATGAACGTCACAAAATAAGATGCTCCTCCTCTTGTATCGACCTTCAGAGGCCCACAAACATCAGTGTGTACGAGCTCCAGAGGCTCGGATCTTCTGGAGGAAGTGTGGCTATAGAAATATAATCTATTCTGTTTTCCAGCCATGCAGTGGTCGCATCTCTCTAACTGATCCATAGATAGATCATATATAATCTTCTTCTTAGCGAGACATTGTAGGCCCTTCTGTCTAATGTGACTTAGCCTTCTATGCCATAGAGATGTGGATACACCATCGCTGACAGCATTGGTCTGAGCAGCTTCAGGTCTCCCTTCCATGTAGTATAGACCAGTATCTCTGTAATCTCTGGTCATTATTAGCGACCCCTTGATTAACTTCCAAAAATCTCCACCAAAGACACATAAATGTCATTCAACACCTAGCTTTCCAACTAAAATTAAGTTGAAGAGGATGTCAGGTACATGCTGCACATCCTTCAAAATCAGCAAACCTACAGTGCTAATCTTCAGATGCATGTCTCCCCTCCCGATGACTTAACATTGCCCATTCTAAGCACTCCACAGTCGTGAGTTGTGTAAGTTGCAAACAACTCTCTGTTGTTGGAGACATTTGCAGAAGCACCTGAGTCCACAATCCAGCTCATATCATCGCACGCGAGTATAGCTGTGACGTCATCTCCAATAATGATGACATCATCTTCCTCTGTAGAGATTGTGGCAGCCGTATGCGTATTTGTCTTCTCATTTGAGGACCGTCCCTTCTTCTTCTGGTCATTTTTCAGAGTATAACAAAACTTCTGAATATTACCCTTCTTGTGTCAGTAGTGACACTCTACATTCTGGTAGTGGGACCTTTATTTACCTCTGCTTTAGCTCCTCTTATTATTCCTTTCCCTGCTCTTGCTCCTGCCTCTCCCCCTGGACTTAGTATAGAAGACATCAACTCGTGAAGAAGGGCCTGAATGTACTTGAGACTTCCGTCTCACTTCCTCGCTCAGGATGCCACTTTTAGCAATTTTCATAGTGATGATGCCACTAGGAGAGGAGTTGATTAGAGATACTCTTACCATCGACTAAGAGACTGGAAGAGATTTCAGCAGCCATAATGTATTGACCTCGTCCTCGAATGTCACCTTCATAGCAGTTAGTTGTTTAATAATATCTTTGAACTCGCTCACATGATCCAAGATGAGTGAGTCATCTCTATACTTGAACTCTCCAAGCTTCTTTAGTAGATATATCTTGTTGATACCAGTACTCTTAGCATACGTCTCAAGAGTCTTCCAAAGGATCTTTGCATCAACGATGCTCGCAACATGATTATAGATGTTCGGCTCTACGAACCGTCTGATGAATTCACATAGCTTTTGGTGCTCCACCTTCCACTTATTTGGATCTGTGTCTTTAGGCATCTTCTCAAATATAGGAGCATGTCAGCCTTTCACATAGATAAGATCCTTCATTAGTAAGTGTCACTGGTGGTAGTTTGCGCCATTTAGTTTCACCATTTTCTCGGAGCCTGAACTTGAAGTAGACTGCATGCTCTGTCACCGATCGGATTGACCTCAGTTCTTTGAGCCGACTATTTCAAAAATGGAATCAAAGAGGATAGGGAGTGAACCAATGTTCGTCGCCTACCGTACCCGGTTACTAATCCGAAATATCTGATCGACTCATCTCGAATCTCAGACAGGTCAGTCTGATAACTGCTCTGATAATGAACCTGCCACTTGTTGGGCTAGAGAGCACGCAAACACGATCAGAACACCTGCAAATTAGTTCGAGCAAGTACCTGCATGACCGGTTAGCGGCATGTCGATACACAAACACAACACAAAACAAGAAGAATAAAAACGACACAGAGATTTAACGTGGAAACCCAATTGGGTGAAAAACACGGATGATCGAAGTCTAACCCGAAAAGCTGTCACTAAAATGTATGATACAATGAGCAATTATAAGACTTTCTCACCTCGATCCTTATAGGATTTTCACCAGCTTCACACTGCACAATACAATAAATGGTAACAAAAAAATTGCAAGTTACTGACAACGGCAGACGAGACGGATTACACAAATCCTCTCCAAGATGCCTCTTCAAATCATTTCTCAAATCTCCTTCAGATCAATCTGTGTAGGCAAAATACTCCTCGTTAACGTCGTACAACGACATCCGAAAGCTCTCCCAAACTAAGACGATTGCCGCAAAGAACTCTCTAGAAATCTTTCAATGTTTGAGTTTGGAGAGAAGTGGATGCCTTACCCCTCCTCCTTCATCCTTATTTATAGGGACAAAATCAAGAAGGTAGGTGTGGTAGATGACATGTGGATGACATGAAGCTTCCCTCGGTCAAAAACACATGTCATTTGACATGAGGATTCCTTTGGACAATTTCCTATAAGCTTCTTTTAAGAACACATGTTGAATTTCAGGTCAAAGACGGATAATCCTTTTCATACTTGTTATGAAACACATGCTTGAAAAACATGATCAAAACTTGCTAGGCTCTTTCACAATTAGGAGGAAATTATCTTAACACCCTAAACAAATATAACAGATCTGTTTGAATCAAGATTTTCACCGTAATTTCATTAACGAACCTGCTCCACTCCAGCCCTGTTTAATAGCAGGCACCTCCCCTAATTTAATTCTCAAAACACCTTCAAATCAACACTGTTCTGTCCAAATTTCAGCCCTGTTTACTGCATTCAGAAATCTGCTTCATCTTAGCACTAACGTCATTCCTTTATTGTTTCGACCATGCTTAGCTAAAAAATGGTATGTCGTCCATATGTAATAAAAAACGAAAATAGCCAGTTAATGTAGTTCTTCTTGGCATTTCTCATTGTCTTTGTAGGTTTGTGCTGCATACTGAAAAATATGCCAATATGCATCTCATTTTAGGACCACAATTGCACTCCCACCTTTTTCCATTTGTATAACCATTTCTCCATTTAGAGACTTTCTCCACTCTTTCAGCTACGATTTTTATGGGTGATCAATTCTTCATGCGCTCCATAGCCTATTCGAAGTTAGAAAATTATGGAAAGTATAATTAATATCATATTCTTATAATCTTGATTTCTACGCAACTACAAAAATATGATTACAGAACTTAACAATTACTCAGTTCTTCACCATTGAATATAAATTTATGTCGAAAGCCAAAAGTAAATAAATTCCCGGGTTATAAATTTATTATTCTTTTGCTCTTTTTTTTTCGAAGAAAGCGAAGCAAGTTTGCTTTGAAATTCTTGGATATCAAGATATTGTAATTAGGTTTAGACATATTTTGATTTTCTTTGTTGATCAGATATTTTGTTTCTATTTACAGAAATAAATCATATAGATTTGAAAATCATGTTCTTATGCTTTTATATATACCAAAAGACTCATAAATTTTGATTGTTTCCATTTTCTAGATGGAAATTATGTTGGTTTTAAGGCGAGTTTATAAAAATTTAAAGTTTTGCATAGAGTTAGCGGGTGCAAATTTAGCCCGGGTCCGGTTGCCCGGCCCGAGACTGCCCGGATCTGAGCCCGATTAAGTCTGGGCCCGAAGAGGCCCGGGCCAGGCCCAAAGAGACTCACCGGACCACCAAATATGATCAGGCCCGACCTGATGCTCGGCCCGAGCCAGGCCCAGGCCCGACCGGGCATTAAAGCCCGCATAAAGCTAGTTGCGACCAGCATTTAATGCTAGCAAGAGCCAACATTTAATGTTGGCAAGAGCCAGCATTTAATGCTGGCAAAGCTCAGTTCAGCCCAAATGTTGGGCTGCCTGGTTGGGAGCCTGGTTGGGCCCGATCTAAAAGGCCCAACAGGCTCCTTTTTTTTTACCACGGGTTGAAGTGACTGTGGTAGAATGTCATGAATACATGCTACCCATTTTTATGAACAACTCTATGTAGGGGTGCAAAAAAAGCCTTGCGGGCCCATACCGGGCTCGGGCTCCATGAACCCGGACTTGAATTAAAAAAAGAACAAAGTCCAATGAACACATTACCAAATTCAATTGATAAAATTTCTAAGTGTACTAAATTAAGTGGCAGGAACTCCAATCCTGAATGAAACAATCATTCAATAGATGAAAAGAAAATGCCCCCCCTGATGAATAACTTCGTCCTGACGAATGTCGCTGCTCATGACAAATGTCGTTGTCCACGACCTATACTGCTGCCTCATGATCCAAGTCTCCGCCCACGACCAATGTCGCCTCCCAAGACCAGTATCGCCACATACGACCAATGTCGCCACCCTCGAGGCCTTGACAAATGTCGCCACTCTCGAGTCCTTGACCAGTGTTGCTGCCCTCGATCAATGTCTCCCCCTCGACAAATGTCGCTCCCACTATAACGCCCTAAAATTCGAAAGAGGGAAGGACAGCGTTCAGAGCCAAGTTTGGTTCTTGGCAAGGGTCACACATCCTAGGACACGGGCGTGTCCATGGCCGTGTGGTTCTCGGGTTCGACGAAGAACTCAGGTGGTCGACAAACTGAGCTCGACGAAGTGTCGAGACAGTGAACATGTCTTTGGACACGGGCGTGTCCATGGCCGTGTCGTGTTCACGTTCGACGATTTTTGCGTGGTCGACGAATATGTGCTCGACGATCGTCGAGAGGATGAACACGGCCTGCGACACAGGCGTGTCCCAGACCGTGTCCTGCTCGGGGTGTTAGCCGGGCCGTGTGAGGGGATAAACACGGCCTGGAGCCCAGGCATGTTCTTGTATCACACGGGCGTGTCAAATGTGACACGGGCGTGTTGAGTACCCTTGTTCTCCTCGGGTTGTGTTTGGTCCTGTGTCGATGGAGGAACACGCCCAGGCACACGGGCGTGTACTGAGTGACACGGGCATGTTCAGAGCCCGTGTCCTATTTTGGATGCGACGGTTTCAGCATCGATTGAGGCACACGGCCTTGGACACGGGCGTGCCTCAAGCCGTGTTCGGCCCAGAAATTTTGGTTTTAAGCGCGAATTGTGGCCGTTCGTTTCCTTCTTTTGAGATCTGATGGTCCAGGGCTGTCCTTGCTGAGTTATGTCCGGTAATAGGGTTTGAAAACCCTCATTCTTCATCAAGTACTCTCTTTCTAAGTTCTAGAGAGAAGGGAGAGCAAGGAAGAAGGTGAAGGAGAGATCCGGCTACCGGAGAAGCTTCGGGGCCTCAAATCGCGAGCCGAGTCCAGATCTGCGGAGGCAAGTACGTTGTGGTGGTTTTCTTCCGGCTAAGTTTCCATGCCTAGGAAGAAGGGTCGTAAGCTAACGACACTTCTCCTCTTAGTTTTAGGTTCCGTGTTTAACATCTATTTTTTCAAGCTTTTGGGCACCAAATCTCTCAAATGAGAGGGGTTTGGGTCGCCATGGTTCAAGAGGAACCTCCTGGTCGATTGAGTCCGTCCCCGGTATGATTTTGCATTAGAGATCCGCTCCGTTAGTGGATTAGGTATTGTGGATGAAGCCGTAGTCGCGACCGTTAGTTCGACTCGGTGATGTTGCATAACGAGCCTTAAGGATTTTGTAGAAATCCGTTGCGGCAAGATGCCATTTGTGATGTTTGTGTTTTTCCCCTTTTCTCGAGTGAGTACGTGTAGCAGGAACCGGACAAGGTTAGCTCCGCAGTGGCGGTAGATGGTTTCCTTGGTGGACAAGGTTAGCTCCGCATTGGCGGTCGATGGTTTTCTTGGTGCACGGGGACGTTGCAGTACAAACGAGGGATTAGGGTGTGAATGATTATGGATTGTGATGTGCTAAGGCGCGGATTTGTCTCCGTGGTCGGATGCCTATCCCGTGACGTGCAAGTCATGTGGGGAGAGTGTCCCGACGAGACTAGTCCCCTTCTTTGAGACTGACGAGAACGCCAAGCATGGGGCAAGCCTGGGCAATGAGGCCATGAGCGGGTGGGGTCCAGCAAGGGTTCTTAGAATCAGTCAGTGTGTGAGATGGAATCCTGACGCGAGAAGTCAGAGCTTGCAGGCACGCCCGGGTCTAAGACCATGAGCGGGTGGGGCCTTGGCAAGAGTTCCGCGTGGTGGCTTGAATGCTGTTAGGGGAATTGCAGTGCCCCTTTTTGTTTGTGGCTTAACTCCAATGGGGAAAGTGGAAGTACCCAGATGTTATGATGATGTGCTAGATGCATACACAATAGGGTGCCTTGGGTGAAGCCCAGGTTTTGCATTCATGCTGCATAGTAGGCCCCTTTTATTATATGTTCAACAAAGAAAACGTGTTTGTTATTTGAGACATCCAAACCTGTTCTCTTAGTGCTCTACATGTTTTGTATATGGTATTCAAAGTGCTGACTTGCAGGTTGGAGGGGTACCCCGGGGTCCGTTAGGGGCGGCCGGGAGGAGATGTGTTTGTTACACAGTTTGAGGTCAGAATTTGCTGACCCACGTTACAACCAATTTTTACAAGGCAAAGATCGCAAGCAGGAGCTAGCTCGCCGGCCAAAAGGGCCTAAGCCTCATAAAGTGTTTCAGTTTGTACTAGCTCTATTTTGGTGGCATTGTATGTTTTGATACTCTTGTTTTCTGGCTTGCATGCCGCGGTAGTTTAGGAGTGCTCAGCCACATTGATGCTTGATGTTATCTTTTTAGAGTGTTGGACTCTCTCTCTTTTGTTGTAAGGCCTTAAGGACGTTTCGATACTCTTATATGTGTATAGCTTCTGGTCTTGGTTGCAGTTTCTGCTGTTGTTTGGTCTTGAGTTTTGAGATTGGGAAGTTCATATCATATTTTAATGCTAAAGCTGTGGCGTCTGTATGTTATGGGGCCCCGGCCGGATCCATATTATACGGTCATTACATGGGAGGTGTTACAATTTGGTATCAAAGTGAGGTTGCGTCCAAAGTCAGTGTGTATATAAGTTATCCACATAGGAGTAACGCGGGACCATGAGTGTCCTTATGTTTGAGTCTTGCGATTAAGAGACTGATTCCTTGTTTCCTTGATTTTCTTAAGAGTGCAAGCAACGAGGCTGGTACGTCGAGACCAAAAGAAGAGCTTTCAGCGAGCAGCAATACTGCTCAGGGTCCTTTGGGCATGGGTGTAAACCCGGCCGACTTCTGTCGCATGCTTGCAGAAGCAATGGTGGCAACCCAAACTGCAGTGACAACTCAGGTAGCAACCTCTGTTGCTCAGGTAGCAACCCCTGCTACACCGGATAAGGCGACGGCTGTGCCGGGCGGAGAAGCCAGGCGAGCAGAGCCGTTGGCCGAAAGAGTGGTGGTCGGGCATGGAGACCGGCAGATGAAGTATTTTCTGAGCTTCCATCCTCGCACGTTCAAGGGAGTTGGTTTGCCAACTGATGCGGAGGATTGGTGGACACGGATGCAAGAACTTTTGAGTGAGGCAGAGACGCCAGAGGAGAAGAAATCTGAGTTTGCGGCCTTCATGTTGGAGGGAGACGCAAAGTTATGGTGGGTGTGCCATAGCGACCGCCAGTTTCCTGGACGCACCCCGTCCATGAAAGAGTTTGGGAATGCTTTCCTGAAAAAGTACATTCCTGTTTCGACAATGTTGGCCCTCCAAAGACAGTTTCTGCATTTGGTGCAGCGGGACAAGACGATGGACGAGTATGTGCAGGAGTTCACTCGGTTGGGTCGTTATGCAGGAACGACAATGGCAGGCGATGGGGAGAGGGATAACCTCTTTTACCAGGGGCTGAGGGAGAATCTAAGGCAACCCATCATCGCCATGAAGAGAGCTGGTTTCAATGAGTTGGTTGAGGCTGCCAGGACGTTGGAGAGTGACATGGAGCGAAGCCAACGTCGTAAGGGTTTTGTGCCTAAGCAAGGGGAAGGGAAGACACCTCAATCCTAAGGAAAGTCTGAAGGGAATAGGTGGAGGAAAAAGCCTCACCCATTCAAGTCTGGTGAGAAAAGCAAATGGACATCCGGAGGGTCTCAATCTACGAGACCACCGACGTGCTTCAATTGTGGTAAGGTGGGGCACATTGCTCGTTTTTGTAATCAAGGAGGTGCGGAGCATGTGGCAAAGAAGGAGCAGACTGTGCGCTCCGGCCCCAGTGCCACATAGATAGGGAAGATGACGGAGTCTAGCGCTTCTTGGTTCTAACCGGTGCAACCAAGGGCTTACAACCTTGGACAACAGGAAGCGATCCACCAACCCGATGTGGTGATAGGTATGAGGAAGTTTAAGTTTAACCTTGTGCTTCAAACTTTCAGACTGTTATATTTGATGTCTATGTTTTAGGCTTTGTGTTAGTTTCCGGATACCCCGCTAGGGTATTGTTTGATACGAGAGCGTCACACTCCTTTCTTGCGGAAAGTTTCATCCAAAGAATTGGAGTTGAGTCATTCTTGGTGGATGCAGAGCTGAAGGAGCGCATGCCCAATGGATCATCCATGACCACCGGGGAAAAAGGGCGCATTTGTTGGGAGCTAGGCGGAGTTGACTTCGTGTTGATAGCGGCGGTCCTACCGTTGGTTGAGTTTGATGTGATATTGGGAATGGACTGGCTAGCAGAGCAGCGTGACAGTATTGATTGCCTATCCAAGGTGGTGACCCTAAGAAACGAAGGACAAATAGAAGTCAAGTTTGAGGGCCTTAATGGAGTGGCCTATTCCCTAATTTCGGCCATGCAGTTGGTGCGGACAGTTAACCAGGGGGAGTAGCCTTTGCAGCATTATTGGAGGTTCGCCTTTCCAAGTTATCACTTAGGAAAGTGCCCGTAGTGGCAGAGTTCAAGGATGTGTTTCCGGATGAACTTCCTGGAGCACCTCCTCGATGTGAGATTGATTTCTCGATTGAGTTAGTGCCAGAGGCTAGGACGGTGTCACATCCTCCGTTTAGGATGGCACCAAAGGAGTTGGCCGAACTCAAGGTACAGTTGCAGGAACTGTTGGAGCAGGGATATATCAGACCCAGTTCTTCACCGTGGAGCGCGCCTGTGTTGTTCGTGAAGAAGAAAGATGGTAGTATGCGGTTGTGCATAGACTACCGAGAGTTGAATAAATTGACTGTCAAGAATAAGTATCTGATTCCTTGGTGTTGAAACCAGAAACCTGGTCTCTCGTGGAGTTCGTCCCTCGGGGAAGGGGTGACCTCACACCTACTACACTCGAGAGAACGTCACGGACCAAAGGATCAAGAAACTAGGAACAGACCCTCGGCTCTAGCGCGGAGGTCCCACCTCACACCCGGAAGGCTACCTGAGCACTTCCCCTCCCTAGCCAATGCTCGAGCTAGGGTGCCTTGGAGGAGCTCTCTCAACTCTACCAAGAAGAAACCAAGGGAGGAGAAAGCAAGGAGAAGGAGAAGAAGATGAAGATCAAGTCCCCTTCCAAGGCACCCAATGGGGTCTATTTATAGTTTTCCAAAACCCCTTGGACCAAAATGACCGAGATACCCTCACGCCCAAAAAGCCTTGCGCCAATAGAAAACAGCCACGCCGGGGGGTAAAGGGGGAATTTCCCCCGAGGGCAAGAAGGTAAAATTGCAAGTAGAGGCCCTGGCCCCCGGCCGGTCTCGCCCCACTAGGCCGCCGAGCAAGAAGAGGCGGGGGCGAGACCCTGGCCCTAGGCCGGTCTCGCCCCACTAGGCCGCCGAACAAGAAGAGGCGGGGGCGAGACCCTGGCCCCCGGCCGGTCTCTCCCCGCTAGGCCGCTGAACAAGAAGAGGCGGGGGCGAGACCCTGGCCCCCGGCCGGTCTCGCCCCGCTAGGCCGCGGAACAAGAAGAGGCGGGGGCGAGACCCTGGCCCCCGGCCGGTCTCGCCCCGCTAGGCCGCTGAACAAGAAGAGGCGGGGGCGAGACCCTGGCCCCCGGCCGGTCTCGCCCCGCTAGGCCGCTGAACAAGAAGAGGCGGGGGCGAGACCCTGGCCCCCGGCCGGTCTCGCCCCGCTAGGCCGCTGAACAAGAAGAGGCGGGGGCGAGACCCTGGCCCCCGGCCGGTCTCGCCCCGCTAGGCCGCTGAACAAGAAGAGGCGGGGGCGAGACCCTGGCCCCCGGCCGGTCTCGCCCCGCTAGGCCGCTGAACAAGAAGAGGCGGGGGCGAGACCGTGGCCCCCGGCCGGTCTCGCCCCGCTAGGCCGCCAAGAGTTCGAAATACTGGCGGCCTGCGACCTGGCGGCCTGAGGCGGCTTGCGGCCTGGTGGCCTGAGGCGGCTTGCGGCGGCTTGCCAAGAGCGCCTTGGGGGGAGAAATATTTTCTCCCCCTACTAGTATATCTTTCAAGTTCACCAAAAATTGGCCCCTAGGAGTGCAAAACTCCCAAAAAGCTTAAAAACTTGCTTACCTTGTTTTGGGCCCACTCTTCGCGAATACGGGGTTGTACACAATCCCCGCTCTTTTCGAGGTTGGCACAAGCTCGGAAAGAAACATCCAACCCAACGTATTCGCGGAGTGTAACTTCCCCTCGGGGTCAACCTGCCATGCCAGCTATGGGAGCCTGGGTGGCGAGACGGCCTCGGGGTGCAAACACTTAGCCTCCCCCGAGGGGTCAACCTGCCATGCCAGCTATGGGAGCCTGGGTGGCGAGACGGCCTCGGGGTGCAAACACTTAGCCTCCACAGGAGGTACCGCCGGCCATGTCAGCTAGTGGGAGCCTGACAGCGGGACCACCTCGGAGCAAAGGACTTAGCCTCCACGAGAGATCAACCTACCCAGCCAGCTAGTGGGAGCCTGGCGGCGGAATCGTCATCGGAGCAAAGGACTTAGCCTCCACGAGAGATCAACCTGCCCTGCCAGCTAGTGAGAGCCTGGCAGCGGAATCTATCTCGGAGCTAAGGGACTTAGCCTCCACGAGAGATCAACCTGCCCTGCCAGCTAGTGAGAGCCTGACAGCGGAATCTATCTCGGAGCTAAGGGGCTTAGCCTCCACGAGAGATCAACCTGCCCTGCCAGCTAGTGAGAGCCTGGCAGCAGAATCTATCTCGGAGCTAAGGGACTTAGCCTCCACGAGAGATCAACCTGCCCTGCCAGCTAGTGAGAGCCTGGCAGCGGAATCTATCTCGGAGCTAAGGGGCTTAGCCTCCACGAGAGATAAACCTGCCCTGCCAGCTAGTGAGAGCCTGACAGCGAAATCTATCTCGGAGCTAAGGGGCTTAGCCTCCACGAGAGATCAACCTGCCCAGCCAGCTAGTGGGAGCCTGGCGGCGGAATCGTCATCGGAGCAAAGGACTTAGCCTCCACGAGAGATCAACCTGCCCTGCCAGCTAGTGAGAGCCTGGCAGCGGAATCTATCTCGGAGCTAAGGGACTTAGCCTCCACGAGAGATCAACCTGCCCTGCCAGCTAGTGAGAGCCTGACAGCGGAATCTATCTCGGAGCTAAGGGGCTTAGCCTCCACGAGAGATCAACCTGCCCTGCCAGCTAGTGAGAGCCTGACAGCGGAATCTATCTCGGAGCTAAGGGACTTAGCCTCCACGAGAGATCAACCTGCCCTGCCAGCTAGTGAGAGCCTGGCAGCGGAATCTATCTCGGAGCTAAGGGGCTTAGCCTCCACGAGAGATCAACCTGCCCTGCCAGCTAGTGAGAGCCTGACAGCGGAATCTATCTCGGAGCTAAGGGGCTTAGCCTCCACGAGAGATCAACCTGCCCAGCCAGCTAGTGGGAGCCTGGCGGCGGAATCGTCATCGGAGCTAAGGGGCTTAGCCTCCACGAGAGATCAACCTGCCCTGCCAGCTAGTGAGAGACTGGCAGCGGAATCTATCTCGGAGCTAAGGGACTTAGCCTCCACGAGAGATCAACCTGCCCTGCCAGCTAGTGAGAGCCTGGCAGCGGAATCTATCTCGGAGCTAAGGGGCTTAGCCTCCACGAGAGATCAACCTGCCCTGCCAGCTAGTGAGAGCCTGGCAGCGGAATCTATCTCGGAGCTAAGGGACTTAGCCTCCACGAGAGATCAACCTGCCCTGCCAGCTAGTGAGAGCCTGACAGCGGAATCTATCTCGGAGCTAAGGGGCTTAGCCTCCACGAGAGATCAACCTGCCCTGCCAGCTAGTGAGAGCCTGACAGCGGAATCTATCTCGGAGCTAAGGGGCTTAGCCTCCACGAGAGATCAACCTGCCCTGCCAGCTAGTGAGAGCCTGACAGCGGAATCTATCTCGGAGCTAAGGGCTTAGCCTCCATGAGAGATCAACCTGCCCTGCCAGCTAGTGAGAGCCTGACAGCGGAATCCATCTCGGAGCTAAGGGGCTTAGCCTTCACGAGAGATCAACCTGCCCTGCCAGCTAGTGAGAGCCTGGCAGCGGAATCTATCTCGGAGCTAAGGGACTTAGCCTCCACGAGAGATCAACCTGCCCTGCCAGCTAGTGAGAGCCTGACAGCGGAATCTATCTCGGAGCTAAGGGGCTTAGCCTCCATGAGAGATCAACCTGCCCTGCCAGCTAGTGAGAGCCTGGCAGCGGAATCTATCTCGGAGCTAAGGGACTTAGCCTCCACGAGAGATCAACCTGCCCTGCCAGCTAGTGAGAGCCTGGCAGCGGAATCCATCTCGGAGCTAAGGGGCTTAGCCTCCACGAGAGATCAACCTGCCCTGACAGATAGTGAGAGCCTGTCAGTGGAATCCATCTCGGAGCTAAGGGGCTTAGCCTCCACGAGAGATCAACCTGCCCTGCCAGCTAGTGAGAGCCTGGCAGCGGAATCTATCTCGGAGCTAAGGGACTTAGCCTCCACGAGAGATCAACCTGCCCTGCCAGCTAGTGAGAGCCTGGCAGCGGAATCTATCTCGGAGCTAAGGGACTTAGCCTCCACGAGAGATCAACCTGCCCTGCCAGCTAGTGAGAGCCTGGCAGCGGAATCTATCTCGGAGCTAAGGGGCTTAGCCTCCACGAGAGATCAACCTGCCCTGCCAGCTAGTGAGAGCCTGACAGCGGAATCTATCTCGGAGCTAAGGGGCTTTCCATGGACCACAAATATTTTTCGGTGGTTTCTACCATTAATCATAGCTAATACAACGCAAGCTAAGTTCATTACAAAAAAGATGATTCACTTCTCTCTTACCTCCATCTTCCCTCGTGAATCATCCGATCCTTCCCCGGGTGCCCACATCAACCCTGTCCTCACATCTCTCCTCTGCTGCCCCAGGTCGGACTTCTTCAATCCGCACCGGGTCTTGTGCTCGTTGAGGCTGATGAGGTTGCGGGGCTGGGGCTCTTGTCCTTCTCAACTCAAGAAATTCGGGGCAAGTAGATGTCGCGTGGCCTTCCTCCTGGTGGAGCTCACAGAAGGGTAACTCTACTCTGACTCTTTTCCTTCCCGTGCGGTTCCTCCTCCCCCTTCGACCAATTTCCATCGCTTGCTGTGGTGGGGGTAGGAGTTGCCTAGGGGCTTGCCTCTGGAAGTTGAACCTTCCTTGGGCCCCATGAAAGTTTTCCCCATCATGGGCGTAACCTCTTCCCGGGCCCTGAGTGGGTCCTCCCTGCTGCCTCCAACCTGGCTCTGGACCCTCCTGAGCTCTCCGCTCCTCTCTCCTTCTTCCCTCCTGGGGCCTCGAGCCACCTTGCTCCTTTTCCTCTGTCTCTGTCAGCTTTGCCAATTTCTTGACAAACGCCGGGTTGGCCGCCTCCATGGCTATCTCCTCTGCCGCCCTTTCCATCAGCTCCTCGAAGGAAAGGGGGGCCTTCCTGGTCAAGCTCATCTTGAAGAAGCCCTCCTTCAGCCCAACGGTGAAGGCCATCTGGAGAGCATACCCTGGCATCTCCTGGACCTCCAAGATCTCCTCTTGGAACCTGTCTACGTAGCGGGCCAGCGACTCCTCGGCCCCTTGCCTTATCAGGAAGATGGACTCAGGACTCCTCTTCCGCTTCTTGGAGGTGGAGAAGCGGAGCTGGAAGCTTTGGCTCAAGTCCTCGAACCCATAGATCGACCTCGGAGGGAGTTGATGGAACCAGTCCCTTGCCTTCTCCTTCAACGTGATCGCAAAGAGGCGACACTTGAAGGCGTCCGTCATCGGCCTGATGGAGACGACATCCTCGAACCACTGCAGATGCTGAACAGGGTCATCCTTCCCGGAATAGTAAGCCATGTCTGGCTCTCTGAACCCCTCGGGAACGGGAGCTGAGATGATTAGCTCGCTGAAGGGTGACCCCCTAAGGGGTGGTCTCGCCACCTCCACTCGCGCGACCTGCTCGCCTTGAAGGTTGGAACTCGCCGGGCTGGAGAACAGCTCCCGGCCGGTGAGGTCTCGCTCGACCCCATCGCCCATGCTCTCCTTCCCGGGCCTTCTTCCTGGGACACTTCCTTCTCCCCCCGCTGGGGTCATCTCGCCTAGACCCCTGGGAGTCGACTCGTCGAGGGGGGGAGCTAGCTCCTGGGGGGTCGGGGTGGAGCTGCCACCCTGAGGAGCAATGCTTCGCAGCATCTCCATGATGCCCTGGATGGAGGCCATGAACTCTTGCCTCCCCACAAAGGGTCCTGGGGTGGGGAGCTCGCCGAGGTCATCACTACCTCCTTGACCTCCTGTCATGACACCCTCTCGAGATCTTTTGTGCTGGTCACTCTCCACGCTCACCGCACCAAAATGTTGAAACCAGAAACCTGGTCTCTCGTGGAGTTCGTCCCTCGGGGAAGGGGTGACCTCACACCTACTACACTCGAGAGAACGTCACGGACCAAAGGATCAAGAAACTAGGAACAGACCCTCGGCTCTAGCGCGGAGGTCCCACCTCACACCCGGAAGGCTACCTGAGCACTTCCCCTCCCTAGCCAATGCTCGAGCTAGGGTGCCTTGGAGGAGCTCTCTCAACTCTACCAAGAAGAAACCAAGGGAGGAGAAAGCAAGGAGAAGGAGAAGAAGATGAAGATCAAGTCCCCTTCCAAGGCACCCAAGGGGGTCTATTTATAGTTTTCCAAAACCCCTTGGACCAAAATGACCGAGATACCCTCACGCCCAAAAAGCCTTGGGCCAATAGAAAACAACCACGCCGGGGGGTAAAGGGGGAATTTCCCCCGAGGGCAAGAAGGTAAAATTGCAAGTAGAGGCCCTGGCCCCCGGCCGGTCTCGCCCCACTAGGCCGCCGAGCAAGAAGAGGCGGGGGCGAGACCCTGGCCCCAGGCCGGTCTCGCCCCACTAGGCCGCCGAACAAGAAGAGGCGGGGGCGAGACCCTGGCCCCCGACCGGTCTCGCCCCGCTAGGCCGCTGAACAAGAAGAGGCGGGGGCGAGACCCTGGCCCCCGGCCGGTCTCGCCCCGCTAGGCCGCTGAACAAGAAGAGGCGGGGGCGAGACCCTGGCCCCCGGCCGGTCTCGCCCCGCTAGGCCGCTGAACAAGAAGAGGCGGGGGCGAGACCCTGGCCCCCGGCCAGTCTCGCCCCGCTAGGCCGCTGAACAAGAAGAGGCGGGGGCGAGACCCTGGCCCCCGGCCGGTCTCGCCCCGCTAGGCTGCTGAACAAGAAGAGGCGGGGGCGAGACCCTGGCCCCCGGCCGGTCTCGCCCCGCTAGGCCGCTGAACAAGAAGAGGCAGGGGCGAGACCCTGGCCCCCGGCCGGTCTCGCCCCGCTAGGCCGCTGAACAAGAAGAGGCGGGGGCGAGACCGTGGCCCCCGGCCGGTCTCGCCCCGCTAGGCCGCCAAGAGTTCGAAATACTGGCGGCCTGCGACCTGGCGGCCTGAGGCGGCTTGCGGCCTGGTGGCCTGAGGCGGCTTGCGGCGGCTTGCCAAGAGCGCCTTGGGGGGAGAAATATTTTCTCCCCCTACTAGTATATCTTTCAAGTTCACCAAAAATTGGCCCCTAGGAGTGCAAAACTTCCAAAAAGCTTAAAAACTTGCTTACCTTGTTTTGGGCCCACTCTTCGCGAATACGAGGTTGTACACTTGGATAGACGACCTATTTGACCAGCTGGTAGGGTCGGTGGTGTATTCAAGTTGGACTTGAAGTCAGGATACTATCAGTTGCGAAATCGAGACGAGGACATACCCAAGACAGCATTTGGTACGAGGTATGGTCACTTTGAGTTCTCGGTGATGTCGTTCGGGCTGACGAACGCACCATCCCTGTTCATGGATTTGATGAATCGAGTATTTCGTGAATACTTGGACTCTTTTGTAGTTGTCTTTATTGATGACATTCTGGTGTACTCCAAATCGGAGGTGGAGCCTGAGACTCACTTGAGAGTAGTCTTGCAAGTGTTGAGAGAGAACCAGCTTTATGCAAAATTCTCAAAGTGTGTGTTCTGACTAGAGAAGGTGACATTTTTGGGCCATGCGATTAGTGGGGATGGGGTTGCGGTAGATCCAACAAAAGTGAAAGCCATCAGAGATTGACCGATTTTGAGAACCATAGCGGAAGTCCGAAGTTTTCTTGGACTAGCCGGGTACTATAGAAGATTCGTAGAAAACTTTTCGCGGATAGCTCTACCCCTCACGTCACTAACTCGTAAGTATCAGAAGTTTGTGTGGACTCAGAAGTGCAGTCAGGCATTTGAGACACTGAAGGAAAGGCTGATGACGGCTACAATCCTAAGTCTACCGAAGGAGACCGAAGGATTTCAAATTTTCAGTGACGCATCGGGATGCGGTTTGGGTTGCGCATTGGTGCAACATGACAATGTGATAGCCTATGGGTCTAGGCAGCTGAAGCCTCACGGGAGGAATTACCCCGTCCATGACTTGGAGTTGGCGGCGATAATTTTCGCGTTGAAATTGTGGCGGCACTATGTTTATGGTGCGAAGGTGGAGATCTTCGCGGATCACAAAATCCTAAAGTATCTCCTAGATCAGAAGGACTTGAATATGCGGCAGCGCAGGTGGGTCGAGTTCCTTGGAGACTATGAGGTAGTGATTCAGTATACGCCAGACAAAGCTAATGTGGTGGCAAATGCCTTGAGTAGAAAATACTCGGGGCAAGGGAATTGGATCGAAGCTCCTGATGAGCGGTTGGTGCTAGATTGGGAGTCCCTCGGCTTGGAGTGCGTAGCAAGGGGCGAGTCTAGCATGGCTCAGGTTAACTGGATTGAAATGCAAAATGATTTGTCTGATCGTATTCAGGAAGCGACTCGTTTGGATGTGGAGTTTCAGCCTTACGTGGTGGAAGCTCAAAAGGGTGAGAGCAGCTCCTGGGAGTTGATTGATGGGATCCTAAGGAAGGACGGAAGGATTTATGTACCACAGTTAGGCAAGATCCATGAGGAGTTGATGTTTGTGGCTCACTTCACAAAGTACTCCATTCACCCGGGCAGTACAAAGATGTACCTAGATATGAAGAAATCCTTTTGGTGGCCTGAACTGAAGCAGGACGTAGCTTTGTACGTGAATCGATGCCAAACTTGTGCTTTGGTGAAGGCCGAGTGTCAGAAGCCGGGCGGGTTCCTGAAGCCTCTTCCAATCCCCGAGTGGAAATTCGATGATATCTCCAAGGACTTTGTATATGGGTTACCTAGATCGCAGCAGGGTAACGACGCGATTTGGGTGATTGTGGATCGCTTAACCAAGGTGGCTCACTTCATCCCAAATCGGAAGGAGAACAGCGTGGAGAAGTTGGTAGAGTTGTATGTTCGCAACATTGTGCGACTACATGGGATACCTAAGAGTATAGTTAGTGATCGCGATGGATGTTTCACGTCCAAGGACTGGAGGTTGGTTCAGAAAAGTCTGGGCATGAAGCTAAAGTTTAGCACGGCTTTCCATCCTCAAACTGACGGGCAAACCGAAAGGACGAACCGTACTATGGAGGATATGCTGAGGATGTGTATTCTGGACTTCGGCAAGAAGTGGGAGGATCACCTCTTCATGGTGGAGTTCGCCTATAACAACAGTTACCAAGCAAGTATCAAGATGGCGCCATATGAAGCTTTGTATGGGAGGCGGTGTCGAACACCGATGTCTTGGACAGAGGCGGAAGACACCAAACTTTTGGGAAAAGAAGTGGTAGCTGATGCATGCGAGTTGGTGCGAACCATTCAAGGGCGCATGAAGGTGGCTCAAGATCGGCAAGCAAAATATTTTAATGCTCGCCACAGGAAGCTGGAGTTCGCGGTAGGCGACTGGGTCTATCTAAAGATCAAGCCTTTCAAAGGCATTTCGCGCATTCGCCGACTCAAGAAGTTGAGTCCAAGGTTTTTGGGTCCTTTCGAAGTTATATAATGCGAGGGAGAAGAAGCGTACATTTTGGCATTGTCCGCAGAGCTGAGTGGATTACACGACGTCTTTCATGTCTCCGTCTTGAGGAAAGCCTTAATAGAGGATAGTGTGGTGATTGAATCAGCATCGGTGCCGATAGAAGAGGACTTAAGGACGCGAGTTCGTCTAGTTGCTATAGATGATTCAGAAATTCGGCAATTGCAAAACAAAGAGGTCAAACTCGTAAAAGTCCGATGGGACAACTGCGGTCGTGAGGAGCTCTCTTGTGAGCGAGAACAAACCATACTGGAAGAGTATCCAGAGTTTTTCCGTTCAGGTATCATTTACGTTTTGTGTACGTTTTACTTTCTGTAATTTCGGGACGAAATTCTTTTAAGGGGGAGAGAGTTGTAACGCCCCAAAATTCGAAAGAGGGAAGGACAGCGTTCAGAGCCAAGTTTGGGTCTTGGCAAGGGTCACACGGCAGGACACTGGCGTGTCCATGGCCGTGTGGTGCTCGGCTTCGACGAAGAACTCGGGTGGTCGACAAACTGAGCTCGACGAAGTGTCGAGACAGTGAAAACGGCCTTGGACACGGGCGTGTCCATGGCCGTGTCGTGTTCACGTTCGACGATTTTTGCGTGGTCGACGAATATGTGCTCGACGATCGTCGAGAGGACGCACACGGCCTGAGATACGGGCGTGTCCCAGGCCGTGTCCTGCTCGGGTTGTTAGTCGGGCCGTGTGAGGGGATAAACACGGCCTGGAGCCCAGGCATGTTCGTGTATCACACGGGCGTGTCAAATGTGACACAGGCGTGTTGAGTACCCTTGTTCTCCTTGGGTTATGTTTGGTCCTGTGTCGATGGAGGAACACGCCCAGGCACACGGGCGTGTACTGGGTGACACGGGTGTGTCAACTGTGACACGGGCGTGTTCAGAGCCCGTGTCCTATTCTGGGTGCGATGGTTTCGGCTTCGATTGAGGCACACAGCCTTGGACACGGGCGTGTCTCAAGCCGTGTTTGGCCCATGAATTTTGGTTTTAAGCGCGAATGGTGGCCGTTCGTTTCCTTCTTTTGAGATCTGATGGTCCAGGGCTGTCCTTGTTGAGTTATGTCCGGGAATAGGGTTTGGAAACCCTCATTCTTCATCAAGTACTCTCTTTCTAAGTTCTAGAGAGAAGTGAGGGCAAGGAAGAAGGTGAAGGAGAGATCTGGCTGCCGGAGAAGCTTCGGGGCCTTAAATCGCGAGCCGAGTCCAGATCCGCGGAGGCAAGTCCGTTGCGGTGGTTTTCTTCCGGCTAAGTTTCCATGCCTAGGAAGAGGGGCCGTAAGGTAACGACACTTCTCCTCTTAGTTTTAAGATGCATGTTTAACATCTTTTATTTCAACTTTTGGGCACCAAATCTCTCAAATGAGAGGGGTTTGTGTCGCCATGGTTCAAGAGGAACCTCCGGGTCGATTGAGTCCGTCCCCGGTATGATTTTACATTAGAGATCCGCTCCGTTAGTGGATTAGGTATTGTGGGTGAAGCCGTAGTCGCGAACTTTAGTCCGACTCGGTGATGTTGCATAACGAGCCTTAAGGATTTTGTAGAAATCCGTTGCGGCAAGATGCTGTTTGTGATGTTTGTGTTTTCTCCCTTTTCTCGAGTGAGTATGTGTAGCCAGAACTGGACAAGGTTAGCTCCGCAGTGGCGGTAGATGGTTTCCTTGGTGGATAAGGTTAGCTCCACATTGACGGTAGATGTTTTTCTTGGTGCGCGCGGACGTTGCAGTACAAACGAGGGATTAAGGTGTGAATGATTATGGATTGTGATGTGCTAAGGCGCGGCTTTATCTCCATGGCCGGATGGCTATCCCGTGACGTGCAAGTCATGTGGGGAGAGTGTCCCGGCGAGACTAGTCCCCTTCTTTGAGACTGACGAGAACGCCAAGCATGGGGCAAGCCCGGGCAATGAGGCCATGAGCGGGTGAGGTCCAGCAAGGGTTCTTAGAATCGGTCAGTGTGTGAGACAAAATCCTGACTCGAGAAGTCATATCTTGCAGGCAAGCCCGGGTCTAAGACCATGAGCGGGTGGGGCCTTGGCAAGAGTTCCGCATGGCGGCTTGAATGCCGTTCGGGGAATTACAGTGCCCCTTTTTGTTTGTGGCTTAACGCCAATGGGAAAAGTGGAAGTACCCAGATGTTATGATGATGTGCTAGATGCATACGCAATAGGGTGCCTTGCGTGAATCCAGGTTTTGTATACATGCTGCATAGTAGGCCCCTTTTATTATATGCTCAACATAGAAAACATGTTTGTAATTTGAGACATCCAAACCTGTTCTCTTAGTGCTTTACATGTTTTGTATATGGTATTCGAAGTGCTGACGTGCAGGTTGGAGGGGTACCCCGGGGTCCGTTAGGGGCGGCCGGGAGGAGATGTGTTTGTTACACAGTTTGAGGTCAGCATTTGCTGACCCACGTTACAACCAATTTTTACAGGGCAAGGATCGCAACAGGAGCTAGCTCGCCGGCCAAAAGGGCCTAAGCCTCATGAAGTGTTTCAGTTTGTACTAGCTCTATTTTGGTGGCATTGTATGTTTTGATACTCTTGTTTTCCGGCTTGCATGCCGAGGTAGTTTAGAAGTGCTCATGCACATTGATGCTTGATGTTATCTTTTTGGAGTGTTGGACTCTCTCTCTTTTGTTGTAAGGTCTTAAGGCCGTTTCGATACTCTTATATGTGGATAGCTTCTGGTCTTGGTTGTTGTTTCCGCTGTTGTTTGGTCTTGAGTTTTAAGATTGGGTAGTTCATATCATCTTTTTATGCTAAAGCTGTGGCGTCTATATGTTGTGGGGCCCCGACCGGATCCATATTATACGGTCATTACAGGGGAGGTGCTACAATTTGGTATCAAAGCGAGGTTGCATCCAAAGTCAGTGTGTATAGAAGTTATCCACATAGGAGTAACACATGACCATGAGTGTCCTTATGTTTGAGTCTTGCGATTAAGAGACTGATTCCTTATTTCCTTGCTTTTCTTAAGAGTGCAAGCAACGAGGCGGGTACGTCGAGACCAAAAGAAGAGCTTTCAGCGAGTAGCAATATTGCTCAGGGTCCTTTGGGCATGGGTGTAAACCCGGCCGACTTCTGTCGCATGCTTGCAGAAGCAATGGTGGCAACCCAAGCTGCAGCGACAACTCAGGTAGCAACCCCTGCTACACCGGATGCGGCGACGGCTGTGCCGGGCAGAGAAGCCAGGAGAGCAGAGCCGTTGGCTGAAAGAGTGGTGGTCGGGCATGGAGACCGGCAGATGAAGTATTTTCTGAGCTTCCATCCTCGCACGTTCAAGGGAGTTGGTTCGTCAACTGATGCGGAGGATTGGTGGGCACGGATGCAAGAACTTTTGAGGGAGGCAGAGACGCCAGAGGGGAAGAAATCTGAGTTTGTGGCCTTCATGTTGGAGGGAGACGCAAAGTTGTGGTGGGTGTGCCATAGCGGCCGCCAGTTTCCTGGACGCACCCCGTCCATAGAAGGGTTTGGGAATGCTTTCCTGAAAAAGTACATTCCTGTTTCGACAATGTTGGCCCTCCAAAGACAGTTTCTGCATTTGGTGCAGAGGGACAAGACGATGGACGAGGATGTACATGAGTTCACTCGGTTGGGTCGTTATGCAGGAACGACAATGGCAGGAGATGAGGAGATGGATACTATCAATTGCGAATTCAAGACGAGGACATACCCAAGACAACATTTGGTATGAGGTATGGTCACTTTGAGTTCTCGGTGATGTCGTTCGGGCTGATGAACGCACCATCTGTGTTCATGGATTTGATGAATCGAGTATTTCGGGAATACTTGGACTCTTTTGTAGTTGTCTTTATTGATGCCATTCTGGTGTGCTCCAAATCGGAGGTGGAACATGAGACTCACTTGAGAGTAGTCTTGCAAGTGTTGAGAGAGAACCAGCTTTATGCAAAATTCTCAAAGTGCGAGTTCTGGCTAGAGAAGGTGGCATTTTTGGGTCATGTGATTAGTGGGGATGGGGTGGCGGTAGATCCAACAAAAGTGAAAGCCATCAGAGATTGGCCAATTTTGAGAACCGTGGTGGAAGTACGAAGTTTTCTTGGACTAGCCGGGTACTATAGAAGATTCATAAAAAACTTTTTGCGGATAGCTCTACCCCTCACGTCACTAACTCGTAAGGATCAGAAGTTTGTGTGGACTTAGAAGCGCAGTCAGGCATTTGAGACACTGAAGGAAAGGCTGATGACAGCTCCAATCCTAAGTCTACCGAAGGGGACCAAAGGATTTCAAATTTTCAGTGACGCATCGGGATGCAGTTTGGGTTGCGTATTGGTGCAACATGACAGTGTGATAGCCTATGGGTCTAGGCAGCTGAAGCCTCACGAGAGAAATTACCCCGTCCATGACTTGGAGTTGGCGGCGATAATTTTCGCATTGAAATTGTCGTGGCACTATGTTTATGGTGCGAATGTGGAGATCTTCACGGATCACAAAAGCCTGAAGTATCTCTTAGATTAGAAGGACTTGAATATGCGGCAGCTCAGGTGGGTTGAGTTCCTTGGAGACTACAAGGTAGCGATTCAGTATTCGTCAGGCAAAGCCAATATGGTGGCAGATGGTTTGAGTAGAAAATACTCGGGGCAAGGAAATTGGATCGAAGCTCATGATGAGCGGTTGGTGCTGGACTGGGAGTCCCTCGGCTTGGAGTGCGTAGCAAGGGGCGAGTCTAGCGTGGCTCGGGTTAACTGGATTGAAATGCAGAACGATTTGTTTGATTGTATTCGGGAAGCGACTCGTTTGGATGTGGAGTTTCAGCCTTACGTGGTGGAAGCTCAAAAGGGTGAGAGCAGCTCCTGGGAGTTGATTGATGGGATCCTGAGGAAGGACAGAAGGATTTGTGTACCGCAGTCAGGAAAGCTCCATGAGGAGTTGATGCTTGTGGCTCACTTCACAAAGTACTCCATTCACTCGGGCAGTACAAAGATGTACCTGGATATGAAGAAATCCTTTTGGTGGCCTGGACTGAAGCGGGACGTAGCTTTGTACGTGAATCGATGCCAAACTTGTGCTTTGGTGAATGTCGAGTGTCAGAAGCCGGGCGGGTTCCTGAAGCCTCTTCCAAACCCCGAGTGTAAATTCGATGATATCTCCATGGACTTTGTGCATGGGTTACCTAGATCGCAGCAGGGTAATGCCGCGATTTGGGTGATTGTGGATCGCTTAACCAAGGTGGCTCAATTCATCCCAAATCGGAAGGAGGACAGTGTGGAGAAGCTGGTAGAGTTATATGTTCACAACATTGTGCGACTACATGGGATACCTAAGAGTATAGTTAGTGATCGCGATGGACGTTTCACGTCCAAGGACTGGAGGTTGGTTCAGAAAAGTCTGGGCATGAAGCTAAAGTTCAGCACGGCTTTACATCCTCAAACTGACGGGCAAACCGAAAGGACGAACCGTACTATGGAGGATATGCTGAGGATGTGTATTCTGGACTTCGGCAAGAAGTGGGAGGATCACCTCTTCATGGTGGAGTTCGCCTATAACAATAGTTACCAAGCAAGTATCAAGATGGAGCCATACAAAGCTTTGTATGGGAGGTGGTGTCGAACACCGATGTCTTGGACAGAGGCGGGAGACACCAAACTTTTGGGAAAAGAAGTGGTAGCTGATGCATGCGAGCTAGTGTGAACCATTCAAGGGCGCATGAAGGTGGCTCAAGATCGGCAAGCAAAATATTTTAATGCTCGCCACAGGAAGCTGGAGTTCGGGTAGGCAACTGGGTCTATATAAAGATAAAGCCGTTCAAAGGCATTTCGCACATTCGTCGACTCAAGAAGTTGAGTCCAAGGTTTTTGGGGACTTTCGAAGTTATAGAACGGGTGGGCGAAGCAGCGTACAAGTTGGCATTGTTCGCAGAGCTGAGTGGATTACACGACGTCTTCCATGTCTCCGTCTTGAGGAAATCCTTAGTAGAGGATAGTGTGGTGATCGAATCAACATCGGTGCCGATAGAAGAGGACTTAAGGATGCGAGTTCATCCAGTTGCTATAGAGGATTCAGAAATTCGGCAATTGCGAAACAAAGAGGTCAAACTCGTAAAAGTCCGATGGGACAACTGCGGTCGTGAGGAGCTCTCTTGGGAGCGAGAACAAACCATGTTGGAGGAGTATCCAGAGTTTTTCCATTTAGGTATCATTTACGTTTTGTGTACCTTTTACTTTCTGTAATTTTGGGACGAAATTCTTTTAATAGAGAGAGATTTGTAACGCCCCAAAATTCGAAAGAGGGAAGGACATCGTTCAAAGCTAAGTTTGGGTCTTGGCAAGGGTCACACGGCCTAGGACACGGGCGTGTCCATGGCTGTGTGGTGCTCGGGTTGGACGAAGAACTCGGGTGGTTGACAAACTGAGCTCGACGAAGAGTCGAGACAGTGAACACGGCCTTGGACACGGGGGTGTCCATGGTAGAGTCATGGTCAGGTTCGACGATTTTCGCATGGTCGACGAATATGTGCTCGACGATCGTCGAGAGGACGAATAGGCCTGAGACACGGGTGTGTCCCAGGCCGTGTACTGCTCGGGTTATTAGCTAGGCCGTATGAGGGGATAAACACGGCCTGGAGTGCAGGCGTGTTCGTGTATCACACGGGCGTGTCAAATGTGACACGGGCGTGTTGAGTACCCTTGTTCTCCTCGGGTTGTGTTTGGTCCTGTGTCGATGGAGGAACATGCCCAGGCACACAGGTGTGTACTGGGTGACACGGGTGTGTAACCTGTGACACGGGCATGTTCAGAGCCCGTGTCCTATTCTGGGTGCGATGGTTTTGTAGTCGTTGAGGCACACGGCCTTGGACACGGGCGTGTCTCAAGCCGCGTTTGGCCTAGGAATTTTGGATTTTAGCGCGAATCGTGGCCGTTCGTTTCCTTCTTTTGGGATCTGATGGTCCAGGGCTGTCTTTGCTGAGTTATGTCAGGGAATAGGGTTTGGAAACCCTCATTCTTCATCAAGTACTCTCTTTCTAAGTTCTAGAGAGAAGGGAGAGCAAGGAAGAAGGTGAAGGAGAGATCCGGCTGCCGGAGAAGCTTCGGGACCTCAAATCGCGAGCCGAGTCCAGATCCGCGGAGGCAAGTCCGTTGCGGTAGTTTTATTCCGGCTAAGTTTCCATACCTAGGAAGAGGGGCCGTAAGGTAACGACACTTCTCCTCTTGGTTTTAGGATGCGTGTTTAACATCTTTTCTTTCAAGCTTTTGGGCACCAAATCTCTCAAATGAGAGGGGTTTGGGTCGCCATGGTTCAAGAGAAACCTACGGGTCGATTGAGTCCGTCCCCGGTATGATTTTGCATTAGAGATCCCCTCCGTTAGTGGATTAGGTATTGTGGGTGAAGCCATAGTCGCGACCGTTAGTCCGACTCGGTGATGTTGCATAACGATCCTTAAGGATTTTATAGAAATCCGTTGCGACAAGATGTCGTTTGTGATGTTTGTGTTTTCCCCCTTTTCTCGAGTGAGTATGTGTAGCCGGAACCGGAAAAGGTTAGCTCCGTAGTGGCGGTAGATGGTTTCCTTGGTGAATAAGGTTTGCTCCGTATTGGCGGTAGATGGTTTTCTTGGTGCGTGGGGACGTTGTAGTACAAACGAGGGATTAGGGTGAGAATGATTATGGATTGTGATGTGCTAAGGCGGGCTTTGTCTCCGTGGTTGGATGGCTATCCCGTGACGTGCAAGTCATGTGGGGAGAGTGTCACGACGAGACTAGTCCCCTTCTTTGAGACTGACGAGAACGCCAAGAATGGGGCAAGCCCGGGCAATGAGGCCATGAGCGGGTGGGGTCCATCAAGGGTTCTTAGAATCGGTCAGTGTATGAGACGGAATCCTGATGCGAGAAGTCAGAGCTTGCAGGCAAGCCCGGGTCTAAGACCATGAGCGGGTGGGGCCTTTGCAAGAGTTTCGCGTGGCGGCTTGAATGCCGTTAGGGGAATTGCAGTGCCCCTTTTTGTTCGTGTCTTAACGCTAATGGGGAAAGTGGAAGTACCCAGATGTTATGATGATGTGCTAGATGCATACACAATAGGGTTCCTTGGGTGAAGCCCGAGATTTGCATAAGTGCTGCATAGTAGACCCCTTTTATTATATGCTCAACATAGAAAAATTGTTTGTTGTTTGAGACATCCTAACCTGTTCTCTTAGTGCTTTACATGTTTTGTATATGGTATTCGAAGTGCTGACTTGCAGGTTGGAGGGATACCCCGGGGTCCGTTAGGGGAGGCCGAGAGGAGATGTGTTTGTTACACAGTTTGAGGTCAGCATTTGCTGACCCACATTACAAACAATTTTTACATGGCAAGGATCACAAGCAGGAGCTAGCTCGCCGGCCAAAAGGGCCAAAGCCTCATGAAGTGTTTCAGTTTGTACTAGCTCTATTTTGGTGGCATTGTATGTTTTGATACTCTTGTTTTCCGGCTTGCATGCCGAGGTAGTTTAGGAGTGCTCAGGCACATTGATGCTTGATGTTATCTTTTTCTAGTGTTGGACTCTCTCTCTTTTGTTGTAAGGCCTTAAGGCCATTTTGATACTCTTATATGTGGATAGGTTCTGGTCTTGGTTGCTGTTTCCACTGTTGTTTGGTCTTGAGTTTTGAGATTGGGTAGTTCATATCATCTTTTAATGCTAAAGCTGTGGTGTCTGTATGTTGTGGGGCCCCGGCCGGATCCATATTATACGGTCATTACAGGGGAGGTGTTACAATTTGGTATCAAAGCGAGGTTGTGTCCAAAGTTAGTGTGTATAGTAGTTATCCACATAGGAGTAACGCGGGACCATGAGTGTCCTTATGTTTGAGTCTTGCAATTAAGAGACTGATTCCTTGTTTCCTTGCTTTTCTTAAGAGTGCAAGCAACGAGGCAGGTACGTCGAGACCAAGAGAATAGCTTTCAGCGAGCAGCGATACTACTCAGGGTCCTTTGGGCATGGGTGTAAACCCGACCGACTTCTGTCGCATACTTGTAGAAGCAATGGTGGCAGCCCAAGCTGCAGCAACAACTCAGGTAGCAACCCCTGTTGCTAAGGTAGCAACCCCTGCTACACCGAATACGGCGACGGCCGTGCCGGGCAAAGAAGCCAGGAGAGCAGAGCCATTGGTCGAAAGAGTGGTGGTCGGGCATGGAGACCGGCAGATGAAGTATTTTCTGAGATTCCATCCTCCCATGTTCAAGGGAGTTGGTTCGCCAACTGATGCGGAGGATTGGTGGGCACGGATGCAAGAACTTTTGAGGGCAACAAAGACGCCAGAGGAGAAGAAATATGAGTTTGTGGCCTTCATGTTGGATGGAGATGCAAAGTTGTGGTGGGTGTGCCATAGCGGCCGCCAGTTTCCTGGACTCACCCCATCCATGGAAGAGTTTGGGAATGCTTTCCTGAAAAAGTACATTCCTGTTTCGACAAGGTTGGCCCTCCAAAGACAGTTTCTGCATTTGGTGTAGCAGGACAAGACGGTGGATGAGTATGTACAGGAGTTCACTCGGTTGGGTCGTTATGCAGGAACGACAATGACAGGCGATGAGGAGAGGGATAACCCTTCTACCAGGGGTTGAGGGAGAATCTAAGGCAACCCCTCATCGCCATGAAGAGAGCTGGTTTCAATGAGTTGGTTGAGGCTTCCAGGATGTTGGAGAGTGACCTGGAGCGAAGCCAACATCGTAAGGGTTTTGCGCCTAAGTAAGGGGAAGGGAAGCCTCCTCAATCCCAAGAAAAGTTTGAAGGGAATAGGTGGAGGAAAAAGCCTCACCCATTCAAGTCTGGTGAGAAAAGCAAATGGACGTCCGGAGGGTCTCAATCTAAGGGACCACCGACGTGCTTCAATTGTGGTAAGGTGGGGCATATTACTCGTTTTTTGTAATCAAGGAGGTGCGGAGCAGGATGCAAAGCAGGATCAGACTGTGCGCTCCGGCCCCAGTGCTGCAGAGATAGGGAAGATGGCAGAGTCTAGCACTTCTCGATTCCAACCAGTGGAACCAAGAGCTTACAACCTTGGACAGCAGGAAGCGATCCGCCAACCCGATGTGGTGACATGTATGCGGAAGTTTAAGTTTAACCTTATGCTTCATACTTTCAGACCGTTATATTTGATGTCTATGTTTTAGGCTTTGTGTTAGTTTCTGGATACCCCGCTAGGGTATTGTTTGATACGGGAGCATCACACTCCTTTCTTGCGGAAAGCTTCATCCAGAGAATTGGAGTTGAGTCATTCTTGGCGGACGCAGAGCTGAAGGTGCACATGCCCAATGGGTCATCCATGACCACCAGGGAAAAAGGGCATATTTGTTGGGAGCTAGGCGGAGTTGACTTCGTGTTGATAGCGACAGTCCTACCGTTGTTTGAGTTTGATGTGATATTGGGAATGGACTGGCTAGCAGAGTACCGTGCCAGTATTGATTGCCTATCTAAGGTGGTGACCCTAAGAAGCGAAGGACAGACAGAAGTCAAGTTTGAGGCCCTTAATGGAGTGGCCTGTTCCCTGATTTCGGCCATGTAGTTGGCGTGGACAGTTAACCAGGGGGGAGTAGCCTTTATAGCATTATTGGAGGTTCGTGTTTCCAAGTTATCACTTGGGGAAGTGCCCGTAGTGGCACAGTTTAAGGATGTGTTTCCGGATGAACTTCCTGGAGCACCTCCTCGACGAGAGATTGATTTTTCGATTGAGTTAGTGCCAGAGGCTTGGTCGGTGTCACGTCCTCCGTTTAGGATGACACCAAATGAGTTGGCCGAACTCAAGCTACAGTTGCAGGAACTGTTGGAGCAGGGATATATCAGACCCAGTTCTTCACCGTGGAGCGCGCCTGTGTTGTTCGTGAAGAAGAAATATGATAGTATGCGGTTGTGCATAGACTACCGAGAGTTGAATAAATTGACTGTCAAGAATAAGTATCTGATTCCTTGGATAGACGACCTATTTGACCAGCTGGTAGGATCAGTGGTGTATTCAAGTTGGACTTGAAGTCAGGATACTATCAATTGGGAATTCGAGACGAGGACATACCCAAGACAGCATTTGGTACGAGGTATGGTCACTTTGAGTTCTCGGTGATGCCGTTTGGACTGACGAACACACCATTCGTGTTCATGGATTTGATGAATCGAGTATTTCGGGAATACTTGGACTCTTTTGTAGTTGTCTTTGTTGATGACATTCTGGTGTACTCCAAATCGAAGGTGGAGCATGAGACTCACTTGAGAGTAGTCTTGCAAGTGTTGAGAGAGAACCAGCTTTATGCAAAATTCTCAAAGTGCAAGTTATGGCTAGAGCAGGTGGCATTTTTGGGCCATGGGATTAGTGGGGGTGAGGTGGCGGTAGATCCAACAAAAGTGGAAGCCATCGGAGATTGGCCGATTTTGAGAACCGTGGAGGAAGTCCGAAGTTTTCTTGGACTAGCCGGATACTATAGAAGATTTATAGAAAACTTTTCGCGGATAGCTCTACCCCTCACGTCACTAACTCGTAAGGATCAGAAGTTTGTGTGGACTCAGAAGTGCAGTCAGACATTTGAGACACTGAAGGAAAGGCTGATGACGGCTCCAATCCTAAGTCTACCGAAGGGGACCGAAGGATTTCAAATTTTCAGTGACGCATCGGGATGAGGTTTGGGTTGCGTATTGGTGCAACATGACAGTGTGATAGCCTATGGGTCTAGGCAGCTGAAGCCTCACGAGAGGAATTACCCTGTCCATGACTTGGAGTTGGCAGCGATAATTTTCACGTTGAAATTGTGGCCGCACTATGTTTATGGTGCGAAGGTGGAGATCTTCACGGATCACAAAAGCCTGAATTATCTCCTAGATTAGGACTTGAATATGCGGCAGCACAGGTGGGTCGAGTTCCTTGGAGACTATGAGGTGGCGATTCAGTATACGCCAGGCAAAGCCAATGTGGTGTAAGTCGCCTTGAGTAGAAAATACTCGGGGCAAGGGAATTGGATCGAAGCTCATGATGAGCGGTTAGTGCTGGACTGGGAGTCCCTCAACTTGGAGTGCGTAGCAAGGGGCGAGTCTAGCGTGGCTCGAGTTAACTGGATTGAAATGCAGAAAGATTTGTTTGATCGTATTCAGGAAGCGACTCGTTTGGATGTGGAGTTTCAGCCTTACGTGGTGGAAGCTCAAAAGGGAGAGAGCAGCTCCTGGGAGTTGATTGATGGGATACTGAGGCAGGATGAAAGGATTTGTGTACCGCAGTTCGGCAAGCTCCATGAGGAGTTAATGTTTGAGGCTCACTTCACAAAGTACTCCATTCACCCGGGCAGGACAAAGATGTACCTGGATATGAAGAAATCCTTTTGGTGGCCTGGACTGAAGCGGGACGTAGCTTTGTACGTGAATTGATGCCAAACTTATGCTTTGGTGAAGGTCGAGTGTCAGAAGCCGGGCGGGTTCCTGATGCCTCTTCCAATCCCCGAGTGGAAATTCGATGATATCTCCATAGACTTTGTGCATGGGTTACCTAGATCGCAGCAGGGTAACGACGCGATTTGGGTGATTGTGGATCGCTTAACCAAGGTGGCTCACTTCATCCCAAATCGGAAGGAGGACAGCGTGGAGAAGCAAGTACAGTTGAATGTTCGCAATATTGTGTGACTACATGGGATACCTAAGAATATAGTTAGTGATCGCGATGGACGTTTCACGTCCAAGGACTGGAGGTTGGTTCAGAAAAGTCTGGGCATGAAGCTAAAGTTTAGCACAGCTTTCCATCCTCAAACTGACGGGCAAACCGAATGGACGAACCGTACTATGGAGGATATGCTGAGGATATGTATTATGGACTTCGGCAAGAAGTGGGAGGATCACCTCTTCATGGTGGAGTTCGCCTATAACAATAGTTACCAAGCAAGTATCAATATGGCGCCATACGAAGCTTTGTATGGGAGGCGGTGTCGAACACCGATGTCTTGGACAGAGGCGGGAGACACCAAACTTTTGGTAAAAGAAGTGGTAGCTGATGCATGCGAGCTGGTGCGAACCATTCAAGGGCGCATGAAGGTGGCTCAAGATCGGCAAGCAAAATATTTTAATGCTCGCCACAGGAAGCTGGAGTTCGCGGTAGGCGACTGGGTCTATCTAAAGATCAAGCAGTTCAAAGGCGTTTCGCGCATTCGCCGACTCAAGAAGTTGAGTCCATGGTTTTTGGGGCCTTTTGAAGTTATAGAACGGGTGGGAGAAGCAGCGTACAGGTTGGCATTGTCCGTAGAGCTGAGTGGAGTACACGACATCTTCTATGTCTCCGTCTTGAGGAAAGCCTTAGTAGAGGCTAGTGTGGTGATTGAATCAGCATCGGGGCCGATAAAAGAGGACTTAAGGACGCGAGTTCATCCAGTTGCTATAGAGGATTCAGAAATTCGGCAATTGCGAAACAAAGAGGTCAAACTCGTAAATGTCCGATGAGACAACTGCGGTCGTGAGGAGCTCTCTTGGGAGCGAGAAAAAACCATGCTGGAGGAGTATACAGAGTTTTTCCGTTCAGGTATCATTTACGTTTTGTGTACCTTTTACTTTCTGTAATTTCGGGACAAAATTCTTTTAAGGGGGAGAGAGTTGTAACGCAACAAAATTTGAAAGAGGGAAGGACAACGTACAGAGCCAAGTTTGGGTTTTGGCAAGGGTCACACAGCTTAGGACACGGTCGTGTACATGGCCGTGTGGTGCTCGGGTTTGACGAAGAACTCGGGTGGTCGACAAACTGAGCTCGACGAAGTGTCGAGACAGTGAACACGACCTTGGATATAGGCGTGTCCATGGCCGTGTCGTGTTCAGGTTCGATGATTTTCACATGATCGACGAATATGTGCTCGACGATCGTCGAGAGGACAAACACGGCCTGAGACACGGGCGTGTCCCAGGCCGTGTCCTGCTCGGGGTGTTAGCTGGGCCGTGTGAGGGGATAAAAACGGCCTGGAGCCCAGGCATGTTGGTGTATCACACGGGCGTGTCAAATGTGACACGGGCGTGTTGAGTACCCTTGTTCTCCTCGGGTTGTGTTTGGTCCTGTGTCGATGGAGGAACACGCCCAAGCACACGTGTGTGTACTGGGTGACACGGGCGTGTCAACTGTAACATGGGCGTGTTCAGAGCCCGTGTCCTATTCTGGGTGCGACGGTTTCGGTGTCGATTGAGTCACACGGCCTTAGACACGTGCGTGTATCAAGCCGTGTTCGGCCCAGGAATTTTGGTTTTAAGCGCGAATCGTGCCCGTTCGCTTCCTTCTTTTGGGATCTGATGGTCCAGGGTTGTCCTTGCTAAGTTATGTCCGGGAATAGGGTTTGGAAACCCTCATTCTTCATCAAGTACTCTCTTTCTAAGTTCTAGAGAGAAGGGAGAGCAAGGAAGAAGGTGAAGGAGATATCTGGCTGCCGGAGAAGCTTTGGGGCCTCAAATCGCGAGTTGAGTCCAGATCTGTGGAGGCAAGTCCGTAGCGGTGGTTTTCTTCCGGCTAAGTTTCCATGGCTAGGAAGAGGGGCCATAAGGTAACGACACTTCTCCTCTTGGTTTTAGGATGCATGTTTAGCATCTTTTCTTTCAAGCTTTTGGGCACCAAATCTCTCAAATGAGAGGGGTTTGGGTCGTGATTGTTCAAGAGGAACCTCCGGGTCAATTGAGTCTGTCCCCAGCATGATTTTGCATTAGAGATCTGCTCCGTTAATGGATTAGGCATTGTGGGTGAAGCCGTAGTTGCGACCGTTAGTCTGACTCGGTGATGTTGCATAACGAGCCTTAAGGATTTTGTAGAAATCCGTTGCAGCAATATGCCGTTTGTGATGTTTGTGTTTTCCCCCTTTTCTCGAGTGAGTACATGTAGCCGGAACCGGATAAGGTTAGCTCCGCAGTGGCGGTAGATGGTTTCCTTGGTGGACAAGGTTAGCTCCGCGTTGGCGGTAGATGGTTTCCTTGGTGCGCAGGGACGTTGCAGTACAAACGAGGGATTAGGGTGAGAATGATTATGGATTGTGATATGCTAAGGAACGGCTTTGTCTCCGTGGTCGGCTGACTATCCCGTGACGTGCAAGTCATGTGGGGAGAGTGTCCCAGCGAGACTAGTCCCCTTCTTTGAGACTGACGAGAACGCCAAGCATGGGGCAAGCCCGGGCAATGAGGCCATGAGCGGGTGGGGCAACAAGAGTTCTTAGAATCGGTCAGTGTGTGAGACGAAATCCTGACGCGAGAAGTGAGAGCTTGCAGGCAAGCCAGGGTCTAAGACCATGAGCGGGTGGGGCCTTGGCAAGAGTTCCATGTGGCGGCTTGAATGCCGTTAGGGGAATTACAGTGCTTTTTTTTGTTTCTGGCTTAACGCCAATGGGGAAAGTGGAAGTACCCAGATGTTATGATGATGTTCTAGATGCATACGCAATAGGGTGCCTTGGGTGAGGCCCGGGTTTTGCATACATGCTGCATAGTAGGCTCCTTTTATTATATGCTCAGCATAGAAAACATGTTTGTTGTTTGAGACATCCAAACCTGTTCTCTTAGTGCTTTACAAGTTTTGTATATGGTATTCGAAGTGCTGACTTGCAGGTTGGAGGGGTACCCCGTGGTCCGTTAGGGGCGGCCGGGAGGAGATGTGTTTGTTACACAGTTTGAGGTCAGCCTTTCCTGACCCACATTACAACCAATTTTTATAAGGCAAGGATCGCAAGCAGGAGCTAGCTCGCCGGCCAAAAGGGCCTAAGCCTCATGAAGTGTTTCAGTTTGTACTAGGTCTAGTTTGGTGGCATTATATGTTTTGATACTCTTGTTTTTCGGCTTGCATGCCGAGGTAATTTAGGAGTGCTCAGGCACATTGATGCTTGATGTTTTATTTTTGGAGTGTTGGACTCTCTCTCTTTTGTTATAAGCCCTAAGGCCGTTTCGATACTCTTATATGTGGATAGCTTCTGGTCTTGGTTGCTGTTTTCGCTGTTGTTTGGTCTTGAGTTTTGAGATTGGGTAGTTCATATCATCTTTTAATGCTAAAGCTGTGACATCTGTATATTGTGGGGCCCCGGGCAGACCCATATTATACAGTCATTACAGGGGAGGTGTTACACCCACGAAAAATGTAACCCTCATGACAAATGTCGTCCCCCACAACAATTGTCGCCCCCACGATTAATGCTGCCACCCACGACCAAGGTTGCTGAATTTGTTGAAGTGAAAGTGGCAGTTTGGGAGGCCTGGACGGACTATCGGTGCGAACTGTGCGGACAGAGGTGGAATATAGTCAGGTCGGCAAAAATGTTTCAGTCAGCTTGTTCCCTAGAGGTAACTGGGAGGATAGGATGGTTGTCCACTCAGTTCACCAGTTTGTGCAGACTGGTTCTGGTGTCCTCCATTTTTGTGCGAACTGGCCTTAGTACCCGTTGGTGCTGTGTTCATATCAGAGATGGATGGTGGTGTTGAATTGGTATGGTTCTGTACTAAGTTCAGGTGTGCTCAGTCCGGGAGATCACGCACTTAGCACGGACTGTTTTCCATGCCCGCCGAGTTTGGCAGCTGTCAGGCTTGTGCTTTGGTTGTGGGCTCGGAGTGTGCGGGCTAGAGTAGTGTCCGCGGGAGCGTGTAAACTGGAGCTGTGTCTGTGTGTGTGTGGACTGGTGGAGTATCCGCAGAGTTTGCTGGTGTGGCGGTTAAGTCCTGGCTTGGCCTTGTGGAGGTAAGGAGGATATGATTTCTTTCCGGCCTTGGTGGTACGACCTTGGCTATCTGGTTGTCTAGCTAGTCACGACGATAAGGCGGACTGGCATTATGTCTGCAACTTTACGGATACACCCAGTTCTCATCCCAAGATAGGGTGATAATCCTATCGGCTAGGGTGGTTATTACACTATTCTCCGCACCTATAAATAGAACCCCCTGTCACATCAACGAAACAACCGAATGAATAGTAAGTAAGCTCATATGGTTGCTGCAGACAGGATTTTGTGTTCTTGTGGTTTGAAGATTTGACCAGTTTTTGCTGTGCTGGTTGTGCGGACAACACTAAGAAGCCAGGGAATTGGTTCTGACTTCAGTTAGGGATTAGTGTGGGCTCTGCGGTTAGCAATCGACGATTAGCAGCAGGTCGTGGCTTGCGGCCAGGCGGTCTTCTTTCTTCGGCAACCTTTTTCCAGTTCAATAAGCTGTCCGCTTCTTGCGGATTATTTAGTTTGGTAGTAGCTATTCGTGGTGATCTGGCGGCTAGGCGACCTCGCGGTTAGGCAGCTTCCAGATTAGCAGACAGAGTTCAACATTGGAATAACTGGTTGTCCGCGCGGCGAGGTTGCACTCTGGTGACTTGGCGGCTTCAGCGGACTCCGTAGGCAGCTCGGCAGGGTCGACAGTTAATCCTTGAGGCCGTGCGGTTATATTGTACTTTCTTGTTTTTTTCTTCCATCGGGTACAACGGCGAATCATGACTCATCATGTATACCTTGCCTTGTAAAGATTGTTTATAGTAGAATGTTTTCTTGCGCTTCTAGTGCATCTGGTTTACTTGGCTTGGTTTTGGTTGGGGTGTTCCTGCGCCTGGTTTTCCATTTTTTGCGGTTCATAAATTTTTACATGGTATCAGAGGGAACAGAGGCTTGAGCATCGTTCAATCGTCAATTTGCTTTATTGCTTCTAGAAGACTAAGTGAACTCGGGTTAATGCAATGGAAGGTGGACTGGCAAGAGGTCTTAGAATTGAGCTTCTTACATTGACCAACTTCAAGAAGTGGAAGTCTTGTATGGAAAGCTATCTTTCGGGCGAGGACCTGTGGGAGGTCGTCTGCGGAGATGAGAGACAAGAGGTAATTGTTGCCGCAGGCAATACTGAAGCGGTGAGAGCTTGGAGGAAGACAAACGTTAAGGCGGGGTTTACTCTAAAGCGGTCTATCTCACCGGAACTCTTCGACCACATCATCAGATGTCGGTCAGCTGCAAAAATTTGGACTTCCCTATATGGGTTGTTCAATAGGAAGAATGTAGCACGACTACAATTCCTAGAGAATGAGTTGGCGAGAGCACTCAAGGAGATCTGCCCATCTCAATATTCTTCTTGAAGATGAAAAACTTGTGCACTGAGATTTCAGCGTTGGACCCTGATGAGCCTATTTTGGAAGCGAAGCTGAAGATCCACATAATCCGCGGTCTGCGAAAGGAATATGTGGCCTTGTTTACTTATGTTCAAGGCTGGGCCACTCAACCGTCTTTGCTGGAGCCGGATAACCTGATGTCTTCACAGGAGAGCTTAGCTAGACATGTGGCTGGGGTCATTATCCCTGAAGGAGGAAGTGAGATGCTCTTCTCAGGGAAGAAGAAGAGATGGGAGAAGAAGAAGAAGCCTGCTGCTGGTGATGGCCCTTCAACTTCATGTCAACAAAAGAGGAGTTATGCTCCTAAACATGATTGGAAGAAGAAGGAAGGGTTGATGCGCTACAGGTGTGACCAGCCAGGTAACTTTAAGATGGACTTCAAAGTCAAGTTGTAGTCGGGGCATGTTGCAGATAAATAGGAAGTTGGTTCTAGTACCGAGGAAGCCGAATGGGGGAATGCATTCATGATGGGCACGTGTGTCCATGCCTTGTCCACCATTGACTACAAAGATGGCTGGATAGTGTACTTGGGGTGTGGTCATCACCTCACCGGGGACGAGTCGAAGTTCTCCTCTCTACAAACGTTCTCAGGTAATGAAGTTATCATAACTATTGATGATTCAGTTCATGCAGTCGAGAATTAGGGTATCGTGTCTTTAGGTAGTAATAATGGTCCACTCACCTTAAGGAGTGTCTATCACGTACCAGCCATGAAGAAGAACCTCTTCTCAGTGACCAATACGGTGGACGCAGGCTATCACGTTCTGTTCAGCCCGATAGAAGTGACGTTTCTCCGCAGCATGTCAGCGGTAAAGGCTGACGTTGCTCATGTATGGAGAAGGGTAACAGACTTGTTTGTGTTATCAACAAGTTCCTATGTTGATCGGATGAGAGACAAATATAGTGGAGCTATATGGCATGAGCGGCTGAGACATGTTGGGATGGACAAGTTGAAAGATATGGCAGTAAAGAGCCTTGTGAAAGGCTTACCTAAGTTGTCATCCTTCGGAGACGGTCATGTCTGCGCGTGGTGTCAATATGTAAAGAATCGTCGCCTTTCATTGGACAAGTCGCAGACCAGGACTAAAGCACCATTGGAGTGTATCTATGATGATCTGATGGGGCCGACCATCACCGCCAGCCTTGGAGGCAACAAGTACATGATGGTGTTGATTGATGACTACATAAAGTACACTTGGATGTACTTCATGAAGGAGAAGTCGGGCATGTTCCATTTGTTCTTTTCAAATGAGTTATCTAACTTCTACAGGAAGCACGAGATTAGGAGAGAGCTCACTTGTGCGCATATTCCACAATAAAATGGAGTAGCAGAGCAGAAGATCCATTATCTGACGGAGACCTGCAAGTGTTAGCTTCATGCCAAAGGCATTCCAAGGTCCTTTTGGGCGGAAGGGATTGTCTGCGCAACTTATGTCGTCAATTAGATGTCTTTGAGTCCGATCAACATAAAGTATCCTCGTGAGATTGAAAGACTTTATTTTCAAGGTCAGCTAACACCTAGATAGGGGGGTGAATAGGTTTTAGACCTCTTTTAAATTATCTAGACCTAACCCTGATTAAACTGAGCTTAGTGCACACAGAAGACACATATATTTTATAGTGATTCCCTAGATTATGTGTACGTCCACTATCACTCTTCACCCTTATAATAACATGTTAGATAAGGCACTTCACCAATTTCACAGCTCCAAAGAGCTTACAACTCGATCCCGCAGGACCACTCAGTCTCCTTCAAGACCTACAACTCAAGCACAAAGCCCTACAACTCAGTGATTCAACAATCACTTACCTCAGGCTCAAAAGCCCTACCACTTAGGTAGGAAGGACAACCCTACACTCAGATCTAAAGAGGATCCTACACTGAAATCAACAAATGATCCTACCTCAGCCTTTATAACACAGGCTTACAACTCAGATTCTACACAGAATCCTACACTATGATCCAAGAGGGCATCCTATAGAAAATAGAAACATTGTGAAACAATTAGACACCAGAGTTTTCTCTGTGTCTCTCTTCCTGGGCCAAGCAGATTTCAGCCCTATATTCTTCACAACAACAAGATGAAAAGATCTTCAGTACTGGACGGCTTGTGCTTTAATTAACTCATAATCAAGATTCTGATTTGCTGTTGAAGATAATGGATCTGAAGGTTTTGTATCTTCTTCAAACAACTACCCTGACATGCAGACATTGAAGGCTCTACTTCTCTTCCCAATTAGAAATAGATTCTGAACTTGCTGTCACTGATGAGAATCACAACAGCTATCTGTTTTTGCTCTCAAGTCAACTGAACAGAACTTGTGCTTCAGGATCGATGATAATGGCGAGGAAGAAGACAAAGTTCCGCCGCTATGCGTATTCAGAAAACCCTAAAAAGCTTCTTTCCTTTCAGCCAATTTTATCATTTTATAGACAGTTGATCAACGGCTCTTTGTACTGTGGGCCCAACATAAATAGGATAAGTTACCACCTTCCATTTGCAGAAAACAACAATAGCTGTCCGTCGGCGCCATTAAAGGCATACTGCAGCTTTCCCACAAAGAATTTGAACTGTGTTGACTTTGTTGACTTTTGCCGACGTCACTCATTCTGGACTTAGCCAAATTCACATAATCACTCTAAGCATTGAGTGCGTTGAGTGAACTGGTTTTACTCATTATTCTGGACTTAGCTTATTCTTCAGCTCTTTTTGCATCCATGACGTTGAGAGCGTTGAGTTGCTGGCCTTCACTCTATGTCATTTACCTTAGCTCCTTCTGAACTCTGCCAACTGTTGAGGCGTTGAGTGAACTGGCTTCACTCAATGCTTCTGTACTTGGAAACTTTTCTTCTGAATAAAGGCGTTGAGTGTGTTGACTTCACTCAACGCTTCCTGCCTCAGCCTCATCTTTTGAATAGGCATTGTGTGAACAGGCTTCACTCAACGCTTCTGGACTTAGTCAAATTCCTGTTTCCTCTTTGACTTTGACTGTCCAGGCTTGTCTCAGTGCTTTCTGTCATTTGGCATTGATTGAACTAGCTTCACTCAATGCTTATGTACTTGAACAAATTTTTCTATTTTTCTTCTTGGGCTTTGACATAATCAGCATGGCTTTGAGTGATCTGGCTTCACTCAACGCTTTTGGACTTGGAAACTTTTCCTTTGATAGAATCTCTCTGGCTTTGACTGAGGCAGTTTTACTCAAGGAATTTGCTGCATGGTGTTGAGTGAGTTGACATCACTCAACGCCTGTGGACTTAGTCGATCTTTCTCTTTGCTGAAGCTTGGCTTTGACTATCTACACCTGACTCAGTGTTTTAGCTCATCTGGCATTGAGTGAGCTATCCTCACTCAACGCTTCTAGACTTAACTAGAATCCTGCCTTTTGTCAACATTTTCCTTGACCTCTGGTGTTGAGTGAGTTAACTTTACTTAGTCCTGTGGACCTAGGCAATTTCCTACTTTTCCAGCATACTTCTTTGTGTCCACCTGTCCAATCAATGTGACAAGGACTATCCTGCATGCATGAACTTAAACACACGTCAAATACAACTATATGTATATCATTGACTTGTTTGACTTCTTACAAATCTGGGACATTGAGATCAATGGACCCAACAATCTCTCTTTATTTGAATAACTTAAAACCCACTATCAATTTTCTTGTTCAATGACATGCACAACATATGCAACAACAAAATATTCCATAATGATAGAGCAGATCTAGGAAGATTACCACATTCCCCGCCTGTATGGTGAGCTCACCTACTCCCCCTGAATTCCTGCAAGGTGTGTGATATCACTTGAAGGCCTTGATTACCGTCACTTCAATTACCCTGTAAGGTGACATCTTTTTGTCCCTTGCATTTGTTGCATGACATTGATCATCTTCATTTCCCTTGGATGCACTTGATTACTTGATCAGCCTATGATGCTACTGGATCATTCTCTTCTCTCCTCCTTTTGACTTCTAAATAGTCAGGGAGGAGCTGGTCTGCCTTGATTGTCTTCTCCCCCTAGCTGATTTCAGATGATACCATTGGTGAAGCTGCCACCTTCATCTCTTCATGAGGATGAATTTGCTCCTGCAGCTGTTGGACTTGCTCCCCCTTAATAGGAGCATTTTCTATCATCATGTTCCTGATAGACACTTTTGTCTCTATTGCCACTTTAGGTCTTCATCACCTGCAAGAAGAATAAATCCTGCATCAAAAATATCATAGGGACTAACTGAAGCTATGCTAAGTTCAACATACGCAACTCAAACTTGAAGGTGTTGAACTTTGCTTCATCTAGTGGCTTAGTAAAGATATCAGCCACTTGCTTGTCTGTGGGGACAAACTCTAGACTGATGTCTTCCTTTTCCACATGTTCTTTAATAAAATGATACCTAATTTCTATGTGCTTAGTCCTGCTGTGTGAGATAGGGTTTCTAGTAATAGAAATAACAGTAGTAGAATCACAATAAAGATGAGTTATACTTATCTGGAGGTTATAATCCTGGAGCTGATGTTGGATCCACAACAACTAAGCACAATAGCTACATGCTGAAATGTACTCTTACTCTCCAGTTGAGATTATCACACTAGTTTGCTTCTTGCTACTCCAAGATACTAGTCTCCCACCTAAGAATTGATAGGATTCAAAGTTACTTTTCCTGTCACTTTACAGCCTGCAAAATCTGCATCTAAATAGTCCGTTAGTTTAAAATTCCTATTTCTAGGGTACCATAAACCAAGATCTGGTGTTCCCTAAAGATAACTCAAGATCCTCTTTATAGCAGTGTAGTGAAATTCTTTAGGGCAGGCCTAATACCTAGCACAGACACATATAACATACATGATGTCAGGCCTACTAGCAGTAAGATATAGAAGGGAGCCAATTATCCCTCTATACAAAGTCTCATCAACAGGTTTCCCTACTTCATCTTTTGTATATATGCATACTTACCCCATGGGAGTTTTCATGGTGGAGGCATTCTCCATACCATATTTTTAATCAACTCCCTAGTGAACTTGGACTGGGATATGGACAAGCCATCATCAGTTTATCTAACTTAGAGTCCCAAGAAGAACTTGAGCTCGCCCATACTACACATCTCAAACATCACTTGCAAAAGTTTAGCAAACTTTTTGCAAAGGTTGTCATTAGTAGATCCAAAGATAATGTCATCAACATATATTTAGATTAGGATGATCTTGCCCTTAGATTCCCTTAGGAATAGGGTCTTGTCTATTTTCCCTCTTGAGAATTTATTCTCAATGAGGAAACAAGACAAAGTCTCATACAATGCTCTAGGGGCTTGCTTCAACCCATATAGAGCTTTCCTAAGTCTATAAACAAAATTAGGAGAGTTAGAGTCAACAAAACCTAGAGGCTGTTCAACATAGACTTCCTCTTTTAAGTCACCATTTAGGAAGGCTAACTTCACATCCATTTGATAGACTTTGAATCCTTGGTAGGAAGCAAATTCAAGGAACAATCTTATTGCTTCCAACCTGGCTACTGGGGCAAATGTCTGATCAAAATTTATCCATTCCTCTTGTATGTATCCTTTAGCCATCAGTCTAGCCTTGTTTTTTTTACTATAATTCCATTTTCATCAAGTTTATTCCTGTATATCCACTTGACTCCAATGAAATTATGTCCTTTTGGTCTGGGAACCAGCTTCTAGACCTTACATCTCTTGAACTGCTTCAGTTCCTCTTGCATTGCTCCAATCCAAAATTGGTCTATGTTGGCCTCTTCAAATTTCTTGGGCTCTACTTATGCTAGAAAACTTGAGTATAGTGAGTGTTGAAACTCTTGCATCTGGTTTGGACTCCTTAGCTTGCATCACCAATGATCTGATGTGTTGGATGATCCCTCAGATGCCTTACAGCTGGAGACAACCTTGATTCACCTACTTGAGCAATAGTAGCTCCATCTGGCTGAACTTTATCCATAACTTTTGTGTCTTATGCACCCTCTAGACAACACATATTCTCATCCTTATCCTGGACTGTTGGATTATCTTCCTTGATGGAGAGCTTGTCCATCACTTTCCTTATGCCTGTAGAACTAGAAGAAGAGCTAGGCTGCTCATTGTTAATCATATTTCATTCATCAAACACCACATGAACTGACTCTTCTACAACTTGACTTGTCAAGTTGTAGATTCTATATGCCCTGTTTGGTTGTTGTATCCAACAAAGATCCCTTCATAGGACTTGACAGCAAACTTGGTCACATAGGAATTTCTATTGTTCAGCACATAGCACTTGCTACCAAAAATCCTGAAGTATGATAAGTTTGGTTTTCTGCCTTTCAAGATCTCATAGGGAGTCTTCTTGTGGCTTTTGGTGATATAAGCCCTGTTAAGGACATGACATGCAGTGTTTACTACCTCAGCCCAAAAAAATTCTTGGAGAGTTAAGTCATTCAGTAAGGTCCTTTCAACTTATATGAGAGTCCTGTTTTTCTTCTCAGCAATTCTGGGTGTTCTTGGAGAGGAGAATTCTTGGTGAATTCCTTGCTCTTCGCAGTAACTTGTCATGCTTGCACACTGAAATTCAGTTCCATGGTCACTTCTGATTTTGACCACAGAACTTTCTAGTTCATTCTGTATCTGCTTGACAAAGGTCTTGAAGACATCAAATGTTTCATCTTTTCTCTTAAGAAAGAACACCCTAGCAAACATAGAATAGTCATCAACAAGCACAAGGGTGTAGACTTTCCTACCAAGACTATGAACTGGCATAGGATCAAACAGGTCCATATGTAGGAGGAACAAACACCTCACCGAGTCTTTGGTCCCAATTCTCTTGAAAGAGATCTTGGTCTATTTACCCTTTTGGCATGTAGAGCATATACCCTCCTTAGTGCATTTCAACTTGGGATCATTTCTAACTAGCTCTTCACTAAAGAGCTTCCCAATGGTCTTGTAGTTTAAATGAGCTAATCTCTTGTATCATTGTACACAATAAGAGATTTTCTCATTTGTCACTAGACATATAAGAGAATCCTTATCTAAGCATAGAAAATTTAAGCAATAAACATTTCCACTCCTAGTGCCTGTTAAGATGACATCTTGGTCACTTAACCTCTTAATATGACACTTATCCTTATGAAAAACTATGTCATAACCACGATCACAGAGTTGGCTAATGCTTATCAGGTTGTGTTGCAACCCTTCCACATAGGTTACTCTTGTGATAGTGACTATGCCATTAGAGATCTTACCATAACCTCTTGTCACTCCCTTATCTGATCCACCAAAGATGACTTTGGGTCCATTCTTTACTGGAGAGTTATCCTTCAACAAGCTCCTTGTTACAATCATGTGCCCGGAACATCCACTGTCCAAGTACCATATAAGGGTATGGTCACTTGGACTAACATGCAAGACATAAATCAGTTAACCTAAGGACCCCAATTCTTATTGGGTCCTAGGTGTAAGTTAGTCTGATAATGAACCTGCCTACCTACAGTTCTTATGACAGCTAAGCTCTCTCTTGCTCTTGGCACACTAGGATTGTGCCAGCAATTAATAGCACAGTGGCCTACCTTGGCACAACACTAACACTCATGAATATTGTACCTTCTTTTTAGAGCTGGTCTTGTAGCTATGCTGACAACAACTCTCAATTTAGAAGGTACAACAACATCCTTTTTCTTATATCTCCCAGCCACAGTCTGACTTGGGATATGTCCGGCTGTAGAGGTACTTGGAATATCTTGATTCATACAAGCAGTAGTGTTCCATTCATAAGACATACTTTTGATGAACTTAGATATACCCAAGTCTGGTCTGCTGACAGACTTGCCCTTATTTTGATAGTGGGTTGGGAGGTCCTGAGAGATGACTGCCTCCTTACTCTTGAGTGTTGGGGCTAGTGCACCAAACATAAATGCTCCATGATGGGCCATTTGGATTTCATCAAGGGCTGCCCTGAAGGCACTTGCACCCTTGCTATATCTACCATCATAGTGTAGAACATCTTTGTTCCCACTAGTGGATCTACCATTCTCCTAATGACCATAGATACTCTCTTGGTCATACCCGTTAGAAAGTAACAACACTCTCTTGAATGAAACAAGAGGCTTGGAGGCTAGTGGCTTCACTGAAGCTTTTCCCTTTCCTTTGGGATTGACAACTTTTGTGTGTCCCTTGAACCCCAACCCCTTCTTATCCTTTTGGGAGGTGAAGGAGTCTATCAAGCGCAACACTGAACTTGGCTTTGAATAACTAGCCACTATCCTCTTCTACTTCTCTAGAAGCTCTTTCAGGTGCCTTATTCGGTTTTCCTGATACTCTAAGGTGCCTAACTGGATCAAAGAAATAGTTTCTAATTCACAGATTTCCCTCATTTTTAGGTCCGACAGGGAAGCTGAGTCTGCATGAAGGGAAGTAGCAAGCTGAAGAGAAGAAATCTCCTTAACCTGCTTCTTGGCTAGTAACTTGCTTTTATTGAAAGCATTTAACAAGACACCATACTTGTCAATAATAGAATTGACATCTTCTTCTGATTCAGAGTCTCCTTCATCTCTTAATGAATGAGCTTAAGAATCTGGGCTGGTCTTATAGCCTGACTCAGAAGAGGATTTAAAAAGAGAATGTATATTTTGATGACCAGGTTGATCTTGGCTGGATTCCTCATCAGTCATAGCCATCATCCCATAGCAACAGTTGGCTTCTTCCTCTTCTTCTTCCACCTCTGAATGTGATAGAGGGGCCCTGATTCCAATTCTGGCAGCAACATACTTTTCCTCTTCTTCCAACATAGTAGTAATTAGCCCAATGTAGGCTTCATCTTCTTCCTCTTCTTCTGATTCTGATGAGAAGGAGTCAGACCAGCTCTTCTTTTTCTTAGAAATGAAGGATTTCTCCTTCTTGCCCTTGTGCTAGTGATGGTGCTTCTTCTCTCCATCCTCTCTTCTCTTTACTGGGCAGTCTACTGTAACATGCCCTGGCTTGCTGTAGCAAAAACAGATAACATTATTAGAAATTTGTTTACTAGTTTTAGAACCATACTTGTCCTCCTTGGAGGATTTATTCCTGTGATGAGAGGATGAGGAAGGCCTGCTCTTCCATTACTTCTTCTTCATGAACTTCTGGAATTGTCTAGAGAAGACAGTAAAGTCCTCATCAGACATATGACAGTCTGATATGCATGACTCTGAGTCATCTGAGTCAGACTCAGCATCCCTCCTTGGTGGAGAAGGAGTCTTGTGCTCCTCCTTGAGGCTTCAACTTTGAAGGCCACAACTTTTCTTTGTCTCGAGGCATGCTATTTTTCTCCTCCTCCTTCCTGGTAATCAGCTGCATTTCATAGGATAGCAGCTTCCCAAATAGTGTTGCTGGTAGAGCGTCAGCAAGATTTGCCACCTCTTAGTATCTCAGACTCTAGTTAGAGACCTAAGAAACTTGTCATTCAGCGCATAAGTGCTGAAAAACCCTACCACAGGTCCTCAGCTCATTGATTATCCCAAAGAATCTCTCATAGCACTCTGCTATGTTGTCAGTCTTGTTCTGCCTAAAAGCCTAATACTCTTGGTTTATCATGGACTTCCTATCATCTCTAACTACCTCTATCCCCTCCATATAGATCACCAGTGTGTCCCACATCTCCTTTGTAGTTGTGCAGTGGATCGGATTCTGAAAGGTAGAATCATCAATATCTTTGACAATTATATTCTATTCCCTTTTGTCCATGGTGGCAAGGATGACTTCATCCTTTGTCATCTCTGCATAAGACTTAGGTGTATGATCATTTGCATTCAGAACTGACACTTTCATAGGGATGAAAGGTCCCTCCTTGACAGTGATAAAGATCATAAGCTCAGCTGCTTTCATGAATAGCCTAACCCTTTCCTTCTAGATGCCAAATCTTTCCTTCCTGCAGTTTGGAAGTTTCATTGCACCCAGATCCTTATAGTTCACTCCTAAACCCATATGGACAGACTTGTAGCTAACCTTGGAGATCTGCTTAGACTGTTAAGCCTTTCTTGAGCAACCTCCCTCTGATACCACTTGAAATACTTTGTTTTCAAGGTCAGCTAACACCTAGGGGGGGTGAATAGGTTTTAGACATCTTTAAAATTATCTAGACCTAACCCCGATTAAACTGTGCATTGTGTTTTGATTATTCAAGCTTTCAAGACATGCACACAGAAGACACAGATATTTTATAGTGGTTCCCCAGATTATGGGTACGACCATTATCCCTCTCTGCCCTTATAAAAACTTGTTATTCAAAGCACTTCACTAATTTCTATGTTCCAAAGAGCATACAACTCGATCCCGCAGGACCACTCAGTCTCCTTCAAGACCTACAACTCAGGCCCAAGGACCTGCATCTTAGTGATTCAGCAATCACCTACCTCAGGATCAAAATCCCTACAGCTCAGGCTGGAAGGACAGCCCTACACTCAGATCTAAAGTGGATCCTACACTCAGATCAACAAAGGATCCTACCTCAGCCTTTATAACACAGGCTTACAACTTAGATTCTACATATAATCCTACACTCAGATCCAAGACTGAATCCTACATAAAATAGAAATGTTGTGAAATAATTACACACCAGAGAGTTTTCTCTGAGTCTGTCTTCCTGGGCTGAGCATATTTCAGCCCTATCTTCTTCACAACAGCAAGATGAAAGATCTTTAGTACTGGACGGTTTGTGCTGGAATTAACACAGAATACAGATTCTGATCTGCTATTAAAGATAATGCATCTGAAGGCATTGTATCTTCTTCAAGCAGCTACCCTGACTTGTAGACACTGAAGGCTCTGCTTCTCTTCCCAATCAGAAATATATTCTGAACTTGCTATCGTTGATGAGAATCACAATAACTATATGTTTTTCTCTCAGGTAAACTGAACAGAACTTATACTTCTGGCTCGATGTTAATGGCGAGGAAGAAGATGAAGTTCCGCCACTATGCGTAATCAGAAAACCCTAAAAAACTTCTTTCCTTTCAACCAATCGTATCCCTTTATAGTCAGCTGATCAACGACTCTTTGTACTGTGGGCTCAACCTAAATAGGACAAGTTACCACCTTTATAACGCCCCTGCATTTTTGATGTTTATTTAAAATCCCTTTAGTGACGTATTTTGACGTCCGGGCATTACGTTGACGCATAGTTGGTGGGTACCGCTGTCAGAGCATGGATTTTGCTCCTTAGGTATCTGAGGTTTTGGCAGCTTGGCTAATTTCTAAGTGTGGCTTTGAGATTTTCCTTGCGAGCCGTGTTTGTTTTGGAACTCGGTGGAGCTTTTTTTGGGATATTCGGTGTCTTAGTCTTCGGGGGAATTCTTACCCTAGTTTATTTTATCGAATCTTAATTCGACTTCGTTGCTGGATTCGTAGCATCGATATTTAGTTTCGATGTGAATTTCGTAGAAATCCGAGTTGATTCAAGTTATATTATATTATAGCATATGTATATAATATTATGTTATATTATATTATATTATATTATATTATATTTATTTGAGAGATAATATATAATATGTTATATTATATTCTGATGTATTATTATATTAGATAGATAAAGACTATTGACCAATTACTATTCATTATCTTCCTCCCCATGCTATCAGACTGAGAGTGTGGAAGAAAGAGGGCGGCGGGTTTTGCAAGGCTTTTGACCACCACTTGTAGGAGCTTGGTGCACAAAATCATCGTTGGAGAGTAGATCCGGGAAGCTCTCATCGAGATCTATGCGTTGGTGGTAGGTAATTTTATTTTCTTAGACTTTTGACGTTAGGGTTTTTCACCTTGACTCTCGTTTGCCCTATAAAGTTTCAGGAATTGTTGCCTAGGAGTTCTTGTGGCCGATCCTTAAAGCAGAGCGTTTGTGAGGTCAGATTTTTGAAGATCTTGAGGCAAGTGGTGATTTTTACCCTAGACAAGTCTTTTATTACATCCTTTATTGGTCCTTTTCTGAATTTCCTTATCTATATAGACTGTATAGTACTTAGTACAATAGTAAACTAGTTTTTCTTTTCTTGTTGAGGTCAGGAAGAAGTCATTTTCTTGTGTTTGGCTCCTGCTTTGTCCACCCCTCCCTTTCTCTTAAGTTGTGGAACTTAGTCTTGGTCTATGTTTAGTTGTTGTCAAAATTCATTAATTATTATAAGTCTACTAACCTTTATTTCGGAAAGATAGAATTTCTTCCAGGTTTCTGCATTAGTCGTTGAGTGGTCTGTGAAGCTAAGTCAAAAGCATTGAGTGAAGCCTTGGCGTTGAGTGGTCTGTGAGGCTAAGTCAAAAGCATTGTGTGCATTGAGTGTACTCAACGCGGTATTGAGTGTACAACCCTTGACATTGAGTGCGTTGAGTGTTCAATCTTAGGGGTTGAGTGTTCAGCCTTAATCGTTGAGTGTACTCAATACAGCATTGAGTGAAGGCAATATCGTTGAGTTAACTATTAGGCATTAAGTGTACTCAACGCGACGTTGAGTGTACTCAACGCGGCGTTGAGTGTACTCAACGCGGAGTTGATTGTACTCAACGCGGCATTGACTGTTGTGCCTTGACTGAGTCAGGCTTGGCATTGAGTGAATGTTCTCTTGCGTCGAGTGGACTCAGAGCTTTTGTTTAAGCATTGTGTGGACATAATGCGACATCGGGTGAAGATAATTCGCTAAGTAAAACTGTTTGGAATTTAGTGTGCTGAGTGCAATCAACGCGGCGTTGAGTGTAGGACAGGCGTCGAGTTGACTCGATGCTTTTCCGCAGACTTGGTATTTTGTGGCTGAATTGTAACTAATTCATTGAGTATGGCCTTAGGCCGATTTCTTGGATTTATTTTCCTCCTTGTTGTTGTCGAAGAATCCCAGTGTTTTGGTTATGGTTTGTCTATGTTGGCAGTTGATAAAGGACCGCCAACTTGATGCCTTGTTTTTGGTGAATTATTGCCCTGGTGGGTTTACCCGGTGTGGGTATGTGACTGTAGGTGTGTTGGAAAGGTCCCTACCACCGCAGGTGCCGGTGTTTCCCCAGTTTTGGGTGTGTCAAGGTATAAGACCACCTTTCCTTGGGCCATTGTGAAGCTTTTATTATTGGTATGTTGTGTAGGTTCCCACCACCACAGGTGCCAGAAATGCCGGTGTTTTTGCTCACTAAATTATGAGCCGATTAATTTCTTATAATTACACTTATGAGCTGATTAATTCCTTATAATTACACTTACTAGTATGTTAGTTTTTTCTCATTATTTTTGGATTAGGGTTGGTAACCCTTTGTTCTTTTTGGTTTATTGCTGAGGTATTCTTTCTTTGAATGTCTCAGGTTTGGAGAAGTAGTCTGTTGAGCAGCTAGGGTTGCTTTATGGCCGGTGTTCTGCAACTGTCTCTTCCTCACTGGTTGTGAGGTAGTTGTTGTTTGTTTTCCTTTAGTTCAGATATACATTATTTTGGTGGGTTCATATCAGGTTGTTAAAGCCCACGAGATTTTGTTTAACATTAAATACTTGCTAGTAGCTAAATCTTCCTTTATGACTTATTTGATTTAATTTCTCTCTTGGAAGGTTTTATGATGCGTTGCATGCTAGATATTTTAAAGTATACCATATCATACCTCATACATATCATCTTTTAAAGCTAAAGACACTATATTCCAACTAGCTACCAAACCGCTGGAGAGAAACCGAAAAACCTCCCGGACTACAACCCGCCAGGGTCAGACCGCCAGACTGCACGGATTGTATTCTACAACACTCCCCCTCAAGTTGGAGCATATATGTCGATCATGCCCAGCTTGTCGCAAATGTGATGAAAAGAGACGGATACCGGCTTGGTTAAAATATCAGCCAACTCTTTGTCTGAGGTGACGAACGATGTAAAAATTTGTTCCTTCAGAATCTCTTCCCGAATAAAATGGCAGTCAACTTCAATGTGCTTAGTTCTCTCATGGAAGACCGGATTTTTAGAGATATATATAGCGGTCTTGTTGTCACAAAACATATGTAGAGGATGGTTGTAGAACTCTCCTAAGTCAAGCATGAGAGCCCGTAATCCACTTCAACTCACACGTGGTCGATGCCATACTTCGATATTCTGTTTCTACACTGGACCTAGAGATGACAAACTGTTTCTTGCTTTTCCAGCTCACAAGGTCCCCCCCCCACACACAAAGGTGTAAAAGCCTGATGTTGACTTGCGGTCTCCTTTGTCATCGGCATAGCTTGAATCAGAGTACGCTTCAACCCTCAAATGTCCATTCTTCTGAAAGAGAAGTCCTTTCCCAGGAGCTAATTTAACATACTCCAATATCTTCAGGGCAGACTGTAGATGACACTCCCTATGAGCTTGTATGAATTGGCTAACCTTGCCTACAACATAGGCAATATCAGGTCTGGTCATCGTGAGATATATAAGTTTACCAACCAGTCGTCTGTACTTCGTAACATCAAAAAAAAGAGGAGAGTCATCCGTCCATGTTTTATCTTCTCTAGTCGTCAAGGGACACCGGACAAGTTTAGTCCTAGTTATCCCTGCTTCTTTTAGCAAGTCAAGTGCGTACTTCCGTTGGGAGAGGACAAGTGAATTGGGCTTCCGAGAAATTTCTATCCCCAGAAAGTATTTTGGAGATCCCACATCCTTTGTAACCAGGTGTTGTCGAAGATGCTTCTTTGTCAAGATTATCCCAGCTTGGTCATCTCCAGTGAGAAGAATGTCATCCACATATACCGCAAGCACCACTAGACCCAGAGAAGTTTTACGAGTAAATAAGGAGTGATCGGCAGAACTTCTCGTAAAACATAAGGCTGCCACAATCCCGCTAAACTTGTCAAACTAAGCCCGTGGATTTTGCTTTAGGCCATAGATAGCCTTCCTGAGCCGACAAACCTGTCTCCTCCTGAGTAACATACCCTGGAAGTTACTCCATGTATACATCTTCCTGAAGATCCCCATAAAGAAAGGTATCGTGACATTCACCTGTGAAATGGGCCAATCCCTGTTGACAACAACAGAGAGAAGGACCCTGATAGTGCTGAGACGAGCAACTGGAGATAAAGTGTCAAAGTTATCAAATCCATAAGTCTCAGTAAAATCCTTGGCAATAAGCCGCGCCTTGTAATGATCCACACAACCATCTGGGCAGAACTTCGCCACAAATACCCAGCGACAGCTAACCACATCTGTGCCGAAAGGACGAGGAACCAGGGTCCAGGTACCCCGTTCAGTGAGTATAGAAATCACTTCATCCATGGAAGCCTTCCAATGTGGAATAGTAAGGGCCTCCTGATAGGAACGGGGGGTGGAAGTGGAAGAGATAGCCAGTGCAAACTTCCTGCGAGCAAGGGTTAGACGGTCATATGATACAACAGCATCAAGCGTGTGCTTAGTACACGCCCGAACCCCTTTGCGAAAGGCAATGAGGAGGTCCAGGTCAGCAGGTTCCTCAGTATCCGGAGCATCCGTGTTGGAGAGAGCTGGCCCGGGAGGAGAGAGCGACGACGGTGAAGAGGAGGGAGATAGTAGAGGTGAAGTGGGAGGAGAAGATGGTGGAGGCAGTGGAGACGGTGGAGGAGGAAATACCTCGGTAGGAGTGGATGGGCTGGAGGGAAGGGGAGGATAACTGGAAGCCACAAGGAGAGGAAAGGAGTCGTTAGAGAAATACGGAGCATTCTCGAAGAATGTAACGTCCACGAAGACGAACTACTTGCAAAGAATGGGGTCAAAACAAAAATAGCCTTTCTGAGTGATAGAGTAGCCCAGAAAGACATATTTAGTATAGCGAGGGGAGAGTTTGTCGCGGGTGGCGGAGGGAGCGTGCACAAAGGCTGTGCACCCAAAGATACGTAGAGGGAGAGGAAAGGGATCCTTGCTCGGATAAAGAATGGAGAAAGGGGTTTGACCGCGGAGAAAGGTGGAGGGAATGCAATTGATGAGATAGCAAGAAATGAGAACAACATAGCCCCAGTAGGAGCGAGGGACATGAATTTGCGTTAGCAGAGTGCGAGTGACATCAAGGAGGTGACGGTTTTTGCGTTTCGCCACTCCATTTTGTTGTGAGGTATAAATGCAACTCGTTTGATGAACAATCCCATGTTGCATAGAGAAAGAGGAAAAAGCATGACTAACATACTCTTTTGTATTATCAAAGCGTAAGATTTTAATGAAAACATCAAACTGATTTTTAATTAAATGATAAAATGAGGTCTATACATCAAAAAGTTCAGAGCGTTCTCGTAAACGATACACCCAAGTACATCGAGAGAAGTCATCAATGAATGTAACAAAATAAGAACTACCCCGACCAATGGTGAGTGTAGGAACCAGACCCTAGATGACGGAGTGAACAAGATCAAAAAGACGGGTAGAACCACGATCCTACTTCGGCAGGAAGGACGAATGGTGATGCTTTCCAAGCTGACAGGCATCGCAGTTGAGAGGAGAACTATGCGGAGGGAGGTGGCGCAAAAGCTGATGAAGAAGTCGTGGAGGAGGATGCCCAAGGCGGAGATGCCATTGTAGAAGATCTGTAGAGGAGGAGGAGAAGTCCGAAAGAGCGGAAACATTATCGAGGAAGTAGAGGTCGCCGCTCTTAGTCCCAGTAGCAATCGTCTGTTGGGAGCTCGGATCTTAAAAATAACAAGAAGTTGGAGTAAATGTGACAGAGCATTGAAGTTGCTTGCACAAAGAAGTAACCGACAATAAATTGCATGGAAACTTGGGCACATAGAGAGTTTCGGCCAGACGAATAGACGTAGTGACATGAACCACTCCCGTCCCATGAACCAGGGAGGGATAGCCATCTGCAACAAGGATCGGGGCAACCGATCATGTGTTTCGAGGAGAGAAAAACATTGAGGATTGCTCGTCATGTGATTAGTTGCACCAGAGTCGATGAGTCATTTACCTTGAGTAACCACATGAGCACTACCTGAGGAAGTGACCACCGAAGCGAACGACTTGTAAGAGGAGGTGGAAGAGTCACCAGAAGGGCGAAGATGTGGATGTTTCATCCAACATCGATCCACAAGATGCCCGGTGCGGCCATAGTGAGAGCAAAGGAAGCGCGAAGAACTACGACCACCAGAATGGTGGTTACGACTACCAGAGCCACTCTGTTGAGTCTGGTGAGCATAGTGGTCTGGAGGAGGAGAAGACAGAAGCGGACTCTGAAGGAGAATGATGAATTGTAAATATACCTATTTTTATGTACATTAATTTAGTCGTTTTCATTTATTTTTGTCATTTTTACTTGTTTTTATTCAATAAATTGCTCCTTTTATTGTAAATATTATACTAACTTATTGTATTTTATTTTTCAGAAAAATTCCAAAATATGCCAAAATTGGGCAGTACATGCCCGTGACAAATTGGTCACGCCCGTGACCAGGGCGTGACAGCTCAAAATCCCGTCAAACATCACATTTTGAAGAGAAAAGCTTGACACGCTCGGAGACACGCCTGTGTCACCCGACACGGGGCGTGACCCAAACCCGTGTCCACCCGTTCAACGTTTTCAGCTCGACGATCGTCGACCTCCTCGACACGCCCAGAGTCACGCCCGTGACCTAGGGCGTGACTCCTCTTCCCACTCGACGATTTTCAACTCGACATTTTCCGCTCGACGTTTGTCGAGTGTCGACACCAACCGACACGCACAGCGTCACGCCCGTGACCTGGGGCGTGACTTCTCCACCTGGCCGAAAAGACCCGCGCGACGACTTTCGGCGTAACCCGCGCCCAGATCAACCTTCTTGACATGCCCAAAGTCACGCCCGTGACCTGGGGCGTGACCACTGCGTGACCGACACGTGTCCAGCCCGAAGTCAAATTTCCAGTCACATCGTCGGCCGCCATCATGAATAATGTCGACACGCCCCCTGACACGCCCGTGTCAGAGGGCGTATCACATGAAATTTTTTCCCTATAAATACCAGTCTTCTGCTTGTAATCCTGTTCCCCTTTTGAACAATTTTGTATAGGAGTTATGCTGCTCAGATGAGTTCAAATGCTATGTAAGGGAAATTTCTCCCCCTCTCCTTTATTTTCTTAGCTTTGTAATCTTCGTTTTTAGCTTAATAAAATTATAGATTTTCTCTCTTTTTATGGATTTGGACTTCAACTATGTGGCTACTTTTATGCAATCTTATTTCTTTCCTTGTTTTAGCTTTATTTTCTTGTCTTTTTAATACGTGTGTGTGTGTGTGTATGAGATTAGTTTTATTGCTTTTATATTTAGTTATGTTCACTAAGTTTTGTTAAACTTAGGATTTTATAGCATTATTTTTCATTCCTATAGATCCGTAAAATGATTTCAAAGTGATTTTCATTTTCTTTAACTTAGATTTTTCTCTTTAGGTTGTAAAACATTTTCGTTCTTTTTGCTTTATTCTCACTTTTTAACAACTTTTACGGAGTTATAGGAATGATAATATAGTCGTTTTAATTTTTCGTGCACTTAGTTTTTCATTTTAAACTTTTGCTCTTTTAATTTTTTCGCTCTCTTTTTATGCATTTCTACCGCATTATAGCGGTAGAAATGAATTCGTTTTGATTTTTTGAGCACTTGCGTTTTCATTTTTATTTGCAAAACTTTCTTCCCGTTTAATTTTTCTTTTCACTTTTTATGCATTTCTACCGCATTCTAGCGGTAGAAATGTAGTTATTTTAATTTTTCGGTAACTTAGTTTTTTGCAATTTTTTATGTATGCGCATTTATTTCCGCCTACTCATTAAGAGTTAAATGACGCTTTGCTTTATTTCAATTCAGAAGAGTGTGTGTGTTTAATTTCCTGTAGAGTGCGTGCGTTTTCATTTATGTCGAGAGTGTGTGTGCGTGCGTTTTCATTTATGTCGAGAGTGTGTGTGCGTGCGTTTTCATTTATGACGAGTGTGTGCGTGAGTTTTACTTTCTGTAGAGTGTGTGCGTGCGTTGCATTTATTTTGTCCTACTCGTTTGAGTAGGACTCGCCTTAATTTCTCCCGCCCACGCATTTGCGCCGGGACTCTCAATTTACAGCTTTCTTCAGTCCTACTCGTTTGAGTAGGACTTGCAATTTACTGCTTTATTTCCTGCTTTATTTTCCTGCTTTCATTTTATCGCTTTCATTTACTGCTTTCTTTATTGCTTTCACCGCTGCCGTCCCCATTCTGATGAGTGGCTAACCGTTCTTAGCCCTCGGTATCGAAGAGCGTTGGGACAAATAAAATAGCTTAAAATAATTAAATGTCGTATTTTTCTAATTAATTAAAAGTACTTAAGGTTTGCCGGGGTTAACGATGCGTAGGACCACATATCGATGTGTGGGCCCTATTTCCGTTTTCCATATGCTAGCCGAGAGACCGTGCGTATGGACAGATCACCCCTTGGTGATGGCGCGGCCCCCCCAACACTTCCTGATGATGACCCGGTTGCTGCGGCCCCTCCAACACTTCCTGATGATGACCCGGTTGCTGCGGCGCAACAAGTTAAAGATTTGCGGCGTCATGACAACGCCACGGACGCTAACGGAAAGCTGCGATACAACCTCCGTCCGCGGCGCGCAAAGCTTGCTTAATAATTCTACTTAGTTTTATTTTAATTGCTTAAAACATTTGGCTTGTAATATTTTTTATTTTCATGTTGGTGTGCTATTAAACCCTTGGTGTGTATGTAACCGCCCGGATGGATGAGATTTCATCTCCATCATGGATGGTTGGATCTCTTTTGTAACTCCTATTTAAAGGAGGATATTATGATGAGTTATGCATTGGAAAAAGAAACCTAAAGTAACCCCCTTGAGGAATTTCGGCCACCATGGTGAAAGCCATAGCCTCCTCCTCCCCTTTGGTGTGAAGCCAAGCCTTGCCTCCTCCATCCCCGTTCGGTGCGACTCCGGCGTGGCTTCTCTCGGTGCGACTCCGTGGAAGAAGGAAGCAGCCCCCTTCGGTGTGAAACCGGTGGAACCGTGGAGAGAGTGATTCTCCCACAAATATTGTGTGATCTTCTTCTTGGTTGGGTAATCTCTTCCCTATCTTTGTGTTTCTTGCTGTGAGAATTTTGTGGAGGTTATTCATCCGTCTTTTCCGCGATTTTAAAGTGTTTTCGCTTGCAAATCTGAATCGAACGTTGTTATTGACCCTCTTGTTTTCCGGATTGGAAGATCCGCTAGAGAACAAACTAGGCCAAGCCTTGACTTGTTCTCCAAGATTGGGCACGCTTTGGTGCTAACAAGGGAGTTAATCTCAACTTGTTCTTGATCCCTCCTTATCGTTTACCGCCGCTCCTAAATATATTTTTTGCTGCGATTGACGGCTTATTGTGAAAAGAATAGATGCTTGTGTAGGTGCGGTGAGATGTGTGCTTGTTGGAGAGGTAGGTCCTAAGGTCGTGGTATCGAGTCCGGCTAGGCGCGAGTTGTGTGCTTGTTGGAGAGTAGGTCCTAAGGACGTTGTATCGAGTCCCGTATTTTTGAGAGCCAACCGACCCCTTTTCGTTCGCTTTTGGTCGGAGCACTCTCTTATTTTTTTCTATGTTCTGTGATGGGTAATCCGCCGTTCACGTAAGCACGTCCCTCTCACAAACATCCCTACACCAATTTGGTATCAGAGGCGGTTGTTTCAACTTTCACGTTGCAAACATCCTCTCTGCGTTCCTTGTTAGAGATCCGATCGTTAGAACTCCAAAAAAAATATTTTCTGTGGTCTGCAAATAGCGGGCTGAAAACTTTATTTTTCAGCAAAATTTCAAAAAAAAAAATTTTTTAACGATCTACGTGTTATTCTCATCGGGAGTATATAAAAATATCTTATTTTCAATATAGCTTCAGTCCTAGAAAAATTCATCTTGCCCGGGGCCTCCCAAACCTGAATGCGCACTAGGCTAGGAACGGAGTACGCAACCCCGTCTACGTCTAGGATGGCTGCGAACGAGCATGGTGATCCCAACACCGAGGCTATAGCAGGTCTTCGTGCCGAAATGACAGAGCTTAGGAACGCCTTAGCCCAGATCCTACAAAATCAAGCTAGGCCACCCCCACCTCCCGTTAATGCTGGGCAGCCCAACCGGCACCAACCGAACTTTGATTCGGATTCTGAGGGAAACTCTCCCCGTATGCCCCCTCGAGAACCCCGACCCGAGCGAGGCTTTGATATCACGAGGGCTATCAAGATAGATGCCCCCACCTATGATGGCATGGGAGATCCCCAGATCTTCCTCCATTGGGCTATAGACATGGAGTGCTATTTCGAATGGCACAACCTCACGGACCCCCAAAAGGTTCAAGTTGCCAGGATGAAATTAATGGGACGTGCCAAAACCTATTGGCTGAATGAAGAACGTAGGTTAGGAGCTGGGCACGGGGTCCCACTCATTGGATGGGCTGTTATGAAGAACCTGCTAACCGATCAGTACGTTCCCGCGTACCATCGGACGCAAATGTTCGATGAGCTTGCCACCCTTCGGCAAGGCTCAATGTCTGTTGCTGAATATATGGGAGAACTTAAGGACCGTATGGTACGATGTGACCTTCGAGAGATCCCCGAAGTAACTTTATCTAGATTTCGAAAGGGACTTCACCCCGACATTCAGCGGAAACTCTTGCGTTATGGTCACACAGACTTGAATACGACTTTCAATGCCGCCTTGGACATTGAAAAGAACCTAGCATCTAAAGCTCACTCCCGTTATTCTAGTGCGAAGAATAAGTCCACCGCTGGGGCCTCTTCTTCCACTTTTCCTGATAAAGGAAGATTTAGATCCTCCGAGTCGAAATCCGTTGTGATTACCGCGAGAAATACCAAGAACCCCGCTAGTGAGCGTATCCCCGTTGGAAAGGTTAGCAAGGCTAACACCACTTGTTACTCATGCGGTGTTCAAGGCCACTATGCCTATGAATGCCCCACCAAGACGAAGGCCATAGCCTTACTAGAGTCCACTACCGACCCTGACGACTATGTCCATGAGGCCGAAGAGGAGAGCGACCCTGACGGAGTCCCTAGTGACTTGGAGGACGATCACCGCCTTATGGTGATGCGTTGCATTTTGACCACTCCTCGTCCTGTAGACGACTGGAAGAGGACGAGCATCTTTTCCCTGATCTTTAAGAGTGGAGAAAAACTTTGCAAATTAGTTATTGATGGTGGTAGTTGCGTAAACGCCGTTTCTGAGAATGCCGTTAAGCGTATGTCCTTGACCATCGAGCCGCACCCGACCCCCTACCAGGTCGCTTGGATTAGTAAGGTTACTATTAAGGTTACCCAACGATGCCTAGTCCCCCTGTCTTTCAAATCCTACACGGATGAGGTTTGGTGCGATGTCCTACCAATGGACGTTTGTCATGTGTTATTAGGCCGCCCTTGGCTATACGACCGTGATGTGACGCACTATGGTCGGGCCAACACTTATGAGTTTAAATTCAATGGCAAGATCGTCACCTTGAGACCGACTGTGCCAAAAGAGCCGGTAGTGTTGGCTAAGGATACCACCATCCCAGTTGAGAGGAAAGCCTTGAGTTTAGTTGGTAGGAGGGAATTTGTGAAGGATCCCTTCATTGGGGGAATAATGTACGCTCTTGTACTTCTGAGTGAAAAAACTGATGGTGGCGTGTTGGAAGATTTACCCCGAGAGCTACGGGTATTGTTGGATGAGTTTAGGGATGTATACCCGGAGGAGTTGCCTTCGTCGTTACCACCGCTTAGAGATATACAACACGCAATAGACCTTATCCCCGGATCGTCCTTACCCAACCAACCACACTATAGGCTTAATCCAACTGCCCACATAGAGTTACAAACCCAGATAGAGGAGTTGTTAAATAAGGGATTTATTAGGACGAGTATGAGCCCATGTGCTGTCCCCGCTCTTCTTGCCCCTAAGAAGGATGGCACCTGGCGCATGTGTGTTGATAGCCGAGCTCTCAACAAAATTACTATAAAATATAGGTTTCCAATTCCGCGTCTAGATGATCTCTTGGATGTCCTATCGGGTGCCACTATCTTCTCTAAACTGGACTTACGGAGTGGTTACCACCAAATCAGGATCCGAGAGGGGGATGAGTGGAAGACGGCGTTCAAGTCTAAGGACGGGTTGTATGAATGGCTTGTGATGCCCTTTGGGCTATCCAATGCCCCCAGCACCTTCTCCCGGATGATGACGCACATCTTTAGGCCATATATGGGGAAGTTTGTTGTAGTGTATTTTGATGACATCCTAGTGTTTAGTACCTCCCCCGCCGAACACCTCTCTCACATCAAAGTAGTCCTCTCCACCTTCAACTGAAACCTTATATCTAAATCTAAAGAAATGCACATTTTATGTTTCGGAGGTTGAATTCTTAGGTTATATAGTTGGCTCGGAAGGAATTCGTGTTGACCCAGGAAAGGTTCAGGTGATTAGAGACTGGCCCGAGCCCACTAGCCTCCGTGAGGTGCGTAGTTTCCACGGGTTAGCTACCTTTTATCGTCGTTTCATACGAGATTTTAGTAGCATTATGGCACCCATTACGGACTGCATGAAGAAAGGAGAATTCACATGGTCCAAATCCGCCACGTTTGCATTCCATCGTATTAAGGAGCTTATGACCGAAGCACCGGTGTTACGTCTCCCAGACTTCACCAAGGTCTTCGAGCTTACTTGTGATGCATCTGGCGTAGGGATTGGAGGTGTCTTGAGTCAAGAGGGTCACCCGGTTAGTTATTTTAGTGAGAAGTTAGCGGGTGCTAAATTAAATTATTCCAATTACGATAGGGAGTTTTATGCGGTCATTAGATGTTTGCATCATTGGAGGCACTATCTCCTTCATAAGGAGTTCGTGATCCTCTCTGATCATGAAGCGTTGCGATTCATCAATGGTCAGCACAAAATCAGCCCACGCCACGCTAAATGGGTATCCTTCTTGCAAGAATACACATTTACTCTCAAGCACCTTAAGGGGACCGACAATCGAGTTGCCGATGCACTCAGTCGCCTCACCCTCTTACTTTCCTCCATGCAAGTCCACGTGGTAGGTTTCGAGCGCATAAAGGATGAATACGCCACATGCACTGATTTTCAGGAGCCATACTTATCTGCCCAGGATAGCTCTCCCGCGACCATCACGGCCTATTCACTTAGAGACGGATACTTATTCAAACACGGGAAATTATGTATCCCCCACTCCTCTTTGCGACTCCACATCATTTGGGAGTTACATAGTGGTGGCTTGAGTGGCCACTTTGGCAGAGACAAAACGATAACGCTCGTAGAGGAGAAATTCTTTTGGCCTAAACTAAAAGCGATGGTTGGGAAAGTTGTGAGCAGTTGCCGTACGTGCCAAGTTTCTAAAGGTACTAAGTCCAATGTAGGTTTATACACTCCGCTACCTATTCCGTCCGTCCCGTGGGAAGACGTGAGCATGGACTTTGTATTAGGCCTTCCCCCCACCCTGCGACGTCATGATTCTATACTCGTTGTTGTGGATAGGTTCTCCAAGATGGCGTACTTCCTCCCCTGTAGTAAGACCAACGACGCCTCTCACATTGCGAAACTGTATTTTAAAGACGTCGTTAGTCACCGTGGCGTTCTGAAGACTATTGTCTCAGATAGGGACGTCAAGTTCACTAGCTACTTTTGGAAAACCTTGTGGGTTCTTATGGGCACAAAATTATTATTCTCCGCGGCTTATCACCCACAAACTGATGGCCAGACGGAAGTAGTCAATCGGAGCCTAGGAAATCTTCTTCGATGTCTCGTGAGCGACCATAAAGGCACTTGGGATTTACTGCTTCCACATGCACAACTGGCTTACAATAATTCTAAAAATCGGTCCACGGGTATGTCTCCGAATGAAATTGTCCACGGGTATAAGGCCCCTGTGCCACTTGACTTGGTCCCCTTACCTCCCACATACAAAACAAGTCAATTTGCACAATCCTTCGCCCAACATATTCACGACTTACATGCACGTATACGAGCTACCTTGACTGCTCAATATGAGTCTTATCAAGCGCACGCTAATCTACATAGGAAGGTGTCACACTTTAAGGTCGGCGATCTGGTTTTAGTACGGTTAGTTCCCGAACGAATGCCAACTGGCACCGTTAAAAAGTTAGCTCCAAAACGCGCCGGTCCTTTTCGGATTATCAAGAAGCTAGGTGACAACGCTTTCGTATTGGATTTGCCTGCTGAATGGGGTATCTCCCCTATTTTTAATGTCTCGGATTTGACGTTGTTTGTTGCGCCTCCACAAGAGTTGGTTTCTTTGTCGTCTTCTCCCTCCACTGAAATTTCTAATGGGTTGGGGAGTGGTAGTTTGGATGATCTCTCTCCTCCGGTCCCCGCAGGTATAACATCAGATGGTACGTTGCCTTCTTTTATTCCTACTGCTGACATGTTTCCCAGGTTTCCCAAGACGTTTCTCCATCCAGATATGATACTCGCTGCTGAGCCACTTACTACTCCTGACGGTGCTACCTACCGCTTCCTCATCCGTTGGCGTGACCGCCCACCGTCGGACGACTCATGGGTACTCGCGACAGAGCTTCAACGTTTGGATGTCGAGCTTCTCCGCCGCTTTCTATCAGCCCACGCATCGGAGATGCGAGATTTTGAGTGGGGGAGGATTGATGGCGCGGCCCCCCCAACACTTCCTGATGATGACCCGGTTGCTGCGGCCCCTCCAACACTTCCTGATGATGACCCGGTTGCTGCGGCGCAACAAGTTAAAGATTTGCGGCGTCATGACAACGCCATGGACGCTAACGGAAAGCTGCGATACAACCTCCGTCCGCGGCGCGCAAAGCTTGCTTAATAATTCTACTTAGTTTTATTTTAATTGCTTAAAACATTTAGCTTGTAATATTTTTTATTTTCATGTTGGTGTGCTATTAAACCCTTGGTGTGTATGTAACCGCCCGGATGGATGAGATTTCATCTCCATCATGGATGGTTGGATCTCTTTTGTAACTCCTATTTAAAGGAGGATATTATGATGAGTTATGCATTGGAAAAAGAAACCTAAAGTAACCCCCTTGAGGAATTTCGGCCACCATGGTGAAAGCCATAGCCTCCTCCTCCCCTTTGGTGTGAAGCCAAGCCTTGCCTCCTCCATCCCCGTTCGGTGCGACTCCGGCGTGGCTTCTCTCGGTGCGACTCCGTGGAAGAAGGAAGCAGCCCCCTTCGGTGTGAAACCGGTGGAACCGTGGAGAGAGTGATTCTCCCACAAATATTGTGTGATCTTCTTCTTGGTTGGGTAATCTCTTCCCTATCTTTGTGTTTCTTGCTGTGAGAATTTTGTGGAGGTTATTCATCCGTCTTTTCCGCGATTTTAAAGTGTTTTCGCTTGCAAATCTGAATCGAACGTTGTTATTGACCCTCTTGTTTTCCGGATTGGAAGATCCGCTAGAGAACAAACTAGGCCAAGCCTTGACTTGTTCTCCAAGATTGGGCACGCTTTGGTGCTAACAAGGGAGTTAATCTCAACTTGTTCTTGATCCCTCCTTATCGTTTACCGCCGCTCCTAAATATATTTTTTGCTGCGATTGACGGCTTATTGTGAAAAGAATAGATGCTTGTGTAGGTGCGGTGAGATGTGTGCTTGTTGGAGAGGTAGGTCCTAAGGTCGTGGTATCGAGTCCGGCTAGGCGCGAGTTGTGTGCTTGTTGGAGAGTAGGTCCTAAGGACGTTGTATCGAGTCCCGTATTTTTGAGAGCCAACCGACCCCTTTTCGTTCGCTTTTGGTCGGAGCACTCTCTTATTTTTTTCTATGTTCTGTGATGGGTAATCCGCCGTTCACGTAAGCACGTCCCTCTCACAAACATCCCTACACCACTTGGTAAAGAGAGTTCCGCACTAACCCTCGAGAGAGGAGGCGCGCCAACTCTACCGGATTGGGTTCCCCACCCTATAGCGGGGTTCTTAACATAATGTGGGTGTTAAAAGGAATCCTTCGTCGGACTAACGTTCGGTCGAATAATCTTAGCGTTCAGGTGAGCGATAGTTCTAGAGATAAGTGAGGTCATTATAGTGGAACCTCCACGGCCAAGTCTCCGCCTTAATTAATTAGAAATTTAGGATCTCTTTTTATTTAACTTTATTTTGGTTCAAATTTTATTCGATGTCGTTGCGTTATGTTTTTCATCGGCTCCACCTTCAAGCTTTCTTTTTATTGCTTTCATTTTCAGTTTTATTTTGTCATTTTTATTATATATAAAATATAACCCGACAAGTTAATTATCGGTAAAATAATAGTCTCCTTCAGGGAAGAGTAGAAATAATCGAACCGACCCCGAGAACAATACGAACTCGATATTCCACCCGGAATATCCTGTACTACTCACGATAGGTGCACTTGCCTCCTTTCGTTAAAACTCGATCTAACCCGTTTTATATCCAAATAAATAAATACACGCGCCCCGTTTTCCTAAATAAAAAACCACTTCCGCTTTACTTAAATAAAACCGCCGGGTCGCCGCGTGATCGTAAATATTTTTGGAGTTTTAACACCCATCAAGTTTTTGGCGCCGTTGCTGGGGACACTTTCGTGTCGTTATTTTGAACCCTGGAAATCTATTAATTTTACCTATATCTATATATATAACAAAAATTAAAAATGGCCAACAAAAATATAATAATAATAATAATAATACTAATAAAAACTATAAAAAAAATTACAAAATTATAAAACAAAAAAAATTGAAAAACTTATAAAACTAAAATTTTTTTCGAAAAACCTTAAAAACAAAAAATTTGAAAAAATAATAAAACTAAAAAAAAACTAAAAAAAAACTAAAACCCAAAAAAAATGAAAAACAAAACTTAACAAAAAAATTTTATTTTCATTCTTTTTATGAAAAAAAAACTATAAAACAAACAAAATTAAAAAATTCGAAAAAATGAAAAAACTTAACAAAAAAAAATAATAATAAAAAACCTATATTTTCATGAAAACAAAATTAAAAAAAAACAAAATAAAACACCTACCTAAAAAATCAACTACAAAATCTACTTTAAAAAAAACACCAAAAAATAATAATTTGATTTAAAAAAAAAACAAATGTATATATTTTGCTTATTTTTTTTTACTTGTTTTGCTTCGGCGTGCTTCCCATTTTTGTGCGCGCTAGAGGTGCGCCTTTCTACCGCACTCTGTAGCTAAGGCCTTAGCTACCTTCGAGTCGCCCACGCACTTGCCCCCTACCACCCGCATATCTTTTAGCCGAACTTATCTTTTTCGCTTTTATCATATCCTCTTTTGCTTCTTTTCTTTTCTTTTAATAATGCAGGGATCTAATTGGGCCTCCCCGGACTCGTCTTAAGGGAAGCTTCTACCCTCACTTTTTCATTTTTGTAAATATTATGATCTGTATATTATCGTTCCGCATACTTAGATTACAATATTGGGGACAATGTTGAGTTTAAGTATGGGGGTGTTTTCCTATTCTGCATTTTTTTTATTCTACACTCATAAAATTACAAAAATTAAAAAAACCTTTAAATTTTTTTTTCCTTATGTTTATAAAAAAAAAGCTCAAAACAAATTTAGAAAAACAAAAAACGCATAAAAAAAGACTAACTATAAAAATTAACAAAAAAAAAGACGATAATCAAAATTAAAAAAAAATGATAAAAACTCTAAAAAATCCAAAAAAATGTTTTGTTAAATTATGTAACAAATAAAATCGAATATCTTAATTCTTAACCTTTTTTGTTTTCCAAAAATCTAGTTTCGAGTTAATTTATAAGCGAATTCTTTTTATTCTCTGCTTACTATTCGTTTATTAATTAAAGTTCGATAGATTTAAGTGTCTGGGGTTAAGTTTTAAAGAATTTTTTATGTCTTTTCCTTATAATAGAGAACTTGTTTTTCACCACCACTTCTAATTTTTAAATAGAAGCTCGTTTTTTATGTTAAAAAATAACATCCATGGATTTCAATTATCTCTACTTTTTGCTTTTAGAAACATCGGAACGTTCATTTTAAAAAGGTTGCTCTCAAAACTTTTTTATTAAAATCTATTTTTCTTTTTGAAAAATAATAAACCCACTTCCATTTTTTTCATGTCTTACTTGACATGTTTACCCCTATCCCTTTAAAAGATCTTATGTCAATGGGAATAAGATTTCATTCCGTAAACATAGACACCCAATATTTAAAAAGATTATATATTATGGAGTAAGAGGATAAAATTCATTAATCCTACACATATACATTGGGTTATTTATAATTTATGAAGAAAAAAAAATTATTATGTGTTAGGAAAATAAGATTTCGTTTTCCTAACTATCCAAAAAGAAAAAAAAATGAAGGTTCGAGAAAAAATTACCTCGCCTCTAAATTCAAGCCTTCTTCATAAACCACCAAACCACTTATCTCATTTCAATGATTCTAGACTTAATTTAAAATTTTTTGAGAGCATAATTTTTAAATTGCATTATTTCCTTTAACTTTTTTTAAGCTAAGGTTTTTTATATAATTTCAATCCATCTTTGTTAACCTAACAAAAATAAATTTTTGCTTTCTATTTTATTTTATCTAGAAGTCTTTTTAAAACGGTTCCTCTATTTAAAATATTTTCATAATTTATGATTTAACTCTAGTACCCCGGATATTTATTTCGATCTTTCTTTTAATTAAGTCAAGCGGTAGCTAAACTTAGGATTTATTTTATTCCTTATAAGTTCATCTCCAATTTTTGCTCTGGAATAGCAAAAGCTTAAGTATGAGAGTATTTGATGAATTGTAAATATACCTATTTTTATGTACATTAATTTAGTCGTTTTCATTTATTTTTGTCATTTTTACTTGTTTTTATTCAATAAATTGCTCCTTTTATTGTAAATATTATACTAACTTATTGTATTTTATTTTTCAGAAAAATTCCAAAATCTGCCAAAATTGGGCAGTACACGCCCGTGACAAATTGGTCACGCCCGTGACCAGGGCGTGACAGCTCAAAATCCCGTCAAACAGTACATTTTGAAGAGAAAAGCTTGACACGCCCGGAGACACGCCCGTGTCACCCGACACGGGGCGTGACCCAAGCCCGTGTCCACCCGTTCGACATTTTCAGCTCGACGATCGTCGACCTCCTCGACACGCCCAGAGTCACGCCCGTGACCTAGGGCGTGACTCCTCTTCCCGCTCGATGATTTTCAACTCGACATTTTCCGCTCGACGTTTGTCGAGTGTCGACACCAATCGACACGCCCAGCGTCACGCCCAGCGTCACGCCCGTGACCTGGGGCGTGACTTCTCCACCTGGCCGACAAGACCCGCGCGACGACTTTCGGCGCAACCCGCGCCCAGATCCACCTTCTTGACACGCCCAGAGTCACGCCCGTGACCTGGGGCGTGACCACTGCGTGACCGACACGTGTCCAGCCCGAAGTCAAATTTCCAGTCACATTGCCGGCCGCCATCATGAATATTGTCGACACGCCCCCTGACACGCCCGTGTCAGAGGGCGTGTCACATGAAATTTTCCCCCTATAAATATCAGTCTTCTGCTTGTAATCTTGTTCCCCTTTTGAACCATTTTGTATAGGAGTTATGCTGCTCGGATGAGTCCAAATGCTATGTAAGAGAAATTACTCCCCCTCTCCTTTATTTTCTTAGCTTTGTAATCTTCATTTTTAGCTTAATAAAATTGTATATTTTCTCTCTTTTTATGGATTTGGACTTCAATTATGTGGCTACGTTTATGCACTCTTATTTCTTTCCTTGTTTTAGCTTTATTTTCTTGTCTTTTTAATACATGTGTGTGTGTGTATGAGATTAGTTTTCTTGCTTTTATATTTAGTTATGTTCACTAAGTTTTGTTAAACTTAGGATTTTATAGCATTATTTTTCATTTCTATAGATCCGTAAAGCGATTTCAAAGTGATTTTCATTTTCTTTAACTTAGATTTTTCTCTTTAGGTTGTAAAACATTTTCGTTCTTTTTACTTTATTCTCACTTTTTAATAACTTTTACGGAGTTATAGGAATGATAATATAGTCGTTTTAATTTTTCGTGCACTTAGTTTTTCATTTTAAACTTTTGCTCTTTTAATTTTTTCGCTCTCTTTTTATGCATTTCTAACGCATTCTAGCGGTAGAAATGTATTCGTTTTGATTTTTCGAGCACTTGCGTTTTCATTTTTATTTGCAAAACTTTCTTCCCGTTTAATTTTTCTTTTCACTTTTTATGCATTTCTCCCGCATTCTAGCGGTAGAAATGTAGTTATTTTAATTTTTCGGTAACTTAGTTTTTTGCAATTTTTTATGTATGCGCATTTATTTCCGCCTACTCATTAAGAGTTAAATAGCGCTTTGCTTTATTTCAATTCAGAAGAGTGTGTGTGTTTAATTTCCTGTAGAGTGCGTGCGTTTTCATTTATGTCGAGAGTGTGTGTGCGTGCGTTTTCATTTATGTCGAGAGTGTGTGTGCGTGCGTTTTCATTTATGACGAGTGTGTGCGTGAGTTTTACTTTCTGTAGAGTGTGTGCGTGCGTTGCATTTATTTTGTCCTACTCGTTTGAGTAGGACTCGCCTTAATTTCTCCCGCCCACGCATTTGCGCCGGGACTCGAAACTTACAGCTTTCTTCAGTCCTACTCGTTTGAGTAGGACTTGCAATTTACTGCTTTATTTCCTGCTTTATTTTCCTGCTTTCATTTTATCGCTTTCATTTACTGCTTTCTTTATTGCTTTCACCGATGCCGTCCCCATTCCGATGAGTGGCTAACCGTTCTTAGCCCTCGGTATCGAAGAGCGTTGGGACAAATAAAATAGCTTAAAATAATTAAAGGTCGTATTTTTCTAATTGATTAAAAGTACTTAAGGTTTGCCCGGGGTTAACGATGCGTAGGACCACATATTGATGTGTGGGCCCTATTTCCGTTTTCCATACGCTAGCCGAGAGGCCGTGCGTATGGACAGATCACCCCTTGGTAAAGAGAGTTCCGCACTAACCCTCGAGACAAGAGGCGCGCCAACTCTACCGGATTGGGTTCCCAACCCAATAGCGGGGTTCTTAGCGTAATGCGGGCGTTAAGAGGAATCCTTCGTCAGACTAACGTTCGGTCGAATAGTCTTAGCATTCAGGTGAGCGATAGTCCTAGAGATAAGTGAGCTCATTCTAGTGGAACCTCCACGGCCAAGTCTCCGCCTTAATTAATTAGAAATTTAGGATCTCTTTTTATTTAAAGTTTATTTTGGTTCAAATTTTATTCGATGCCATTGCGTTAAGTTTTTCATCGGCTCCACCTTCAAGCTTTCTTTTTATTGCTTTCATTTTCAGTTTTATTTTGTCATTTTTATTATATATATAATATAACCCGACAAGTTAATTATCGGTAAAATAATAGTCCCCTTCAGGGAAGAGTAGAAATAATCTAACCGACCCCGAGAACAATACGACCTCGATATTCCACCCGGAATATCCTGTACTACTCACGATAGGTGCACTTTCATCCTTTCGTTAAAACTCGATCTAACCCATTTTATATCCAAATAAATAAATACGCGCGCCCCGTTGTCCTAAATAAAAAACCACTTCCGCTTTACTTAAATAAAACCGCCGGGTCGCCGCGTGACCGTAAATATTTTTGGAGTTTTAACACCCATCAGAGAGATGTAACTGCATGCAGCGGTTGTATCCAAGTTGGGAGAGTCCGCTTCTCCCAAGATTTGTTGGCAGATTATGTCGTTGGACTCAGGGAGCCGTAGAAGGTACCACATAACAAGAAGTTCTTTGAAGTGCTTGTGCTGTACGGCTAAATCCGCAGGGCGATGTTGAAGAATCTCAGCATCGAGATCCTGGACCTGTTGATAATCAGCCGCAGGAGACATTGAAGGACGGGCAAAGAGGTCCGCATACAAAGTATAGATGCGGGACGTCTGAGCACCTTTCGAGTATAGAGCAGTAAGATGAAGCCATGCCTTCTTGACCGTCTCATAATGACGGATGACAGGAAGACATTCATCAGAAAGACTGTTAGCGAGCCAAGTGCACACAAGCGCATCGCTGGCATCCTAGTCGTCAAACTCAGCAGAATTGGGAGGAGGAGGGTCATCAGTGAGGTGATGGTGTTTGCGTTGTGAGTGAAAATGGAAGGTAAAGGAGACACTCCAATCCGAGTAGTTGGAACCGAAAAGCTTGGAGACGGTGCCAAGATTCCCGGAAGGAATAGGAGGAGGCGGAGTTGCCACAGGAGTAGCGATGGTGGTAGAAGAGCCGAAAAGAGCCATGGAGGAGAAGCTGCGTGGGTAGAGAGAAGAGAGAAAGGTCGCGCGGGTAGAGAGAAGTCGAGGTAGAAAGACAAGGAAGAGAAAAGGCCGTGCGGGTAGAGAGAATGCCACGCGGGAAGAGAGAATTCAGGGAGGTCGTAAGGACAAGGCAGAAGGCTGCAGTAGACACAAGGAAGGTTCTACAGCGGATAGGACAATAAATCACATCGGACAAGAGAAGAAACCACGGCAGACACATGGAAAGAAGTCGTGCGGGTAGATAGTAGGCCGCGCGAACAGGAGACAGAGAAACCCGTAAACAGGCCGTGGTAAGAGAGAGAGAAGGTCGTGCAAACAAAGGGCGGCGATAAAGGAGGAAAAGGAGGAGAGACCGCGCGAACAGACGACAAGACAGAGATAAAGTCGGGTGGATAGGAGAAGGCACCGAATCAGGCGGACAAGATCGCGGGCTCTTATACCATGTGCGAACAGAAAAAGAGAAGCCGAAATTGGAATAACATAAATCTTTATTATCCAAAAAAGGCATGTATTATATGGTATAACCTCCCTTTTATAAAATGGAGGAGATGGGAGAAATTATAATTAAATAATGTGGGACTAAAAAAACATGTACAAGCGGTTTATCCTAAATACAAGCCAACCAAGCCGCGCGGTTTGACGAATGGGCAAACCGCCCGACAATCACCAGAGGGAGAGAACAAGCCGCCACGAGAGACCGCCAGGACGCCCGATCTCCAAGCCGCCAGGGACAGATCGGTAGACCGCCGGGGCACCAACAGCAATAGTCCTTCTACCAAACCGCTGGAGAGAAACTGATAAACCGCCCGGACTGCAACCCGCCAAACCGCCCGGACTGTATTCTACAACACTTATACTAAATCTAGAGTCTTGCATACTGTGAGTTGTCCTATATGGATGTATATGATCATGTAGGATGTTAATCAATGAAAGCAAAGTATTTTTCGCATCGTATAATTATAGTTTACTGGTGGACTAGTTGATCCACTGAGCCGAGGGATACAACTAATCAATTAAACATAAACTAGATTTTTTTCGTAATAACTTATGAATTTCATATAAAATGTAGAGTTGGAGTTTCGCCTAAGCATTTGTAGTTATACACTGCCCGACATGGCATTACGGGGCGTGTTTTCTTTTACTCTGATATACATTTAAATTCAGAGAAAATGCAGGTTGTGACAGTTGGTATAAGAGGGATTGGTTGTTTGATAATTGGTCGAACAACCATCTTGAGTAAGCTTTAGTTGTCTTGTTCCGTTGCATACACACACCGATGTGTCATCAGTACATCTTGGTTGAAGCATGAACACTACACTCATAAGCATGATAAGAAGTATACATGACATATTATGAAGTATGAGATGCATAATATGTGTTTGTATATGGATCCTCATAGGAGGCAACATGTGACTGTTATGTAGTATGAGATGCATAACAATCATCACATGAATGTACATTAGATTTTTCTTTTTGTTGCATGCAATATTATGTAGTATATGATGCATAATATTTCATGTGTACGCCGCTCATAATAGGCACTAAGGCCTTTAGTAGATTGCATAACACCATATGCATGACATAACATTGCATTAGCACGTGTCAAGCTAAAGATTTACATGATGAAACATATGTATACACATGGTTTTGAGTCATGAAGGAATAAGAAATTCATGCATTCATGGTATATGCACATGAGTCAGTGGGATGACGATATGTAACATCCCATTTCCAACTAGACCACTTAGAGTGGTTTTTGGCCATGACTAGGTCATGACAAAATCCAAGGAAGCTAAAAAGGGCCAAGTGATAGAAGGCCATGGAGAGAATCACCTTGGTCTGCCTATGGCACAGCCTCATCACAAAACCTAGGGTTTGACCTTAGGGCTTCACCATGACTCCATGACCACACCACAACATCACTAACCTATCATAGGGTCCATTGGAGTCAACCCAAAGTGGCCAATTTGACCTAGGACCACCATAGGCCTAAATTGGGCAAGGTGCCCTAACAAAGGGCAGTTGACCTCTAATGTGCCCAACCAACCTTGCCAGGTCTTCCTAGACCCAAAGTGAGGTCAATGGGTCACTAAGGACACATTGGGTTCAGTCCTAGAGGCCAAGTTGACCCAAGTCAACTCAAGCCCCTAATCTGGTCAAAGTACCCTTACTAAGCGTAGGTGACCTCCAAGGCGCCAAGTCAGCCCTAACCAACCCTACATAGACCTTAAGGGAGACCAATGATTCACCAAGGGCCCATTGGGGTCAACCCAAATGGCCATGTTGACCAAGGTCAACTCTACCTTATGGTTAAGTCAAATTAGCCAAATGGGCTAACCCAAGCTCAAGCCCATCTCCCCCACTTGGGCTAACTTTATTTTAATTAATAATAATGATTTATGGGCTGCAAATAGACTAGAGTGATGAACAATTTCGGCCATGAGGTGGCAGGAGAGAGAAAACTCTAATTTTCCTTTAATGGAGGAGAGAGAAAATGGAGTAAGGGCCATTCATGCCATGGGGAGGACAAGGGCCATGCTCTCTTGCTTGATTCATCTCCCCTAACAACCCTGAGAAGATTAGGAGACTTTCCAGGCTTTTCCACTGGCTGGATGCACTGAACCACCAAGGCCGAGAGGTGGCTTTCAAGGCCATTAATGGTCATTGATGATCCAGCCTCTCCCCACCCCATCTGAGTCTTTAAACACCTTCAGGGGGCCGAGAGGAAGATTTCCCAATCCTTACCGGAAGAAATCGAGCTTTCCCACTGTGTTGTTGCAGAAACCGAGCGGCGCCACCTTCAAAAATGACTTTCCGACGATCTTCACGATTTCAGGCCGCCGACAAAGTCCTCCTCTACTCCTTCTTTCATGGGTAGATCTTAGGAATCTTTAGGGCCAAGGTTCGGGCTCAATTGAGCCCGATCCAAAGAGAAAATTTCCTGGTTTTTCCGCAAAAATGCAGCCTTCGGGATCGCCGAAAAAGGGCTCTCTGGCGGCGGTGACGCCGCCTGGCGACATCCACCACCTCAACGGAGGTGATGGTGGCGGTGGCCGGCCGGGGAGGCGGCTGTATGGCCGGCGGCAGCCGTTTGAAATAGGCCTAGGAAGAATAAATAATGGCCATCGGCTCAAGCTAGAAGATGAACGAATCCCGTTCATTTGCGCCAAGATTCGTGCTATATTTGATTCTAAACTATAGTATATAAATTCCTGGTTATTCAAATTCTATCATAGATTTGGCATTTATTGGTTTTAATTTCTCAAAATTCTTAGATGCTAGAACAGAAAAAGTGGTCAAAATAGAAAATGAAGCCCTTTATGTCTACTTTATTTTAAAATTGATTTCACCCAATTTGGGGTCCTGGTTAGACCACAACACCCATTTTGGTGGGCCCTATACCTAGGGCTATCCTGAGATTCAAATGGATTCCCACCCTTCATCCCTTGTTCAAATGACCTGAGATTTGGGCAGGGCGTCTACCCTAGCTATACCTAGGGCCTGTCCAAAATTCAGAATTTTTAGAGAAAAGTTTTCTATAGTTTTTAGAAAAATTTAATAATCCATGAATAAATTAATTAGGTGTCCTAAACATCTCAAAATCCCCCCAAATTTGGGTGGGAGGTCTTAGAGGTCATGTAGGGCTCTGGTAAAAGTTTCATCTCATTTGGAGATGTTTAGGTTAGGTATTGATCCAACCCTAGGTTGACCCCTTTTAGGGTTAAATAGGTCAAGCATCCCCTTTGGGTTTTGAGTGGTCAAATCACCTCAATAGAGGTTAATATTTTGGCCACTGGCTTCTTGTAGTATGACTAACCCTCCAATGAAATTTGGGGTGGTTCAGTGTAGGGTAACCCTAGAACCCTAGGGTAGGTTCCTTAATGGGGATTTTTAGGGTTTGAAGATCATAGGGCAGATGACCTTGGATTGACTTGAAACTTTGTGGAGAGGACGTTAGGATTAATATAGTTCTCTGGTCAAAATTTTAGGGAATTTAGAATCATTAAACACCCTCAAAACCATAACCCTAGCTTAGGGCATAAACATTATAGGGATAGAAAATGTGATAAAAACTCTTTGAAAAGTGCTGAGATTTGGGTTGCATAGTTTTTAGAGATAGTACAAGCTCTGGAGATTTTATCATGAATTTAGGATTATTATTTTGGATACTTCATTAACAAATTGGTAATTTGTATTATTTACGTAGAAATTTATTAGGAAGAAACTACTTGATGTAAATTGATGAAATTTAGCCAGAGGACGTGTTATTATGTTTTAAAGCTCTGTGAAATTTTATAGAATTTTTGGATGATATTTTTAAGGGTTGCTTCGTTAAGTATTGTTTCCCATGAAAAATAATTTAATTTATTTTGGAGTCTAGCAAGCCTCTAAAATTATGATTTTTGTACGGTGATTTTTTCTGAACCATATTAAGATTTTGTAATTTTTGTATAATTTTCTGTTGAATGATTTTGGTACTTCCTTCTTTACATATGATTAAGGGAAATATTTTAGATAAATTAATTAGAGGTCAAATGTTTTCTGAATAATTATGGAAATTTGTATCTAGCCATATATCTCTATTAATTTAGTGATCAAAATTTTTGGGTGGCCATTACTTGAGTAGATCATATAGTTCATGTTCAAAATTGCCCATGGCCAAACATTTAGGAAAATTCAATAAATATCAAATTAATTAGAAAAATTATGGATCTCTGATTTTAGACTAAATTTGTTATGAAAGACCTCCGGTAAAATTTATAGGAGATTTGGAAGACAATCCGGAGTACCTCCTTTATACACCTCATATAGTATAGGGTGGTCTGCATGTAGTAACTGCGGAAACTGAACTAAAGTGGGTAGTGAATTTTGGAGAGTTGAATCCTCGTAGGTTGCTGGTTTGGGTAAATAAAGGGGTTCATCATTGGAAGACAAAATTTGTAGAGTGAGAGGTTGACTAGTGTTAGGTGGTGTTCGGGATCGGCGAAAGATCGTCCTTCCCGAAGGGAGGAAGTGGTTAATGCACTAGGGATAGATTCCGTAAAATTAATTAAGGGTCGAGAAATAGGGTAGCAACCAATAATAGTAAGTGCCTTGCGAAAGGGAACTTTGGGCGTAAACTCATCGTAGTTCCTAGTGCCTTCGAGAGCCCTTCACGGGGTATACCTTGGGCAGTCTTGAGCTAACATAAATCGTAGGAGTGATAAATCTTAAAGAGCAACTAGAATAATTAGGGATTTACCTTGACACACCCCGGTGTCTCGGGAAGTTGGTTTGACTCGGTTGATATTTGTGAGGGGCAGGATGGCCCGACGAGCTTTGGCTCGGTTGATGTTTGTGATGGACGGGATGGTCCGGGGAGCTTTGGCTCGTTACTGATACATAAGGTTGCATGTGCATAAAGTTAAAGGTGGTGGGTCTTCGGTATTGGAGTGTCGATGCACCGACGACAATACGTTGACTCGACAAGTGTGGCTAGCACTTCACCAACAGAAGTCCGATACGCCAGCCGGCAAGAGTACGCATGAGTCCGCTTAGTGCACCAGCGTTGAGGCATATGATAGGCCTGACCGGTAGTGCTTTACTGGTTTAGAGGTGGGAGAGGCTCAACCCACCGCTTCTGTCTACCACTACGGAGGTATCCTGGGATGTTCAGCTCCAGAAAGGGGGAACTAAAGGTCTGTGTGCACAGAGTCGGGTGGGTGAGTTGCACTTGCATGATAGCATCATAACCCAATTACATGTCGTAGCATAATCATAACATAAAACCCCTGTCACCTATTGTATAAGTGGTATGAGACGCTTATACAATAGGCCCTGCAAAACGACCCCTTGGTCTATAAGCTTGTGTGGGCAAGTTTATAAATTAAGGTTAAAATTCTTTATATATATATTACTGATAATAACCGACACCCCAACGTATAAATTTTTATGGGACTTTTTATATGATGGGAGCCCTGTAGAAGATCTCTTGCTTATATGTTTTCCGTATAAGTTAAGGTTACTTTTCATACTTTACTTTACTGCCACATGTACTGTAAAATTGCTAGTATAGGTCCGCTGCCCTCTGTTTCTTGATTACTCTCCACCTTCAAGTCCTCCCCTTTCTTCCTCTCCGCTCGGTGCCTAGGGGCCATGGGGGAAGGGGTGGGGGATGATAGGACTTAGTCTTTTAGACTAACGGTTTTCGAACCACATCATTTAGGGGATCGTGGAGCCCAGCACGGAGGAGCAGCCCCGCAGGTCGGCACGCTTGGAGATGGGGCAGTCTAGCACCGGAGTTCAGACGACATGGACTGTGAGCCCCAGTCCTTAGTTGTGTTTTATTTTGCTTCCGCTTGAGTGACTATGTAGTGAGGATTTGTTGTAGCAGGCTTAAGCCCTTATTTTCAGTACATTTATATATTTTGTGGACTCTCCCTTCGTGGAGATATATTTACTCTGATGTGATATTATTGTGGACATGTGGTTAGAGTTTTTACCACTCTTGTGCTTACTCTACTTTTGTTGCTTTTCTGTGATCGAATCGGCCGGCAGAATCGTCATTTCGCGGTGATGAACCTTCAGGGCGAGAAGGTGTCACCGCTAAGCGGTGGTTCTGGGCCTAAGCCCCCGGTGTTTCAAAAAAAAGGGGGGGGGGGCATCTTACAAGTGGTATCAGAGGAAACCTTGATCGAAAAGTAACAGTCCACAACCCCTGGGTCACCCCCGCGTGAGTTTAGTTTGGCGACAAACTAAGCAGCGGAAGCAGTGGTGTGCCCATATGTGGGATCACATGTAAATTGTCAACTTTTCTTAGGTATTGAGTCGATTACCTACTAATGTAGTTTGTTTTGCAGCCCCCAGCTCAGCCCACTCCACAAGACGAAGCTCAGCAGACTCCGGACATTGCACCACCTCCCCCGATCCCCACTCCATTCCTACAATCGGAGATGGGACAAACTCTGACAGCCATTTTGGAAGCTTTTAGGGCCCAACAGGTTCCGTCTCCACAGCCAAACCCGGGGGCCAAATGGCTGAGCATTTTCCGAGCACTTGCTCCCCCATCCTACTTGGGGACTGAGTCGGCTGTTCGGACAGAGGAGTGGTTGGATATTATGTACGAGATGCTTACCGGGATACGGTGCCCTTGGTAGGAGATGGTGCCCTTGGTGATCTCCTGCCTGGAGTCGCATGCAAAGAGATGGTGGAAGACCTCGCTAGACACGACATTTGCAGACCGGGAAGTAGCTTAGATTTCTTGGGAGGATTTCAGGGGTGCACTGTTGGAACACTTTGTTCCACAGTCGGCCAGGGACGAGCTGGAGGACAGATTTTTGCAGTTGAGGCAGGGGAACAAGACGGTGGTGGAGTACCACTGAGAGTTCAACCATTTAACACGGTTTGCAAACTCTTACCAGTTAGATGAGGTAGGATATACCAAAAGGTTCTACAAGGGCCTACGAGAGGAGCTGAGGGAGACTCTACTGTTTGTATCCGACGGGCCCATTTCCTGGATACTAGAGATGGCAAAAAGGATAGAGGCTGATTGGCAGGCTACTCGGGGCCGGAAACGGCCAGTGGAGGATCAGGGTCGAGGAGTAGGGAACGATCAGAGATGAGCCCGTATCACGGACGGGAGGAGGGTCGAGGACCAGCCTCGTCAGGAGGCAAGACGGGAGACAAGGGAGCCAGTGGTGGTGGCCCCACCACCTCTTCAGACACGGGAGGGACAGAAACCCAGGGGAATGACATATCCCCCGTCGGAATGCTTCAATTGCCATCAGGTGGGGCACATTAGGAGGAACTGCCCCATAAAGGGGGCACACCCATCAGCACCACCGGATGCCCAGCTAGCGCAATATTTTGGAGTCCGAGGTCGTGGCTGAGGACATGGATACCAGGGTAGGGATCGTAGACAAAAAAGAGAGCAGGTGTATGCTTTGGACCTGGCGCAACCTCGGAACCCAGAGCAGGTCATAGCAGGTACGCCAAGATGTTTAATTGTTTAAATAGAATCCCCTTTCTCAGTTGTCAAATTGGTAGAACTGCATTAGGTAGAATAAATAGGAAAGAAAACCCGTTATAGAATACTAAGACATTTAACCTTCCCAGGTATATTCTTCATCAGTGGCGAGCCAACCTATACTCTATTCGACGCGGGTGTTTCTCACTCGTTCGTGTCGGAGGCCTTCCTGGAAGTGCTGGAGGGAGTGGAGCGGTTCACATGCCTGATGAGGAGGGTGCGTCTACCCGACGGATCAGAGCTAATCACCTCTTCCCACTGCAACATGGAGGCAGAGATTGGCGGGAAGTCATTCGAAGTATCGGAAACGATCCTAAGGATGCCAGTCTTCGAGCTGATCTTGGGCATGACATGGTTATAATGGAACCATGCCCAGATTGATTGCCAAGCAAAGAGGGTCACCGTGAGGCACGGGGACTCCATCATTATCATCGAAGGTATAAGATCTGCCTCTCGTATACTCTTATCTTCAGTACAGGCTGTTAAGGCCCATCTGCAGGGAGAGGAGGTTTATCAGATTCTATTTGAGATGGCGGAGGCCAAGGGGTCTGTGGCATACATCCCGGTGGTGCGAGATTTTGCTGACATCTTTCCAGAGAAACTGCCAGGAATACCTCCGCACCGAGATCAGGACTTCCAGATACAGCTTGTGCCGGGGGCCAAGACGACATCTAGGGCCCCTTATCGGATGGCCCCGAAAGAGTTGACAGAGTTCTGAAGTCAGTTGCATGAACTAGTAGAGACAGGGTTTGTCCGGCCAAGCTCTTCGCCGTGGGGAGCCCCGATGCTATTTGTCAAGAAGAAGGATGGAAGTCTCCGCTTGTGTATTGATTATCGAGCGCTGAACAGACTGACGACCCGGAACACATACCTGCTGCCACAGATTGACGAGTTGTTCGATCAACTGGAAGGAGCGCATTTGTTCTCGAAACTTGACTTGAGGTCAGGTTATTACCAGCTACGGATTCGAGAGGAGGACATCCCAAAACCGCCTTCAGTAATAGGTACGGACTGATCGAGTTTACAGTGATGCCATTCGGGCTCACTAATGCGCCATCAGCATTTACAAGCCTCATGAACTGGGTATTCGAGGAGTATTTGGATGTTTTCATCATCGTATTTATTGACGACATCCTCATCTACTCAGGACGGAGGAAGAGCATACACGACACATGACTTTGACTCTACAGAGGCTACGGGAACACCAACTATATTCGAAGTTCAGTAAATGCCAGTTTTGGCTAAAGGAGGTGGCCTTCTTAGTTCATATCATCAACGGTACAGGGTTGGTAGTAAACCCGGCCAATATTCGGGCAGTTCAGGATTGGCCACCGTTGAAGACAGCCATGGATGTACGGAGCTTCCTGGGACTTGTCGGATATTACCGGAAGTTCGTCGAAGGATTCTCCCGGATTGCACTCCCTCTTACATCCCTGACGAAGAAGGAATCCCCGTTCCTTTGGACGCCACAGTGCGAGGCGGCCTTTGTGGAGTTGAAAGGTCGGCTTACCTCGGCTCCCATTCTCGCTCTTCCGTCGGGAAGGGAGGGATTCCAGGTGTACACAGACGCCTCCTACAAGGGGATGGGTGCCGTTATGATGCAGAACGGGCACGTAATAGCCTACGCCTCCCAACAGCTGAAGACACATGAGAAGAACTATCTGGTGCATGATCTGGAGATGGGTGCAGTGATCTTTGCTCCGAAGATTTGGCGACACTACCTTTACGGGGTTCACTGTGACATCTTCTCCGATCACAAGAATTTGAGATATGTGGACACACAGAAGGAACTCAACATCAGACAGAGATGTTGGGTGGAGTTCCTGTCAGATTACCAGTACACCATGCACTACCATTCCGGCAAGGCAAACGTGGTGGCAGATGCTCTGAGCCGGAGAGGAGATACCTCAGGGAAGGCACCACAGCTGATGTCCATGGAGCTAGTCTGGTCTTTCAGAGATATGCAGATATCCCTAGTATCCGAGAATGATCCAGAGCTGTACATGGAGTATCTAGCATCGATGGTCGCCATAGATAATATTCGGGACCGCATCCGGGACAGACAGAAGGCACATGCATGGGCAGAGCCGATATTCCAAGCCTTGAAGGAGAGTTCGACGGGAGATTATTCATTGAGGGATGGATTGCTATGTTTCATAGGTAGGGTCTACATACCTACATGAGGTCAGATTCAGGAGGACATCATGGCGGAAGCACATTGTAGCTGATATTCTATACACCCAGGGATCACCAAGATGACGGCAGACTTGAAGAAGATGATGTTCTGGCCGGGGATGAAGAAGGACATTACATACTTCGTAACTCATTATGAGGCATGCCAGCTAGTTAATGCGGAGTGCAGAAACCCCGCGGGATTGCTACAACCACTTCCGGTGCCGGAGTGGAAATTTGAGGACATTGCGATGGATTTCATTCATGGTCTTCCCCAATCACAGACGGAAAATGATTCGATTTGGGTCATTGTAGATCGGCTGACGAAGGTGGCCAGATTCATTCCGATCAGAAAAGATAACTTAGTTGGGGTACTAGTGCGGAGATTTGTAGAGCAATTCATTCGTTACCACGGGGGGCCCAGGACGATCATGTCAGATCGGGATGGTCGGTTCACATCCAGGGAGTGGAGATCCGTTCAGGCTTACTTAGGCACGCGACTGACCTTCAGCACAGCATTTCATCCCCAGACACATGGGAAGACAGAGCGCACCAACCGGACATTGGAGGACCTCCTTAGGCTATGCATTCTGGATCGAAACGAACCTTGGGAGAAGCTTTTACCACTGGTCGAGTTCTCCTATAACAATAGTTACCAGTCCAGCATAGGGATGGCTCCTTATGAAGCCTTGTACGGAAGGAGATGTAGAACTCCACTTTCATGGATTCAGGATGAGGATCCGAAGGCATTGGGATCGGATTTTGTTGAAGACACCGAAGCTCAGGTGAGACTAATCCGGGACAGAATGCTGGAAGCGCAGAGCCGACAGGCTAAGTACTATGACGCCCGACACCGTCAGGTAGATTTTCAGGTGGGAGACCGGGTTTTCTTGAAGATCCGGCCCATGCACGGAGTTTCATGAATACGTGGTCGGAAGAAGAAGCTCAGCCCTAGGTATATGGGCCCATACAGGATCCTGGAGCGGATCGGGCCCTTAGCTTACAGGCTGGAGTTGCCACCGGAACTGTCAGGTTTACATGACGTGTTCCATATTTCTTCACTTAGGAGGGTTCTACTATGCCTGGAGCAGCAGAATTCGACCACAGATGGGCCAATAGCTTCAGACCGGTCAGTTCACTTGGAGCCGGTTCGGATCGATGACAGAGGAGTACGGATCTTGCGTCGCAAGAAGGTTCCGTTAGTCAAAGTTCTGTGGAGAAACCACGGTCAGGAGGAGCATACCTGGGAGCCACAGGTCTTGATGCAACAAAAGTATCCGGAGCTGTTCAGTCAGGTATACCTCACAACCTCTCAAGATGTTCAATTTACTTTCCTGTTTTTTTTAAACTAGTAGGGCTGCTCTAGGAAGAGTAGAGGTTAATCTTTTGTTTATTGGGATCTTGGCTTTGCCAAATGGGCAAATTGGTCATAGATTTAGGTTTCCCTTTAAGTGTCACTTAGCAAACATGCCGTCGGGATGTAATCTGTCACTTCTTATGGGATGTTACAAGTTTCCTTTTCTTCGATAGAAATTCCCGTAGGCTTAACCTTGATTTCGGGGATGAAATCATTGTTTTGTTTATTGGGATTTGTAATATCCCATTTCCAACTAGACCCCTAAGATTGGTTTTTGGCCATGACTAGGTCATGACAAAACTAAGGGAAGCTAAAACGAGCCATGTGATAGAAGGCCAAGGAGAGAATCACCTTGGTCTATGGCACAACCTCATCAAAAAACCTAGGGTTTGACCTTAGGGCTTCACCATGACTCCATGACCCCACCACAACATCACTAACCTATCAGAGGGTCCATTGGAGTCAACCCAAAGTGGCCAATTTGACCTAGGACCACCATAGACCTAAATTGGGCAAGGTGCCCTAACAAAGGGCAGTTGACCTCTAATGTGCCCAACCAACCTTGCCAGGTCTTACTAGACCCAAAGTGAGGTCAATGGGTCACTAAGGACACATTGGGTTCAGTCCTAGAGGCCAAGTTGACCCAAGTCAACTCAAGCCCCTAATCTGGTCAAAGTACCCTTACTAAGGGTAGGTGACCTCCAAGGTGCCAAGTCAACCCTACCCAACCCTACATAGACCTCAGGGGAGACCAATGAGTCACCAAGGGCCCATTGGGGTCAACCCAAATGGCCATGTTGACCAAGGTCAACTCTACCTTAAGGTTATGTCAAATTAGCCAAATGGGCTAACCCAAGCTCAAGCCCATCTCCCCCACTTAGGCTAACTTTATTTTAATTAATAATAATGATTTATGGGCTGCAAATAGTCTAGAGTGATGAACAATTTCGGCCATGAGGGGGCAGGAGAGAGAAAACTCCAATTTTCCTTTAATGGAGGAGAGAGAAAATGGAGTAAGGGCCATTCATGCCATGGGGAGGCCAAGGGCCATCCTCTCTTGCTTGATTCATCTCCCCTAACAGCCCTGGGAAGATTAGAAGACTTTCCAAGCTTTTCCACTGGCTGGATGCACAGAACCACCAAGGCCGAGAGGTGGCTTTCAAGGCCATTAATGGCCATTGATGATCCAGCCTCTCCCCTCCCCATCTGAGTCTTTAAACACCTTCAGGGGGCCGAGAGGAAGATTTCCCAATCCTTACCTGAAGAAACCGAGCTACCCCACTGTGTTGTTGCATAAACCGAGCAGCGCCGCCTTCAAAAATGACTTTCCGACGATCTTCAGGACTTCATGCTGTCGGCAAGGTCCTCCTCTACTCCTTCTTTCATGGGTAGATCTTAGGAATCTTTAGGGCCAAGGTTCGGGTTCAATTGAGCCCGATCCAAAGAGAAAATTTCCTGGTTTTTCCGCAAAAATGCAACCTTCGAGATCGCTGGAATAGGGCTCTCCGGCGGCGGTGACGCCGCTTGGCGACAGCCACCACCTCAACGGAGGTGATGGTGGCGGTGGCCGGCCGGGGAGGCGGCTGGATGGCCGGCGGCGGCCGTTTGAAATAGGCCCAGGAAGAATAAATCCTGGCCGTCGACTCAAGTTAGAAGATGAACGGATCCCGTTCATTTGCGCCAAGATTCGTGCTATATTTGATTCTAAACTATAGTATATAAATTCCTGGTTATTCAAATTCTGTCACAGATTTGGTATTTATTGGTTTTAATTTCGAAAAATACTTAGATGCTAGAACAGAAAACGTGGTCAACATAGAAAATGAAGCCCTTGATGTATACTTTATTTTAAAATTGATTTCACCCAATTTTGGGTCATGTTTAGACCACAAAACCCATTTTGGTGGGCCCTATACCTATGGCTATCCTGAGATTGAAATGGATACCCACCCTTTATCCTTTGTACAAATGACCTGAGATTTGTGTAGGGAGTCTACCCTAGCTATACCTAGGGCCTGTCCAAAATTCAGAATTTTTAGAGAAAATTTTTCTATAGTTTTTAGAAAAAATTAATAATCCATGAATAAATTAATTAGGTGTCCTAAACACCTCACAATCGCCCCAAATTTGGGTGGGAGGTCTTAGAGGTCATGTTAGGGCTCTATTAAAAGTTTCATCTCATTTGGAGATGTTTAGGTTAGGTATTGATCCAACCCTAGGTTGGCCCCTTTTAGGGTTAAATAGGTCAAGCATCCCCTTTGGGTTTTGAGTGGTCAAATCACCTCAACAGAGGTTGATATTTTGGACACTGGCTTATTATAGTATGACTCACCCTCCAATGGAATTTGGGGTGGTTCAGTGTAGGGTAACCCTAGAACACTATGGTAGGTTCCTTAATGGGGATTTTTAGGGTTTGAAGATCATATGGTCAGATTACCTTGGATTGACTTGAAACTTTGTGGAGAGAACCATAGGATTAGTATAGTTCTCTGATCAAAATTGTAGGGAATTTGGAAACTTTAACCCCCTCAAAACCCTAACCCTAACTTAGGGCATAAAAATTGTAGGGATAGAAAATGTGACAAAAACTCTTTGAAAAGTGCTGAGATTTTGGTTGAGTAGTTTTTAGAGAAAGTACAAGCTCTGGAGATTTTATCATGAATTTAGGATTATTATTTTGGATACTTCATTAACAAATTGGTAATTTGTATTATTTACTTAAAAATTTATTAGGAAGAAACTACTTGATGGAAATTGATGAAATTTAGCCAGAGGACTTATTATTACGTTTTAAAGCTCTGTGAATGTTTATAGAATTTTTGGATGAAACTTTTTAAGAGTTGGTTCATTATGTATGGTTTCCCATGAAAATTTAATTTAATTTATTTTGGAGTCTAGCAAGCCTCTAAAATTATGATTTTTGTACGGTGATCTTTTCTGAACCATATTAAGATTCTGTAATTTTTGTATAATTTTCTGATGAATGATTTTGGTACTTCCTTCTTTACATATGATTAAGGGAAATATTTTGGATAAATTAATTAGAGGTCAAATATTTTCTGAATAATTATGGAAATTTGTATCTAGCCATATATCTCTGTTAATTTAGTGATCAAAATTTTTGTGGTGCCATTACTTGAGTAGATCATATAGTTCATGTTCAAAATTGCCTATGGCCAAACATTTGGGAAAATTCAATAAATATCAAATTAATTAGAAAAATTATGGATCTCTGATTTTAGACTAAATTTATTATGAAAGACCTCTGGTAAAATTTATAGGAGATTTGGAAGACAATCTGGAGTACCTCCTTTATACACCTCATATAATATAGGGTAGTCTGCATATAGTAACTGCGGAAACTGAATTAAAGTGGGTAGTGAATTTTGGAGAGTTGAATCCTCAGTAGGTTGCTGGTTTGGATAAATAAAGGGATTCATCATTGGAAGACAGGATTTGTAGAGTGAGAGGTTGACTAGTGTTAGGTGGTGTTCGGGATCGGCGAAAGATCGTCCTTCCCGAAGGGAGGAAGTGGTTAATGCACTAGGGATAGATTCAGTAAAATTAATATAGGGTCGGTAAATAGGGTAGCAACCAATAATAGTAAGTGTTTTGTGAAAGGGAGCTTTGGGCGTAATCCCATCGTAGTTCCTAGTGCCTTCGAGAGCCCTTCACGGGGTATACCTTGGGCAGTCCTGGGCTAACGTAAGCCGTAGGAGTGATAAATCTTAAAGAGCAACTAGAATAATTAGGGATTCACTTTCACACACCCCGGTGTCTCGGGAAGTTGGTTTGACTCGGTTGATATTTGTGAGGGGCAGGATGGCCCGACGAGCTTTGGCTCGGTTGATGTTTGTGACGGACGAGATGGTCTGGGGAGCTTTGGCTTGTTACTGATACATAAGGTTGCATGTGCATAAAGTTAAAGGTGGTGGGTCTTTGTTATTGGAGTGTCGATGCACCGACGCCAATACGTTGACTCGCTAAGTGTGGCTAGCACTTCGCCAACAGAAGTCCGGTGCGCCAGCCGGCAAGAGTACGCAGGAGTCCGCTTAGTGCACCAGCGTTGAGGCGTACGATAGGTCTAACCGATAGTGCTTTACTGGTTTAGAGGTGGGCAAGTCCCAACCCACCGCTTCCGTCTGCCACTACGGAGGTATCCTGGGAGATTCGGGTCCAGAAAGGGGGAACTAAAGGTCTGTGTGCACAGAGTTGGGTGGGTGAGTTGCACTTGCATGATAGCATCATAACACACTTGCATGTCATAGCATAATCATAGCATAAAACCCCTGTCACCTATTGTATAAGTGGTATGAGATGCTTATACAATAGGCCCTGCAAAACGACCCCTTGGTCTATAAGCTTGTGTGGGCAAGTTTATAAATTAAGGTTAAAATTCTTTATATATATATTACTGATAATAATTGACACCACAACGTATAAATTGACATGAGACTTTTTATACGATGGGAGCCCTGTAGAAGATCTCTTGCTTATATATTTTCTGCATAAGTTAAGGTTACTTTTCATACTTTACTTTACTGCCACATGTACTGAAAGTTCACCTAGTGTCCACTATCTTCACCTATGGGGGGGGGGGGGGGGGATAGGTGACGTGCAGCGTTTTTGCGGAATCTAAACTTGTACCTGCACAATAAAAATAAACAGCACAGCACACAGAATACACAAGCTATTTATAGTGGTTCCCCGACTTGGGTACATCCACTTTCCCCCTTCGACCTATCTCCCAACAAGGGACGACTTGGTCACTTCTCCAACAGGATTGAAATCCAATCCTTGCACTATCGGAAGGAACCCTTCCACACGTAGGAGTCAACACTCCCACAAACCGGGTTGCACCCAACCCTTACAACTAGGAACCAACGTTCCTTTACAACAAAAATAAAACAGAATGTACAAGAAATAAAAACTACGTTTGGAGACCAAGGTGTCCCTCTTCGTTGACGACGTGTTCTTGAAGTCCACGAAGAGTCCACGACCCTAGAACTCTCTTGGAGAGGATCTCCCCGGAACCAGCGGCGGTGAGATAGGAGGCGACAAGGTTCACGGGATCGGCGGCGACGACGATGTGCGGCTGCTGTACTTTGGAGATCCAAACTTCGTAGCGAAGCTAGCTAGGTCTACCAACGGTCACACGAGGATCGGTCGTCTCAATCGATTCGGACGGGGAAGTTTTTCCCGATCAACAAATCGAGAGACAAGGGATCTCTGGATAGACGCGTGAGACTCTAAGCTTGGCTAAGCTTCTGTCGCCGGAGGATCAGGAAGATTCGCGATCAACAGCGGCGACCAACTAGCGCGAGCGGCGACGGCAGCGGCGGAGCAGTTTCGCGATCTTAGGGTTAGCTCGTGCTCGGCTTCTTTCTATGTATTTTATTCCGTGGTGCTACTGTTCAAAAATAATCCCGTATTTATATTGTAGACAACTCAATATGACCGTTGAGGGACCCACAAGGAGAATCCCCAAATCCCGGTCCAGAACATTGACAGTGGCAGAATCCGGTTCAGGAATTTCCAGAAAAATTGCCAAGTCAAAATCGGCGAGAATCGAAAGTGAATCTCGTCGAGTCGTGGAGAATCAAAGGTGATTCTCGACGAATCGGCGAGAATCAAAGATGATTCTCGTCGAATTTGACTTGGTTGCACGCACTGATTTAGCCGGGTCGAGACGGCGAGAATCAGCCATTGATTCTCGGTGATTCGGCGAGAATCACTAGTGATTCTCGGCGATTCGGCGAGAATCACTAGTGATTCTCGACGATTCTTACTTAGCATCAGAATTTGCGCGCTTTGAAGTAGTTGGATCGAGTTGGCGAGAGTCAGCCACTGATTCTCGACAATTCGGCGAGAATCACTAGTGATTCTTGCCGAATCAGCGAGAATCACTTGGCGATTCTCGTCGATTTACACTTAGACGAATTTTCGTCTTTTCGCCCATGATGTACTCCTTGACCCATCCTTGCTCCTTGTCTGCTCTTGCAAGATTGCAGCCCTGTACTTGAATGTAAGTGCACTCCAATAGAGAGAGTACACGTAGGCCAACACACTGATCTGCTCAACGAGGGATTACGTCGTGCAGACCCGTGTATATTGACCTACTGCACCCTGACATTGGTGTGTACTTAGCGTGGAATAACTGCATGCACAACTTGAAATAATTTGTCAAAAACATTGCCTATTTACCTTAGCTTGTTCAGGGGCTTCTTCAAATCAGGTACGTTGTGGATACAATACCCAACAATCTCACCCTATTTGAAGAAGCCTAAACCCTACAAGCGAAGGTGAATAAAGCGTATAGGAATGAAAAACATAAACTTGAAATTGAGGTGAGTGAGTTATTCATTACCAATACCAATTTCTTGGGAGCAAGCATGGAGCCAGATTAGCCTTAGCCGAGAGGGTAATCTCCCCCTTTTCGGCTTCTGCAAATCGGGGTCTGTAGCATTTGTCCCCTTGCTCCCCCTCAGTTCTTGCACCTGTGCTCATACTTGAGTACCTTGCTCCCCCTCAGTTCTTGCGCCTGGGCTCAACTTGAGTACCTTGTAGAGGCTCCCTCTAGATGCATGATCCTGGAGCTTTTGTAGTCTTCATTCCTCATAATTTAGCATTCCCAATTCAGTTTTGAAGAGACTGAACTTGGCTTTGTCTAAGGGCTTTGTGAATATATCTGCAATCTGCTTGTCCGTGGGGACATAACAGAGAGAAATGTCCTTGTTCTCCACGTGCTCCCGAATGAAGTGGTATCGCACTTCAATATGCTTCATTCTGCTGTGCGATACCGGGTTGTTGGCAATTGCAATCGCACTGGAGGAGTCGCAGTACATTGGAACTTCCTTGAACTGAAGATCGTAGTCGGCTAACTGGTTTCTGATCCATAGGAGTTGTGCGCAACAGCTGCCTGCTGAGATGTACTCAGACTCTGCTGTGGAGGTTGCAACACAATTCTGTTTCTTGCTATTCCATGAGACAAGCCTTCGTCCGAGGAATTGACACGTCCCGGAGGTGCTTTTCCTGTCATCCCTACTCCCTACAAAATCAGCATCTGAAAAACCTATTAGCTCGACATCATTGTTTCTCGGGTACCACAAGCCAAGATTGGGAGTACCTTTAAGGTATCTTAGAATTCGCTTTGCAGCGACATAGTGAGATTCCTTAGTGTTCACCTGATATCTGGCACAGACACATGTGGAGAACATGATATCCGGTCTACTGGCAGTGAGATAGAGCAGGGATCCAATGATGCTTCTGTATTTGGTTTCATCGAAATGTTTACCTTTCTCATCCTTATCCAGAGACATAGTGGATCCCATTGGAGTCCTTATAGAGGTTGCACTCTCCATACCGAATTTCTTAAGGAGTTCATTTGTGAACTTCGTCTGAGAGATGAAGATTCCATCCTCAGACTGTTTCACTTGAAGTCCCAAGAAATACTTGAGCTCTCCCATACTGCTCATTTCAAACTTTCCTTGCATAAGTTTAGAAAACTTTTTGCAAAGATTGTTGTCCGTTGAGCCGAATATTATGTCATCGACATAGATTTGCACCAGCAAAATCTTGCCTTTGACTTCCCTGAGAAACAATGTTTTATCTATTTTATCTCTAGAGAACTTATTCTCAAGAAGAAAACTAGATAAAGTCTCATACCAAGCTCGTGGAGCTTGTTTTAACCCATATAAAGCTTTATTAAGAAAATAGACATGATTGGGAAAAGTAGGATCGACAAAACCTGGGGGTTGAGCGACGTATACTTCCTCTTTCAGGTCTCCGTTCAGGAATGCTGATTTCACATCCATTTGATAAACTGTGAATCCTTTGTGCGAAGCATACGCCAGGAACAATCTGATTGCCTCGAGCCTTGCTACTGGTGCGAAGGTCTGGTCGAAGTCAATCCCCTCCTCCTGTCTGTAACCTTGAGCCACCAGGCTTGCCTTGTTCTTTATGATGACACCATGTTCATCCAGCTTGTTTCTGAAGATCCACTTGGTGCCAATCACATTCTGCTTGCATGGTCTGGGAACTAGCGTCCAAACGTTGCAACGTTCGAATTGATGTAGTTCATCTTACATGGCCAGAATCTGTAAGACCCCTCCTCCCGGATCCCAAAACACGGCACGAAGAGGGAGTCTTATGCCCGAAACAGCCGCCTTGCGGTAGCATTAGCACACGGGCTAACCTGTACCACAAGACGCCTATCCCGCCGGCTACAACAATATCAATAAATCATGCCAACCCAACCAAATAAATAAACATGAGAAGTCAAAATCCACACTAAGTATGTAATGTCCAAAAACATCAATAATGAGAAGCTAAAACATGCTTCTACAATATATCAGAGTACAGCTAAACATTGCCCAAACGGGCTACATCAGAGTAAACAAAACACTAACATCAGTAACAGACGGTATCGACGGCACCGTCACATCAGGCCCTGTCGTCCTGGCCTGGCGGTCCTGCTGCGTAGTCTGCGGCTGCTCTACCTGCGGCGTGACCTCCTAAAAAGGAAGACGTAGCAACCGTTAGTCGAAACGACTAAGTGGTTTCACATCCGCTCCCCCGGCGACTCCTCGGCACCGGGCGGAGAAAAGGAACAAGAGTATAGTATATGTAACAAGTAAGCAAGTAAAGGAAGTGCAAACAGGTGGCAGTAGTGTAAGATAAACAGTATCATAATCAGCATTTATATAAGAGCTACAACTAGACTAGCAAGTATAAGAGCTACAACTAGACTAGCAAGTATAAGAGCTACAACAGGAAAGTAACTTAACTTATAAGAATGCCCATACAAACTTATAAGTTAAGGATCGGGTTACATAAAAGTAACTCATCGTATAAGAGTGCCCATACAAACTTATACGATGAGGATCTTGTTGTGCAATGATATGAAATGCTATGAATGCTATGCAATGACTCACCCATGCACACTCATGCAATTGCTATGTCGACACAGACTATAGTTCCCACTTTTCGAGCAGGTAGCTAACCTCTCAGGCATCAGCCGCCGTGGCCAGGCGGTGACAGTAGAACGGGCACTTCTACTACTAGGCGGGTATCACACTACTTCACCTAGGCCTCCGTACGCCTCAACGCTAAGAACACAACAGCGGAGCCCATGCGTACTATGGCCCAGCGGGGTCTTGGGTAGATGTGCACCAAGAACACAGCCCGAACTGGCCTTGTGTGACCCGGAAGGGGCCTCGGAAGAAAGCACGAGGACACAGCCCAACCGTCCACATGGTCGGAGGGGCCTCGGGAAGTGAACACCGAGGACACAGCCCAAACCGACCAAGTCTAACTGCCAACTCCCGTCGGTGTGACGACTGGCGAGCCCGTAGACCTGCCACACTATCCTTAACCCGGGATTACGACACCGCGTGTCGACTCACACCATATGCAATTTCACACCAACATCACATGGAAGGGGCCTCGGAAGCTAGCACGAGGGCACCGCCCAACCATCCATCCACACCTCATCTCGACACAACCAAAACAAGTGGCGGTCGACACCGCACTCACAAACTTACACAATACTACCCATAGGGAGGCGCCTCTCTAAGTATTGGACTACCAAATTCAATCCACTAATCAACATACACATGGCCATAGTTTAATCTTCTATATGTCATTCCATATGAACTCTACATAAGACTTATATGATGCGCATATGTTATAGTTTAACAACATCTTATCAATTCGATTCGATTAAACATAAAGGAAACCATCCAAACCTCAAGACATCTTGCGATAAGAAATCAGTTGTATGCATTCCAAATAATAAACACCATCATTCACAGTTCTTCGGTGAGTAGCACAAATTATTTAATCTTGACAGAATTCCACCGACTCTAATTGCACTTTATATAAAACCAGAATTCTAAGTGTATCACTAATCTGGACAGCAATTTCGACCGGAGATTCCCGAGGCTACAGGAATCCGGTGAAGTCGTGTAACCCCTCGTTGGAAATATCTTTTCATGATCTACAACTTTCATATTCAGGTCACAACCCAGATCTGACAATAACTTACTCGAAATCGGCTTCAAAGTTCACTGCGCACAGAACACAATTTCTGTGTACAGGAATTGCCGGACAGCAAAATCGATTTGGTTTTCCCGGGGCCACAGACATCACCTGAAGTCGTGCAACCACTCGTTGGAAAGGTATTTCCAAGGGCTTCAACTTTCATGTTAAGCCGGAAGCCTAGATCTGCCCATATCCTACATAAAAAGGGCCTAGAAGATCGCTGCGCGCAGAATACAGATTCTGCGCGCATCTTAAAGGAAAATGAACGGCATCGGTTCGTCTTCCTCGTCAAGGCGATCGTTCCTAAATCTTCCAGAAATATTCTCCTCCCTTATTCAACCTCAAAGGCCAAAACTCCTCACGAAACCATTCACCCATCATCGTATTGAAGAAAAGGGGAAGGGTTGAAGAGATCTAAAATCTAGGATTCAAATCCTAGCATGGCCAAACCTAGAAAACTTCTCCTCACCATCAAGTTCTCTTGAACCGATGTCTCTCCTAATTATCTAAGATCTAGCACCAAGGGAGAGGGTAGGAAACTCACATTGGCTCCAGCGGTACCACCATTTCCGGCCATGGATCGCGTAGTTCTCCTTGGCGACATCTTCTCTTTCGCGGCGATGGCGGATCTCCTTCGGTAAAACTTGCTCCTGCAGTTTTCCTCTCACCAGGAACTCTCACAGGAAATAGGGGAAGGAAATAAGGATGAAAAAACGGCTAGGGTTTCTCTGCCCCTTATAAGCAAAATGTGACACGGGTAGGGACACGGCCGTGTCCGTACCCGTGTCCTGCTCCTGCGAAACGGCCGTGGCGGTTTCCATGTCGGTTCAATGTTTGACACGGGTCGGGACACGCCCGTGTCCCAACCCGTGTTCACATGACACGGCCGTGTGCCTGGCCGTGTCATCGGCCGTGTGCATCTTCAGTTACATCTCGACACTTCTCGTCGAGCTCAACTCGACGCACACGGGTAGGGACACGGCCGTGTCACTACCCGTGTCACCATCTCGATGACTCTCGACGATTCGACACGGCTCGTCGAGATCATCTCGACGCACACGGGTAGGGACACGGCCGTGTCACTACCCGTGTCATGATCTCGACGTCTCTCGACGATTCTCGACGATCTCGACACGCCTCGTCGAGATCGTCTCGACGCACACGGGTAGGGACACGGCCGTGTCACTACCCGTGTCACTTCTCTCTACACTGATTTCTCCACTTCTCCACAAGTGCAGCCCAACTCCCTGCACTTCTCAGGACTTGAGTCAACCCTCCAGACTCAAAAACTCACACACTAGGGGCCTAGAGCGATTCGGGTCGTTACAAATCCTATAAACAAAATAAAAGATTTCGTCCCCGAAATCAGGCTTAAGCTGTGTGGAGAAAACTTAACAGGAAGTTTATCACATGTTTTTAAATAAGGTTACCTTGGGCAAACAACTCCGGGTAGCGTTGCTGCATCAAATCCATTGGCTCCCAAGTGTACTCCTCCTTCCCATGATTCAACCATAGCACCTTCACTAAGGGGACACTTTTGCGGCGTAATGTTCTTGTCTCGCTGTCAACAATCCGCACCGGCTCTAGTCGCACAGATCTATCCGACGCCACTACACCATCAGTAGTTGGAATAAATTGGTCGGGCCGCAACAGTGCTTTTCGAAGCGACGACACATGGAACACGTCGTGGAGATTTTCTAGTTCTGGCGGTAACTCCAACCGATAGGCCAACGGGCCGATCCTTTCCAATATAGTATAAGGCCCAACATACCTTGGGCTGAGCTTTTTCACTCCACGCACCCGCGACACTCCATGCATCGGCCGAATCTTAAGGAACACTTTTTCGCCCACCTGGAACTCCACCATCCGATGCTTTTTATTATAATATTTCGCCTGTCGACTTTGAGCCTCCAACATGCGATCCCGTATCAATCTGACCGCCGCATCAGTATCATCTATGTATTCGTTTCCCAATGCCTTCGGATCTTCAAAGCGAACACCACTGCTCCTAACTCCAAATCATGAACCGGGTAATTGATTTCATGTTTCTTTAACTGCCTTGAAGCATAAGTGATCACATGCCCGTGCTGCATCAGCACCGCTCCCATCCCTTGATATGATGCGTCTGTGTAAACCTGAAATCCTTCCTTCCAAGACGGAAGTGCAAGGATGGGGGCGGAGGTAAGCCTATCCTTCAACTCTTGAAATGCTGCTTCACATTTAGGTGTCCACTCAAATGGCACACCCTTCTTTGTCAAGGAGGTAAGAGGAAGGGCAATCTTGGAGAATCCTTTCACGAACTTGCGGTAGTAGCCAGCAAGTCCAAGAAAGCTTCGTACATCGGCCGCCGACTTCAAGGGCGACCACTCCTTCACGGCCCGCACCTTAGCTGGGTCCACAGCTAATCCTGCTCCACTGATCACATGCCCCAAGAAGGCAACCTCCTTAAGCCAGAATTCACACTTGCTAAACTTGGCATACAAGGCGTGCTCCTTTAATTTCTTCAAAACTAGGGTCAGGTGCTCGACATGCTCCTCCTCCGTCTTTGAGTAGACTAAGATGTCGTCGATGAAAACGATGATGAAGATGTCCAAGTATGGTTCGAACACCTTGTTCATCAGGCTCATGAAGGCCGAAGGTGCATTCGTGAGCCCAAACGGCGTTACTGTGAACTCATACAAACCATATCTCGAACTGAAGGCTGTTTTCTGAATATCCCCCTCTTGTATCCTCAACTGATAGTATCCAGAGCGCAAGTCTAGTTTAGAGAACCAATGCGCTCCCACTAATTGATCGAACAACTCGTCGATCCGAGGTAGCGGATAAGTGTTCCGCACCGTTAATCGATTGAGTTCCCGATAATCTATGCACAATCGCAGGGTTCCATCCTTCTTCTTTACGAACAATACGGGGGCACCCCATGGTGATGAACTGGGGCGAACGAACCCTGAATCTACTAGTTCTTATAGTTGAACTCTAAACTCCGCGAGTTCTTTCGGGGCCATTCTGTACGGAGTCTTAGATACAGGCTTGGCACCTGGTACTAAATTAATCTGAAAATCGACCTCTCTATGCGGTGGTAATCCTGGTAGCTTCTCAGGAAATACCTCGGGAAAATCCCGCACAACCCGTACATCCTTTAATTCCAACGCTTCCTCCTTCAACTCGAACCAGATCATGAAGACCTCGTCCCCCTTCATATGAGCTTTTACAACCTGGACGGAAGATAACATCATGCGAGGAGCGAAGCCAATACCTTGGAAGATGACGTCAGAGTCTCCATGTCTCAAATAGATCCGCTTCTCTGCGCAGTCGATCCTTGCGAAGTGCCAATCGAGCCATGCCATGCCCAAAATGATGTCGAACTCCGGCATTCTCAGAACCGTGGCCGGTGTATCAAAGGCTTTCCCATCAATAAATAACTCCAACTCGCACTTGGCGGTCGCGATCATCTCCGAGCCGTCCGGAAGGCGTACACGTCGGGCTATTCCCGTGAAGTAATGAACATCACCCACGTCTTTTATGAACTCTTCGGACACAAAAGAGTGTGAGGCACCGGTATCAAACAGCGCATAGGCCGTCTTCCCGCCAATAATCACGGTGCCTAAGTGTCAACGACCAAAACTTATTGCTAGTGTCTAATAAGTTCTATTCAATTCGTGTTAAACCATGCAGATATGTAAATTAATTAAATCATACCTGCAATCACATCTTGTGGGTTCCGTTCCTGCGCCATGTCAAGCGCGTACACCTGATCCCGGACCGGTCCGGGGTTTCCTCTTGGCGGTCCTCGTCCTCGACCACGCATATATCCCCGTCCTCGTGGAGCTGGTGGAGGGAGAGCAGGAGGGAGAGCAGGAGGGAGAGCAGGAGGGACGTTCCCATATAGCTATGGGCAAAAACGTCGGATGTGGCCCGGCTGGTTGCATTCGAAGCACACCAGACCACGACGCCCTTCAGGTTGTTGAAATCGCTGAGGCTGTAGGGGTGGAGGCAACGCAGGCGGCTGCGGAACTGGATGCTCCACCCTATAGTTTCGGTGGACACGCCCTCCACCTCTTTGATAACCTCTTCCTCCTCTGAAGTCTCGTCTCCTTCTATTACTTGGGCCGGCTTCCATCACGTCCTCCGCAGGCCTCTTACTACATCCCATGTGGTCCGCCTCCAATCTTTTCGCCATATCAATGATCTCCGCCAAGCTACCATCCGCTATAAACAAAAGGGACTGCCTTAGGGGATCTCGCAGCCCTTTATAGAAGCGCTTGGCATAACCTCTGTCATCCAACTCATAAGAGTCCGCAAACCTTGCGAGATGCTGGAATTCCCGCTGGTATTCTGTAACCGACTTTGATCCCTGCTTTAGTAGAAGGAACCTCTGCTCAAGCTCATCTCGGGCCGATGTAGGGATAAAGTGCTCCAAGAAAACCTCCGAGAATTCACTCCAACTTATCTCTGTGTAGATCCGGCCTTGGAAGGTAGAGCCCATGAGGGACTTCCACCACCTCTTCGCATGTAAGTCCAAGACAGACACTGCCAATGTTACTGCCATGTTGGCCGGGCAACGGATTCCAGCCAACAACTCTTGTATCGTGTCTAGCCATTCCTCTGTACGTACGGCTGACTCCGTCCCAAGGTAGACGGGAGGGGAGAGAGCCCGAAAGGTGCTCAGCCAGTTGGAGCTCGGGGCCTGTTGTTGCACCGGAGCCTGCTGTGCCTTAAAAGCATCAAGAATGGCGGTGAGTGTTTGCCCCAACTCAGACTGTTGGAACTGAGTGGGTATGGGAGGGGTAGGAGTACCCCTCATCGGCTCAACATGCAGTGGAACCTACATGTACACGACAAATTTGTGGTCAGGTTGGCTAATCGTAGGGTCAAAGTTGGACAAACTTAATGTGAATTACATATAGGCACACCACTGCTTCCGCTAAGTCAGTTTGTCCCCAAACTGACTAACCAAACGGGGGTGGCACCATTGTTGAATGACTTCGTAGTTGAGGATCGTGGCAAATCTGATACCATTTGTAAGACCCCTCCTCCCGGATCCCAAAACACGGCACGAAGAGGGAGTCTTATGCCCGAAACAGCCGCCTTGCGGTAGCATTAGCACACGGGCTAACCTGTACCACAAGACGCCTATCCCGCCGGCTACAACAATATCAATAAATCATGCCAACCCAACCAAATAAATAAACATGAGAAGTCAAAATCCACACTAAGTATGTAATGTCCAAAAACATCAATAATGAGAAGCTAAAACATGCTTCTACAATATATCAGAGTACAGCTAAACATTGCCCAAACGGGCTACATCAGAGTAAACAAAACACTAACATCAGTAACAGACGGTATCGACGGCACCGTCACATCAGGCCCTGTCGTCCTGGCCTGGCGGTCCTGCTGCGTAGTCTGCGGCTGCTCTACCTGCGGCGTGACCTCCTAAAAAGGAAGACGTAGCAACCGTTAGTCGAAACGACTAAGTGGTTTCACATCCGCTCCCCCGGCGACTCCTCGGCACCGGGCGGAGAAAAGGAACAAGAGTATAGTATATGTAACAAGTAAGCAAGTAAAGGAAGTGCAAACAGGTGGCAGTAGTGTAAGAGAAACAGTATCATAATCAGCATTTATATAAGAGCTACAACTAGACTAGCAAGTATAAGAGCTACAACTAGACTAGCAAGTATAAGAGCTACAACAGGAAAGTAACTTAACTTATAAGAATGCTCATACAAACTTATAAGTTAAGGATCGGGTTACATAAAAGTAACTCATCGTATAAGAGTGCCCATACAAACTTATACGATGAGGATCTTGTTGTGCAATGATATGAAATGCTATGAATGCTATGCAATGACTCACCCATGCACACTCATGCAATTGCTATGTCGACACAGACTATAGTTCCCACTTTTCGAGCAGGTAGCTAACCTCTCAGGCATCAGCCGCCGTGGCCAGGCGGTGACAGTAGAACGGGCATTTCTACTACTAGGCGGGTATCACACTACTTCACCTAGGCCTCCGTACGCCTCAACGCTAAGAACACAACAGCGGAGCCCATGCGTACTATGGCCCAGCGGGGTCTTGGGTAGATGTGCACCAAGAACACAGCCCGAACTGGCCTTGTGTGACCCGGAAGGGGCCTCGGAAGAAAGCACGAGGACACAGCCCAACCGTCCACATGGTCGGAGGGGCCTCGGGAAGTGAACACCGAGGACACAGCCCAAACCGACCAAGTCTAACTGCCAACTCCCGTCGGTGTGACGACTGGCGAGCCCGTAGACCTGCCACACTATCCTTAACCCGGGATTACGACACCGCGTGTCGACTCACACCACATGCAATTTCACACCAACATCACATGGAAGGGGCCTCGGAAGCTAGCACGAGGGCACCGCCCAACCATCCATCCACACCTCATCTCGACACAACCAAAACAAGTGGCGGTCGACACCGCACTCACAAACTTACACAATACTACCCATAGGGAGGCGCCTCTCTAAGTATTGGACTACCAAATTCAATCCACTAATCAACATACACATGGCCATAGTTTAATCTTCTATATGTCATTCCATATGAACTCTACATAAGACTTATATGATGCGCATATGTTATAGTTTAACAACATCTTATCAATTCGATTCGATTAAACATAAAGGAAACCATCCAAACCTCAAGACATCTTGCGATAAGAAATCAGTTGTATGCATTCCAAATAATAAACACCATCATTCACAGTTCTTCGGTGAGTAGCACAAATTATTTAATCTTGACAGAATTCCACCGACTCTAATTGCACTTTATATAAAACCAGAATTCTAAGTGTATCACTAATCTGGACAGCAATTTCGACCGGAGATTCCCGAGGCTACAGGAATCCGGTGAAGTCGTGTAACCCCTCGTTGGAAAGATCTTTTCATGATCTACAACTTTCATATTCAGGTCACAACCCAGATCTGAAAATAACTTACTCGAAATCGGCTTCAAAGTTCACTGCGCACAGAACACAATTTCTGTGTACAGGAATTGCCGGACAGCAAACTCGATTTGGTTTTCCCGGGGCCACAGACATCACCTGAAGTCGTGCAACCACTCGTTGGAAAGGTATTTCCAAGGGCTTCAACTTTTATGTTAAGCCGGAAGCCTAGATCTGCACATATCCTACATAAAAAGGGCCTAGAAGATCGCTGCGCGCAGAATACAGATTCTGCGCGCATCTTAAAGGAAAATGAACGGCATCGGTTCGTCTTCCTCGTCAAGGCGATCGTTCCTAAATCTTCCAGAAATATTCTCCTCCCTTATTCAACCTCAAAGGCCAAAACTCCTCACGAAACCATTCACCCATCATCGTATTGAAGAAAAGGGGAAGGGTTGAAGAGATCTAAAATCTAGGATTCAAATCCTAGCATGGCCAAACCTAGAAAACTTCTCCTCACCATCAAGTTCTCTTGAACCGATGTCTCTCCTAATTATCTAAGATCTAGCACCAAGGGAGAGGGTAGGAAACTCACATTGGCTCCAGCGGTACCACCATTTCCGGCCATGGATCGCGTAGTTCTCCTTGGCGACATCTTCTCTTTCGCGGCGATGGCGGATCTCCTTCGGTAAAACTTGCTCCTGCAGTTTTCCTCTCACCAGGAACTCTCACAGGAAATAGGGGAAGGAAATAAGGATGAAAAAACGGCTAGGGTTTCTCTGCCCCTTATAAGCAAAATGTGACACGGGTAGGGACACGGCCGTGTCCGTACCCGTGTCCTGCTCCTGCGAAACGGCCGTGGCGGTTTCCATGTCGGTTCAATGTTTGACACGGGTCGGGACACGCCCGTGTCCCAACCCGTGTTCACATGACACGGCCGTGTGCCTGGCCGTGTCATCGGCCGTGTGCATCTTCAGTTACATCTCGACACTTCTCGTCGAGCTCAACTCGACGCACACGGGTAGGGACACGGCCGTGTCACTACCCGTGTCACCATCTCGACGACTCTCGACGATTCGACACGGCTCGTCGAGATCATCTCGACGCACACGGGTAGGGACACGGCCGTGTCACTACCCGTGTCATGATCTCGACGTCTCTCGACGATTCTCGACGATCTCGACACGCCTCGTCGAGATCGTCTCGACGCACATGGGTAGGGACACGGCCGTGTCACTACCCGTGTCACTTCTCTCTACACTTATTTCTCCACTTCTCCACAAGTGCAGCCCAACTCCCTGCACTTCTCAGGACTTGAGTCAACCCTCCTGACTCAAAAACTCACACACTAGGGGCCTAGAGCGATTCAGGTCGTTACAGAATCCATGCCGCATCCTTGTTCGCCTCGTCGAACTTCTTTGGCTCAACCTGTGACATGAAGCTAAGATGCAATACTTTGTTAATAGTACCTCTTCGAGTTCTGACACCGACACGAGGATCTCCGATGATCTGATCTCTAGGATGATCCCTCACGTGCCAGAGCTCTAGAAGTCTGGCGTCTGGAGCTTCGACTACTTCTTGGGCTTCTCTTTCTTCTAAGAGATTTGTTCCATTTTGATCTTCAACATTTTCAGATGACGTGGAGTTGGAAACTTTGACGTACTTAGGAGTGTCATCTTTAGCGGTCTCATCCAGACTCAGCTGTTCAAGTCGTGCACCTGCATCTTCAAGAATACCACTAGAAGAATGGTTGTTAAGCAAACTTCCTTCATCAAATACAACATTTATTGATTCTTCTACCACTAGGGTTTTCTTATTGAAGACCCTATATGCCCGACTGTGGGAACTATAGCCCATGAATATGCCTTCGAAGCATTTTTCACCAAATTTAGTACGCGGGTACTTCCCATTATTCAGTACATAGCATCTGCAACCAAAAATCCTCAAGTAGGCCATGGTTGGTTTCCTGCCTTTCAGTAGCTCGTAAGGCGTCTTACGATGATGCTTGTTGATCAGTGCTCGGTTTTGTACATGACAAGCTGTATTGACGGCCTCTGCCCAGAAGTATTCTGGGAGAGAAGCGTCTTTCAACATTGTCGTGCAGGCTTCAATGAGAGTTCTATTTCTCCTCTCCACAACTCCATTTTGCTGAGGAGTGCGCGGGGAGGAAAACTCATGAAAGATACCTTGTTCTTCATAAAATTCTGTCATAGCACCAGATTCGAATTCTGTTCCATGGTCACTTCTGATTTTGACCACTGAGCAGTTAAATTCGTTCTGAACCTGCTTGACAAAACTAGTGAAGATGTCAAACGTATCTGACTTCCGTTTCAAAAAGAACACCTATGTAAACCGTGAATGATCATCAACTATCACTAGCGTATAGGACTTGCCTCCCAAGCTATGAACTTGCATTGGACCAAACAAGTCCATATGTAAAAGGTAAAGACATCGGGAAGAGTCTTTGTCTACAATGCTCTTAAAGGTAGCCCGAGTATGTTTGCCCATCTGGCATGCAGGACAGGGCCTATCTTTGATGCACTTGATACTGGGAGCATCCCTTACTAAGTTCTTAGAAAACAGCATACTAATTATCTTGAAATTAATATGTGCCAATATCTTGTTCCATTGTTCACAAAGAGATGCACTGCCTGTTGCCACAAGGCATACGGGGGTAGATGAATCTAAACTGAGAAAATCTAAGCAGAAGATATTTCTGCTCCTAATACCTGATAATACCGTCTCAGAAGAGGTACGTGAAATTATCAGACATTTATCCTTGCAGAACTTAACGTCATAACCTTTATCACATAACTGACTTACACTGATCAGGTTATGGTTTAACCCTTCAACATAAGCCACGTCGGTGATAGAGATTATACCGTTGGAAATCATACCGTAACCTCTGGTGACTCCTCGATCTGACCCTCCAAAGATGACTTTGGGTCCATTCTCGACTGGAGTGTAATCACGCAGCAGGCTTCTTGTCCCAGTCATATGCCGGGAGCATCCACTGTCCAAATACCAGATCGACATTTTGGTGGCCTTTGGACATTCCTGCAAAAAAAAATTAATTTGCCTTAGGAACCCAATCGAACTTGGGTCCTAGATTCCTGGTTAGCACACTCCCCCTCGGTTGGTTAACCCTACGAGTGGTCGGCCTCGCATTGCTAACATAGGGAGTCTCGTAATACCTTGGATTAAACCAACAATCCACGGCAAAGTGACCGACTTTGCCACAACACCAACAGTCAAATCTGTTGTACCTCTTCCTAGGCTCCTGCCTTACCCTGGGAATGGTGGGTACAGCTGGGGCCTTGGATCTGGAGGTGGAGGCCTCATGGTGACAGCAGTCACATGACTTCGTCACCTTCTGTATAACAGGCTTGGCTTTTGGTGCCTGCTTTCCATTATGGCCGCTAGAGAATTGACCATAATTTCCCATGTGGATTTCCTCATACGGTGCCTTGAGGGCACTATCACCGAAGTTTCGGGGAAAGGTCCAACCTTCATATCGGCTCTTTGGCTTTGCAACCGAGGGCCGGAAATGATGACCAAAGGTTGATTCAAAGTCATGTTGGTTGCAAGGAAAGCTAGGCTTTCTGAACGCAACAGGACTAAGAAGAGCCTTACCCTTTTCATCAGTAGAGGCCTTCTTGGCGGCCTTATTCTTCCTCTGGTTCCTGTTTCTCCTGGATGAGGAACCAGATACCCCTACATGCCCCAAGCCAGCTCCTTTGGCCTGAGCAGAGATGGTATCAACGACTGGAAGAACTGTTTTTGGCATAGAGAAGCTCTTGACGATCTTCCTTTCTACAGCAAGTTGTTCTTCCAACTTGTCGACTTCCTACTGCTTAAGATCAAGGAGCTTTAAAGACTCTGAATGCTTTGAAGTCAGGTCAAGGTGCTCCTGTCGGAGAGAAATCAAGCTAGTGACCTCTTCCCTTAGGGATACACACTCACCCTTAAGGAATTTCACTTCCTTCTTCTCAGCCTTCAGTCTCTTACGGCACTCCTCGAAAGTGTTGAGCAGAAGCTCATATTTCTCGAGGAGCTCCGCTTCACGGGCCGAAGGGCTATCCTCAGGTTCATCATCCTGAGACTCAGGGTCAGAGTCGGAGTCGGAGAGAGGAGTGTGAGCTTTTACCTTCCCAGTAAATGGGGGGCATTCTCCTTCTGAGTCGGAGAGACCCACCAGCCCGAAGTAGGCTTCCTCATCATCACTGGAGTCTGAGGAATCAGACTCACTCAGTGTATTTGGCCTTTTGGCATGTAGCTCCGCTCTTTCTTCTTATCTCTCGAAGATTTGTGCTCCTCTTCTTTCCCCTTTTCTCTCTTGCCTTGATAGCAGTCGGCCACGACGTGTCCTGGCTTATTGCATCCAAAGCAAATAATGTCAGAGGAGCGAAGTTTGTTCGGTCTAGAAGCATACCTGTCAGAAGAATAATTTTTCTTCTGATGCCTGGAGGAGGAGCCGTCTCTCTTTCTTTGATTCCTCATCTTGAGGAACTTCTTGAACTCTCGAGTGATGAGGGAGAAATCCTCCTCCGACAGCTCTGAGCTGGAGGAGCATGGCTCGGAGTCCTCCTCCTCATCCTTTTTCTTGGCACGGTATGAAATCGCACCCTTGCCTTTTCTGGGGTGACTGGCTTTTAGAGCCACAGTCTTTTCTTTGGCTGCAGCCTTCTCTGCTTCTTCTTCTGCTTTCCTGGTGTTCAGCTGAAGCTCATAGGACATCAGCTTCCCAAATAGGATTTGCGGGTCTGTTTCAGCTAGTCTGCCAAACTCTCGGATGGCGCAGATCTTTGTGTCACATTCCTTAGTAAGGGACCTAAGGAATTTATCATTGAGTTCACCATTGGTGAACACTCTTCCGTATCCTTTGAGGGCGTTGACAATCTTGAGGAAGTTCTCGTAGGTGACTCCGATCTCTTCCTTAGGCCCTTGTCTGAAGGCCTCATATTTCTGGTTCGGGAGGGATCTCCGATCATCCCTCACTTCATCCGTGCCCTCCATTAGGATGATCAGGCACTGCCAGATCACCTGTGTTGTCCTGTAGTTGCTGAAGTTTTGCATCATTGAGTCATCAACCGCGCTGACCAGAATGTTTCGCGCCTTCTTGTCAAGTCCTACTAGCACCATCTCGTCCTTGTCCATTTCAGAAAGTTTCTTTGGCACTTTCTGGGTAGGATCAATGGTGGATGCCTTAGTGGGGACATAAGGTCCCTCCTCCACGATCATGAAGAGTCGAGGATCAACTGCTTACATGTTGAACCTGATCCGTTCCTTCCAGATAGGAAAGTTGAGCCTGGTGCACACTGGGATCTTGCCTGTGTACTTGAGCCCATCCATAGTAGATGTTTGTCTTCTTCTTGACACTAGTGGCAGGATTCAACTCAAGGTGTTAACCTTTTTGATGAGTAACCTCCCTCTAATACCACTTGAAAGTTCACCTAGTGTCCACTATCTTCACCTATGGGGGGGGGGGAATAGGTGACGTGCAACGTTTTTGCGGAATCTAAACTTGTACCTGCACAATAAAAATAAACAGCACAGCACACAGAATACACAAGCTATTTATAGTGGTCCCCCGACTTGGGTACATCCACTTTCCCCCTTCGACCTATCTCCCAACAAGGGACGACTCGGTCACTTCTCTAACAGGATTGAAATCCAATCCTTGCACTACCGGAAGGAACCCTTCCACACGTAGGAGTCAACACTCCCACAAACCGGGTTGCACCCAACCCTTACAACTAGGAACCAACGTTCCTTTACAACAAAAATAAAATAGAATGTACAAGAAATACAAACTACGTTTGGAGACCAAGGTGTCCCTCTTCGTTGACGACGTGTTCTTGAAGTCCACGAAGAGTCCACGACCCTAGAACTCTCTTGGAGAGGATCTCCCCGGAACCGGCGGCAGCGAGATAGGCGGCGGCAAGGTTCACGGGATCGGCGGCGACGACGATGTGCGGCTGCTGTACTTTGGAGATCCAAACTTCGTAGCGAAGCTAGCTAGGTCTACCAACGGTCACACGAGGATCGGTCGTCTAGATCGATTCGGACGGGGAAGTTTTTCCCGATCAACAAATCGAGAGACAAGGGATCTCTGGATAGACGCGTGAGACTCTAAGCTTGGCTAAGCTTCTGTCGCCGGAGGATCAGGAAGATTCGCGATCAACAGCGGCGACCAACTAGCGCGAGCGGCGACGGCGGCGGCGGAGCAGTTTCGCGATCTTAGGGTTAGCTCGTACTCGGCTTCTTTCTATGTATTTTATTCCGTGGTGCTACTGTTCAAAAATAATCCCGTATTTATACTGTAGACAACTCAATATGACCGTTGAGGGACCCACAAGGAGAATCCCCAAATCCCGGTCCAGAACATTGACAGCGGCAGAATCCGGTTCAGGAATTTCCAGAAAAATTGTCAAGTCAAAATCGGCGATAATCGAAAGTGAATCTCGTCGAGTCGTCGAGAATCAAAGGTGATTCTCGACGAATCGGTTAGAATCAAAGATGATTCTCGTCGAATTTGACTTGGTTGCACGCACTGATTTAGCCGGGTCGAGACGGCGAGAATCAGCCAGTGATTCTCGGCGATTCTGCGAGAATCACTAGTGATTCTCGCCGAATCGGCAAGAATCACTTGGTGATTCTCGACGATTCTTACTTAGCATCAGAATTTGCGCGCTTTGAAGTAGCTGGATCGAGTCGGCGAGAGTCAGCCACTGATTCTCGACGATTCGGCGAGAATCACTAGTGATTCTCGCCGAATCGGCGAGAATCACTTGGCGATTCTCGTCGATTTACACTTAGACGAATTTTCGTCTTTTCACCCATGATGTACTCCTTGACCCATCCTTGCTCCTTGTCTGCTCTTGCAAGATTACAGCCCTGTACTTGAAAGTAAGTGCACTCCAATAGAGAGAGTACACGTAGGCCAACACACTGATCTGCTCAACGAGGGATTACGTCATGCAGACCCGTGTATATTGACCTACTGCACCCTGACATTGGTGTGCACTTAGCGTGGAATAACTGCAAGCACAACTTGAAATAATTTGTCAAAAACATTGCCCATTTACCTTAGCTTGTTCAGGGGCTTCTTCAAATCAGGTACGTTGTGGATACAATACCCAACATATACTATAAAATTGCTAGTATAGGTCCGCTGCGCTCTGTTTCTTGATTACTCTCCACCTTCAAGTCCTCCCCTTTCTTCCTCTCCGCTCGGTACCTAGGGGCCATGGGGGGAGGGGAGAGGGATGATAGGACTTAGTCTTTTAGACGAACAGTTTTCGAACCACATCATTTAGGGGATCGTGGAGCCCAGCATGGAGGAGTTGCCCCGCAGGTCGGCACACTTGGAGATGGGGCAGTCTAGCACTGGAGTTCAAACGACAGGGACTGTGAGCCCCAGACCTTAGTTGTGTTTTATTTTGCTTCCGCTTGAGTGACTATGTAGTGAGGATTTGTTGTAGCGGGCTTAAGCCCTTATTTTCAGTACATTTATATATTTTGTGGACTCTCCCTTCGTGGAGATATATTTACTCTGATATGATATTATTGTGGACATGTGCTTAGAGTTTTTACCATTCTTGTGCTTACTCTACTTTTGTTGCTTTTCTGTGATCGAATCGGACAGCAGAATCGACATTTCGCGGTGATGACCATTCAGGGCGTGAAGGTGTCACCGCTAAGCGGCGGTTTTGGGCCTAAGTCCCCGGTGTTTCAAAAACAAAAAGGGGGGGGGGGGGTCTTACACGGTATATCATCCTAAGTTTAAGCATGATATCGTTAATGAAATTCCTAGAGCAAGTTATTAGCTTGAGCAAGTATTTGTACATGTATTGTCTGAACTAAGTTGTGTAGTTCTAGCGGTAATCTAGGTTTTGATTAGTTGTTTGTTGTGTTATTAGAATGCCGCTGAAGCATCATGCGACAAGGTCGACTCACCAGTCTGAGGACGATTAATCTGGGGCGCAGAGTGAGGCAGAGATAGAAGGACTACAACAGAGTAATGAGGCTCTGTCTAGGCAAATGGTGGAGATGCAATCGCAGATCCAAGGCATATTGTCTATTGTGTCAGGACAACCACTTAGAGTGTAGGACCCTGCTATGGGTCAAGCTGTTCTGGTTCCTCCTACTCCTCTGGTGCCTCCAGTTTTGTTGCCACCAAAGATGAACTTTATCTCGCATTTTCAGTGACTGGGATCCCCTAACTATGATGGTGTAGCTGATTTCATGGCCTTGGATGACTGGATTATAGCTATCGAGGACATGTTGTCGTACTCAGGAATTTCTGCTGACTATAGAGTGATGGTCGTTGCCTACCAGCTGAAGGGTCTTGCAAAGATCTAGTGGTTAAGATAAAAGAAGAACTTGAAGAACAGATGTTCGTGGGAAGCCTTCAAGGCGTTATTGCTGAGAAAGTTTCTGCCGTTGGTCGAGCAAGACCGCTTGATGAATAGTTTTCTACATTTGAAGCAAAGGTAACTCACAATGAGTGAGTATGAAGTGGAGTTCAGTAAATTGAGCCGGTTTGCCCCTGATCTGGTATCCTCAAAATCTAGTAGAGTTAAACACTTTCTGGGTAGTTTTCAGAATGACATCCAGCAGTTGTTCAGTGCATATGGGTCTGAAAGTTATGTTGAAGTTGTAGTGCCGCCTTAAAGGTCGAAGCAATCGACAATGCGAAGAATCGAGGCTAGCATATGAGGAAAGATAAGAGGAAGTCTAATGAGGGTAAGAACTCTAAGGAATCTGGTTTTGTTTCAAGGAAGAGAAGAAGGGAAGTGTGCAGTTTTTGTGGCCGGTCAGGCCATCTATTTGAGAAATGTTTCAAGAGATTGGGAGCTTAGAAGCAAGAGTAGGTCCATACGATTCAGAGCACTCCTAAAGGAAAACTTGTTTGTTCTTTGTGCAAACGAAAGGGGCACAATGCCGCCCATTATTGGGGTAAGGATAGGGTCTGCTTTCAGTGAGGACAGAAAGGACATTTCAACTAAAAGTGTCAGCAGTCTCAGCCCACATTGCAGCCAGTTTCACTTCAGGCTTTACCGCCACCGTGGTATTTGGACAAAGTGAAGGGCAAGTTAAACGTGGTGACCATGGAGGAAGCATAGACATTCTCCCAGGTGATCTCAGGTTAGATCCTCACCTAGTTTGTTTTAGCTCATAGTTGTAGTTTCGATGTTGCTCGGTTAGTTATGTATGCGATTTTATACGGAAGTTTAAGGTAAAGAACCGTTGTGCGCACGTTTTTTTTTCAATTTAGGTGCTACTCGCTCATTTGTGGCTAGGACCTTTATGTAGTGTCATTGGTTGACTATCAGTCAAATTGGCGATTTGAATCTCGTTAAGTTTCCCTCTGGTGAATCGATGGTGTCGGACCAGGATATCCAGAGTTGTCTTATCCTTTTAGGCGACTTACTAGCTTTTATTGATCTGAAGGTGCTGGACCTGAAGAACTTTGATGTGATCTTGGGCATGGACTGGTTGTCCTGGTATGGTGCGGTTAGCCAATGCAAGGTTAAGCGTTTGCACTTCAAGATGGACAACGACCACCCCAGGAGTGTGTATTGTTTTCCGCGCCAAGATTCCCCGATTATTTTTGCGGTATGTGCTCGGAAGCTTTTAGATTCTGATTGTTGTGCTTTCTTGGTTTCTGTTTTGGAAACCGCTGGTGGTTTGCCACATGTCAAGGATATTCCTGTGGTGCGAGAGTTTCCTGACGTCTTTTCAGATAGCTTCCTAGTCTTCCTCCTGAGAGAGATATGGAGTTTTTTATATATTTGGAGCCGGGTACTCGCCCTATTGCTAAGGCACTGTATCGTATGGCCCTACGTGAGTTGGACAAGTTGCGTACCCAACTAGATGAGTTATTGCAGTATGGTTTCATTAGGCCAGGTTCTTCGCCTTGGGGTGCTCCCATTTTGTTTGTAAAGAAGAAGGATGGGTATTTAAGGCTATGCATCGATTATCGAGAATTGAACAAGTTAACTATCAAAAACAGGTATCCCTTACCACGGATAGATGATTTGTTTGATCAGTTACGTGGTAGTACATTGTTTTCGAAGATTGACCTTCGTTCGGGCTACCATCAGTTGAGAATCCATGAGTCGGATGTTCCGCGGACTGCTTTCCATTCTCTGTATGGGCATTTTGAGAACCTGGTAATGTCCTTTGGATTGACGAATGCACACTCTGCCTTTATGGACATGATGAACCGAGTGTTTAAGGATTTCTTGGATCGATTTGTGGTTGTTTTTATTGATGATGTCCTGATTTATTCTCGGAGTACTGAGAAGGATGCCCAGTACTTGCGTTTAGTCCTGTCTGCCATGAGAGAGCATAAGTTGTATGCCAAGTTGAGTAAGTGCGAGTTTTGGCTACCTCAAGTTTCCTTTTTGGGTCATGTGTTGAATAATGATGGAATTTCAGTTGACCCTGAGAAGATAACCGCTGTTATGGATTGGAAAAGACCTGGCACACCCAAAGAGATAAAAAGCTTCCTAAGGTTGGCAGGCTATTATATAAAATTTGTGGATGGATTCTCTACGTTGTTTGCGCCACTAACTAAGCTTACATAGAAGAACGCAACGTTCATCTGGAGTGATAAGTGCGAAGGAGCTTTTCAGGAATTGAAACATAGATTGTGCACTACTCAAGTTTTGTATTTGCCTACTGAAGGAGTAGAGTATGCCGTTTATGTGGATGCCTCACATGTCGGGCTGGGATGTGTCTTGATGTAAGAAGGTAATGTAATTGTGTATGAGTTGAGACAGTTAAATATTCATGAAAGAAATTACCCTACACATGATTTGGAATTTGCGGCTGTGATTTATGATTTGAAGTTGTGGAGGAATCTATTGTATTGCGCCTTGTGCAAGATCTATACAGAGCATAAGAGTTTGAAGTATGTTTTCACTCAAAAGGAGTTGAACCTATGCTAGCATAGATGGTTAGAATATGTCGCGGACTATGATGTTGACATTTTATATCGTCCAGGCAAAGCTAATGTGGTAGCTGATGCCCTGAATAGAAAGACCTCCAAATCTTTGGATTTTTAGTGAAATCCTTGGTAGAAGAATTTCTGTAAATGGGTATCTCGGTCAGAAGTAGCGACTCATCGAGCAGTTTGGAAGTGTCTGAGCTCTCTTGGATTACACTCACAAGGCTGCATCAAAAGGATGACCCAATTTGCAGTACCTCTGTAATAGAACTGAGAAAGGGGAGTTACCAGACTTTTCCATTGATGACGCGGGTACTTTGAAGTGCCGCGGCAGATATTGTATCCCCGTTGTTGAGGATATCTGAGTTAAGTTCTACAGTGAGGTGCATAGCTCTAGTGTTGCCTACCACCCTGGTTCTACCAAGATGTACCGAGATCTGAAGGAAATCATTTGGTGGTATGGTATAAAATCTGATATAGCCAGATTTGTGTCAGAATGCCTCACCTACAAGCGAGTTAAGGGTGATCAGAGATGGCCGGGTGGCAAGTTGACTCCTTTAGAGATTCCAAGTTAGAAATGGGAGAGTATTTCCATGGATTTTATTACTGGTTTGTCGAAATCTCCCCGAGGGCTTGATTCTGTTTGGGTTATAGTGGATAGACTAACAAAGTGTGCACACTTCGTGCCTTTCAAGATTCATAACTCCATGAAGAAAATAGCAGAGCTATACCTGGATGAGGTTATCAGGCTACATGGAGTGCCGGTGAGTATTGTGTGAGATTGAGACTCCAGGTTCACGTCTTTCTTTTGGAAAAGTTTATAGGAAGGGTTGGGTACCGTTCTGAGGTATTCGACCTCTTATCATCCGCAGACCAATGGTCAGACAGATACAGTAAACCAGATTTTGGAGGATATGATCAGATGATATATTTTGGACCATGGGGGAGCATGAGATGAGCGACTCAGATTGATGGAGTTTTCTTATAATAACAGTTATCAAGAGAGCTTGCAGATGACCCCATTTGAGGCTTTGTATGGGAGACGACGTAAAACTCCCTTGTTTTGGGCTAAAGTTGGTGAAAGATCATTGTTGGGTCCAGAAGCATTAGAAGAGATGAGTAATTCTGTGACGCATATTTGAGAGAAGCTTCGTATAACTTAGGATCATTACAAGAAGAATGCCAATTGGCGTAGGATTGATTTGGAATTTTCTGTGGGGACATGGTGTTTCTCAAGATTTCTCTAATGACTGGTGTTAAGAGGTTTGGAAAGAATCACTCGGCGAGAGCTTTCCGGATGTACTCTCCGACGATGATTTCATGCACCAGAGCTCCTACAAGTGGTGACTGAAAGACTTACAAAACGTGCTGCTCTCTTTCTTCCACACCTCAGTCCGATAGCTTGGGGAGGAAAATAATAAATAATAATCGGTCAATAGTCTTTATCTAACTATTATAATATTACTTCAGAATATAATATAATAGTACTTATAATTTATTATATATTATCTCTCAGATAAATATAATATAATATAATATTATATGATATAATATAACATAATATTATATACATATGTTATAATATAATATAACTCGAATCAACTCGTATTTCTACGAAATTCGCACCGAAACTAAATATCGATGCTACGAATCCAACGACGATGTCTAATTTAATATTCGACAAACTAAACACGGGTAAAAACTCCCCCAAAAACTAAAACACCAAATATCCCAAAAAATCTCCACCGAGTTCCAAAACAAACCCGACTCGCAAGGAAAATCTCAAAGCCACACTAATAAATTAGCCAAGCTGCCAAAACCTCAGATACATAAGGAGCAAAAGCCATGTTCCGACAGCGGTACCCACCAACTACGCGTCAACGTAATGCCCTGATGTCAAAATACGTCACTAAAGAGATTTTAAATAAACATCAAAAATGCAGGGGCGTTACAACCACTCCTCATAAAAGATAGTTTCATCCTGAAACTTTACGCACAGAAGATTCCAATATAGAAGGAAAATAATCAAAGATTATAGAATAGAAACACATACAAAAAGAAACTAGGAGAACAGATGAGGGTCAGCCTCCATCATAGCTGACTCCAACTCCCAAGTCGCGCTCTCCACGTCTTGGTTCCGCCACAAAATTTTAACCATGGGTATGGTCGTCCTTCGCAATACCCGATCTTGAGTATCCAGAATGCGAACAGACACCTCAACATAGGAAAGATTATGCTCTAACTGGGGCACGAAATCAACAACTTGCCAATTGCTAAGCACATATTTCCGCAATTGGCTCACGTGAAACACATCATACACCCTAGGAAAACTTGCGGGAAAATCCAGCTTATAAGCTTATAAGCTTATAAGCTTATAAGCTTGTAAAGTTTCAGGAATTATTGCCTAGGAGTTCTTGCGGTCGATCCTTAAAGCGGAGCGTTTGTGAGGCCGGATTTTTGAAGATCTTGAGGCAAGTGGTGATTTGTACCCTCGCCAAGTATTTTATTACGTCCTTTATTGGTCTTTTTCTGAATTTTCTTATCTATATAGACTGTATAGTACTTAGTACAACAGTAAACTAGCTTTTCTCTTCTTGCTGTGGTCAGGAAGAAGTCTTTTTCTTGTGTTGGTCTCCTGCCTTGTCCACCCCTCCCTTTCTCTTAAGTTGTAGAACTTAGTCTTAGTCTAGGTTTAAATGTTGTCAAAATTAATTAATTATTATAAGTCTACTAACCTCTATGTCGGAAGACATCATTTCTACTAGTTTTCTGTATTCGGCATTGAGAGGTCTGTGAAGCTAAGTCAAAAGCGTTGAGTGAAGCCTTGGAGTTGAGTGGTCTGTGAGGCTAAGTCAAAAGCGTTGAGTGCGTTGAGTGTACTCAAAGCGGCGTTGAGTGTACAACACTTGGAGTTGAGTGCGTTTAGTGTTCAGTCTTAGGCATTGAGTGTTCAGCCTTAGGCGTTGAGTGTACTCAATGCGGAGTTGAGTGAAGGAAATAACATTGAGTTAACTATTAGGCATTGAGTTTACTCAACACGGCATTGAGTGTACTAAACATAGTGTTGAGTGTTGTGCCTTAACCTTGAGTGTGTTGACTGAGTCAGGCTTGGCATTGAGTGAACGTGCTCTGAAATGGAGTGAACTCAGAGCTTTTGTTTAAGCGTCATGTGGACTCAACGTGGCATTGAGTGTACTAAACACATCGTTGAGTGTTGTGCCTTAGCGTTGAATGTGTTGACTGAGTCAGGCTTGGCATTGAGTGAATGTGCTCTGGCGTGGAGTGGACTCAGAGCTTTTGTTTAGGCGTCGTGTGGACTCAATGCGGCACTAGGTGAAGATAATTCGCTAAGTAAAACTGTTTGGCGTTGAGTGCACCGAGTGCACTCAACGCATCGTTGAGTGTAGGCCAGGCGTCGAGTTGACTCGACGCTTTTCCGTAGACTTGGTATTTTGTGGACGAATTGTTTCTAATTCGTTGAGTTTGGCCTTAGGCCGATTTTGGGGATTTATTTTCCTCCTTGTTGTTGTCGGAGAAGCTTAATGTTTTGGTTATGGTTTGTCTATGTTGGTAGTGGATTAAGGACCACCAACTTGATGCCTTTGTTTTGGTAAATTATTGCCCTGCTGGGTTTACCTGGTGTTGGTATGTGACTGTTGTTGTGTTGGGAAGGTTCCTACCACCGTAGGTGCCGGTTTTTTCCCCGGTTTTTGGTGTGTCAAGGTATAAGACCACCTTTCCTTGGGCCCTTGTGAATGTTTTGTTGTTGGTATGTTCGGTAGGTTCCCACCACCACAGGTGTCGAAAATGTCAGTGTTTTTCCTCACTAAATTTTGAGTTGATTAATTCCTTATAATTACACTTATGAGCTGATTAATTCCTTATAATTACACTTACTTGTAAGTTAGTCTTTTCTCATTATTCTTGGATTAGGGTTGGTAACCTTTTATTCCTTTTGGTTTATAGCTAACCTTTTTATCTTTGATCACTACTTGTATTTTCATTCTTTTTGAGGTGTTCTTTCTTTGAATGCCTTAGGTTTGGAGAAGTTGCCGGTTGAGCGGCAAGGGTTGGTTTTTTGGCTGGTGTTCTGCAGTTGTCTCTTCCTCACCTATTGTGAGGTAGTTGTTTGTTTTCCTTTAGTTCAGACATACATTATTTTTTTGGGTCCGTGTCAGGTTGTTGACGCCCACGAGAATTTGTTTAACATTAAATACTTGTTAGTAGCTAAGTCTTCCTTTATGACTTATTTGATTTACTTGCTCTCTCGGAAGGTTTTTGCTAGGTTGCATGTTATATATTTTAAAGTATATTGTATCATTTTAACTATCTCATACATGTCATCTTTTAAAGCTAAAGACACTATATTCCAACTAGCGTACAAACTATTTCTATACTTATACTAAATCTAGAGTCATGCATACCGTGAGTTATCCTATGTGGATGTTGAAAGTGCAGCTCGATCTGATATACTCTAGAGGGGGGGGGGGTGAATAGAGTATATGGTGCTTTAAAAGTTTTTACAACAATTGTTGTAATATGAGTGAGCAGGGAAGCAATTAAAAATCTAATTACAGAACTAAACTAATCAAATGCTAATCACAGAATAATCACAGCCGAAAAACAAAAATAAAGACAAGCAAAACCAGAAGACACAAGGAAATATAGTGGTTCCCCTAAACTTGGGTACATCCACTCTTCTACCACCCTAGGTAGGAATCCACTGCAGGATGAGTTGATCAGGTGTCCTGGGCACCAATGAGCTTTTGATAAGGTGCTCAAAAACCAAATCAGATTTTTTGATCAGGTGTCTTGCCACCAATGAGCTTTTGAGAAGGTGCTCAAAAACCAAACTCAAACTTTTGAAGGGAGTTTGAGAAACCCTTTTCAGAGATGAGGGGTGAGAGAGTGATGGAAGTCTTCTCTTTCTCAGATCAGCTGAGAAGACTATGTGGATTGATGGTGTCAAAGCTCCCCCTGAGTCCTTGAGATCTTCAGGAAAAGAAGCTTTGTTGTAGGGTGATAGACCTTCAAAAGTTGAACTCCAGCAATAGATGATTTCAGCAATAACTAAAATGTTGGATGTCTGGAGTCTTGAAATATGTTGGCCTTGAACACTTGAGACTGAGAGATCAGAATATTTCAGAAAAACTTGATCTCCTTGGATGTGTGTTCTTGAGAATTCTTTGAGACAGAATATTTTTTTTGTTCTTGTTCTGAAGATTACTGATGTCTGTCTGTGTGTGTATCTGTGATCTGTCTCAGAGATTCAAAAATTCTTCACTTTTATTCTCTGGTACTGAATAGAAAAACATTCTCTGTCAAGTATAGCCGTTGGCCTGCATTAATTGCATCCTTAATTACAAAATCTCTTCTGGAGGAAAGTCCACAGAAATATTTCTTGAAAGATCCCTTGAAACCTGGTCCAGAAATGAATGAAAACGGCTAGTAAATCTTCTGAATTAATTGCAGAATAACTTCTTAACTGATTTGAATTTGAATCTAGAAATATCCTTGAAGTTATCTGAAAACATCGAACTGAGCTCTGCTATCGTCGAACTGAGCTCAGCGATATGGACTTATACAGCAGCAAAATATCGTCGATCTGAGCTCAAAGATCGTCGAACTGAGCTCAGAGATAAAGATCCAAAGCTGAGTCAAGATCGTCGAACTGAGCTCACCGATCGTCGAATGGAGTTCGATGATATGATGAAGTTGAGCTCAGCGATCGTCGAATGGAGTTCGACGATATGTCGAAGTTGAGCTAGACGATCGTCGATCGGAGTTCGACAAATCGTCGTGCTAAGCTCGACGATATGACTTAGTCTCAAACTGAAAAAGGCTTGGACTTGAGGGCAGCTTCCAAACTTAGACTTCTAACCCTTAGACTCAATTCTAATTGACCTTTAAGACTATACAGGAGGTCAAACATTAGTTTCCTAGAGACATAGTGATCCTGACCCAAATTAGTAATAGGGTGTTCCAACAATCTCCACCTATTTGGGTTAGGATTACTATTTATAGACTTTGGAAACATTAAATAACAACATACAAGCAGCAATACAGAACACCAAAAAGAAAAGCTGGACAAGCAGAACCACAGGGATATATATATATCATCCCAGATAATAATTAGAGAGATTGTCACCTTACACTGTCATTTCTTTTCCTTGACCTTAACAAGTTTGATTTCTCTGTTGGGATTGAGGGCTTCCTTCTTTGATCTAGTATCATCTGCTGCACCTAAAGTGGTTTGCTGTTTAGGCCTGGGAACCACAGCTTCAGGATGCAGTTCCATGTACCTGTCAGAATCAAAAAATTTGCTTGATGCATATCTTTCTAGCTCTTTCTGTCTCTGTTCAGACATTATGGAGATGTTAGGAGGAATCTCTTCCTTGCTCTTTAGCCTTTTTGATCTGATCCAGTGCAGCAAGTTCTTTCATTCTTGCAGTCTAAGCAGCTGGATTGTTCTCAGGGTCTTCAAAAGGTACTGGTGGCTCATATTTGTTAGAAGGATTGTCCTGAGGAGGCCTGGATGACATAGTTTCCCTTAATTTGTAGGGAAAAGGACCAGAGGTGGTATCAGTTGAAATTTGTCCTTCCCTGGAGTATGGATGTTGCCTTGAGTATCCTTTGGAGTAGACTTGGAGATCTCTTTGATTGCCTCTGTATCCTCCTCTCCTGGATTGAGAACCCCTGGATTGGCTTCCCCTATTATAAGATCTAGCATGTGGCTGATAGGGGGCCTGACTTCTAGCAGGGGGTTGAGCAGCAGAACTTCCACCTGCACCTGCATCAGGAGGAGGTGGTGGAGGAGGATGAGAGTGTTGGAATTGTGAAGAACCCTTGTTATATTTCCTTTTATTTTTCATTGCTTTTAGTTGATTCTTAGAGTACTGCATCCAGTGTTCAGTGATAGGGCAATCATGAAGAATGTAGTATGGTATATCATTGTTATCTTTGACCTTGGCAGGAGGTACTCTCTTCATGGCTTTGCTCCTTGCCTTTATTTTCCTGGCAATGGTACCAGAAGAATCATCAGAGTCTGTTCTGAACTCATCACTTTCAGAACTCTGATCATCATAAAGGGCATCAATTTTCTTCATCAAATCCTTCTTGAGTTGTATAGAAGCAGATGAGGCAGCAGAGGGTGTAGCAGCAAAAGTTGAGGTAGTAGCAGTAGTGACAGCAGCAGATACAGAAGGTGTTGCAATTAAAGTAGAAGCAGTAACAGCAGCAGCAAATATTGCAGGTTCAGTAACAACAGCAGCAACAACAGATTCACTAACAGCAACATCAACAGTAGAAATATCATCAGAAAATGCAGAAGGCTCAAACTCAGGTGCCTCTATCATAAGGATCTCCTTAGTGATTGGCTCAACAACAGTAATAGAAATATCAGCAGCAGTATCAAGGCTTTCAGCAGCAGCAGGGGCAACAACATCAGAAACAACAGCAATGCTTTCATCAGAAGAAGCAGCAGCATATACTGAGTGGACAAATGAGGTGATGATGCTTGGGTCACAGCAAGATAATGACACAAGGGCCTTGGACAGATCCTCTAGGGGCTGGACAACAGTTATCTCTGGCAGACAGCTGAAATATAACTGATCAAAGTTTGAAAGCAAAGACCTGAGGTCTATTGCAAAGACTGCAGCAGGAGGAATTTGATCCTGAGACACAGCAGCAGCAGCAGCAAGAACAGGAGCTGAAGAAACATCAGTAGGCAGGCTCACTGAGACAGCAGCAACAACAGCAGCAGGCAGACTCACTTCATAGGGCATCTCCCCCTGCCTAGATTCAGACATGGCTAGATCAAGGCACACTGCAGAAGGGGATGCCTGAGGGAAAAGAGATGAGAGCCTGGCAGAGAGGGCTGCCACTGACAAGAGTAATGGAGCCAAGGAGGTCTCCAAAAGAAGAGATAGCCTGGGGGCTAGCAATTCATACAACCTGTCAGCAAGGGCTGGAATGTCTACTTGCTCGAGGGTGATTGGAGCAGAGTTAGAAGATGGAGCAGCAGCTGTTGGTGAGGGTAGTGGAGAGCTGGAGTAGTGGGGCAGGGATGGTTGAGGTGTGGGTAAGGTGGATATGGAGGACAGTGGAATGGAGATAGATGGGGTGAATGTGGGTTGGTCAATAATCTCTTGTAGAAGATCTTGATAGGATAATGAGGATGAGGGTAGCTCAAGAGGAGAGGATGGTGAATCATCCATAAAGGAATCATCAATGAGGGTGAAGGAAGGGATGGAGGGTGATGAAGTGGCATCTGGTTGAGGGTAGGAGAATAATTGATGGAATTGGTCTTCTATGAGGGGAAGTGTAGGGACTGGAGATGGTGTAGATGTTGGAGAGGGGATGGAGATGATGATGGTGGATGGAGTTGGAATGGTAGATGGTGTGGGAAGAGATGGAATTGGAGGAGGAGGAGCAACAACAGCAGGCAGGTCATCTGCAGGGGCAGAGACCTGTGGGGAAGTGACTCTGAGAGTCCTGGTGCCTGAAGGAGTGCTGGAGGAGGGCCTGCTGGGCTTGATGATTTGTCTGTCCCATTTACCAAACAGGACACAAGACAGTCTCTTGGATGCATTGATGTGGATTCCAGAGGAGACCAGCAAAGCAGGGCACCTATGCTGCAGAAACACCCCTATAATCCTTCCAAAGTTTACAAAACTTTTGTTTATCTTCTTCTTAATGAGGTCAAAGAATACTTCTCCCCAATTCAAATTCTTCCTGTCTACAAGGGCTCCCATTAGGCAGAGCTAATACCTTGAGATTGTATCATGAGCAGAGTGCTTAGCCAGTAGCACTTTCCCAACTACATCTGCCAGGAATCTGTATTCCACAGAAAGGTTCTTTTTCAAGAGCTTGCTAGGGTTAGCCTCAGAATGACTCATTCTGGCAAGCAGGTCAGTATACTCTTCTCCAGACAAGTCAGCAGAATCTCCACCAGTTCTCAACTCAAAAACTTCTGTTAAAATTGGTGGGGTTAAGGGTACCTGAGTGCCAGATATATACCCAACAATGGTGGAGTTGTCCTGATTGTGGGCAGTGTAGACCCATTCCTTAATCTCATCAGATGCAAGCTTGATCCTTGTGGTCATGATTGCTGCCAGATTCTGCTCTTTGAATAACCCCAAGATATCCTGAAAGGCCTGGTCAGGTTGTGCTGAAGGATTCCATGTCGATGTCGAAGCCAGCATCAAACTTCATGGCGGCGAGAACAGCAACAGACACAGCCATGGGTACCTACAAAAATTCAACAAACAAAACGACCAAGTGCAGAACTGTTTGGAGGGAAAGAAAGTTCTTGCAGAGAAATCGAAAGCGCAAAGGAGAACGACGGCGAAAATCGAATTTTATATTAGGGTTCGACGCAGAATTGGAAAGATCGTTGAACTCAGTTCGACGATCGAGGCTTCTAAAGGAATCTGAAGAGTCTTCAACATCGTCGATCTCCGTTCGACGATATTGGAGAGCGTCGAGCTCTGTTCGACGATCGTTCAGAGAACAAAATCATCGAGCGTCGTTCGACGATCGTTGACCGGAAGAGATAGTTCATACTATCTGAGAAACGCTGAACTCAGTTCGACGATTTCGTAAATCGTCGATCTCCGTTCGACGATCTGGGGGAAAATCGTCGAGCGCAGTTCAGAGATCAGAAAGACTCTAGACACTAAGAAAAATCAGGATGTTTGCCTAGTCTTGGTCAATTTTTAAGCTTTCAAAATCTTGGAGATTATTTAAGACTTCCTCCATCTAACATTCCTAACTGATTTAGGAAGAAGGTGTGTTTCTTTTCATCCAAGGGCTTGGTGAAAATATCTCCGCTTTGTAAATCAGTTGGGATATATTGTAGTTCAATTTTATTCTTTTCAACATTATCCCTTAAGAAATGATGCCTAATCTCTATGTGTTTTGTCCTACTATGGAGGACTGGATTTTGAGCTATAGAAATAGCACTGGTGTTATCACAAAAGATTTTAGACTTCTCTAAGTTGTAGCCATAGTCTAGGAGTTGGTTTTGAATCCATAAGATTTGTGAACAACAACTGCCTGCAGCCATATATTCAGCTTCAGCAGTTGAGGTTGACACAGAGATTTGACAATCATTGCTCTATATGTTGTCTGATCAACAGGTTTCCCATGTTCATCAGCATCCAATACAGCATTAGTAGGCATGGGTGTTTTCATACAAGATGCTTCAGACATGCCAAATTTCTTAACCAATTCATTTGCATATTTGGTTTGAGAAATAAAGATGCCTTCAGCATGTTGCTTGACTTGCAATCCTAGGAAGAAGGATAGCTCACCCATGCTACTCATTTCAAATTTAGAATGCATTAGGTTGGAAAACCTTCTGCACAATTTGGAGTCAGTAGAACCAAAAATAATATCGTCTACATAAATCTGTACTAGTAGGGTATGGGACTTATGGGTTCTAATGAAAAGAGTTTGGTATACTCTACCCCTTATAAATCCATTTGCCAAAAGAAAGCATGCTAGGGTCTCATACCATGCTCTAGGAGCTTGCTTGAGACCATATAATGCTTTGTTCAATCTAAAAACATAATCAGCATAAGTTGGAGAGATAAAACCTGGAGGTTGTCTGACATAAACTTCCTCTTTGATGTCTCCATTTAGAAATGCACTTTTGACATCCATCTGATATACCTTGAAGCCTTTATGTGCTGCATAGGCTAAAAATATTCTGATGGCTTCCAATCTTGCAACGGGTGCAAAGGTCTGGTCGTAGTCTATCCCTTCTTCTTGAGAATATCCCTGAGCAACTAGTCTTGCCTTGTTTCTTACAATTACTCCTTGATCATCCAGTTTGTTTCTGAATACCCATTTTGTTCCAACAATGGAATGATCCTTAGGCTTTGACACTAGTTCCCATACTTTGTTCCTTTCAAATTGATGCAACTCCTCTTGCATTGTAATGATCCAGTGTGGATCTTGCTCTGCATCTTGAATGGACTGAGGTTCAATTTGAGATAGGAAGCAGGTGTGCAACATGTTTTGGTTGACCTTATTTCTGGTTTGCACACCAGCTGAGATGTCTCCAATTATTTGGGAAATTGGATGGTCTCTTGATGTTACTAAATCAACAGGGGGTGTTGATTGTTCACCAACCCGTGTTGTTGTTTCCTCTTGTGGTACAACAACTGGCTCTTCAAGTTGTTCTTCAATATGTTGAGCATTTTCTTCATCTTCACTGCTTTCATCCTCTTGAGTAACCTGTAACTTGTTCAAGTCTTCAACTAGAGAATTTTCCTGCAAAGGTTCTATGGTAGAAGGGATCTTCTCCTTGAAAGACATGTTAGATTCATCAAATGATATATGAACAGATTCCTCAATTTTTAAAGATGATTTATTATAAACCCTATAAGCCTTGCTGATCATAGAGTATCCCAGAAACACTCCTTCATCAGCTTTAGCTTGAAATTTTGCTAAGTATTTCTTGTCATTGTTATGTATGTAGCAAATACAACCAAAAACTCTAAAATAATCAACTTTAGGTTTCTTCCCTTTGTGTAATTCATAGGGAGTCTTTCCCTTTAGTTTATGTATCAAACTTCTATTCAGCACATAGTTGGAGGTGTTCACTGCCTCTGCCCAAAAGGATAGAGGTAGATGAGCATCTGACAACAATGTAGTGGCAGATTCAATAAGGGTTCTATTTTTCCTTTCAGCTACCTCATTTTGTTGAGGAGTTTTAGGAGCTGAGAAAGTATGCCTGATCCCTTCACTCTGACAGAACTCTTGCATAAGAAGAGAATCAAACTCTGTCCCATGATCACTTCTGATCAGGGCAATGTGAGTATTGAACTCAATCTGTATACATTTGAGAAATTCTGTCAGACACTTAAAGTTATCAGACTTCTTCCTTAGAAAGAACACCCAAGTGAATCTAGAGAAGTCATCTACAACTACTAAAGTGTAAGATTTCCCTCCTAGGCTTTGTACTGTGATGGGTCCAAAAAGATCCATGTGTAACAGATACAATATCCTAGGTGAATCACTCTTATTAAGTGACTTAAAGCTGTTTTTAGTTTGCTTGCCTAATTGACAAGCCCTGCAGAGTCCTTCCTTCTTGTAGGGGCCAGAAGGTAGTACTCTAACAAGGTTTTCCTTGGATAGCCTAGCAATAGTTCTAAGGTTTAGGTGTCCTAGTCTCTTATGCCATAAAATGTTTGGTCTACAGACAGAATTAAACAGGCAAATATCTACATTAGTTGAAAGAAAATCTACTAGATAGATGTTACCTTTCCTTTTACCTGTCAACACAGTTGTGTTGTCCTCTGACTTGATTTTGCATAAGGCTTTGCTGAAGGTCACCTGGTAGCCTTCATCACACAGCTGACTGATGTGTATTAAGTTGTGCTTCAGTCCTTCCACATAAGCTACCTTCTTGAAAGTTACTGATCCAATCTGGACTGCACCATATCCTTTAGTCTGTCCAAAGTTTGAATCACCAAAGATAACTTTGGGTCCAAACTTGGCTCTAAAGGAAGTGAGGTTGTCCTTGTTCCCTGTCATGTGCTTAGAGCACCCACTATCCAAGTACCATTGCTGGTTAGATGTTGGATAGGTCTTCACCTGCACATAAGACAATTCACTTGTTTTTGACCCAGTTTACCTTGGGCCTAGGTTGATAACTTTTAAATTCTGAAATAAAAGACATCCCAGGTTGACTCTTATATCCTTCAGGATGATATCTCCTTGGAGGAATAATCCATTCAGTATAAGGGTTAAAGATTTGGGATGAAGGACCCTTAGGATTGAATTTTGATTTGTCCTTGAAAAACTTTCCAGAGCTCTGACCTCTGTTCGACGATCTTGGAGCTGCGTTCGACGATCTTGGGTCAGATCGTCGAGCTCCGTTCGACGGTCGACTATGGCTGAGTTCAGGTACTTGAGATCGTTGACCTGAGTTCGACGATTTTGGCTGAGATTGTCGATCTGCGTTCGGCGATCGTCGATCTTCATTCGGCGATCGTCGATCTCCGTTCGACGATTTCTGCTGGGACTTGGTTTTCTTGGGCAGATCAGAATTTTTCCTAGCAACCTCTACAACTCCCTTTCCTTTGTCAGAAATGAATTTGATTGGAGTTGTTAGAACTATGGGTTGGTTGGATGAAGCACCCAAGCCCAGTGTACTGTTAAATCTGGAGTTCACTGTGCTTGTGATGTCCATCAGCTTGATGCTTCTCCCATTAAGGGATTCTTCAAGCTTCTTGGCCTCAGACAGCTCACTTTTCAGTGAAGCTATCTGCTCCCTACAGCACTCCAACTCCTGAGAGAGTTTGAGGTTTTCTGATTTTAAAGTATTATGTTCAGATAAATGATTTCTGAGAGAGATAATTTCTTTCTCAGATTTTAGCAGGTCTAAACACAATGCTTTAAATTCAGATTTAAAGTCCTCTGAGTTAAAATCAAAAGAACTGATTACCTGATCTTCTTCAGGTTGAGTCTCTGAGTCTGACTCTGACTCCTCTTATTCTGAATTATGTTGTGAGGCATTGATTGCCATCATGCAGAACTCTTTCTCTTCTGCATCATCCTCATCATCACTGGAGCTGGATGAGGCTTCTGACTGCTCTTCAGTCTCACTCCAGGATTCAGCAACAAACCCCTTTCTTGTATGTTTGTTTTTTCTTGATGAGGGTTTGCCATTGCCATTCCTCTTGGAGTCTTTCTCCTTTCTTCTTTCTTTCTTGTCCCTTCTGTCCTTGTTTTTGTTTTCTGGACAGTCAGGAACTATGTGCCCTGGTTTCCTGCAACCAAAGCAAATAATTTCTTTATTATTATTAATGGACTTGTCATACCTTGGCTTATCATGCTCCTTGTATGATCTCCTTCTGAAGTCCTTTCTGGCCATCTTGTAAAATTTTTTGGCCAACAGACTGAGCTGTTCATCATTGCCTGTGACTTTGTCTTCAGGCATATCTTCAGTTGCCTTGATTCTCTTTTCTTGTGGCTGGTGAGGCAGCCTTTTGTTCTTCTTCTCTATTTTTGATAAGTAGCTCATAAGATTTGAGCTTACCCAATAGAGCTTCAGTGGTGATCTCATTCAGACTTCTGGTATCCTTAATTGGCCAGATTCTTGAATCCCAAGTGCTAGGGAAGCACATTAGAATTTTGTCATTGAGTTCAGTTAGTGAGATCTCTTTATCCAATGTTCTGAGTTCACTGACAATTAGACTGAGCCTGTTGTACATATCTCCCACTGACTCAGTTTCTCCCTTCTTGAAATTCTCATATTGAGATATGAGGTGGGATCTCCTATCCTTTCTCTCATCAGCTGAGCCTGAGACTATTTCAGAGAGTTTGTCCCAAATTTCCTTTGCTGAATTGCATTCAGCCACCTTTTGAAATATGTCATCAGACATTGTCTGGGCTAAGATGTTCATAGCCTTAGCATCAGCTACCTTCCATCTCTTGATGTCAGCATCTGTTCCTGATGGAGGTGGAACAGCATTTGTACTTGAGTTCTCTGGAGGTCTTGGACATACTGTCAAAACAGAGTTAAAAATATCTTCGTCAATAGAATTCATGTACAGTCTGATCCTTGCTTTCCAAAGTGCAAACTTGGATAGATTGCACACTGGAGGTCTGGTGCTAGCATAATCTTTGTTTTGGGCCATGATTTGTGAAAACAAAATCTAATAATAAACTACAAAAGAAAACAGATCTAACTAGGGATCTTTGGGTTCAGGTGTTAGCCTGTGCAACCACCAAGGTGTGGTATGTTTAACCAACCTCGCTCTGATACCAATTGAAAGTGCAGCTAGATATGATATACTCTAGAGGGGGGGGGGGTGAATAGAGTATATGGTGCTTTAAAAGTTTTTACAACAATTGTTGTAATATGAGTGAGCAGGGAAGCAATTAAAAATCTAATTACAGAACTAAACTAATCAAACGCTAATCACAGAATAATCACAGCCAGAAACAAAAATAAAGACAAGCAAAATCAGAAGACACAAGGAAATATAGTGGTTCCCCTAAACTTGGGTACATCCACTCTTCTAGCACCCTAGGTAGGAATCCACTGCAGGATGAGTTGATCAGGTGTCCTGGGCACCAATGAGCTTTTGATAAGGTGCTCAAAAACCAAATCAGATTTTTTGATCAGGTGTCTTGCCACCAATGAGCTTTTGACAAGGTGCTCAAAAACCAAACTCAAACTTTTGAAGGGAGTTTGAGAAACCCTTTACAGAGATGGGGGTGAGAGAGTGATGGAAGTCTTCTCTTTCTCAGATCAGCTGAGAAGACTATGTGGATTGATGGTGTCAAAGCTCCCCCTGAGTCCTTGAGATCTTCAGGAAAAGAAGCTTTGCTGTAGGGTGATATGCCTTCAAAAGTTGAACTCCAGCAATAGATGATTTCAGCAATAACTGAAATGTTGGATGTCTGGAGTCTTGAAATATGTTGGCCTTGAACACTTGAGACTGAGAGATTAGAAGATTTCAGAAAAACTTGTTCTCCTTGGATGTGTGTTCTTGAGAATTCTTTGAGACAGAAATATTTTTTTTGTTCTTGTTCTGAAGATTACTGATGTCTGTCTGTGTGTGTATCTGTGATCTGTCTCAGAGATTCAAAAATTCTTCACTTTTATTCTCTGGTACTGAATAGAAAAACATTCTCTGTCAAGTTTAGTCGTTGGCCTGCATTAATTGCATCCTTAATTACAAAATCACTTCTGGAGGAAAGTCCACAGAAATATTCCTTGAAAGATCCCTTGAAACTTTGTCCAGAAATGAATGAAAACGGCTAGTAAATCTTCTGAATTAATTGCAGAATAACTCCTTAACTGATTTGAATTTGAATCTAGAAACATCCTTGAAGTTATCTGAAAACGTCGAACTGAGCTCTGCTATCGTCGAACTGAGCTCAGCGATATGGACTTATACAGCAGCAAAATATCGTCGATCTGAGCTCAAAGATCGTCGAACTGAGCTCAGAGATAAAGATCCAAAGCTGAGTCAAGATCGTCAAACTGAGCTCACCGATCGTCGAATGGAGTTCGACGATATGATGAAGTTGAGCTCAGCGATCGTCGAATGCAGTGTTGAAACCGGAATCCGGCCTCTTGTGGAGTTCGACCCTTGGGGAAGGGGTGGTCTCGCGCCTACTTTGCTCCTGCAAGAAAAACAACGAAGAAGACAAGAAGAAATAGACCCAAGGGCTCGGCAGGGAGGTCCCACCACAAACCCGGAAGATCTCTGAGCGCTTCCCCTCCTTAGCCAGAAGCCAAGCTAAGGTACTCTCAGAGAACACTGGAGAATGAGAGTAAGGAGGCACTGAAAGCATGTCCTCTGAGGTACCCCTTGGGTCTTATTTATAGCTTTTTGGAACCTGAACTGCCAATAACCAAAATAACTGACCTGAAAATACCAAAAGGCCCTTAGCTGGGTCTGCCAACAGCCAAACTCCGCTGTTCTGATGGGCTATGCGCAGTCCAACCTGGTCTGCCAACAGCCAAACTCCGCTGTTTTGATGGGCTATGCGCAGTCCTGGGGAGTCAACTCGCCTCCAATCCTTCTTCGCGGGAGGCAGGCGCGACCTGACTTCAGCTGCCCGCCCATACTCCCTGGGCGAGCGCGAGCCGGGGGCGCGACCTGCCTAGCTTCTGCCGGGGCGGACCGGCGGCCAGGTCGCGTGACGAGGCGGACCGGCGGCCACTGCGACTCTCGATCGGCTCGCCAGTCGCGGGTCGCCAAGCTCGTCTGTTTTGGCCAAGGACTCTTCGCGCGACCCGCTCGCTTGCCTCGTCGGCTCGCTCGCCTGAAATGGGCGGGAGCGGGCCAGCCCTTCTGCCGCATATCTGTTTGCTGCTCGGATGCGGCCCGCGGGGCAAGGTCTGCTCGCCTCCCTGGTGGGACCCACTCGCCGGACACGGGGTTGTACATGGAGTTCGACGATCTGTCGAAGTTGAGCTAGACGATCGTCGATCGGAGTTTGACGAATCGTCGTGCTAAGCTCGACGATATGACTTAGTCTCAAACTGAAAAAGGCTTGGACTTGAGGGCAACTTCCAAACTTAGACTTCTAACCCTTAGACTCAATTCTAATTGACCTTTAGGACTATACAGGAGGTCAAACATTGGTTTCCTAGAGACATAGTGATCCTGACCCAAATTAGTAATAGGGTGTTCCAACAGATGTATATGCTCATATAGGATGTTAATCATTTAAGGCAAAGTATTTTCTGCAGCATATAATTATAGTTTAATGGTGGACTAGTTGATCCACTGAGCTGAGGGATACGACTAATCAATTAAACTTAAACTAGATTTTCTTCATAATAACACATGAATTTCATATTAATTATAGAGTTGGAGTCTTGCCTGAGCGTCTGAAGTTATCCCCTGCACGGCGTGGCATCACGACTCGTGTTTTCTCTTACTCTGATAAACATTTAAATTCAAAGAAAATGCGAGTTGTAATAACCTTCCATTTACAAAAAAATAACAACAGTTGTCTGTCGATGCCATTAAAGGCATATTGCAGCTTTCTCGCAAAGAATTTGAACAACGTTGACTTTGTTGACTTTTGCTGACGTCACTCATTCTAGACTTAGCCAAATTCACAGAATCACTCCAGGAATTTAGTGCATTGAGTGAACTAGTTTCACTCAACGATTCTGGACTTAGTTTATTATTCAGCTCTTTCTACATCCATGGCTTTGAGAGCATTGAGTGGTTGGACTTCACTCAATGTCATTTACCTTAGCTCCTTCTAAACTCAGCTAACTGCTGAGGCGTTGAGTGAACTGGCTTCACTCAATGCTTCTGTACTTGGAAACTTTTCTTCTGAATGAAGGCGTTGAGTGTGTTGACTTCACTCAACGCTTCCTGCCTCAACCTCATCTTTTGACTAGGCATTGAGTGAACTGGCTTCACTCAATGCTTCTGTACTTAGTCAAATTCCGATTTCCTCTTAGGCTTTGACTATCCAAGCTTGTCTCAACGCTTTCTGCAATTTGGCATTAAGTGAACTATCTTCACTCAACTATTATGTACTTGAACATATTTTCTATTTTTTTCTTGGGCTTTGACAGAATCAGCATGTCGTTGAGTGAACTAGCTTCACTCAGTGCTTTTGGACATAAAAACTTTTCCTTTGTTAGAATATCTTTGGCTTTGACTGAGGAAGGTTTACTTAACAAATTTGTTGCATGGCGTTGAGTGAGTGGACATCACTCAATGCTCGTGGAATTAGTCGATCTTTCTCCTTGTTGAAGCTTGGTTTTGACAATCTACACCTGACTCATTGATTTAGCTCATCTGGTGTTGAGTGAGCTGTACTCACTCAATGCTTCCGGACTTAACCAGAATCCTGCCTTTTTTCAGCATTCTCCTTGACCTCTGGTGTTGACTGAGTTAGCTTTACTCACGCATTTGGACCTAGGAAATTTCGTGCCTTTCCAGCATCCTTCTTTGTGTTCACCTGTCCAATCAATGTCACAAGGACTATCCTGCATGCATGAACTTAAACACACATCAAATACAACTACATATATGTCATTGAATTGTTTGACTTCTTACAAATCTGGGACATTTGGATCAATGGACCCAACAGAGATGATGTTTAAGGAGAAGCCTGAAGTTGGACACCATCGGGTGTTTGGGTCTACTTGCTACGTACATGTCCTGGATGCTCTTAGGACAAAGATGGATGCAAAGGCAAGGAAGCTTGTCTTCATGGACTATGACGAGCGGAAGAATGGATGAAAGTGTATGGATTTAGTGATGAAGAAGTTCATCGTTTCGATAGACGTGATCTTCGATGAATTGGTGTCATATGGAGGTGGCTATTTTGTGGAACTGCAGGAAAGCAGGTCGGATGGGGACAGGAGGAGGCTGTTATGGATCTTCTGGTGGAGAATCCTATGTCACTATAAGCTCCAGGTGTTTCTAGCTCTGGGGCAGAGGCTTCTAGTTCAGGAAGCAGGGGGCGATGCTCCAAGTTTACCCGAGAATGGAGCTGGTTCAGAAGAAGCAGCGGAGGTGGTCAGCAAGGGTCAGACTCTTCAGAGATCGAAGAGGACCATCAAACCACCAACTCGTTATAGCAAAGGAAACACGGTGAGCTTCGTCTCTTATTTCTTCGTAGGACCTCTAGACAAGCGAGGGCCTTTAGATTTGAAGATGTCACTGGAGTCAAGGAGTGAGATAACGCCTTGGATGAGGTTTTGGCTGCCCTCAGGAAAAATGAGACTTGGGACCTTGTGCCCAAGGTCGGTGGCGTTACTCCTGTGACGTGTAATGGGGTGTATAAGCTGAAGAAGAAGAAGGCAGATGGGAGAATCGAGCGGTACAATGCTCGCCTTGTAGCTCGAGGGTTCTCTCAACAGTACAGGAAGACTACAAAGATATGTTTAGTCGTGTTGCAAAAATTACATTAGTACTGGTAGTGATGGCCTTGGCGGCTTGCCAAGGTTGGAAGATGTGGCAGCTGGACGTAAAGAATGCTTTTTTTACTAGGAAATTGATAAGGACATCTTCATGATTCAGCCACCGGGATACGTGTCTGAAGATTATTTAGGATACGTCTGCAAGCTCCGGAAGGCCCTTTATGGATTGAAGCAGGATCCACGGACATGGTATGGGATGATCGCAAAATACCTCCAGTTTTGCATTTATTTTGCCTCTGATTCAGATTCGAGCCTGTTCATCAAGAAGAGGGGTAGCTTCATGTCTTGGTGTTGTTATACATAGGTGACATGATCGTCACGGGGAACTCCGAGGAGGAGGTAGTTAAGCTCAGGGCAGAGCTAGCTATTCGGTTCGAGATAAAGGCCTTGGGTGAGCTCCACCACTTCCTTGGACTCGAGGTGGAGAGGAATGAGAACGACATACTTGTTTCCCAAAGGGGCTATGCAAAATGCATCGTTCAGTAGCTCTACTCCACTTGATATTGGCATCAAGCTTCTATGTGAAGAGGGGAGGATACTTACAGTTCCTTTAGTATTACGGGCTCTAGTTTGGAGCCTTATTTACTTGATGATTATGAGTCCAAACATTGCTTATGTTCTAGGCTGAGTAAATCGATATATGGTGGAACCTCGAAAGCCTATCTGGTGGCGGCGAAGAGTATTCTAAAGTACATGAAGTCCACTTCTGATATGGGTCTCCTTTATGGGTGAGATACGGGCATCAACCTGCACGGTTACATAGATGCTGATTATGAGGGAGATTCAGATGACCAGAAGTCAATGTCTGGTTATGTCTTTACATGTGGATCAGCGGGCATCTCGTGGTGCAACAAGAAGAGGATTCTGTGTCCGTCTATACTACAGAAGCGGTGTACAAGGCTTCAACCTTGGTAGCTCGGGAAGTCATCTGGCTTAGGAGGCTAGTAGAGGACGTCCATGAAGAAGTGCAGGGTCTCACTCTGCTACGCGGTGACAACGAAACTGCTCATAAACTGGTTAATAATCCAGTTTGTCACACGCGGACCAAGCACATTGAGATTGAGCACCATTTTATTTGGGAGAAGGTATTAGAGGGGTATCTTATGGTTGGAGATGTGCGGAGCAAGGACAATATCACAGACATCTTCATGAAGCCGTTGTCGAAGGGGCCATTTACTCGGTTACGGGGATTGCTGGGGTTGGTTTCCAATTCTCTCTTCAAGGGGGATTGTTGAATTTTTTGAAGTGGAAGTGGCGGCCTGGGCAGAATGTCCGCACTGACTGTGCTGAGAGAGGAGGCAGATAGTCAGGTCGGCAAAAATGTTGCAATCAACTTCTTCCCTGGAGGTAACCGGGCGGATGGGATGGTTATCCACGCAGTTTGTCGGTTTGTGCGGACTGGTTCTGGTGTCCGCCGGTTTTGTGCTGACTGGCCTTTGTATCCGCTGGTGATGTGTTCGCACCAGGGATGGCTGGTGGTATGGACTTGGTCTGGTTCTGTACTAAGTACAGGTGTGCTCAGTCTGGGAGATTGCGCAGTTAGCTTAGACTATTTTCTATGCACGCCGAGTTCGACAGATGTCAGCCTTGTGCTTTGGTTGTTGGCTCGGAGTGTGTGGGATAGAGTAGCGTCCGCAGGAGCGTGGTACTAGAGCTGTGTCCACGTGTATGCAGAATGGTGGAGTATCCGCAGAGTCTGATGGTGTGGCGGTCAAGTCTTGGCTTAGCCATGTAGCGGCAAGGCGAATAGGATTTCTATCTGTCCTTGGTGGTACGACCTTGAAGATCTGGTTATTTAGATAGTCGCTGCGATAAGACGGACTGGCATTGTGTCCGCGTCTTTGCGGATACACTTAGTGCTTGTCGTTAGGGCAGTGATTACACTAATCTCCGTGCATATAAATAGGACCCCCTGTCACATCAACAAAACAACCGACTGAACAGTAAGTAAGCTCGGTTGGTTACTGCGATATGATTTTGTGTTCGCCTGGTTTGAATATTTGACCGTTGTTTGCTGTGCAGGTTGTCCGGACAGCGCTGAGAAGCAAGAGACATGGTTCTGAATTTCGCCAGGGATCAGTGCGGGCTCTGCAGCTAGCAATCGGCGGTTAGCAACAGGTTAAGGCTTGCGGCCAAGAGGTCTTCATTCTTCGGCAACCTTTTTCCAGTTCAATAAGCTGGCCGCTTCTTACGGCTTGTTCAGTTTGGCAGCAGCTGTTCACGGTGATCTGGCGGCTAGGCGACCTCGCGGTTAGGCAACTTGTGGATTAGCAGACAGAGTTCAGCATTGGAATAACGGGTTGTCCACGCGGGTAGGTGGCGATCTGGTGACTTAGTGTCTTCATTGGACTCCGTAGGCAGCTCGACAGGGTCGGCGGTTAGACCATGAGGACTCGCGGCTAGATTGTACTTTCTTGTTTTTTTTCCATCAGGTACATTGATGAATCATGTCTCGCCATATATTCCTCGCCTTGTAAAAATTGTTGATAGTACAAGGTTTTCTTGCACTTCTAGTGCATCTGATTTACTTGCCTTGGTTTTGGTTAGAGTGTTCCTAGACCTGATTTCCCGTTTTCCTCAGTTCACAAATTTGTACAGAGGTCGCTGAAAGAATTGGTTTAAAGATAACCTAAACACCTAGAGGGGGGGGGGGTGAATAAGTACAATTCCTTTTTGCTCAAAGGCAGAATATTAATTCAGTTAATCACATAGAATCAAACAGATCTACTGCTACCACATCACAAAAATCACACAATCACACACAATCACAGATGGCACACAGTTTTATAGTGGTTCCCCAAATGATGGGTACATTCACTTTCCCCCTTCGCCTATCTAGCAGTGTGCTAGATTCGGCCTAACTTCTTCCTTCCTTCTCAGATCTATAGATCTTACAGCTCAGAACCCAGTCAAGGTTCCTACAACTCAGAATGAGTCCACACTCCTACAACTCAGACAATTAAGCCCTACCTCAGCCTTCACCCAGGCCTACAACTCAGAGAATCAACTCTCCTACCTCAAGCACACAACCCTACCTCAGCCTCCCAAGGCCTACAACTCAGAGATGTAAATCTCCTACCTCATGCATCCAGCCCTACCTCAGCCTTTATAACTTAGGCTTATAACTCAGATCAATAATGATCTTACAGAAAAATGATAAAAATAATTTGTATCTTTCACCCAAGTTGAGAGAGAATGGGTAGAAAGATTTCTTGATCAGTTCTTGAAGAATCTGATTTCACAGAAATCCACCTGTCTTTGGCTTTCTTCAAAGCTTCTTGAATCTGAACACAATAAGGTTGAATTTCTTAAAGATGATCTTCAATCAGCTTCCCTCTTAAAATCCAGAAATCAATCTGAATTCTTTTTTGCAAATTAGTTCAGGATCTGCTCTTAAGAGACTAGTTGTTGATAGTATCTTTCTTCACTTGAATTATTGGAGCTCTCTCTCTCTACAAATTCTTTTGAAGATATGTTGAAATTCTTCACTTAGATCCACTTGAAATCTCTGACTGGATTTCCTTATATATGTTGGATCTTCTATTGTAATTGTGATTTCATGTACTTCGTTTTTTCGTACTTACTTCTTCTTCTTTTCTGTTGATAGAATCTGTCTTTATATAGACTTCATCCAAGGTTACCGGCTGATCCGGTTGCTAACTAACTTCTGACAGATCTGACAGTTGTAGTAGACTTGTTGGTCATGGTAGCTATCAAGTCTTCCAGTCACTTCTTAAAACTTTGTCTCTGTCAGCAAAATGTCGAGTCTGAACTACACATGTGTCGATACAAGTAGACTAAGTGTCGACACAATCCTTGTTGGTGTCGACACAGCTCTCATGGTGACGACACTGCTTCTTGACATAGCTTATGTAAGAATGTGTCGACACAAGTCCTGTGTGTCGACACAGTCACTTCTTGTCTTGACACAATTGACTTAGAAGAAATTCTTGTGTGTGTGTCGACACAGTTGATGTCAACTGAACTTTCTGTGTGTCGACACAAGTCCTGTGTGTCGACACAGTTGATATCGACTGAGCTTTTTGTGTGTCGACACAAGGCCTGTGTGTCGACACAGTTGATGGCGACTAAACTTTCTGTGTGTCGACTGAACTTTCTGTGTGTCGACTGAACTTTCTGTATGTCGACACTGCTTTCTTCAAGTGTCGACACAATTGACTTCAGGTGTCGACGCAGCTTTTCTCAAGTGTCGACACAAGTCTTCACAAGTGTCGACACAGCTTCTTTTGGTGTCGACTCATGGACTTAGAAACTTTTCCTGCATATTCTTAACCTGCACATATAAACTCAAAACAACATCAAATACACCTTGATGAATATCATTGAGCTAAGTTAGGCTTCTTCAAATCTAGTACACATTTTATAATGTACCCAACAATCTCCCCCTATTTGGAGAAGTCATAACCCTTAGTCAATGAGATACACCATTTATAATAAACACACATTATGATGTATATAAATATTACATGACAGGGTAACATATAAACAAAACATGTATAATATGTCATTACAGAATAATGCAAACACAGTGAGCATGAATCATTATTTTGTTTAAACTATCAAAAGTTTTTCAACAATCAGTTTACATAGATTTTTATAACAACTAAAGATTATATTGTTATAAAATCTAGTTAATCTATTCTAAGGCTGATCTGGCTCCTTGATGACTATGCCTTTTCCTGGTTTGACGTAAGCCTGCACAGTAGGTTCAGCATCATCAGCAGGTTTCTTCCCTTTCAGATCTTTCCTTTTCTGTTCTTCAACCCTTATCCTCTGCCTTTCAAAATAATGAAAAGGCTTTGAGAAGTACTTGTTAGGCTCCAGAGCATTTGCAGGTAACTTCCCAGCTTTTGCTTTCCTTCTGTATTGCAAAATGGCTTCCTACCTGGCTTCATACTTGTTCCATTCTTGCTCAGTGTACCATTTACCCCTTTCATGGGTCTTGTCCTTCACAGCTTTCCAGTAAGTCAAGATAATATTCGTGGAAATAGTACTCCATTGCTCAAAATCAGGCTTCAACTCTGCCTGTTCTCTAAACCTTTTTCTTTGAGAGCTGAGCTTCTTGCTCTTTATTTAAAGCTGCCACTGACTCTACTTTCTCAATGACAACATTTGTAGTACCCTCTGGAGGGTTGTACATCTGATCAACCAGGTGTTGAATTTCCTCAAAGTTAGAAGGGGGATATATGATTTGAGCTACTTCCTGCAGACCCCCTTCAATGCCTGCAGCTTGAATTCATGACTCAGCAGTGTTGTCATCATCACATAGGGGTGGATATCCCAGAGTTGCTCTAACAACATTTGTTATCCATTTGGCTTGCTCTGAGCTAGCATTGACTATCAACCTCTCCCCCTTTATGACTTCTCTTTAAATATGATCCCTGAGATCATTCTTTTGGAACCTGATTTGAGTATCCAGATAATTTGTTCCCTCTGTATAATAGACTTTAAACTTTAGAAGCTGAGCAGATATAATCTTTTGAGAGGCTTGAAGTGCAGATTGAAAAGTGGCTAAATCCTCTTGAAGTTTCTTATCAAACTCTGATTTGTCTTTAGCCCTTGCCTTAGTCAGTGCAGTTGCAGTATTCTTTAATTCTGTAACAATCACATTATGTGATTATGTAATATTATCATTCATCCTTAGTTGATTTTCTAGGACATAGCCTTGCTTAACAACTATATCATCAACTTTAGTCTTTATTCCATCTTGTTGTTTTGCTAAGAAAACCAAAACATTACCTCCTTTGTGAAAGCAGTGTGTCATCTCCTTTTTATTCTGGTTTACCTCAAATCTATATGATTTTATATCTTGAGCCAAGGAGAATTGCAAATCTTTATGGGTCTCATCCATATATTTTTCCATGGCTATTATTTGTTCATCTAATTTTACTTGCAAAGATACCAATAAGGAGATATAATCATGTGCAGGAGCTGGTTGTGGAGCAGTTTGCAATGCCCTTTTATAGCTTTGGTTTCTTCTTCTGAAAACCATCAGCTTTCTCTTCTTTGCTTGAGATTCTGCTTCATCTGTAGAAGCTGAGGCACTTGCTATATCAACTCTATCCTGAGGACTAGGAGGCAGTTCTTTTTCAGTCCTAGTTTGCTCCCCCTCAATGTCATCTTGCTCCCCCTCAGACCTAACTTTATCCCCCTCAGTCTTTGCTTGCTCTATATCAGGGAATAACTCTTCAAGAGTATACTCTTGTTGAGTATGGACTGGAGGCACCACTAACTCTGGAGCATCAGCAAATGTCGATGTATCCTCCATGATAACATCCTGTGCTTGATTGTTGATTTGAGTGGTCTGGTTAACATCAATCAAGGGTACAATTAGTGTTTCATACTCATTATTGAAAATTGTTTGATTAACTTCTTGGATTACCTCAAGAATAGTTTGATTAGCCATTTCACTTTCTAAGTGTGTTAGCTCTTACTCAAGATGAGGCTCCCCCTGCATCTGATCATCATGTCTAATGTCTTGAGCAGGTGATTTCTCAGTATTCTCTGGCCTCTCTTCATCAGCCATGTCTTTTACCAGCACTCTATCTCATCTAGAGATTATCCTTAGATCCATTCTCCTCATGTGATTGATCTTGGATCCAGTAGCCTATTGCATCACTTCTGGAATTTCTCCAGCCAAGTATAAACTTAATATCCTTCCCAGATTTGGTTTCTTGTTGCTTTCTCTAATCTTATAATATATGACTGCAGGCCAATTGGTGTTGATTTTGTAGATGATCCTGGTCATAAGGCATAACATGTAGGCTGAGACCCTATCATGTCCACCTAGTTTGCATAAGATTACTTTGCCAACTACTTCAGAAAGGAATTTTCCTTGTACATTCATTCCTTTTCTATTCATGGATGATCCAATTTTCATGGTGGGATCTAATCCACACCACTGGAGTGCTTCCCTGGTCTTGGAAGAGGTAACTTATTCATCTTCTTGATTTTTGGGCAGATGAAGAATTTTTTGTATGCTCTTCATGTTGACTTTGATTTTATTACCATGAACTGAAGACCTAATCTTTAACCCAATTGAATCCTGAGTTGCAGCTCCATAGAACTCATGGATTTCCTTCTTCCATATTTTTGTAGGTTCTGATGCCAAATACTCCAAGCCATTTTCTGCAATTAGAGCTATCACAGCTTTAATCGCTGGTTCAGCATCGTCAAAATCATTACGTACCAGTTCATATCCCTCGTTCACGTTTTCGTCAAGTTTTGGCGCCATTGGGGATGGTGAGAAATCTTGAATGGAGAAGAGAGAGTTTGTCGACACAAGAATCTAGTCTCAACAAAGAAATCTAGAGAGCTTGTCGACAGGGTTTGTGCTTGACCTATATATATGTGTCTAAACATAGAAGGTCAAAAGGCGCGTCAAAATTTACTTAATGTGTCGACACTGTTGAGATGGTGTCGACACAGAATGCTAATGACTCGACAGAAGTGTTGACTACTATGTGTCGACACCAATTGATGATGTGTCGACACAGACATACTTATTAGTTCAACCGAAATTCTGTGTCGACTCTAATTCTAAGTGTCGACACAACTTTTGGATGTGTCGACACTACTTCTCTGAAGTGTCGAGACCAATTTTCTAGATGTGTCGACACAACTTCTCTGAAATATCGACACCAATTTTCTAGATGTCACGACACAACTTCTCTATGTCGACATAGACCTCTTTTTGTCGACACAAAATTTCTTAGTCAAATTTGTCAATCTAATCTATGTTCAGCATACCTAATTCAATTTTAAAATTATTGAATTTAGTTTCATCCAATGGCTTAGTGAACATATCAGCAATTTGAAAACTTGTATTGACAAATTCTAAACATATATCCTCTTTTTCTACATGATCCCTAAGAAAATGATATCTTATTTCTATATGCTTTGTTCTACTATGAGAAACAGGAGTATTATCAATAGAAATAACGCTTATAGAATCACAGAATAAATGAGTTCTACTTACCTGGATATCATAATCTTTAAGCTGATGTTGTATCCACAACAACTGTGCACAGCAGCTCCCTGCAGCTACATACTCAGACACAGCTGTGGAGATTGCCACACTAGTCTACTTCTTACAGCTCCATGACACCAATCTTCCTCCTAGAAATTGACAGGTGCCTGTTGTGCTTTTCCTATCTTCTTTGCATCCTGCAAAGTCTGCATCTGAATATCCAGTCAGTAGAAAATCTCTATTCTTAGTGTACCAAAGGCCTAGATTTGGTGTGCCCTTAAGATATCTCAGAATCCTCTTAACAGCAGTATAATGAGATTCTTTTGGGCAAGATTGGTACCTAGCACAGACACATGTAGCATACATGATGTCAGGTCTACTAGCAGTCAGATAAAGGAGAGAGCCAACTATCCCTCTATAAAAAGATTCATCTACAGGTTTTCCTGTGTCATCTTTTCTTAAAGGCATACTTGTCCTCATTGGAGTTCTCATAGTAGTGGATGACTCCATACCATACTTCTTAATTAACTCCTGGGTGAACATAGACTGGGATATGGACAGACCATCATCAGTCTGTCTTACTTGGAGTCCCAAGAAGAACTTAAGTTCTCCCATGCTGCTCATCTCAAACTTCCCTTGCATAAGTTTAGCAAACTTCCTACAAAGGTTGTTTTCAATAAAACCAAATATTATGTCATCAACATATATCTGGACTAGAATTATCTTCCCTTTGGATTCCCTAAGGAATAGAGTTTTGTCTATTTTCCCCCTTGAGAATTTGTTCTCAATGAGGAAAGTGGACAAGGTTTCATACCAAGCCCTTGGGGCTTGTTTCAAACCATATAGGGCTTTCCTAAGTCTATACACATAATTAGGATAGAGTGGATCAATAAAACCTGATGGATGTTCTACATAGACTTCCTCCTTTAAGTCTCCATTCAGGAAGGCTGACTTAACATCCATTTGGAACACTTTGAAACCCTTATAGGCTGCGTAGGCTAGAAATAGCCTTATTGCTTCCAACCTTGCCACAGGGGTAAATGTTTGATCAAAGTCTATGCCCTCTTCCTGCCTGTATCCTTTGGCTACAAGCCTTGCCTTGTTCTTAATTATGATCCCACTCTCATTTAGCTTATTCCTGTAGATCCACTTAGTCCCTATGATATTGTGGTCTTTTAGTTTAGGAACTAACTTCCAGACCTTGCATCTCCTGAATTAATTTAACTCCTCCTGCATAGCATCAATCCAGTGTGGATCTTTCACAGCTTCTTCAAATCTTTTAGGTTCCTGTTAAGACAAGAAGCTTGAGCATAGTACAGTGTTCAAGCACCTGCTTCTAGTTTGAACTCCTTGTCTAGGATCACCAATAATCTGGTGTACAGGATGATCCTTTAAATGTCTAACTGCTGGAGGAAGTCTGTCTACAGTTTGATTTTCTCCATTTTCTTCATTCTGCTGTACTTCATGGTCTTCATCAGCATCTTGTGAGTCTTGTACTCCCCTTGGACAACAATCATCATTTTCATCTTCCTGCCTTGCAGTTTGATCTTCTTTGATAGTCAGCATGTCCATCTTCTCTTTTATACCTGTAGAGCTACAAGAACTACTAGGCAACTCACTATTAATAAGTCTTGATTCATCAAATATAACATGAACAAACTCTTCTACACTTGAGTAGTCAAGTTATAGACTCTATGTGCCTTACTATTGTTGTTGTACCCAACAAATATCCCATCTTGGGATTTGGCAGCAAACTTTGTCAGATAAGACTTGCCATTGTTAAGCACATAGCACTTGCAACCAAAGATCCTAAAATAGGATAAGTTTGGTTTTCTGCCTTTCATTACCTCTGATGAATTGTAATTATACGTATTTTTATGCACATTAATTTAGTCTTTTTCATTTATTTTCGTCATTTTTACTTATTTTTGTTCAATAAAATGTTCCTATTCTTGTAAATTTGCTTCTAACTTGTTTTATTTTATTTTTCAGAAAAAGTTCAAAATCTGCCAAAATTGGGCAGTACACGCCCGTGACATATTTGTCACGCCCGTGACCAAGGCGTGACACTCAAATTCCGTGAACTGGCAGATTTCTGAAGTAAAAAGCTCGACACGCCTGGCAACACGCCCGTGTCACCCGACACGGGGCGTGACCCAAGCCCGTGTCCTCTCCTCTCGATGAATTCATCTCGACGATCGTCGAGTGTCGACACCAACAGTCACGCCCAGTGTCACGCCCGTGACCTGGGGCGTGACTCAATTTCTGCTCGACGATTTCGACTCGACACTTTCCGCTCGACATTCGTCGAGTGTCAACACCAACTGACACGCCCAGCGTCACGCCCGTGACCTGGGGCGTGACCTTTCCAGCTGGCCCGACAAGATGCTGACAAAGACTTTCGACGCAACCCGCGCCCGGTTCTACCTCCCCGACACGCCCAGAGTCACGCCCGTGACCGGGGGCGTGACTGCTGTGAACTCAGCCCGAAGTCAACTTTCCTGTCCAATCGCCAGCCGCCTTCATGAATAGTACTGTCACGCCCCCCTACACGCCCGTGACCGAGGGCGTGTACTTAGAAATTTTTTCCTATAAATAGCCCAGTTCTGTAAGGTCCAAGGGTTCAGATTTTTGGGCCAATTTAGTGTCTTTTTGTGGGCTGCATCCGTGATTTCTAAAGCTATGTAAGGAGATTTCTCCCTTTTTTATTGCATGTCTTGTTTTGCTTTAGCTTTAGCCCTTGTAATAGCTTGTAATAGTTCCTAAAAATCAATAAAATGTTAGATTTTCTCTTCATATTTAGCTTTGGAATGAACACTTGTGCCCACTTTCCTTCTCCTTTTTATCCTTGGTTTTATCTTTGTTCTTCATTTAGTTCTTCTTTTATGAAATGTGTGTGTGTGTGTGTATGAGTGTTATTTATTTACTTTACATGCCTTTAAATTTTCTCAAGTTAGGTTTTGTTAGAAATTCATGAAATGATAAATTAGGTTTTTCCTTTTTTTCATGTCTTCTTTTAATTTCTTCAACATCTTCACTCTTATGAGTGTGTAAAAGAGTTACTAAAGTTTCTTTTGATTTTTTTTATTTATCTTTATTTTAGGATGAAAACCTTTTTTTTTCTTTCTCTTTTATTTCAACTTTTTTTGCTCTTTTATGAAATCCTAGGAATGAAAATGTTGAAATTTTAATTTTCCAAAAACTTTGGTTTTTAATTTGTTTTGAAAAACTTTTGTCTTCTAAATTTGTAATTTCTTCTTTTTATTTGTTTTTTGGCAAAACCTATGCTTGAAAAAGTAAAAGTTTTAATTTTTGGGTAATTTTGATTTTTCTTTGTTATTTGTGTGTGTGAGTGTATGAGCCTAAATTTCCTTTTGTTCTTCTTAATCTTCATGAAGTGTGTGTGAGTGTAGGTGTATAACTTTTATACTTTGATTCAAATTGTGTAGAGTGTGTGAGTGTAGGTGTTAAATCTTTTATGCTTTCTTTTAATTGCTTTCTTTTAATGATTTGTTCAAATTATGAAGTGTGTGTGAGTGTAGGTGTTAGCTTTATTACTTTCTTGAATTTCTTATGGAGTGTGTGTGTCTGTGTGTATTTATTTCCGCCTACTCGTTAAGAGTTAAATGACGCACCGTTTTCATTTTCAGTTCTACTCGTTTGAGTAGGACTTGTAATTTTTCTTTCTTTATTTTTCCACCTACTCACTTGAGTTTAAATGGCCGGACTTTATTTCCCGCCTACTCGTTTGAGTAGGATTTGTAATTTTTCTTTCTTTATTTTTCCGCCTACTCACTTGAGTTAAATGGCCGGACCTTTTAGCCATGTAATCGCATTTATTTTCTCCTACTAATTCGAGTAGGACTCGCTTTCATTTCAGTCCTACTCGTTTGAGTAGGACTTGCAATTTTCAGCTTTTATTTACCGCCCCCACTCGTTTGAGTGGGACTCGCAAATTTGAGAAATGCAAATTTCTTTTATGTGTAACTTAGTTCCTTTTAATTTATAATTTGGAGTGTGCGTGAGTTCTTGTTTTAGCTAGTTTTTCAGTTTTCTAAATGTTGTTATTTTTCTTGTGTCCCCTTCTTATAAACGTTTAGTGTTTAATTTCGAACTCGCGCCTCACTAAATTATAAGCCGTCCCCATACCGATGTGTGGCTAATCGCTATTAGCCTCGGCATCGATGAGCATTGGGACATTTAAAATGATTTATAATAATTAAAGCTCTTTATTTTCATTTTAATTTAAGCACTTAAGGTTTACCCCGGGTTTACGACGCGTAGGACCACATATCGATGTGTGGGCCCTATTTCCGTAGTCCATATGCTAGCTAGCCGAGAGGCCGTGCATATGGACCGATCACCCTTGGGTAAATAGAGTTGCGTGCATACCCTCGAGAGAGGACAAGCATAATTCTACCGGATTGGGTTCCCCACCCAATTGCGGGGTTCTTAGCGTAAAGCGGGCGTTAAGAGGAATCCTTCGTCGGACTAACGTTCGGTCGAATAGTCTTAACGTTTAGGTGAGCGATATCCCTATAGCTAGGTGAGCTCACATTTGTGGAACCTCCACGGCCAAGTTGCCTTATTATTAATTTGAAAACTAAGTCTTTTTATTATTAAAAATTGTTTTTGTCTTAATCTGATTCGATGCCGAGCGTTAACCCTTCATCGAATATTTTCTAAATCGTTTTTTTGCTCCTTTACTTTTCCGTCTTTTATTAAGTAAAAAAATCCACCTTACTTTCAGTAAAATAATAGTCCTCCCGGAGGAGTAAGAATAGTCAACACGACCCCGAGAATAATACGACCTCGGTATTCCCCCGAATATCGAGTACTACTTGCGATAGGTGCACTTGCCTCTAGTAGCACGCCCGCGGAGATCGACTCACCGAACCAACCACAGTAAGAGTCTGTTCGCGGGCGCATCAACCTCATAGGGTGTCTTTTTGTGGCTCTTAGTGTTGGAAGCTCTATTGAGCACATGACATGCAGTGTTTACTACCTCAGCCAAGAAATATTCTGGGAGAGAAGTGTCACTCAATATAGTTCTACTAGCCTCAATGAGAGTCCTATTTTTTCTTTCAGCAATTCCATTTTGCTGAGGAGTTCTAGGTGAGGAGAATTCCTGATGAATCCCAAAATCTTCACACAACTTTGTCATACTTTCAGATTGAAATTCAGTTCCATGGTCACTTCTGATTTTGACCACTGAATTGTTCAGTTCATTCTGAATTTGCTTAACAAAGTTGTAGAAAATAGTTGGGGTTTCAGATTTCTGCCTCAGAAAAAAAACCCATGAAAATCTAGAATAGTGATCTACAACCACAAATGTGTAGACTTTCCCACCTAGACTCTAAACTGGCATTGGACTAAATAAATCCATATGCAAGAGGTATAAACACCTCACTGAGTCTTTGGTTTCAAGGCTATGAAAGGAGGATCTGGTCTGCTTGCCTTTTTGACAAGCTGAGCATATTCCATCCTTAATGCACTTAACTTGAGCACCATTCCTCACTAACACTTTATTAAAGAGTAGACCAATAGTCTTGTAGTTTAGATGAGCTAGCCTCTTGTGCCATTTGACACAATGGGAGGCTTTCTCATCAGCTACAAGACAAATAGGAGAATCTTTATTCTCATTCACAAAGTTTAGGCAATACACATTTCCTTTCCTATAACCAGTCAACATGATCTTCTAATCACTTGACCTTTTAATATGACAACCATTCTTAATGAATGAAATGTCATATCCAAGATCACTCAGTTGACTTATGCTTATTAAGTTATGTTTCAAACCCTTCACATAAGCCACTTGAGTGATAGTAATTGAGCTGTTAGAAATGTTACCAAACCCTTTGATGACTCCTTTTTCAGAACCACCAAAGATTACTTTAAGTCCATTCAATATAGGTGAGTAGTCCTTCAGCAATCCTCTTGTTCCAGTCATATGTCTGTAACATCCACTGTCCAAGTACCATAAAGGGGCATGTCCACTTGGACTTATCTGCAACAAATAATTACTTAACCTTAGAACCCAAATTGTTATTGGGTCTTTGGTTCAGGTTAGACTGAAATTTAGCATAATTTGTAGCAGCCCTTCTTCCAGGTAAGCTGTCATTCATCCTGGCACTAGTGTTGTGCCAACAGTCAATGGCAAAGTGTCCCACCTTGCCACAACACCAGCATTCATATCTATTATACCTCTGTTTAGGTATAGTTTTAACATCTTTGTTGTCACATGTTCCTAATACTGTAGGTACAGTGTTTCTTTATTTGAGTGCTGGAGACCTCTTGTCATTCAGAATGTCAGGCTTACCATGACCATGTATGATATCATGATCATATCTCTTGGTAGGCTGTTGCACATTTCTAAGAGCAATAGGGGGATTGAAGACAAGTGGCTTAACTGGGGCTTTCTTTTTTCTTTTGGAATTATCTCCCCTAGTATTTCCCTTAAAACCCAAACCTGCCTTTCCCTTTTGAGACACAAAGTCATCAATTAAGGGTAGGACAGATTTTGGCTTTGAGAAACTAGCCACTAGATCCTTTTTCTTCTGAAGTCTGACTTCCAGACTTTTGATTTGATCATTCTTGAATGTGATTGTTCCCATCTGAATAACAGTTATGTTTTTCAGCTTAACAAACTCATTCATCTTCTGATCCAGCAACTTTTCTGAATCAAATGCAGCCAACTTAAGAGCTGCAATCTCCTTAGCCTGAATTTTAGTCAGGTTTTTGCATCTCTTAAATGCCTGCAGCAAATCACCATATTCATCTATAAGTTGATGAATATCTCCTTCAAATTCAGATCCATCTACATCTCTTGATGCTGATGCTTCTGATTCTAAGCCAGTGAAATAATTAGAATCTTCAGATAAGCTTTTTACCTTACCTGAACCAGGCTAATCCTGACAGTAATCTTCATCAGTCAGGGCCATCAACCCTTTGCACTGATGATCTTCAGTTCCATTTATTGAGTCCAGCAATTGCAAGAACTCATTCACTTCTTCTGTTGCAAACAGACCAATATAAGCTTCAGCAGCAGATTCAGAATCTGAAGATGATGGATCTGTCCAGCTTTTCTCTTTCTTTGCTACAAAGGATTTCTCCTTCTTGTTCTTATTCTGAGACTTCTTCTTATCTGCAGATTCCTTTCTTTTGTCTGGACAATCAGCTACTACATGTCTAGGTCTGTTGCAGCAATAGCACACGATCTTTGTAGTTGTTGATTTGCTAGGTTTTGACCTACTCTTGTCCTTTCTAGACGATTTTCTTTTCTGATAATATTCATCCTTGGACTGAGAGGAGGATGGCTTAGTTTTCCACTGCTTCTTCTTCAAAAATCTCTGAAACTTCCTTGTGAAGGCAGCAAAGTCCTCATCAGAATGATTGTTGTCTGAGGTGTGACTATCTGAACTTTCAGAGATCACCTCTACATCTTTCTTAGGAGGAGATGGAGACATCCTCCTATCCTTTCTTGTGGCTTCTGCCTTAAAGGCCACTGACGTTTCTCTATGGTCAACTTTAGTACTTTTCTCTTCCTCCTTTCTGGCCATGAGTTGCATTTCATAAGAAAGCAATTTGCCAAATAGAGTTGGAGGAGAGATTTCTGCCAGTCTAGCCACTTCCCTGATGGCACAGATCTTGGTGTCCCAATCCTTAGTCAAAGATCTAAGGAATTTATCATTCAACTCATATGTACTAAATACCCTTCCATATGACATTAGTTCATTCACAATTCTGAAGAACTTCTTGTAACATTCAGTGATGCTGTCTGATTTGCTTTGTCTGAAGCTCTCATATTCCTGATTAAGCATTGACTTTCTATCTTGTCTAACTTCTTCTGATCCCTCCATGTAGACTATCAATGTGTCTCACATCTCCTTGGAGGTTTTATAGTGAATCAGATTTTGGAATGTTGAGTCATCTATGCCAGTCACTATAATATTCTGACCTCTCTTGTCCATAGTAGCCAAGATAATCTCTTCCTTAGTCATTTCTGAAAAGTCTTTTGGTGTCCTTTGATTAGCATCAAGAACTGAGACTTTTATTGGAATATAAGGCCTTTCCTTAACAGTTATATATATTCTTGGATCAGATGCTTCCATAAACAATCTGACCCTTTCTTTCCATATTCCAAAGATTTCCTTCCTGCAGATGGGCAACTTCATGGAACCAAGTTTCTTATGATTTTCGCCTGAACCCATCTTTTCAAATTTATTCTGCCTCACAGATCTTACTCAGACTGTTAAGTCTATCTTTGAGGAACCTCCCTCTGATACCACTTGAAAGAATTGGTTTCAAGATAACCTAAACACCTAGAGGGGGGGTGAATAGGTACAATTCCTTTTTGCTCTAAGGCAGAATATTAATTCAGTTAATCACATAGAATCAAACAGATTTACTGCTACCACATCACAGAAATCACACAATCACACACAATCACAGATGGCACACAGTTTTATAGTGGTTCCCCAAATGATGGGTACATCCACTTTCCCCCTTCACCTATCTAGCAGTGTGCTAGATTCAGCCTAACTTCTTCCTTCCTTCTCAAATCTATAGATCTTACAGCTCAGAACCCAGTTAAGGTTCCTACAACTCAGAGTGAGTCCACACTCCTATAACTCAGGCAATTAAGCACTACCTCAGCCTTCACCCAGGCCTACAACTTAGAGAATCAACTATCCTACCTCAGGCACACAGCCCTACCTCAGCCTCCCAAGGCCTACAACTCAGAGATGTAACTTTCCTACCTCAGGCACCCACCCCTACCTCAGCCTTTATAACTTAGGCTTACAACTCAGATCAATAATGATCTTATAGAAAAATGATAAAAATAATTTGTATCTTTCACCCAAGTTGAGAGAGAATGGGTAGAAAGATTTCTTGATCAGTTCTTAAAGAATCTGATTTCACAGAAATCCACCTGTCTTTGGCTTTCTTCAAAGCTTCTTGTATCTGAATACAATAAGGTTGAATTTCTTGAAGATGATCTTCAATCAGCTTCCCTCTTAAAATCCAGAAATCAATCTGAATTCTTCTTTGCAGATTAGTTCAGGATCTGCTCTTAAGAGACTAGTTGTTGATAGTCTCTTTCTTCACTTGAATTGTTGGAGCTCTCTCTCTCTACAAATTTTTCTGAAGATATGTTGAAATTCTTCACTTAGATCCACTTGAAATCTCTGACTGAATTTCCTTGTATATGTTGGATCTTCTGTTGTAATTGTGATTTCGTGTACTTCGTTTTTTCGTTCTTATTTCTTCTTCTTTTCTGTTGATAGAATCTATCTTTATATAGACTTCATCCAAGGTTATCGGCTGATCTGGTTGCTAACTAACTTCTGACATATCTGACAGTTGCAGTAGACTTGTTGGTCATGGCAGCTGTCAAGTCTTCCAATCACTTCTTGAAACTTTGTCTCTGTCAGCAAAATGTCGAGTCTGAACTACACATGTGTCGACACAAGTAGACTAAGTGTCGACACAATCCTTGGTTGTGTCGATACAGCTCTCATGGTGACGACACTGTTTCTTGACATAGCTTCTGTAAGAATATGTCAACACAAGTCCTGTGTGTCGACACAGTCACTTCTTGTCTTGACACAATTGACTTAGAAGAAATTCTGGTGTGTGTGTCGACACAAGTCCTGTGTGTCGACATAGTTGATGTCGACTGAACTTTCTGTGTGTCGACAAAAGTCCTGTGTGTCGACACAGTTGATGTCGACTGAGCTTTCTGTGTGTCGACACAGTTGATGTCGACTGAACTTTCTGTGTGTCGACTGAACATTCTGTGTGTCGACTGAACTTTCTGTGTGTCGACACTGCTTTCGCCAAGTGTCGACACAATTGACTTCAGGTGTCGACACAGCTTTTCTCAAGTGTCGACACAAGTCTTCACAAGTGTCGACACAGCTTCTTCTGGTGTCGACTCATGAACTTAGAAACTTTTCCTGCATATTCTTAACCTGCACATATAAACTCAAAATAACATCAAATACACCTTGATGAATATAATTGAGCTAAGTTAGGCTTCTCCAAATCTGGTACACGTTTTCTAATGTACCCAACAGTCGCTCCTACGATATGCGAGTGATAGTTGATGGCGACGATGCTGATGCGGCCGTGGATCCCTGTCATAGAGAGTTCGTGGATTGGGACGGTCGTTGCCGCAAGCTCGAAGATGGGAGTCTACCACGACGTTTCTTCGCCAATGCCGCCGTCACGACACATTTTGCTTGACGTCCGCCGCCGCCAATAAATAAAATATAAAATTATAAACTACATAATTATAATTATATATTTTATAATTTATGTTTTTTAGCAATTTTATATTTTAAGCAATTTTATTTTAAGAGTATATTTTCATATTGAAAGAATTAGTTCCTAAACACCTAGAGGAGGGGTAAATATGTGTAATTCCTTTTTCTTTTTAAGGCAGAATATCTATTCATTTAATTACTCAGAAACAGTTAATTCTACATCTAACACAGCACAGAATTCACAGAATCGCACAATCATAGATTGCACACAGTTTTTATAGTGGTTCCCCAAGTTTTGGGTACATCCACTTTCCCCCTTCTCCTATCTAGCAGTGTGCTAGATTCGGCCTAACTTCTTCTCTTTACCTCAGATCCGCAGATCTTACAGCTCAGAACCCAACAAGGCTCCTACAACTCAGAGTGAGTCCACACTCCTACATCTCAGGCAATCTGCCCTACCTCAGCCTTCAACAAGGCCTACAACTCAGAGATAACAATCTCCTACAGCTCAGGCTCACAGCCCTACCTCAGCCTTCTACAAGGCCTACCACTCAGAGATCTAAATCACCTACAACTCAGCCTTTATAAACACAGGCTTACAACTCAGATCTTATAAAGATCCTACAAAAAATTGATTTAAGTTTGTAATATACCACCACCATGATAGAGAGAGAAAGGATGGATGGCTTCTTGATCAGTTCTTGGAAGAATCTGATGGCAGAGAACAACCACTCTTAGCTTTCTTCAAAGATTCTTGAATCTGAACTCAGTAGGGTTGAACTCCTTTAAAGTTGATCTTCAATCAGCTTCTTTCTTGAAATTCAAATCTCAATCTGAATCCTTCTTGGCAGACTGGTTCAGAATCTGCACTTGAGGGACTTGTTGATATAAGTCCCTTTCTTCACTTCAATAGATGGAGCTCTCTCTCTCTCCAACTTCTTCTTTGATCTTCTGACGAAAATCTTCTTTTATTTTTATGTATTATGTATCAGAATACTCTTTTCTCTGTTAGTATATCTGTCCTCCTATTCTGTTGAAGGAGAATGCCTTTATATAGACTTCTCCATGGTAACCGGCTGATTCGGTTTCTAACAAACTTCTGACAGCTCTGACAGTTGCAGTAGACCGGTTGGTAATGGCAGCTGTCAAGTCATCCAGTCACTTCTTAAAACTCTGTCTCTGTCAGCAAAGTGTCGATACTGAACTTCATCATATGTCGACACAAGTATACTAAGTGTCGACACAGGCCTTGGTGGTGTCTACACAGCTCCTTTGGTGTTGACACAACTTCTCGACACATCATCTGTAGAATGTGTCGACACTAATTCTGTGTGTCGACACAATCTCTTCTTCACTTTAACTTTGTTGAAACTCTGTTGTGTGTCGACACAATTCCTGTGTGTCAATACAGTTGATGTCGACAAAGTCTTCTGTGTGTTGACACTGTCTCTGTGTGTCGACACAGTTGATGTCGACAAATTCTTATGTGTGTCGACACTGCCTCTGTGTGTCGACATAGTTGATGTCGACAAAGCTTTCTCTGTGTCTCGACACAGCCTCTGTGTATCGATATAGTTGATGTCGACTAAGTTTTTCTGTGTGTCGACACTGCCTCTGTTATGTCGACACAGTTTCTTCAGGTGTCGACACAGCCTTTCTAAGTGTCGACACAATTAACTCCAAGTGTCGACACAACTTTTCTCCAGTGTCGACACAAGCCTTCATAAGTGTGGATACAGCTTCTTCTGGTGTCGACACATGGACTTAGAAATTTTTTCCTGCATTCTTGAATTTACTTAACCTGCACATATAAACTCAGAACAACATCAAATACACCTTGATGCATATCATTGAGTAAGGTGAGGCTTCTTCAAATCTGGTACACATTTTCCAATGTACCCAACAATCTCCCACTATTTGGAGAAGTCATAACCCTTAGTCAATGATATACACCATTCATAACAAACACATATTATGATGTATAAAAACATTATATGACAGGGTAACTTAGGAACAAAACATGTATATAAAGATATCACAGAATAATATTGCTAACACAATAAGCATTAATCATTGTTTTGTTTCAATTTTCAAAAGTTTCATTAATCAAAAGTGTACATAGATTTTTAACACTAAAGATTACAATGTTGTAACTCTATCCTAGGACTGCTCAGGCTCCTTGATGACTATGCCTTTGCCTGATTGGATCTTGGCTTGTACTGGAGCATCTGTATCTTCAGCTGGCTTCTTGCCCTTCAGATCCTTCTTCTTTTATTCTTCAGCTCTTATTCTTTGCCTTTCAAAATAATGAAAATGCTTAGGGAAATATTTGATAGGCTCCTGAGCATTAGGAGGTAGCTTCCCAGCTTTTGCCTTTCTTCTATACTGTAGAATGGCTTCCTGTCTAGCTTCATACTTTTGCCATTCTTGCTCAGTGTACCATTTGCCCCTATCATGGGTCTTGTCCTTCACAGCCTTCCAAGTAGTCAATATAATATTTCTGGAAGTAGGGCTCCACTCCTCAAAATCAGGCTTTAACTCAGCCTGTTCTCTGAATCTCTTCTTTGACAGTTGAGTTTCTTGCTCCTTATTCACATTTGCCTCTAACATGTCAACTTTCTCTATGATAACATTTTTATTACCCTCTTGAGGGCTATACATTAACTGTACTTCTCGGTGAATCATTTCAAAATCTGCTGGAGGGTAAATGACCTGAGCAACTTCAACTTGATAACCTCCAAAATAAGCAGGGTGTATACCTGACTCAGCAACATTATCATCATCACAGAGGAGTGGATATCCAAGTGTGGCTCTGATGCTATTAGATATCCATTTAGCATGATCTGAGCCAGCTTTGACTAACACTCTCTCCCCCTTTATGACTTCTCTGGCAATATGATCCCTGAGGTCATCTTTTTGAAATCTTACCTGTTCATCTAGATAATTTACACCATCCTTATAAAATGACCTTAACTTCAGTAGCTGTGCAGAAATGGTATTTTGAGATTGCACAGTAGCTGTTTGTACAGTAGCTAGGCCCTCCTGTAATTGCTTCTCAAAATCTAACTTGACTTTAGCCCTTGCTTCAGTCTGGGCAGTAGCAATATTCTTCATTTCTGTAACAATCACATTATGTGATTCTGTCAGATTATCATTCATTCTAAGTTGATCCTCTAGGACATAGCCTTGCTTAATAGCAATATCATCAACTTGAGTCTTGATTTTTTCTTGATGTGTTGCTAGGAAAACCACAGTATTGCCTCCTTTGTGGAAACAATCAGTCATTTCCTTCTTATTCAGATTTACTTTAAATCTTATAGATTTAATATCTTGAGCCAAGGAGAGTTGCAGATCTTTATGGGTCTCATCCATATATTTCTCCATGTCCATTCTTTGTTCATCTAACTTTACCTGCAATGAGACTAATAAGGAGCTATAATCAGTAACTGGGGCAGATTGTGGAGCAGTTTGTAATTCCCACTTATAGCTCTGGCTTCTTCTTTTGAATGCCATTAGCTTCCTCTTTTTGGCTAGAATTTCTGCTTCATTTTCTAAAGCTGAGGTATTGGCAATATCAACTCTTTCTTTAGGACTAGGAGATAATTCATGTGCAATCCTAGGTAGCTCCCCCTGAGTCCCTTGCTCCCCCCTCTCAGGACTTACTTGCTCCCCCTCAATGTTAAATTGCTCCCCCTCAAAGTCTGCTTTCTCCCCATCAAATTCAGTTTGCTCCCCCTCAGTTCTTGTTTGTACTATATCTGGAAACAACTCCTCAAGGGTAAACTCTTATTGAGTAGGGACTTGAGGCACCACCAACTCAGGAGCATTAGCAGCTGCAGATGCATCCTCCATGATAACATCTTGTTCTTGACTGTTTAGTTGAGTTGGCTGGTCAATATCAATCAAAGATTCAGTTAGTGTATCATCCTTAGTATTGAAAATTGATTGATTAACTTCTTGAATTACCTCAAGAATAGTCTGTGTAGCCATTTCACTTTCCAAGTGAGTTGACTCTTCCTCAAGATAAGGCTCCCACTGCACCTGAGCACTATCTGCAATATCTTGTGCAGGAGATTTTTCAAGAATCTCTTGCCTCTCTTCATCAGACATATCCTTAGTTAGGACCCTATCCCATCTGGAGATGATCCTTATGTCCATTCTTCTCATATGGTTGATTTTTGAACCAGCAGTTTGTTCCATTACTTCAGGAATTGTTCTTGCCAAGTACAGACTCATAATTCTTCCCAGATTTGATTTCTTTATACTTTCCTTAATCTTTTCAAAAACTACTGCTGACCAATCATTGTTTAGTCTGTAGATAATCCTGGTCATCATGCTGAACATATAGGCTGAAATCCTATCATGCCCCCTGGCTTGCAGAGAATGACATTTCCCACTACTTCTGAAAGGAATTTGCCTTGTAGATTCATCCCTTTTCTATTCATTGCTGATCCAATCTTCAAGGTGGGATCCAATCCACACCATTGAAGTGCTTCCCTAGTCTTTGATGAGGGTACTTCTTCTTCTTCTTGAGTTCTTGGAAGTTGAAGAGTTTTCCTCAAGCTCTTCAAGGTAAGTTTAACCTTAGTTCCCTGAACTGTAGACTGGATCTTAAGTCCAGTTGAATCTATAGTAGCTGCGCCATAGAAATCCAGTATTTCTTTCTTCTAAATCTTGTGAGGTTCAGATAGCAGAAATTCCAACCCATTTTCAGCAATTAGGGTTACTACTGCTTTAATTTCGGGTTCTGCATTATCAAAGGCGTTGCGTACCAGCTCATAACCTTCATTGACACTATCTTCTAGCTTTGGCGCCATTAGGGTTGAGAGAAATCTTGAATTTAGAAGAGAGAAGTTGTCGACACAGGGTTTTGTTCTCGAGAGCATGTCGACAGACTATGTTGTTGACCTATTTATACCTTTCTAAATAACGAAGGTGAAAAGGCACGTCATAATTCTCTTAATGTGTCGACACTGTTGAAAAGTGTCGACACAGACTTCTAATGTCTCGACATCAATTCTATTTGACTTAGTCGAGTTCGTCGATCTGAGGTCGACGAATCTGTGCTCGACGAAATCTGCGTGTTTACTCTAAATGTCGACACCACTTCTGGATGTGTGGACACTACTTCATTGAAGTGTCGACACAGATTCTCTAGATGTGTCGACACCACTTTCCTGGAGTGTTGACACCAACTACTATGTGTCGACACAGACAACTTCTTGTGTCGACACAATTTTACTTAGCCAAATTTGTTAAACTAGTTTATGTTCAACATTCCTAATTAAATTTTGAAATTATTGAATTTAGTTTCATCTAAAGGCTTTGTGAACATGTCTGCAATTTGTAAATAAGTGTAAACAAATTCTAAAGAGATATCTTCTTTCTCTACATGATCTCTAAGAAAATGGTATCTTATTTCTATATGCTTTGTTCTACTATGAGAAACAGGATTATGAGCAATAGAAATAGAACTAGTAGAATCACATAATAATGCAATTATACTTACCTGAATACCATAATCTTCTAACTGATGCTGTATCCACAATAATTGTGCACAACAACTTCCAGCAGCAACATACTCAGACTGAGTTGTAGAAATTGCCACACTGGTCTGCTTCTTACAGCTCCAAGACACCAATCTTCCTCCTAGAAATTGACAGGTGTCTGTTGTACTTTTCCTATCAACTTTGCAACCTGCAAAGTCTGCATCTGAATATCCCATTAGTAAAAAATCTCTATTCCTAGAATACTAAAGGCCTAGATTAGGGGTGCCCTTAAGATATCTCAAAATCTTTTTGACAGCAGTAAGATGAGATTCTTTAGGGCAGGATTGGTACCTAGCACAGACACATGTAACATACATGATATCTGGTCTACTAGCAGTCAGATATAGGAGAGAGCCAACTATTCCTCTATAAAAAGTTTCATCTACAGGTTTCCCTGCATCATCTTTGATAAGAGATACACTTGTCCCCATAGGAGTTCTCATGATAGTGGATGACTCCATACCATACTTTTTAATTAACTCTAGGGTGAACTTAGACTGAGATATGAACAGGTCATCATCAGTCTGTCTTACTTGGAGACCCAAGAAGAACTTAAGTTCTCCCATACTGCTCATTTCAAATTTCCCTTACAAAAGTTTTGCAAACTTTCTACAAAGGTTATTCTCAGTAGAACCAAATATTATGTCATCAACATATATTTGGACTAGGATAATCTTTCCTTTGGATTCTCTAAGGAATAGAGTCTTGTCTATTTTCCCTCTTGAGAATTTGTTCTCAATGAGGAAATTAGACAGGGTTTCATACCAAGCCCTTGGGGCTTGTTTCAACCCATACAAAGCTTTCCTAAGTCTATAGACATAAGTAGGATTGAGTGGATCAACAAAACCTGAGGGCTGCTCTACATAGACCTCCTCTTTTAAGTCTCCATTTAAGAAAGCAGACTTAACATCCATCTGAAACACTTTGAAGCCTTGATATGCTGCATAGACTAGAAATAGCCTGATAACTTCCAGCCTTGCCATTGGGGCAAAAGTCTGATCAAATTCTATGCCCTCCTCCTGTCTGTATCCTTTGGCAACTAGTCTTGCCTTGTTCTTCACTATGATCCCACTCTCATCAAGCTTGTTTCTATAAATCCACTTTGTCCCTATGACATTGTGGCCCTTGGGTTTTGGAACCAAATCTCAGAACTTGCACCTTCTGAATTGATTTAACTCCTCCTGCATAGCTTCAATACAGTGAGGGTCTTGAATAGCTTCTTCAAATCTCTTAGGTTCCACTTGAGATAAGAAGCTAGAGCAAAGAACTGTGTTCAAGTTCCTGCTCCTTGTTTGTACTCCTTGTCTTGGATCACCAATAATCTGGTGTGCAGGATGATCCTTCAAATGTCTAACTGCTGGAGGTAATCTATCAGCAGTTTGACCTTCTCCAATATCTTCATTTTGCTGCAACTCATGGTCTTCATCAGCATCTTGAGAGTCTTGTACTCCCCCTGGACAACAACTACCATTTTCCACATCCTGCTTTGTAGTTGGATCTTCACTGATAGTGAGCTGGTCCATCTTCTGTTGTATACCTGGAGAGCTACAAGAACTACTTGACAACTCACTAGTAATAAGTCTAGTTTCATCAAAAAAGACATGAACTGACTCTTCTACAACTTGAGTAGCCAAATTGTAGACCCTATAAGCCTTACTATTATTGTTGTACCCAACAAATATCCCATCTTGGGATTTGGCAGCAAACTTAGTTAGGTGAGATTTGCCATTGTTAAGTACATAACATTTGCAACCAAAGATACTAAAATAGGATAAGTTTGGTTTTCTACCTTTCACAACCTCATAGGATGTCTTTTTGTGGCTTTTGGTGATGGAAGCCCTATTGAGCACATGGCATGCAGTGTTTACTGCCTCAGCCCAGAAATACTCTGGGAGAGAAGTAACACTCAATAGTGTTCTTCCAGCCTCAATCAATTTCCTATTCTTTCTCTCAGCAATGCCATTTTGCTGAGGTGTTCTAGGTGAGGAGAATTCCTGAAGAATCCCAATTCTTCACACAGCCTTGTCATACTTTCATATTGGAATTCAGTTCCATGGTCACTTCTGATTTTGACCACTGAACTATCTAATTCATTCTGAATTTGTTTGACAAAATTGTAGAAAACCTTTGGGGTTTCAGATTTCTGTCTCAGAAAGAATACCCATGAGAATCTAGAATAGTCATCTATAACCACAAAAGTGTAGACCTTCCTACCTAGGCTCTGAACTGGCATAGGACCAAATAAATCCATATGCAAGAGGTACAAGCACCTCACTGAATCCTTGGTTTCAAGGCTATGAAAGGAGGATCTAGTCTGCTTGCCTTTTTGACAAGCTGAACATATTCCAACCTTATGACACTTAACTTGAGGACCATTCCTCACTAACTCTTTACTAAAGAGTTGACCAATTGTCTTGTAGTTAATATGGGTTAGCCTCTCTGCCAATTGACACAATGAGAGACTTTCTCATCAGGCACAAGACAAATAGTAGTATTCTTATTCTCACACACACAATCTAAGCAATACACATTTCTTTTTCTATAGCTAGTCAACATGACTTTTTGATCACTTGACCTCTTGATAAGACACCCATTCTTGACAAATGAAATGTCATATCCTAGATCACTCAGCTAGCTTATGCTTATTAGGTTACGTTTCAAACCCTTTGCATAGGCCACTTGAGTGATTGTAATTAAGTTGTTAGAAATATTACCAAAACCTTTAATGACTCCTTTTTCAGAACCACCAAAGATTACTTTAGGCTCATTCAGCATAGGTGAGTAGTCCTTCTGCAGACCCCTTGTTCCAGTCATGTGCCTGGAACATCCACTGTCCAAGTACCATATAGGGGTATGGCAACTTACACTCACCTACAACAAAGATTACTTAACCTTAGAACCCAAATAACTTTGGGTCCTTGGTTCAAGTTAGTCTGAAATCTAACAAATCTGTCTGCAGCTCTTCTAACAGGCAGACTGCTATTCTCCTTGACACTGGTATTGTGCCAACATTCTAAGTCATAATGGCCTATCTTGCCACAGCACTAACACTCAAACTTATTATACCTCTTTTTAGGTATAATCTTAGCTGTATTGTTTACAGCAGGTCTTTTGTTTTGTGCTGGGGCTTTGCCTTTCTTATTGGACTGTGCAGCCCATGCAATGCTCTTAAAGCCTATTCCTTCCTTACCCTTTTGTGACACAAAGTCATCTATTAAGGGTAGGATAGACTTTGGCTTAGAGAAACTGACCACAATCTCCTTCTCTTTCTGAAGTCTGTTTTCCAGACTTTTAATCTGATCATTTTTGAAAGTGATTGTTCTCATTTGAATAACAGTTATGTTCTTCAATTTGGCAATCTCATTCATCTTTTGATCCAGCAGCTTCTCTGAATCAGATGCAACCAACTTAAGAGCTGCAATTTTCTTAGCCTGATTTTTGGCCAGGTTTTTGCTTCTCTTAAGTGCCTGTAATAAATCTCCATATTCATCTATCAGCTGATGAATATCTCCTTCAGAGTCAGACCCATCTTCATCTCTTGAATGGAGATGCATCTGATTCTGACCCAGTGAAGTAATCAGAATCTACAGATACACTTTTTACCTTACTGGGGCCAGGCTGATCCTGGCACTGGTCTTCTTCAGACACTGCCATCAGTCCTTTGCACTGATGGTCCTCTTGCTCATAGATAGAGTTCAGTAATTTCATGAACTCATCCTCTTCTTCAGCAAACAATCCAATATATGCCTCAGCCTCAGATTCAGATTCTGAAGTAGATTGATCTGTCAAACTTTTCACTTTCTCAGCAACCAAGGATTTCTCCTTCTTGCTCTTGTACTGAAACTTCTTTCTATTAGCAGACTCCTTCCTCTTGTCTGGACAGTCAGCCACAACATGTCCAGCTTTGTTGCAGCAATAACATATAATCTTGGATGTTGTTGACTTGCTAGGCTTTGTCCCATTCCTGTCCTTCCTGGATGATTTCCTCATCTGATAATAGTCATCCTTGGACTGATATGAAGAAGGCTTTGATTTCCACTGCTTCTTCTTTAAGAACCTCTGGAACTGCCTTGTGAATGCTGCAAAGTCTTCATCAGAATTACTGCTATCTATACTGGGATTATCAGAATTTTTTGAAATCACTTCTGCATCTTTCTTAGGAGATGATGGAGACATTCTCCTATTCTTCCTTGTGGCTTCTACCTTAAAGGCCACTGACTTTTCTCTGTAGTCACTGTTTGTATTTTTCTTCCTCCTTTCTGGCTAACAGCTGCATCTCATAAGACAACAATTTTCCAAACAGTGTTGGAGGAGAAATCTCAGCCAGTCTGGCCACTTCCCTTATGACACAGATCTTAGTATCCCAATCCTTAGTCAAAGACCTAAGGAATTTTTCATTCAGTTCATAAGTACTGAATATTCTTCCATAAGACATTAGTTCATTGACAATCCTATAGAACTTCTTATAACATTCAGTTATATTTTCAGACTTGGCTTGTCTGAAACTCTCATATTCTTGATTAAGCATAGACTTTCTATCTTGCCTAACCTCTTCAGAAACCCTCCATGTAGACAATCAATGTATCTCACATCTCCTTGGAGATTTTGCAGTGAATTAGATTCTAGAATGTTGAATCATCAATGACACTTACTATAATATTTTGGGCTCTTTTATCCATTATAGCCAAGATGATCTCATCCTTAGTCATCTATGAAAAATCCTTTGGAATTCTTTGATTGGCATCAAGAACAGGAATCTTCATTGGAACATATGGTCCTTCCTTAACTGTTATATAGATTCTAGGATCAGATGCCTCCACAAATAATCTGACCCTTTCCTTCCATATTCCAAATATCTCCTTCCTACAAATAGGCAATTTCATTGCACCATGTTCTTTATGGTTTTCTCCTGAACCCATTTTCTTGAACTTCTTCTGCCTCACAGATCTCACTCAGACTGTTAAGTCTATCTTTGAGTAACCTAACTCTGATACCACTTGAAAGAATTAGTTCCTAAACACCTAGAGGGGGGTGAATAGGTGTAATTCCTTTTTCTTTTTTAGGCAGAATATCTATTTAGTTAATTACTCAGAAACAGTTAATTCTACAACTAACACAGCATAGAATTCACAAAATCACACAATCACAGATTGCACACAGTTTTTATAGTGGTTCCCCAAGGTCTGGGTACATCCACTTTCCCCCTTCGCCTATCTAGCAGTGTGCTAGATTTGACCTAACTTCTTCTCTTCACCTCAGATCCGCAGATCTTACAGCTCAGAACCCAACAAGGCTCCTACAACTCAGAGTGAGTCCACACTCCTACAGCTCAGGCAATCTGCCCTACCTCAGCCTTCAACAAGGCCTACAACTCAGAGATAACAATCTCCTACAGCTCAGGCTCACAGCCCTACCTCAGCCTTCTACAAGGCCTACCACTCAGATATCTAAATCTCATACAACTCAGCCTTTATAAACACATGCTTACAACTCAGATATTATAAAGATCCTACAGAAAATTGATTTAAGTTTGTAATATACCACCACCCTGGTAGAGAGAGAAAGGATGGATGGCTTCTTGATCAGTTCTTGGAAGAATCTGATGGCAGAGAACAACCACTGTTAGCTTTCTTCAAAGCTTCTTGAATCTGAACTCAGTAGGGTTGAACTCCTTTGAAGTTGATCTCCAATCGGCTTCTTTCTTGAAATTCAGATCTCAATCTGATTCCTTCTTGGCAGACTGGTTCAGAATCTGCACTTGAGGGACTTGTTGATATAAGTCCCTTTCTTCACTTCAATAGATGGAGCTCTCTCTCCAACTTTTTATTTGATCTTCTGACGAAAATCTTCTTTTATTTTTATGTATTCTGTATCAGAATACTCTTTTCTCTATTAGTATATCTGTCCTCCTATTCTGTTGAAGGAGAATTCCTCTATATAGACTTTCTCCATGCTAACCGGCTGATCCGATTTCTAACAAACTTCTGACAGCTCTGACAGTTGCAGTAGACCGGTTGGTAATGGCAGCTGTCAAGTCATCCAGTCACTTCTTGAAACTCTGTCTCTGTCAGCAAAGCGTCGAGACTGAACTTCATCATGTGTCGACACAAGTAGACTAAGTGTTGACACAATCCTTAGTGGTGTCGACACAGCTCCTTTGGTGTTGACACAACTTCTCGACACAACATCTGTAGAATGTGTCGACACTAATTCTGTGTGTCGACACAATCACTTCTTCACTTTAACTTTGTTGAAACTCTGATGTGTGTCGACACAAGTCCTGTGTGTCGACACAGATGATGTCGACAAAGTCTTCTGTGTGTCGATACTGCCTCTGTGTGTCGACACAGTTGATGTCGACAAAGTCTTCTCTGTGTCGACACTACCTCTGTGTGTCGACACAGTTGATGTCGACTAAGCTTTCTCTGTATGTCGACACAACCTCTGTGTGTCGACACAGTTTATGTCGACTAATCTTTTCTGTGTGTCGACACTGCCTATGTTATGTCGACACAGTTTCTTCAGGTATCGACACAGCCTTTCCAAGTGTCGACACAATTAACTCCAAGTGTCGACACAACTTTTCTCCAGTGTCGACACAAGCCTTCATAAGTGTCGACAAAGCTTCTTCTGGTGTCGACACATGGACTTAGAAACTTTTTCCTGCATTCTTGCATTTACTTCACCTGCACATATAAACTCAAAACAACATCAAATACACCTTGATGCATATCATTGAGTAAGGTGAGGCTTCTTCAAATCTGGTACACATTTTCCAATGTACCCAACACATATATTATGTTTGGTGCTTATAACCAGCATGTGTTGTTTTTAAGTATTTCATTTCATATATAAGATGAGTGAATATAACCATCTTGAGTGGTTTAATTTTCAAGGGTGGAGATTGAGTGTTGTAGACTATTTATAGTCATGCTTATGAAGAAATTGGTAGAAAATGAATAAGAATTGAAAACCCTAATCTTGCTTGAGATTTACCTCCTCCTCTCCTCTCCTCCTCTCAAAATTTCGGCCACCCCCTTGTCTCCTTCCTCTTGGACGCCGGCCACTTCCTTCTCCTCCTCTCTAGTATTTCGGCCTCCCTTCTTCTTCACCCTCCACCAACCTAAACCCAACCACCACCAACACCACCCGACCCCCTCTCCCTCCTCTCTAGTATTCGGCCTCCCTTCCTCATCCTCCACCAACCAAAACCCGACCACCTCTGTTGAAACCGAAAATCGGTCTCGGTGGAGTTCGACCCTTGAGGAAGGGGTGATCGCGCACCTACTTCGCTCCTGCAAGCAAAATAACAAAGGTAAACAGGAAAGGACTGACCCAAGGGCTCGGCGGGGAGGACCCACCACACACCCGAAAGATCTGAGAGCGCTTATCCTCCGTAGCCAAAGGCTGAGCTAAGGTACCCTCAGAAAGCACTTAAAAACTGGAGCAGGAGAGCATATGGAGCATGCCTTCTAGGGTACCCCTTGGGTCCTATTTATAGTTTTCAGAATCTGAACTACCAATAACCAAACTGAACTGACCTGAAGTTACCAAAATACCCTTGGTTGGGTTTGCCAACATCCAAGCTCCGCTGTTTTGAAGGGCTATGGGCAGACCAGCGGGGGCAAAATAGTAAAAAGTTCCTCATGGATCCAGGCGAGCTGGGGAGCCTGGTCACCTCGACAGATCCGGCTCGTCTTCTGTTGTCGAGCTCCTTATTCGACCGCGAGTTGAGACGGTGAGCTCGCCCATCCGTCGGCCTCCCTTAGTCGATCTCATCTCGACGAATATTGCCTTAGCTCGGCGGGTGCCGAGCTTGCGGTCGACGAATGCCGAGCTCGAGCTCGGGTTTTCTCTGCCGAGCTCGCCTGGGGCTTGGATGATCTGAGATGGCCGGTCTGATTCTTGGTTCTCCCGCACTCGCCGGATACAGGGTTGTACATAATCCCCGCTCTTTTTGAGCTTGGCAAAGCTCAGAAAGAAACATCCAACCCCAAGTGTTCGGAGAGTGCGAGGTGGACTGGAGGGAATCTTCGGGTGGGGTCCACCTGTGGCTATATATATGCACCTGCAAACCTGCCTGACTCTTGCCATTCCCTTTGCTCTAATCCTGCCAAGATGCCGATCCCTAAGGAGATTCAAGAGCGGCTTATGCACGCCCGCCAGACCTCAGCTGCTCGCGTAGCCGCCCTGACAGGAGTCCCAGCCGCTGTGCCGCAGTTAGGCTTTACCGAGCCTAACTCAAAAAAGATGAAAACATTCCCTCAGGCGGCCGATCCCATCTATGACGACCTGAGGACCACCTTGGAGCACGGGACCGGCTCCTCCACTCTGCCTGCCCCTTGAGAAGAGGAGGAATATTGTCGAGGTCTGCGACGGCCTAGACAGCCACCCTGATGGCGCGGAGGACGTCGCGCCGCGAGACACCACCCCGCGAGCCAAGACCACTCTTGGGGACTCGCGGTTCATGACTCCAGAGAACCGTCCTCAGGAACCGTCCCCTCCCTTTGGGACCTTAAGGGTAAGCTCGCAGAGGCCCAGCTCGCCTGTGTGCGCTCGTTCTCCCCAGCAAGCTGTCGTGACCACGGGGGCGGGTCTGGAAACCATCCCTATCCCGGGATTCGAACTTCTCTCACCGGGAACGTGTGGCCCAGGTCGCGGGAAGGATCTGAGATTTATCCCTCCCCGCATTTACTTTGAGTTGCCGAGCTCGTCAGGTAAACTTTGCCTGGATTCCTGCCTCATGCGATTTTCCTGCATTCCTCCATTTGCTGATGTTAGCCTCCACAGTTCCCCCCAGCCAATCTGCCACCGAGGAATCTTCGCGGGCAGCCCATTACTCTCCCCTCCCCTCCCCAAGCTCGCTGGACTCTTACCTGGGCCCCGAAGTGGATCAAGGCGAGCTGACGAGGAGGGAGGTTAAGCTTTTCAAAAAATTGGTGTGCGGGCTGCGCGAGGTGTAGTGGGTCAATGAGACGTTACAGCGCGACCACGCATGTCTTGCTGACGAGGTGCAAAGCGGCCAGGATGGCGAGCTGACGTCCGATTCCCGGCTTCTGGACGAGATAGATGACGACCTCTCAGTGGCGCAGAGGAATTCAGGGAGGATCCGCGAGCTGCTCCGCGCGCGGCAGTCTGGGGGGGGGGGGGGGGGGCGGGAGCTGCGAGATCGGGGTAGATAAGAGGCAGCTCCTTTGCCGAGCTGACCGGTACTTGCCTCTTGGGCCTCCCCCTGCTCGCGCGCCCCGCTTTCATATTCCTGCACTTGGTCTTTGTAATAAGTAACCTTAAAATATTCTTGGTCATGCAGCATTTAAATAATATATTGCTTTTCATTCGACTTAGCCTTGGGTCGAACGTGCCGGATGTCGGCGAGCTGAGGGTTTGGCGAGCTGGGCCGATTGGACAGCTTTGGCGGTCGGAATGCGCCGGAAGCCGGCGAGCTGGGGGTTGGCGAGCTGGGATGGCGAGCTGGGCCGATTGGATAGTTTGGCAACCTGATTACTTTTTCTATAAATAGCCCCCTCCCCCACCAACCCCCGTACTACTGCCTTAACTGCTTGTTTCTCTTTTTCTTCCTGTGCTTTCTCCCTTTTCTGTTCATGCTCCATCCCTTCTTCTGCGAGTATGGGCAAGGCCAACCCTGACGCCGACGGCCGCACCAAGTTCGCCCTGCACTTCAGCGATTACTGCTTCTTCGAGGGGAATAACACCGAGGAGGAGCTCACGCAATTTGTTGGCGACCACGTTCTGCCGGGCTTCGAGGCGCGCCGGCCGAGACATGGGGAGGCCATCAATACCTTCTATGACGACGAGCTCGCCTTCCCCATCTCTCACTTTGAGGTGGGGTTGCTACTCCCCCTCTGGCTGGAGATTCGGTAGATTCTAAAGTACTATGGCGCGGTGCCCGCGCAGCTGAACTCCAACGCCATCACCATGATGGTGGCATTCGCGAGCTACCTCCGGCGGGAGAGGATTGAGTTCAACCTAACAGTATTCACGAAACTCTTCCCTTATAAGGCGACACCGGATGGGGTCGCCTACTTTGGCGGCTCGCTGATTAAAGTTCACGAGATCGCGAACAAGCACCACAACTGGATGAGCAAGATCGTCTTTATCAAGGGCGATCTCGGCAACATCCCGTACTCGCCGTAGCAGAAGGGCGAGGAAGTCTACCGCCCCCAGCTGTGTCCGGTAATAATGCCGACCTCCATAAGTTTTTCCTCCACAAGGACTTCGAGGTCGCCTTCCTGTGAAGGGGCCTCGACGCGCTTCCCCCGTCCTACCCGGCGAAGGTATTGTTCTTCCCTTATTGCCGAACTCGCCAGGTTACCGAGCTTGCTACACTGCTGTTGAAAATCTAACTTTTTCCAAGTTTTTCCTTGGAGGGTAGCGGCTAATTCCTGTGAACCCGCCGTTCGCGGACTCGGGGTTGTACCCGGACCCCCTTGCTCGCAAGAAGGCGGCGGCGGCTTGCCGAGATGAGGCTGCCTTCTCCCAACCCTCTTCCAGCAAGAGGCGGTCTGAGGATGCGGGATCGAACCCGCCATACCGCCAGCCATTACCAAAAAAGATGAAGAAGGTCGTGCTCGCTCCGCGGGGGAAACAACATCAACAACATCAATCCAGCCCCAAGTACATAAGCTCGCCCGAGACCATCCCCGATGCGTTGCCGGAGAGCCCGCTGAAGGAGATCACCAGCAAGGGGCGGAAGGGCGGCGAGGCTCCTGCTCCCGCGGTGGCGATCTCTCCACCTCCTTTGGCTAAGAGGGCGGCTCGCGAGCGCGGGGCGCCGAAACTTCATCCCCTCTTCAGCTTCGGGGGGCGGTGGAAGGACTCGGCGGGCGAGCCCATGGTACAGTGGGATGAGCTGGCCCATCGGGACTCCATCTCCACCCTGCACCCTTCCTGGCACGACTGCAAGCTCTCCACTGGCCATGCTTACGCCCTTGGCTTTGGCCTCTATGGCCGGAAGGATGTCGAGGCCTACAAGAATATGACCCTGCGGCAGCTCAGTCATGAGGGCCTGCAGGCCCATCTGCGGGCCATGGAGCTTCATCACATGCTGTCCCGCCGCAGCTTCGGCCTCATCAACCAGCTCCAAAAAAATTAGCAGGCCCGCGACGTCGCCAAGGACAAGGTCACCGACCAATAGAGGAGGCTCGGCATCGCCGAGGGTCTTCTCGCCCAGGCCGCTGGTGGATTGGTGAGTATCGGGATTCCCCTTCCCTCTTTTGAAATATTTTGCGTTGTTACTAATAAACTTTTCCTGTCAGGATGCCAAGGCTGTCGGGGAGCTGCGGGCTCGCAATGCCGAGCAGGAGGAGGAGATCTGTCAACTTCGCGTCCGGCTTGCCGAGCTGGAGGGGGCGAATGCGAAGATGAAAGAGGAGAATCAGCACCTCAACCGCGAGGTCCGCCGCCAGGCGGAGATCTTCTTACCGCCCAGCGGCGCCGATCCTACCCTCCCCTACAAGAGGCCAAGGATTTTTGGCGAGGCCGAATCTCGTGAGAGGCTGTGGATCAACTCCATCCAGGCCGCCGAATACACCCTCCAGATGATGAAGGACACTGGAGTGCTGGTGGAGGGATGCGAGGAGATCTCGGCCCGGGACCTGATGTCGAGCCTGTTCCCGGCGACGCCTCCCAGCGAGAAGGAAGACAGTCTGGACGCGTTGTTTGGGAGGGGCTTCCCGGATCAGCCAGGTGAAGGGGAGGACCACCAATCTGGCGAAGGGGGGCGAGGTCTAAATGTATATACTTTCTTTTGTTTCCTCGCAGAGGCGAGCTCCACCTGTAAACATCACTGTTTAATGAAATAGATTTTTGATTATAGTCAAGCCATTCTCCTCTCTTCTTTTTTCTATTCTGTCCTTGCTTGTGTTCTGCCTGTTCGCGAGCCCTTCCCCAGGCGACCTCGCGTAGATAGACTTCGAGTAGAATAATTGCTAGGAATCCCCCCTAAGAGCACCTTTTGAGAGTTCAGCAATCCTCAGGGCTCGCCACAACTCGCTCGCGAGCTGTCCATGGCCTTATTCAACAGAGGATCAAGTTCACTATAATTTTTCCAAATAAAATATCATGGGGGCGGGACGTCTTGGCGGGATCCGCCTCCCCTTAGCGAGGTCCAAGGGCCTGGCTCGCCAATTCTCTAGATTCGCCTTAACTCGCTTGCGGGCAGCCCATAATCTTACCATGTTGAGCTCTCCACTCTATCTTTAGAAGAGCATGTTATGCACTACCCGGAGAGTATAAGACTTTCCCGAGGGACTTCCAGCCTTGCCAGCTAGGTGAGAGCCTGACAGCGGGATCTGCTCGAGGTCTAAGGATGACACTGAGTGACTTCCAGCCCTGCAAGCTAGGTGAGAGCCTGACAGCGGGATATGCTGGGATCCATGGCTAACGCTATCGAGTAACTTCCAGCCCTGCCAGCTAGGTGAGAGCCTGACAGCGTGATCTGCTCGAGGTCTGAGGATGTCACCGAGTGACTTCCAGCCCTGTCAGCTAGGTGAGAGCCTGATAACGAGATCTGCTTGGGGTCCAAGGCTAATGCCATCGAGTGACTTCCAGCCCTGCCAGGTAGAAGAGAGCCTGAAAGCAAGATCTTCTCGAGGTCTGAGGATGACACCGAGTGACTTCCAGCCCTGCCAGCTAGGTGAGAGCCTGACAGCGGGATCTGCTTGGGGTCCAAGGCTGATACCATCGAGTGACTTCCATCCCTGCCAGCTAGGTGAGAGCCTGACAGGGGGATCTGCTCGAGGTCTAAGGATGACACCGAGTGACTTTTAGCCCTGCCATATAGGTGAGAGCATGACAGCGGGATCTGCTCGGGGTCCAAGGCTGATACCATCGAGTGACTTCCAGCCCTGCCAGCTAGGTGAGAGCCCGACAGCGGGATCTGCTCGAGGTCTAAGTATGACACCGAGTGACTTCCAGCCATGTTAGCTAGGTGAGAGCCTGATAGCGGGATCTGCTCGGGGTCCAAGGCTGATACCATCGAGTGACTTCCAGCCCTGCCAGCTAGGTGAGAGCCTGACAGCGGGATCTGCTCGAGGTCTAAGGATGACATCGAGTGACTTCGAGCCCTGCCAGCTAGGTGAGAGCCTGACAGCGGGATCTACTCGGGGTCCAAGGCTGATACCATCGAGTGACTTCCATCCCTGCCAGCTAGGTGAGAGCCTGACAGCGGGATCTTCTCGAGGTCTAAGGGTGACATCGAGTGACTTCCAGCCCTGCCAGCTAGGTGAGAGCCTGACAGCGGGATCCGCTCGGGGTCTAAGGCTGATACCATTGAGTGACTTCCAGCCCTACCAGCTAGGTGAGAGCCTGGCAGCGGGATCTGCTCGAGGTCTAAGGATGACACCAAGTGAATTCCATCCCTGCCAGATAGGTGAGAGCCTGACAACGGGATCTGCTCGGGTTCCAAGGCTGATACCATCGAGTGACTTCCAACCCTGCCAGCTGGGTGAGAGCCTAACAGCGGGATCTGGTCGAGGTCTAACGGTGACACCGAGTGACTTCCAGCCCTACCAGCTAGGTGAGAGCCTGACAGCGGGATCTGCTCGGGGTCCAAGTCTGATGCCATCGAGTGACTTCCATCCCTGCCAGCTAGGTGAGAGCCTGACAGCGGGACCTGCTCAAGGTCTAAGGATGACACCAAGTGTACCAAAGCCCTGCCAGTTAGATGAGATCCTGGCAGCGCGATCTGCTCGGGGTCCAAGAACACTTCACTTTTTCAGGCAAACTCACTGCGACAGCATTGGCGTGTTAAAGACCTTTCATTACGAATTAAAGTACCACTTATACAATTCAAGGGAAAAAATGTTTTAAGTCGTCACCACTCCAGGTGAGACTTAGGGTCTCGACCTCCACATTTTGGTGTCGATACCCCCCTGATCTCAAAGCTTCTTTTACAATAAATGGACCTTCCCAGCTGGGGTTGAGCTTCTCCATGGTTGCCGACCTCCCTGCTGCATCTACCTTCTTCAGCACCAAGTCCCCCTCCACAAATTGCTTGACTCTAACATGCTTGTCAAAGTACTTGGCCATCCGCCTCTTCACCTCTTCCTGCCGGAGGGCAGAAAGATCCCACAGTTCTTCCACCATGTCAATGGAGAGCCACAGCTCCTCCTCGTTCTCAGCCTGCTATTCTTCCCTGCCTTCCCTGGCCGCAACAACTCGAGGTGTTTGAACTTCAAATTCCATGGGGAGCACTGCCTCATACCCATGAGAGAGTTTGAAGGGGGTCGCTCCGGTAGCTATGTTGGGGGTGGTTCTCAGGGCCCAGAGAACCGCTGGGAGCTGCTCCACCTAGCTCCCCTTCAGATTTTCCACTTTATTTTTCAGGAGGTTGACAATGATCTTGTTCGCGGCCTCCACATGCCCGTTGCTCCTGGGGTGATGGACCGAGGCGAACCTGAGATCGATTCCAAGTTGCTCGCAGAAACTAGTGAACTCAGCGCTGGCGAACTGGGGCCCGTTGTCCGTAATAATGGCCTGGGGCAGCCCATGGCGGCAGATGATCTCCCCCCAAACAAAGTATTTGATAACCTGGGAGGTCGCCTTGGCCAGTGCCTTCACTTCCAGCCACTTGGAGAAATAATCGATCATTACTAGCAGGAACCTCCTCTGCCCACTGGCCTGGGGGAACGGTCCAACCAAATCCATTCCCCAAATAGCGAAGGGCCAGGGGGCTGCGATACTTTTGAGTCGCTGAGCCGGCTGTAGCTGGAGGGGGCAAACAACTGACATTTGTGGCATCTTCTTGCGAACTCTGTTGCGTCGTGGCCCAGGGTGGGCCAGAAATACCCTTTCCTGATGATCCTCCCTTCCAGGGTCCGACTCCCGGAGTGACTCTCATACTCCCCAGAGTGGACTTCTTCCAAGATCCTTTGCACCTCCCCCTCGGCCACACAATGAGCCAACATCCCCGAGAGAGTCTTCCTGTACAGCTGCCCGTCCCGGAGGAGATAATACGCCGACTTGTGCCTGAGCTTCTTCTGATCCACCCCCTCTGGGTACTCTCCCGTGGAAAGGAAAGTTTGTGACTGGTCCATCCATGAAGGCCGCTAAACTATCTCAATGAGCTCCCCCTCTTAGATGGAAGGAAGGAATAGGTCGGTGATTGTACCCCCCATCCGGGGATCATGCTTTGCCAGTTGATCGACCTGCTCATTCTCCTCCCGGGGCACGTGTTGGATGGAAAAAGTTTGGAATGTGCAGATGACCCCTTTACCCTGGCCAAGTATAGCTGCAGGGTAGGCTCTCTTGCCTCGAACTCCCTGATGATCTGGGAAGCTACTACCATGGAGTCGGTGAGGACCTCCACATCCAACACCCCCAGTTCTCTGGCCAGGCGCAGTCCTGCTATCACAGCCTCATACTCGGCCTGATTGTTGGTGATGGGAAAGTGTACCACCACCATCTGCTCAATCCTAGTCCCTTGAGGGCTCTCCAAGATCACCCCCACTCCTAGGGATTGTCTCCCCGAGGCGCCATCCACCTTCACCTTCCAAGGAGTCGGACGAGTAAGCTCTTCCTCCGCCACCTCAATCACATAATCGGCCAAGAAGTCGGCCATTGCTTGAGCTTTGATCGAGAGGCGGGGAACGAAGGAAACGTCGAACTCACTCAACTCCACCGACCACTTGGCCAGCCTACCAGAATGTACCACCCCCTCGAAGATGTTGCGGAGAGGATGGTCAGTCACCACTCGGATTGAGTGTGCCTGGAAATAGGGCCGCAGCCTTCGGGCTGAGATGATCAGGGCGAAGGCCAGCTTTTCCAAGATGGGATATCGGAGCTCGGCCTTCCTTAGGACTCGGCTTATGTAATATATGAGTAGCTGCCTCTTCCCATCTTTACGAACTAGGACGGAACTCAAGGCCTCCGCCCCGACCCCGAGATATAAAAACAGGTCCTCCCCCTCCTTTGGCCCTTGGAGCAGCGGAGCCTGAGTCAACTGCATCTTTAGGGCCTGGAATGCCTCCTCGCACTCCTTGGTCCACTCGAATTTCTGAACCCCCCCCCTTAACGTTTTGAAGAAGGGGGAGAATTTCTCCCCAGCCCGAGAGAGAAACCTACTTAGCCCTGCCAGCTTCCCTGTCAGCCGCTGCACCTCCTTAGTGTTCCGTGACGATCCCAGCTCTATGATGGCCTTGACCTTATCCGGATTCGGCTCGACCCCTGCAGGGGTGAGGAGGTGCCCCAAGAACTTCCACCTGCTGGCCCCGAAGACGCACTTCAGGGGGTTCAACCGCATCTTGTACTTGCGTAGGGTAGCGAAGGTCTCCTCCAGGTCCTGGAGGTCCCGAAGATGGCGCTGTAGCTGCTGGGGGCATCCACGATGACAAACCTGCAATTCCTGGACTGCCCCCCCCCCCCCAGGGTAACATGGAGGCCTACTCCTCCCTCTACTTCCTTTATCTCCCCCGAAAATCCGAACAAGGGTCCATCCGAGGCCAGCACCCTCTTTGCCACCACCTTCATCGCGTAAAATGCCTTTCTTAAAGATGACGTTGACGGAGCTTCTGTTGTCGACGAGGATCCGGGAGACGGTAAAATTTTTGATGGCTATCTGGATGACAAGCGCATCGCAAAATGGGTCCTCGTGATCCGGCATGTCGCTCCTGGAGAAGGTGATCCTCTCTTCTGGGGGTGGGGTCTGGGACGTGGAGGCAACGCTCCGACAATATATGGTGTGGAGGTTAGCCTTCTAGGAATCCTCGACCCCCCCCCCCCCCCCCCCCCCCCCCCCCCCCGTGGATCACTCCGATCCCTCCTCGAGTCCCAACATCCACCTGGTCTTCACAACGATCCTCCTCCGCCCGAGGTAGGACCTCCTCGATCCTCACTTCCTGAAGCCCCTGCTGCTGCTGCTGTTCCCTGTTCCTTCTCATTTTGAGGAACTCCGGGCATGTGGCTGTGGCGTGCCCCTCCTCCTGATGGAAGTCGCAATAGGGCAACTCCACCCTAACTTCTCTTATCCTCCTCCTTGCTACTCTCCTCCTCTCCCCCATGGCTATGGCCATAGTCTCTTCTTGATCGGGGAGTCGGGGCCTCTGGGCCTGCCTCCAGCTCGGGGGGTGGAATTGATCTTGCCCCCCCTGGTGGTGGTCCATTCCTTGGTACCCTCTTTGTGGCCCCTGCCCTTGCCACTCGGGCCTCCAGCCCAGCCGACGATCAGGCTCCTGACGCCACCACCTAGGCTGTTGCTGCCCTTGGAGCTGCCTCTGCTCCCTCTGCCGGGGCTCTCCTCTCCACTCCTCCTGTCCTCTTACTCCTCTTGATTCCTTCTCCTCCTCTGTGGCCCACCTGTCCAGCTTCCACACAAACTCCGGGTTTGACGTCTCCCCATCAACCTCTCTCGCCGCCCTCTCCATTAGCTCCTCATAGGAGAGAGGGGGGATTCTCTTCAGCTCCATCCTGAAGAATCCCTGCTGCAGGCCCAGGGTGAAAGCCATCATCAGACTATGGCCTGGCATCTCCTAGACCTGGGTGACCTCCTCCTGGAACCGGTCTACGTAGCTTCCCAGCATCTCGTTCACTCCCTGCTTGATGTGGAATAGGGACTCCGACTCCTTTTTCCTCCTCTTCGAGGTAGTGAACCTTAGCATGAACCCCTGGCGCAGGTCCTCGAAGCAGTAGATGGAGCTGGCCGGCAGCTGATGGAACCACTCCCTTGCCTTCTCCTTGAGGGTGATGGCGAAGAGTCGGCATTTGAAGCCGTCCGACATCTGTCGGATTGAAACTACGTCCTCGAACCATTGTACGTGCTGTACGGGGTCTCCCTTCCCTGTGTACTAGGACATTTCGGGTTCCCTGAACCCATCTGGAACCGGGGCAGAGGAAACCAAGTCACTGAAGGGACTTCCTCCCCCTACTGGGCGAGATGGCCCATCTCGCGAGCCCAGCTCACCGAACCGGCCTCCGCCTGCCGATCCGGGGAAGAGCTTGCGCCCGGGGAGCTCGCACCCCGGCCTTCCTCGGCAACCTCCTTCCCAGCTCGCCTGCCGGGGGCGTTCTCGCCCAAAGAGGGGGCAGCTGCGATCTGAACTGCTGGAGTCGAGCACTCGGCCCGCATGCCAAGTGCGAACTCGACAAGGTTCAGCACCTCGCTCCTGAAATCCTCGAACATCCCCACCGTGGCAAGAGGCGGGGGGGGGGGGGGGGGGTGGGGGGGGGGGGGGGGGGGGGGGTGAGTCCGGCCTGTCAGATCCCTGTCCTCCCGTCATCGAGCTCGCTGAAGTTTTTCTGTGCTGACCACACTCCACGCTCACCGCACCAAAATGTTGAAACTGAAAGTCGGTCTCGGTGGAGTTCGACCCTTGGGGAAGGGGTGATCGTGCACCTACTTCGCTCCTGCAAGTAAAATAACAAAGGGAAACAGGAAAGAACTGACCCAATGGCTCGGCGGGGAGGACCCACCACACACCCGGAAGATCTGAGTGCGCTTCCCCTCCTTAGCCAAAGGCCGAGCTAAGGTACCCTCAGAAAGCACTTGAAAACTGGAGCAGGAGAGCACAGGGAGCATGCCTTCTGGGGTACCCCTTGGGTCCTATTTATAGTTTTCAGAATCTGAACTGCCAATAACCAAACTGACCTGACCTGAAGTTACCAAAATACCCTTGGTTTGGTCTTCCAACAGCCAAGCTCCGCTGTTTTGAAGGGCTATGGGCAGACCAGCGGGGGCAAAATAGTAAAAATTACCTCATGGATCCAGGCGAGCTGGGGAGCCTGGTCACCTCGGTAGATCCGGCTCGCCTTCTGTTGTCGAGCTCCTTGTTCGAGCGCGAGTTGAGACGGCAAGCTCGCCCATCCATCGGCCTCCCTTAGTCTATGTCAGCCCGACGAATCTTGCCTTAGCTCGGCGAGTACCGAGCTCGCGGTTGACGAATGCCGAGCTCGGGCTCAGGGTTTCTCTGCCGAGCTCGCCTGGGGCCAGGATGATCTGAGCCGGCCAGTCTGATTCTTGGTTCTCCCGCACTCGCCGGATACGGCGTTGTACAACCTCCACACCACCAGACCCCTTCATCAACTCCAAAACCACCGGCCACCAAAAAAAACTTACCACCAACCATCACTACCCGAGCCCTCTCTTACCTCCCAATAAACCTACCCGGCCACCCTCTCTCTCCTCTCCAACAAAATTCGGCCAACCACATCTCTTCCCTACCCGCCAACCCTTCATCATCTTGAGTAAAATATTCCACCATCTTTTCTCTCACCTCTTTCCTTATATATCTTGAGTTTCAATAGTCTCCCTCTTCTAGGGTTATTCCAAAGGAAAATGGCTCGCGTCTTCATCGTCCGGTGTAGATCTGTGGGTATTCGTGGAAATTGAAAATCAACCACGACCATGCGCGCTTTCCTCCACTCAACATCGTGGACGGACTCCTTGGGATTTGGGTAACGATTTCTAAACTAATTTTTTGTGTGTTTCTTCTAAATCAATGTGAGAATTGATGGAATAGAAGGCTAGTTCATTGTCCTGATTTATATTGAAATCGTGCCAATTAAAATCTAAATTTTAAGCGTGTTTTTCTCCCGGATTTTCTTGTATAATTGGAGCGGGTAGATCTCGTGAACACTTGAAGATATCAGGTTCATTACCCTTGATTTCTCTTTGAATTCAAGTGATTTGGAATACCCTCATATTAATTAATTTTTTTAGGGATTGATTTGGACTTTATTTCAAATCGTATTTTTATTCTGGATCCTCTCTAATTGATTTTTGATTTGTTTGCGGATAAATTTAATTTGAATAGCTAATTGTCCTGATCGTGAGGGTCCTATTCGCTTGAGCGAACATTGGCCTATAGCCCTTGTTCAATCTATAAAAGGGATAGCATCCCTTTATTTTGTGTGTTGCTAAATTAGTTGAATAGTCAGTATAATTGTTTAGAGAAAATTGTGTTTGCTACGTACCATAATTTAATTGTCGAAACCGCAGCGCGCGTAGTTTAATCCGTCAAAACCTTGGATCTGCATCAATTTGGCATCATAGGGAGGTTCACGACAATTTCCTAATTGTCACCATCCCCTTTTATTAGTACGCCGACACGCACTAGCACGTTTCATTGCCAAAACAACAACAACAAAAATTTCCAGGTCTGCCAATAGCTGTCTAAAATATTTTTTTCTGCAAAAAAAATCAGAAGTTTTTTTTGAATAATCTCTTTATTATTTTCAGTAAGAAAATCAAAAAATATTTTTTTCTTCCCTAATATTAGGTGGGAACAATTCGGTCTTTCAAATATTTTGGTGGATCATAAGTATTACCCATTGCATGCGTACTCGATTAGGTGCGAAGTATTCCTCGTCTTCTTCCCATATGGCGGACAAACGAGATGCGGGTCACGGTCTCACAGTGATTGAGGGACTCCACCAGGATGTCACTAAACAGATGACGTCTATTAGGGAGGGGCTCCACGACCTGAGATTAATTCTCGCTGTAACATCCCATTTCCAACTAGACCCCTAAGAGTGGTTTTGGCCATGACTAGGTCATGACAAAACCCTGGGAAGCCAGAAATGGGCCAAGAGATAGGAGGCCAAGGTAGGGATCACCATGGTCTGCAGATAGTAGAATTCTGAACAATAGTTTAGGATGACAATGGGGCTTCACCATGACCCCAAGACCCTATCACAACACTCCCAAACATTTTGGGAGACCCATTAGAGCCAAAAGGACCCATTAGGGCCAACCCAAGAGGCCCAGTTGACCAAGGTCAACCCTAGCCCTAAATAGGTCAACCTAGCCCACTTAGGGCCAATAGACCCACTCCTAGTCTAAAGGACCCCACCTATGCCCTCCTAACCCTAAAGTGAGGACAATGGGTCACTAAGGACACATTGGGGTCAGCCCTAGAGGCCAGGTTGACCCAGGTCAACTCAAGCCCTAATCTGGTCAAAGTACCCCTACTAAGGGTATGTGACCTCCAAAGTGCAGGGCAACCCCATATAACCCTACCTAGACCCTAAGGGAAGTCAATGGGTCACCAAGGATCCATAGGGGTGGACCCTAATGGTCATGTTGACCCAAGTCAACTCTAGCTCTAAATGGTCAAAGTGACCTTACCAAGGGTCAAGTGACCTTTAAGGTGCCAAGTCAACCCTACCCAGCCCTACATAGACCTTAGGGGAGGCCAATGAACCACCCAGGACCCAATGGGGTCAACCTAGATGGTCAAATTGGCCAAGTCAACCCTCATTGAGGGTCAAGTCAACTTAGCCCAAAAAGGGCTAACCCAAGCTCAAGCCACTTCTCCCTTAGGCTAAGCCCATTCCCATGATCATCATAATCCAGTGGGCTGCCTTTAGCTTGTGGGGTTGACTAGTCAACCAGAGGTGACTAGGAGAGAGAAAAAGCTCCTCTCCATGATAATGGAGGAGAGAGAAATGAGGAAGGAGAAGGGGGAAGTAAGAGGCCGGCCAAGGGAGACTAACAGCCACCCTTTATGGCTGCAATCAACTCCTCTAGGAGAGAGGAGTTGATTCCAGCCGTTTCCCGGCCACCAAGGGGTGGGTTCAGCCCCCCTCCACACAACCCGAGCCACTCCATTAATGGAGATAATGGCCATTGAAGAACCAGCCTCTCCCCTCCCCCAATTGCCTTTTAAACACCATCAGGGAGCCGAGGGGATCATTTTGGAGCACTTACCTGGAGGAGACGAGCCCTTCCACCGTGCAGTTGCAGAAGCCGAGCGCCGCCGCCGTCGCCAATGGCATCCCGCCGCTCCTCTCGCATCCAGGCCGCCAGGAAGGTCCTCCTCCTCTCCTTAACTCGCGGGTAGATCCTAGGAATCCTTAGGCTAGAGTTTCGGGCTCAATTGAGCCCGATCGAATCCAGGATTTCTCCTGGTTTCGGCAAGGAAAAGTCTTGCTCAATCCGCCGGAAAACACCTCTCCGGCGGCGGAGCCGCCGCCTGACGACAGCCACCACCTCAACGGAGGTGTTGGTGGCGGTGGCCGGCCGGGGAAGGGGCTGGATCGCCGGCGGCAGAGCTTGGAAATCGCTCCAGGCAGAACCAATCCCAGCCGTTGGCTCAGTGGGGACGATGACCAGATGCCGTCGATCTGCGCCAAGATTCGTGCGGCATCAGATCAGATACTATAGGGTTAAATAAAATTTATTTCATTTTTGTCACACTGGATGTATTTAATGTAATTAATGTTTAAAAATACCTAGGGACCCTGGATGGAAATTTGCCCAACATGAACATTGTAGCTTAGGGTGTCTAGTTTGCAGCAAAAATTGTTGGGACCCTTTTGGGTCACTGGTTAGACCAGGGCACCCATTTTGGTGGGACATGTCCTTAGGGCTAGGCAGTCACTAAAATGAGTGCCCACTCTTCACCCCAAGCCCAAATGGGCTGAAATTTTGGCAGAGGGTCTATCCTAGGCATACCTAGGGCCTGCCCAAAAATGGGAATTTTTGGAGAAAATATTTCTATAGTTTTGGTAAAAATTTAATAATCATTAGATAAATTAAATAGGTGCCCTAAACACACCCAAACCCTCCCAAATTTTGGTGAGTGGTCCCTGGGCTCCAATTAGGTACCTGTATAAAATTTCAGTTGGTTTGGGTGAGTGTTGAATAGGTTTTGACCCAACCCTAGTTCTACCCTATGAAGGGCATTTTGGTCAAAAGTGGCACTTTTGGTTTTAGGTGACCAAATCACCTCAACAGAGGCTGAAACTTTGGCCACTGATATGATTTAACTTTTTACACTCACTCATGAAGTTTGGAGTGGATTGGGCTAGGGTAGCCCTAGAAGTGTAGGGTAGGCCCTTTAGGGTAATTCTCTAGGGTTTGAAGAAATTGGGGTCAAAAGACCTTGGATGGGCTTGAAACTTGGGAATGATGACCATAGGGTCACTATGGCCCTATGGTTAAAATTTTAGGGCATTTGGAAGATTAAAGACCCCTTAAATCCATAACCCTAGTTTAGGGCACTAGCTTTGAAACCATAAGAACTAATACCAAAACTATCTGAAAAGGGCTGAGATTTTGAATGGGTAGTTGCTTAGGGCATACATGTCTCTGGAAATTTTATAATAAATTTTGGATGAATATTTTTGGTACTTTATTCACAGAGTTATATTTTATAATTTCCACTTAAGAGTTTTTGCAGAGCACTATACTTGCTTAAACTTGATAAAACTTAGCCAAGGGGCTTATAATCATGTTACCCATCTCTGTAAATTTTTATGGAATTTTTGAAGAATGATATTTAGTTGTTTCTTCTTTAATTATTTAATTCCATGGAACCTTGGAAAATTTAATAATGACTTTTAGATTGTCTGAAAAATTCTAATTTCTTCATCATGATGTTTTTAGTTCCCTATGAAGCCCTAGTAAGTTTTTACATAATTATTGGAGACATATATGTGGCACTTCCTTCATTATTTTTGATTTTTGGAATTATTTTAATAAATCCTTTAGAGGTCAAGAATTATCTGGAAAATTATGAAAATTAGCATCCAATGATATTTCTCTGTTATTTAGTGAATACAAATTTTAGGAGGCCATTACCTGAGAAAATCTTATGGTTCATGTTCAAATTGACTATGGCCTAGTTTTTGAGGAAAATTCAATAAATAGTAGATTAATTGGGAAAAATATGATTTTCTGAATTTAGTCTATATTTATCATAATAGACCTCTGATAATTATCATGAGGGTACTGGATGAGTATTTCATGTACTTCCCCTTTTACGGGTCACGTAGCTTAAGTGGTCTGCATATAGCAAAACTGCAGGATTTCATTTGGATTGAATTAGGGCACGTATGATGGGTCTTGATGGTTTGCTGTAAGGACAAGTGGAAAGGGCTGCATCTTTGGAAGATGAGTGAGTAGGGTGTGGATTTGTCTAGGGTTTAAAGGCGTTCGGGCCCGACGAAAGATCGTCCTACCCAAGGAGAGTTGGAGTCAAATCACCCTAGGATTAGCGTATCGAAACATGAGAAAATAATGGGTAAGGGGATCAACCAATAATAAAATAAGTACCTTGCGAAAGGGAACGCTGGGCGTAATCCCAACACAGTTCCTAGTGCCCCTTGAGAGCCCTTCACAGGGAATACCGGGGGCAGTCCTGGGTTAACGTAAACTGTTTAACAAGCTGAAAAGAGTAACTTAGTAATTAGGGTTGCACATTTCACAGGCACTGTTAGCACCAAAAGTCAGCTGGGAGCTTCGGCTCGGATGGTTAAAAGACGGACTCTTGGTCCGGGGAGCTTCGGCTCGGGTTTTGTTTACGCTAAATCTGCATGTGCATAAAAGGAAAATAAATTAAGGTGGTGGGTTTTCGGTATTGGAGGGTCGATGCACCGACGCCAATACGTTGACTCGGCAAGTGTGGTTAGCACTTCGCCAACAGAAGTCCGGTGCGCCAGCCGGCAAGAGTACGCAGGAGTCCGCTTCGTGCACCAAGCGTTGAGGCGTACGATAGGTCTGACCGGTAGTGCCTTACTGGTTTAGAGGTGGGCGAGGCCCAACCCACCGCTTCCGTCTGCCACTACGGAGGTATCCTGGGAGGTTACGGCTCCAGAAAGGGGGAACTAAAGGTCTGTGTGCACAGAGTCGGGTGTGTGCGTTGCACTTGCATGTCCATCATACCCACTTGCATGTCATAGCATAATCGATTCATTTAACCCCTGACACCTGATGTATAAGTGGAATGGGACGCTTATACATTAGGACCTGCAAAACGACCCCTTAGTCTATAAGCTTGTGTGGGCAAGTTTATAAATTAAGGTTAATTTTGATATATTTAGTTACTGCTGTTTGACCACCGACACCCCAACGTATAAATCGGTATGGGACTTTTTATACGATGGGAGCCTTGCAAAAGACCCCTTGGCTTATGTGTTTTTCCACATAAGTGAAGGTTACATTTCAGCTTACATTTTATTGTCTTTATATGCTATAGAACTTGCTAGAATAGGACCGCTGCCATCTGCTTTGATATTCTCCACCTTCAAGTCCTCCCCTTTCTTCCTCTCCGCTCGGTGCCTAGGAGCCGTGGGGGAAGGGGTGGGGGATGATAGGACTTAGTCTTTTAGACTAACGGTTTTCGAACCGCATCATTTAGGGGATCGTGGAGACCAGCATGGAGGAGCAGCCCCAGAGACCGGTGCGCTTGGAGATGGGGCAGTCTAGCTCCGGAGTTCATACAGCCGGGACTGTGAGTCTCGACCCTGAGTAGTTTTTCAGCTTTTGCTTCCGCATGAGTGACTTTGTAGTGAGGATATGTTGTACCGGGCATAAGCCCGTATTTTTGCTACTCTGATGTTATCTTCTGTGGACACTCCCTTCGTGGAGTTATATTTATATATGTCATGTGATTCTCTGTGGACAGACAGTTTTCATTTTACTTCATTACGCTACTTTTATGTGATCGAATTGGCCGGCAGAATCGGCGCTTTGTGGTGATGACCCTTCAGGGCGTGAAGGAGTCACCGCAAAACGGCGGATCTGGGCCTAAGACCCCGTGGTCAAAAAGAAAAAAAAAAGGGGGTCTTACAAGTGGTATCAGAGCAAACCTCGATCGAAAAGTAGCCGTCCACAACCCTGGGTCACCCCCGCGCGGGTTTAGTTTGGGGACAAACTAAGCAGCGGAAGCGGTGGTGTGCCCATATGGGGGGAATCACATATAAATTGTCCACTATCATTAGGCATTGAGTCGATTACCTACTGATGTAGTTCATTTTGCAGCCCTCAGCTCAGCCCACCCCACAAGGTGGAGCTCAGCAGATTCCAGACATTGCACCACCTCCCATGGTCCCCACACCTTTCCTCCAGTCAGACATGGGGCAGACCCTTACAGCCATCCTTGAGGCCTTCCGGGCTCAGCAAGCCCCAGCCCAGCAGCCAAACCCAGGGGCCAACTGGATGAGCACCTTCCGAGGACTCTCTCCCCCATCTTACTTGGGGACGGAGTCGGCAGTACGGACAGAGGAGTGGCTGGATGTGATGTACGAGATGTTGACGGGGATACGATGCCCCTGGGAGGAGAGGGTGGCCCTAGTGGTATCTTGCTTGGAGTCACATGCCAAGCGGTGGTGGAAGACGCTGTTGGACACGACTTTTGCGGATAGAGAGATTGCAGAAATCACATGGGAAGAATTCAGGGCCACGCTGCTGGAGCACTTTGTTCCTCAGTCGGCCAGGGACGAGTTGGAGGAGCGTTTCTTGCAGCTGAGGCAGGGCACCAGGACAGTGGTGGAGTACCACCGAGAGTTCGATCATTTGGCCCGATATGCGGGCTCTTATCAGCTGGATGAAGCGGGGTACGTCAAGAGGTTTTATAAGGGCCTAAAAGAGGAGTTGAGAGAGGCTTTGCTTTTTGTCTCTGACGGGCCCATCTCCCGGATTTTAGAGATGGCGAAGAGGATTGAGGCCGACTGGCACACCACTCGGGGCCGGAAACGGCAAACGGAGGACCAGGGCCGGAGGGCCCGAAATGATCAGCGGCGAGGCATCGTACCAGATGGAAGAAGGGCAGAGGAGCAGCCTCGTCAGGAGTTGAGGCAGGAGCCGAGAGAGCAGGTGGTCTTGGCCCCTCAACCTCTCCGGATCCAGGAGATGCAGAGACCCCGGGGTATGGCGTATCCCCCGCCGGAGTGCTTCCACTGTCACCAGGTGGGACACCTCCGGAGAGATTGCCCTATGAGGGGGGCACCACCTCCAGCACCACGGGGTGGCCCACCGGCCCAGCATTTCGGAGGCCGAGGACGCGGCCGAGGACGTGGTTACCAGGGAGGCGACCGCAGGCAGAATGGGGAGCAGATTTACGCTCTGGACTTAGCACAGCCCCGGACCCGGACAGGGTTATTGCAGGTATGAGAGTAATCTTAATGTTAGAATTATTCTTTGCTCGTATTAAGCATTGATAGAACTACTATACAACCTAGGTTAGAAAACCTTACGCTAGAATTTCTTTCAAACTGATTTAGGAATGGTGATGGTGTGCGGCAAGCCTGCCCACACCCTGTTCGACACGGGGGCATCACATAACTTTGTATCGGAGGATTTCGTCAAGGACCTGGATCAGATTCGTTGCTATACAGGACTACCCAGGAGGGTGCGCCTCCCCAATGGGATGGAGATTCAGTCCACAGAAAAGTGCCTCCTGGAGGTTACCATAGAGGGGTTGACACTCGAGGCCCCGGCGACGATCTTGAGGATGCCGGACTTCGATCTCGTCTTGGGCATGACATGGCTTGTCTGGAACCATGCCCAGATTGATTGCCCGGCAGGGAGGGTCGTGCTCAGCCACGGCGATACTTATGCAACGTTCGAAGGTACTACACCGGTCTCCCGTCGCTTGCTTTCATCTATTCAGGCCATTAAGGCCCATATGCAAGGGGACGAGGTATACCAAGTATTGTTCGAGATGACTGAGGAGAAGGACTTGATCGCAGACATTCCGGTGGTTCGTGACTACGCCGATATTTTTCCGGATAAGCTGCCGGGACTACCTCCGCATAGGGAGAAGGACTTCCAGATTCAGCTGGTACCAGGGGCTAAGCCGGTATCCAAGGCCCCTTATCGGATGGCCCCGAAGGAGTTGGCGGAGTTTCGGACACAGTTGCAAGAGCTGGTGGAAGCAGGATTTGTTAGGCCGAGTTCCTCATCATGGGGAGCTCCTGTCCTATTCGTAAAGAAGAAGGACGGCACCTTACGCCTGTGCATCGACTATCGAGCACTAAATAGGCTGACCGTCCGAAATACCTATCCGCTCCCCAGGATAGACGAGTTGTTCGATCAGCTGGAGGGAGCCCATTACTTTTCGAAGCTGGACTTGAGATCAGGCTATTACCAGCTGCGGATCCAGGAGGAGGATATCCCGAAAACGGCCTTTAGTAGCCGGTATGGATTGTATGAGTTCATCGTGATGCCCTTCGGGCTCACGAATGCTCCGTCAGCATTTATGAGCCTCATGAACCGGGTCTTCGAGGCTTACTTGGATGTGTTTGTCATAGTGTTCATAGACGACATCCTTATCTATTCTAAGACGGAGGAGGAGCATACACGACATCTAGCATTGACCCTGGAGAGACTGCGGGAGCATCACCTTTATGCGAAATTCAGTAAGTGTCAGTTCTGGCTGAAGGAGGTGGCGTTCTTAGGTCACATTATCAGCGGAGCCGGGCTGGCAGTGGACCCGGCAAAGATTCGAGCTATTTCAGAGTGGCCGCAGCTGAAAACAACCACTGACGTACGGAGTTTTCTAGGACTTGCCGGTTATTACCGGAAGTTCGTAGAGGGATTCTCTCGAATCGCCCTCCCGCTCACATCCTTGACAAAGAAGGAGGCACCGTTCGTGTGGACCCCGCAGTGCCAGACAGCTTTCCAGGAGCTGAAGGATCGGCTGACCTCGGCTCCCATTCTTACTCTTCCCTCGGGGAGGGAGGGATTCCAGGTCTACACCGACGCATCATATCAGGGGATGGGAGCGGTACTGATGCAGAACGGACACGTCATAGCTTATGCCTCCCGCCAGCTGAAGACCCATGAGAAGAACTACCCAGTACATGACCTTGAGATGGGGGCAGTTGTATTCGCACTGAAGATATGGCGGCACTACCTTTATGGAGTCCACTGTGACATATATTCCGACCATAAGAACCTTAAGTACGTGGACACGCAGAAGGAACTGAACATCAGGCAAAGGCGGTGGGTGGAGTTTCTATCTGACTATCAGTATGAGATGCACTATCACCCGGGGAAGGCAAACGTGGTGGCAGATGCACTGAGTCGGAGAGCCGCCACAACAGGAGCAGAGCCTCAGTTGATGTCTATGGAGCTGCTGCAGAGACTAGAGGACATGCACATTACTCTGGTATCGTCTGATGATCCTGAGCTCTATGAGGAGTACTTGGCCGCGATAGGCGTTACCGATGACATCAGAGACCGGGTCAGAGAGGGACAGAGGCAGGATGCCAAGTTGGAACCCATCTTCCAAGCTCTGAAGGCGGGCACTGCAGGAGATTACACACTGAGGGACGATCTGGTGTGCTTCAGAGGACGGGTGTATATACCGGAGGGAGGCCAGATCCGGGAGGATATTATGATGGAGGCGCACTGCAGCCGGTATTCTGTACACCCGGGGATCACAAAGATGACGGCTGATTTGAAGAGGACGATGTACTGGCCGGGCATGAAGAAGGATGTCTCACACTTCGTGACCCATTGTGAGGCATGTCAGCTAGTGGAGGCGGAGTGCAGGAACCCCGCAGGATTATTGCAGCCACTCCCGGTGCCGGAGTGGAAGTTTGATGACATAGCCATGGACTTCATACATGGGCTTCCCCGGTCTCGGACAGGGAATGACTCGATCTGGGTAATCGTCGATCGGTTGACCAAGGTGGCTCGATTTATACCGATCAGGAAGGATGATTCAGTAGGAGTACTGGTGCGGAAGTTTGTGGAGCAGTTCATTCGTTATCATGGAGTGCCCAGGACGATAGTGTCGGATCGGGATGGCAGGTTCACCTCCAGGGAGTGGAGGTCCGTGCAAGCTTACTTAGGCACGCGATTGACTTTCAGCACTGCATTCCACCCCCAGACAGACGGGCAGACAGAACGCACCAACCGGACGCTGGAGGACCTTTTGAGGCTATGCATCTTAGATCGCGGGGAACCGTGGGAGAAACTCTTACCCCTTGTCGAGTTCTCCTATAACAACAGCCACCAGTCCAGCATCAGGATGGCGCCTTACGAAGCCTTGTACGGGAGGAGATGCCGGACCCCGCTCTCATGGGTGCAGAACGAAGATCCGAAGGTATTGGGGTCAGAGTTCGTTGAAGACACCGAGGCACAAGTGAGGCTGATCAGAGACAGGATGCTCGAGGCGCAGAGTAGACAGGCCAAGTACTATGACGCCCGACATCGGCAGGTGGAGTTCCAGGTGGGGGACCGGGTGTTTCTGAAAATCCGGCCCATGCATGGAGTTTCACGGGTGCGTGGTCGGAGGAAGAAGCTCAGCCCTAGGTACATGGGCCCTTACAGGATCCTGGAGCGGATCGGACCCCTAGCCTACCGGCTGGAGTTACCACCAGAGCTAGAAGCGCTGCACGACGTCTTCCACATTTCTTCTTTGAGGAGGGCTCTACTACGCCCGGAGCAGCAGATTCTGACCACCGAAGGGCCGGTAGCTTCAGACCGGTCTGTTCATTTGGAGCCTGTGAGGATCGACGACCGAGGAGTGCGGGTCTTACGACGCAAGAGGGTCCCTCTAGTCAAGGTCCTGTGGAGGAACCACGGCCAGGAGGAGCATACCTGGGAGCCACAGGACCTGATGCGACAAAGATACCCCGAGCTATTCAGTCAGGTATACCTCTCAGACCCCTCAAGATGTTAATTTATTTTTCTGCTTTAAGTATACTAAGGGCTGCTCTAGGTAGATAGGGGCTTATCTTTGTTTATTGGGGGCTTAACTTTGTTTATTGGGATTTTGGTTCGCCGTTTGGGCGAAAGGGGTCTTAGATCTAAGTTTTCCCTTAAATCAAATTTAACAAACAAGACGTCATAATGGGATGTTACAAGACTCTTTCCTTCGGTAATAAGACCCGTAGGTCCAACCTTGATTTCGGGGACGAAATCTTTGTTTTGTTTATTGGGATTTGTAACATCCCATTTCCAACTAGACCCCTAAGAGTGGTTTTGGCCATGACTAGGTCATGACAAAACCCTGGGAAGCCAGAAATGGGCCAAGAGATAGGAGGCCAAGGTAGGGATCACCATGGTCTGCAGATAGTAGAATTCTGAACAATAGTTTAGGATGACAATGGGGCTTCACCATGACCCCAAGACCCTATCACAACACTCCCAAACATTTTGGGAGACCCATTAGAGCCAAAAGGACCCATTAGGGCCAACCCAAGAGGCCCAGTTGACCAAGGTCAACCCTAGCCCTAAATAGGTCAACCTAGCCCACTTAGGGCCAATAGACCCACTCCTAGTCTAAAGGACCCCACCTATGCCCTCCTAACCCTAAAGTGAGGACAATGGGTCACTAAGGACACATTGGGGTCAGCCCTAGAGGCCAGGTTGACCCAGGTCAACTCAAGCCCTAATCTGGTCAAAGTACCCCTACTAAGGGTATGTGACCTCCAAAGTGCAGGGCAACCCCATATAACCCTACCTAGACCCTAAGGGAAGTCAATGGGTCACCAAGGATCCATAGGGGTGGACCCTAATGGTCATGTTGACCCAAGTCAACTCTAGCTCTAAATGGTCAAGTGACCTTACCAAGGGTCAAGTGACCTTTAAGGTGCCAAGTCAACCCTACCCAGCCCTACATAGACCTTAGGGGAGGCCAATGAACCACCCAGGACCCAATGGGGTCAACCTAGATGGTCAAATTGGCCAAGTCAACCCTCATTGAGGGTCAAGTCAACTTAGCCCAAAAAGGGCTAACCCAAGCTCAAGCCACTTCTCCCTTAGGCTAAGCCCATTCCCATGATCATCATAATCCAGTGGGCTGCCTTTAGCTTGTGGGGTTGACTAGTCAACCAGAGGTGACTAGGAGAGAGAAAAAGCTCCTCTCCATGATAATGGAGGAGAGAGAAATGAGGAAGGAGAAGGGGGAAGTAAGAGGCCGGCCAAGGGAGACTAACAGCCACCCTTTATGGCTGCAATCAACTCCTCTAGGAGAGAGGAGTTGATTCCAGCCGTTTCCCGGCCACCAAGGGGTGGGTTCAGCCCCCCTCCACACAACCCGAGCCACTCCATTAATGGAGATAATGGCCATTGAAGAACCAGCCTCTCCCCTCCCCCAATTGCCTTTTAAACACCATCAGGGAGCCGAGGGGATCATTTTGGAGCACTTACCTGGAGGAGACGAGCCCTTCCACCGTGCAGTTGCAGAAGCCGAGCGCCGCCGCCGTCGCCAATGGCATCCCGCCGCTCCTCTCGCATCCAGGCCGCCAGGAAGGTCCTCCTCCTCTCCTTAACTCGCGGGTAGATCCTAGGAATCCTTAGGCTAGAGTTTCGGGCTCAATTGAGCCCGATCGAATCCAGGATTTCTCCTGGTTTCGGCAAGGAAAAGTCTTGCTCAATCCGCCGGAAAACACCTCTCCGGCGGCGGAGCCGCCGCCTGACGACAGCCACCACCTCAACGGAGGTGTTGGTGGCGGTGGCCGGCCGGGGAAGGGGCTGGATCGCCGGCGGCAGAGCTTGGAAATCGCTCCAGGCAGAACCAATCCCAGCCGTTGGCTCAGTGGGGACGATGACCAGATGCCGTCGATCTGCGCCAAGATTCGTGCGGCATCAGATCAGATACTATAGGGTTAAATAAAATTTATTTCATTTTTGTCACACTGGATGTATTTAATGTAATTAATGTTTAAAAATACCTAGGGACCCTGGATGGAAATTTGCCCAACATGAACATTGTAGCTTAGGGTGTCTAGTTTGCAGCAAAAATTGTTGGGACCCTTTTGGGTCACTGGTTAGACCAGGGCACCCATTTTGGTGGGACATGTCCTTAGGGCTAGGCAGTCACTAAAATGAGTGCCCACTCTTCACCCCAAGCCCAAATGGGCTGAAATTTTGGCAGAGGGTCTATCCTAGGCATACCTAGGGCCTGCCCAAAAATGGGAATTTTTGGAGAAAATATTTCTATAGTTTTGGTAAAAATTTAATAATCATTAGATAAATTAAATAGGTGCCCTAAACACACCCAAACCCTCCCAAATTTTGGTGAGTGGTCCCTGGGCTCCAATTAGGTACCTGTATAAAATTTCAGTTGGTTTGGGTGAGTGTTGAATAGGTTTTGACCCAACCCTAGTTCTACCCTATGAAGGGCATTTTGGTCAAAAGTGGCACTTTTGGTTTTAGGTGACCAAATCACCTCAACAGAGGCTGAAACTTTGGCCACTGATATGATTTAACTTTTTACACTCACTCATGAAGTTTGGAGTGGATTGGGCTAGGGTAGCCCTAGAAGTGTAGGGTAGGCCCTTTAGGGTAATTCTCTAGGGTTTGAAGAAATTGGGGTCAAAAGACCTTGGATGGGCTTGAAACCTGGGAATGATGACCATAGGGTCACTATGGCCCTATGGTTAAAATTGTACGGCATTTGGAAGATTAAAGACCCCTTAAATCCATAACCCTAGTTTAGGGCACTAGCTTTGAAACCATAAGAACTAATACCAAAACTATCTGAAAAGGGCTGAGATTTTGAATGGGTAGTTGCTTAGGGCATACATGTCTCTGGAAATTTTATAATAAATTTTGGATGAATATTTTTGGTACTTTATTCACAGAGTTATATTTTATAATTTCCACTTAAGAGTTTTTGCAGAGCACTATACTTGCTTAAACTTGATAAAACTTAGCCAAGGGGCTTATAATCATGTTACCCATCTCTGTAAATTTTTATGGAATTTTTGAAGAATGCTATTTAGTTGTTTCTTCTTTAATTATTTAATTCCATGGAACCTTGGAAAATTTAATAATGACTTTTAGATTGTCTGAAAAATTCTAATTTCTTCATCATGATGTTTTTAGTTCCCTATGAAGCCCTAGTAATTTTTACATAATTATTGGAGACATATATGTGGCACTTCCTTCATTATTTTTGATTTTTGGAATTATTTTAATAAATCCTTTAGAGGTCAAGAATTATCTGGAAAATTATGAAAATTAGCATCCAATGATATTTCTCTGTTATTTAGTGAATACAAATTTTAGGAGGCCATTACCTGAGAAAATCTTATGGTTCATGTTCAAATTGACTATGGCCTGGTTTTTGAGGAAAATTCAATAAATAGTAGATTAATTGGGAAAAATATGATTTTCTGAATTTAGTCTATATTTATCATAATAGACCTCTGATAATTATCATGAGGGTACTGGATGAGTATTTCATGTACTTCCCCTTTTACGGGTCACGTAGCTTAAGTGGTCTGCATATAGCAAAACTGCAGGATTTCATTTGGATTGAATTAGGGCACGTATGATGGGTCTTGGTGGTTTGCTGTAAGGACAAGTGGAAAGGGCTGCATCTTTGGAAGATGAGTGAGTAGGGTGTGGATTTGTCTAGGGTTTAAAGGCGTTCGGGCCCGACGAAAGATCGTCCTACCCAAGGAGAGTTGGAGTCAAATCACCCTAGGATTAGCGTATCGAAACATGAGAAAATAATGGGTAAGGGGATCAACCAATAATAAAATAAGTACCTTGCGAAAGGGAACGCTGGGCGTAATCCCAACACAGTTCCTAGTGCCCCTTGAGAGCCCTTCACAGGGAATACCGGGGGCAGTCCTGGGTTAACGTAAACTGTTTAACAAGCTGAAAAGAGTAACTTATTAATTAGGGTTGCACATTTCACAGGCACTGTTAGCACCAAAAGTCAGCTGGGAGCTTCGGCTCGGATGGTTAAAAGACGGACTCTTGGTCCGGGGAGCTTCGGCTCGGGTTTTGTTTACGCTAAATCTGCATGTGCATAAAAGGAAAATAAATTAAGGTGGTGGATTTTCGGTATTGGAGGGTCGATGCACCGACGCCAATACGTTGACTCGGCAAGTGTGGTTAGCACTTCACCAACAGAAGTCCGGTGCGCCAGCCGGCAAGAGTACGCAGGAGTCCGCTTCGTGCACCAAGCGTTGAGGCGTACGATAGGTCTGACCGGTAGTGCCTTACTGGTTTAGAGGTGGGCGAGGCCCAACCCACCGCTTCCGTCTGCCACTACGGAGGTATCCTGGGAGGTTACGGCTCCAGAAAGGGGGAACTAAAGGTCTGTGTGCACAGAGTCGGGTGTGTGCGTTGCACTTGCATGTCCATCATACCCACTTGCATGTCATAGCATAATCGATTCATTTAACCCCTGACACCTGATGTATAAGTGGAATGGGACGCTTATACATTAGGACCTGCAAAACGACCCCTTAGTCTATAAGCTTGTGTGGGCAAGTTTATAAATTAAGGTTAATTTTGATATATTTAGTTACTGCTGTTTGACCACCGACACCCCAACGTATAAATCGGTATGGGACTTTTTATACGATGGGAGCCTTGCAAAAGACCCCTTGGCTTATGTGTTTTTCCACATAAGTGAAGGTTACATTTCAGCTTACATTTTATTGTCTTTATATGCTATAGAACTTGCTAGAATAGGACCGCTGCCATCTGCTTTGATATTCTCCACCTTCAAGTCCTCCCCTTTCTTCCTCTCCGCTCGGTGCCTAGGAGCCGTGGGGGAAGGGGTGGGGGATGATAGGACTTAGTCTTTTAGACTAACGGTTTTCGAACCGCATCATTTAGGGGATCGTGGAGACCAGCATGGAGGAGCAGCCCCAGAGACCGGTGCGCTTGGAGATGGGGCAGTCTAGCTCCGGAGTTCATACAGCCGGGACTGTGAGTCTCGACCCTGAGTAGTTTTTCAGCTTTTGCTTCCGCATGAGTGACTTTGTAGTGAGGATATGTTGTACCGGGCATAAGCCCGTATTTTTGCTACTCTGATGTTATCTTCTGTGGACACTCCCTTCGTGGAGTTATATTTATATATGTCATGTGATTCTCTGTGGACAGACAGTTTTCATTTTACTTCATTACGCTACTTTTATGTGATCGAATTGGCCGGCAGAATCGGCGCTTTGTGGTGATGACCCTTCAGGGCGTGAAGGAGTCACCGCAAAACGGCGGATCTGGGCCTAAGACCCCGTGGTCAAAAAGAAAAAAAAAAAAGGGGGTCTTACACTCGCGGGGCCCCGTAATCAACCCGCCAGTCAACGTGCGGAAGGAAATAATAACCATAACATTAACAATAATAATGAACATGTCCTGCGTGCACCGTATGAGTTTGATATTACTAGGGTCGTCCGGGTCAAACCACCATCGTACGATGGATTTGGAGATCCCCAAGTTTTCCTAAACTGGGTTAAGAAAATAGAGTGCTACTTTGAGTGGTACATCCTGATTGACGCAGATAAGGTACGAGTGGCAAGAATGAAGTTATTAGGTAGAGCTAATATATTCTGGTTGAATGAGGAACGACGTCTAAGAGCCGAGAATGGTGAATTACTCATTGGTTGGGCAGTCATGAAGGCCCTGCTCATAGACCAGTATCCCTACGTACCATCGAACGCAGATGTTTGATGATTTGGCTACCCTTAAATAAGGGAATAAGTCGGTCTCTGAGTATATGAGTCTTCTTAAGGATATGATGGTTAGGTGTGGTGTGAAGGAGATGCCAGAGATCACCCTCTCTAGGTTTCGTAAGGGGTTAAACTCTTACATATAGGGTAAATTACTACGTTATGGTCACACCGACCTAAACACCACTTTTAATATTGCATTGGATCTTGAGAAGCACAACGTTCATAAGAATAAGACTCGCTCGTTTCAGAAGGGAAAATCCGTCTTAGGACCACCACCCACCTCCACCTATGTAGATGTAGTATCTCTTGATTCTGAGGATGACCCCGTAGGTGAGAGTATTCTAACATGTAGGTTAGTGCCCGATGATTATGATGAGTCTGAAATTGAGGGAATACCTAGTGATTTATAAGACGATGTATGGGATGATGATAGTCCGATCTGTTTGAGTATTCTGTTGCCTATTATTTGCCCTGCTAGCATTGTGTCTGACCACCCTAGTATTGTGTGTCCTCTCCAGGATACGATCCCCATTGTGATAGAGTCTACGATCGCACCCACTGCGATTAAATCTGAGTTATCTGAGGAGCCTGAGAGTGATGATTTCCCTATTGGTTTTGTGGATGAGTTACCATTTGAAGGAAGGGTAATTTTAGATGATTCTATTATTATACACCCGGATGAGAGTTCTTTGATGATATCACCGTTGGGTGAAATTTATACTGATTTAGATTTTATCCCGGGATTGATTTTACCAACCCTTCCCCCTATTTATTTGCCTATATTAGATGACTTTTTAGTGCGTGGAACTGGTAGATGTAGTCTGAGTTTTTGTGTGACGCCCACTTTATTAGTTCCTACATTGGCGTTGTCTCAGCGTATAGATATTACTAGGTTGAGCACAGTAGTTCACTGCACACCGTAGATCTGACTACGTGTCACATTTGACTACTCATTTTTCTGCGTGTCCGTTTATGGCTCTGTCCTCGACTACAACTAATTCTGATTCTTTGGCAATTGTGCCTCTGGATGTGGTGTCCCCTATGCATACTTATATAACACACTCGGTCGCACGCATTTATCCACCGCCTTTTGATGACCGTCATTTTCACACGTCAGTGACTTTAGCAGGACCCCTTGAGTTGTATCGCTCGCACTTCCTTTCACACATGGGAGCGTCCAACTCCATTATTTATGATGAGCGGATCTCCTTGACATATCTTCATGTCAAGCATGAAAAATATTAAAGTTAAAATTAAAACCGCGAATTTGGAGCTCATTAAAATCATCTCTAAATATAAGGTTCCATTGCCACCTGACTTAACCCCCTTATCCTCCGTGTTTGGGTCGATTCATGAAGCACATGAATTCTCTCCTCATATATCTAGGACGTTAGTGTTTCATTTTATGTTATGTTGCACACACTTCCACTCCTTTCTGAGACCATCTGATGCTATATTTAGTGATTTGGGTTTAGTCTGGTCAGTCCCCGAGCGGATGCCTTCTGGCTTCGTTAATTAATTAATACGTAGGAACGCCGACCCGTCCATGATTATGAAGAACGTCGGATTTTATGCTTTTATTTCAGATTTTTCTATAGCACTGGGTGTTTCACTTTATTTCAAGTTTCCAGACTTTTTACTGTACGTCTCTGTTCCACCCGAGTGGCTTTCTTTGTCGTTCTTCTCTACCACTACATGTTCTCTTGGGTTGGGAAGTGCTAGTTCTGTCGTGTCTATTTTCCACGTGGACTCCTTGGTTATTGAATCAGATGGTAAGATTCAGGTTTTATTTCTTTTGCTTGACACCCTTTTGAGTTTCCTCGGAAGTCATGTTGTTTCTTTGCCAGACAGGTTCTCAGTGCTGATGGATATTCATGCTACTTCGACATGGATAGCGGGGCCAGATTTGCCCTATTTTGTTGCTACTTCTGACTGTTCTCCCCTCACGGTCCACTCACCGGTGATGAGTAATTTTGAGTGGGGGAGGATTAATGGCGACGATGCTGATGCGGCTGTGGTCCCCGTCATAGAGAGTTCGTGGATTGGGTCGGTCGTTGCCGCAAGCTCGAAGATGGGAGTCTACCACAACGTTTCTTTGCCAACGCCGTCGCCACTACAAGTTTTGCTTGACGTACGCCGCCGCCAATAAATAAAATATATAATTAGAAATTACATAATTATAATTATATATTTTATCATTTATATTTTTTAGCATTTTTTTTAAGCAATTTTATTTTAAGAGTTTTTTTCATGTATTATGATGGGTGCTTATAACCATCATGTGTTGTTTTTAATTATTTCATTTCATATGTAAAATTGGATGAATATAACCATCATGAGTGGTTTAATTTTCAAGGGTGGAGATTGAGTGGTGTAGGCTATTTATAGCCAGGCTTATGAAGAAATTGGTAGAGAATGAATAAGAATTGAAAACCCTAATCTTGCTTAAGATTTTCCTCCTCCTCTCCTCTCCTCCTCTCAAAATTTTGGCCACCCCCTTGTCTCCTTCCTCTTGGCCTCCGACCACTTCCTTCTCCTCGTCTCTAGTATTTCGGCCTCCCTTCTTCTTCACCCTCCACCAACCTAAACCCGACTACAACCAACACCACCTGACCCCCTCTCCCTCCTCTCTAGTATTCAGCCTCCGTTCCACATCCTCCACCAACTAAAATCCGACCACCTCCACACCACCCGACCCCTTCATCATCTCCAAAACCGTCGGCCACCAAAAAAACCGACCACCAACCATCACCACGCGAGCCCTCTCTTATCTCCCAATAAACCTAGCCAGCCACCCTCTCTCTCCCCTCCAACAAAATCCGGCCACCCACATCTCTTCCCTACCCGCCAACCCCTCATTATCTTGAGTAAAATATTCCACCACCTTTTCTCTCACCTCTTTCCTTATATATTTTGGGTTTCAATAGTCTCCCTCTTCTAGGGTTATTGCAAAGGAATACGGCCCGCGTCTTCATCGTCCGGTGTGGATCCATGAGTTTGCGTGGAAATAGAAAATCAACCACCGTCGTGAGCGCTTTCCTCCACTTAATATCGTGGACAGACTCCTTGGGATTTGTGTAACGATTTCTAAACTAATTCTTTGTGTGTTTCTTCTAAATCACTGTGAGAATTGGTGAAATAGAAAGCTAGTTCATTATCCTGATTTATATTTTGAAATCATGCTAATTAAAATATAGATTTTAAGCGTGTTTTTCTTCCGGATTTTCTCGTATAATTGGAGCGGGTAGATCTCGTGAACTCTTGAAGAAATCGGGTTCATTACTCTTGATTTCTCCTTTAGTTCAAGTGATTTGGTATGCCCTCATATTAATTAATTTTTTTGGGGAGATTGATTTGGACTTTATTTCAAATCGTATTTTTAGTCGGGATCCTATCTAATTTGTTTGTGATTTGTTTGCGGATAAATTTAATTTGAATAGCTAATTGTCCGGATCGTGAGGGTCCTATTCGCTTGAGCGAACATTGGCCTATAGCCCCTGTTCAATCTATAAAAGTGGTAGAGTCCCTTTGTTTTGTGTATTGCTAAATTAGTTGAATAGTCGGTAGAATTGTTTAGAGAAAATAGTGTTTGTTACGTACCCTAATTTAATTGTCGAAACCCCAGTGCGCGTAGTTTAATCCGTCGAAACTTTGGGCCTGCATCAATAGTGCATCGGGGGCACCCCGTACCCTGCGCGATAGTACCCGGCCCGCCCCCGACGGTTATCATGTAAATTTTTTAATTAAAAATATTGATTAAAAATATTATAATTTTTTATTATATTTTTTAACTATTTGTAATTTCTATTAACAAATAGTTTTTATTATAAAGGTTGAAGCGCTGATGTCATAATGGATAAGGCGTCTTTGTTCTAACCAAGTGATTGCCTGTTCAATTCTCATATTGCACCATTTTTAATTTAATTTTTATTATTTTAACTCTTTCTACCTATTTGTTCCACATTGTGGGTTTAAGATGCCCATGTGGATTTGTTGCGTCCAACTCAACCCTCCTGCTAGACCGGAGTAAACTAGGTCGGCTTAGTCCGTGGAGCGGTCGAGCCCGTGCTCAGTCACAGAGTAAGCAAACATACATAAGACAATTTTGACATGAAAAAACCCTCAACTGGGTAAAAAAATCAAGTGACCGGTACAATGTCAGTCAAACTTCATTATTGAAGGCAATTTATAGAGTGTTATGTGAAATGAGGGTGACAGGTCGCTCCTCATCATAACTTTGAGATGAGAGACAGTATTACGCTTGGTGGGCGAAAGAATGTCTTACATGAAGCTTGTTCCTCTCTAATTTCTGATGGGGACGAGTATTCTCGGACACTGCTAGGCTGGTAAACATAGTGGCGGGATGCACAGAGATGCGTCGACGGTGACTTGAGGAACGTCGTGCACATAGGGGGCTTTGTTGAATGGCGAGCATAACTTCTTCTTCCCAGGAGTGTCGTGTACTTACGCAAATTTTTGGGTGGCCCGACAGGCAGTGGATGCATGTAGGAGAATTCTGACATAGCTCCGACCTGAGGAAGAAAAAAACTGGGAGGGGGAAAAGTAAGAAATGAAAGGGTCATGGGTCCTTTTTATAGGCTCTAAGAGGTGGTTATGGTCGTTATGCGGCTTTGCTCAATTGATGATGAGATGTGGAAAAACTTCATAGTTAAGCGTGCTCAGGGAAGAGTAGTACTGTGATGGGTCACCTCCTGGGAAGTCCCTCTGATGTCCACTTAACTATGAGGTTTTGCTTATTGAAGGGAGGTTGTGACCACCAACAATCCGCTAGTGGATGTAGAGGGGTTGGGGTGTTTGGGCTGCAGCCCGGTAATGTTGCTTAGAGCGCAGCCATGGCGTTGTCTCATTGGATCGGCTAGGGACGATACAATAAAAAAGTGCTCTTTTTTTATAACGACCTCCCCAGCACACGGCTCGAAAGGATAACTGTCGGCACCCCCCAACATCTAGCTCAAAAGGGTTATGCCTCAATCGATTTTCATACCATCCAACCCAACCCCTCTCCATGACCTAAGATCAGAGAAAACATTAAGTTCTCTTTCACAGTCTAAAAAGATTGGTTGCACTCACGCGTCCACTTGAACTTATGAACCTTGTAAGTGAGAGAGGTAACTGGCAATGCTATCTACGAGATGTTCTCCATGAACTTTCTATAGTAACTGGGTAGCCCAAGGAAGATCCTGAATTTCACAATGGTCTTTAGCCCAAGCCAATCTTTAATGGCCTTAACCTTCGTCGGATCTACCGCCACCCTCATTACCACTAATCACGCGGCCTAAGAACGCAACTTTCTCAATTCAGAACTCGCATTTGGAGAACTTGACATAGATCTTGCTCTCCCTCTAAGTTTGCAGTACTAGTCTCAAGTGAGTTTCATGCTCGACCTCTAATCTAGAGTACACCAGTATGTCGTCAATAAAGAACACTACAAATATATTAAAGTACTTTTTGAACACACAGTTCATCACATTCATAAACACAGACAACGTGTTTGTCAACCTAAATGACATAATAGAAAACTTGAAGTGTCCATACATTGTCCCAAAAGAAGTCTTCGAAATATCCTATCTCCAGATCCTCAAATGGTAGTACCCCTCTTCAAGTCTAACTTTGAATGCACTGTCGACCCAACCAACTGATTAGAGAGGTCGTCGGTGCATGAAGTCGGGTATTTGTTCTTGATAATTAACGTGTTCAACTCATAACAATCTATACAAATACATATTATCATAATTTTTCTTCAAAAACAACACTGGTTCACTCCATGAAGAGCTCGGTCATATGTACCCTTGCTCTAAAAGCTCTTGCAATTGAATCTTCAACTTAACCAATAGTTTTGGAGACATCGTATACATAGCACGTGACACCAACCTTGTACTAGGCATCAATTCTATCGTGAAGTTGTTCTCTCGCTAGGGTGGTACTCCAGGAAGATAGGCAGGAAAAACATCTCAAACTCCTCCTCCATTGACACATCTCTAATTGATATATTTGGAGAGTGTGTCTCCAACAATGCTGAAACATTTCACCTCCTTAATTCACCACACACGTCACTTGCCTGATGGAAATTTGTGATGATAAAGTCCTCGTAAGGGCACTTAACAGGATCACTTCTCATCAATGGGAGGATGCGACCTCCAACAACCTGCTGGTAGGCATGTAGAGGGGTTAGGATGCATGGTCTGCGGATCGGTTGAGGCTTAACCCTTTCGAGCTGGATGTTGGGGGTGCTGGTGGTCGTCCTTTTGAGTCGTGTGTTGGGGAGAGCATTACATATATCGTTCATAAGGAACGACCATTATGTGAGTTTGAAAGATGGATACTTGACTCTTCAGGAGAAGCTCTGGGTGGCAGAGAGTTCAATTGCTGACTTGAAGGAGGAGCATGATCGAGATATATCTCGATTTAGGAGTATTGGTTTAGAGCTAAAGTCAGAGCCTGAGGAGTCCCACGTGGTGTTACTGATAGAGAAGTCCATGAACTGATCTAGAAATTGTTGAGTTAACTATGCGAAGCTTCAGACTGTTCCTTCCTTCAGAGAGTGGAACCATGTACAGGCCTGGCCCTTTAGCGTGGCTAGGAAAACTTGACAGAGGAGATGATCAGGCGCATTGTAGATTTATAGTACCATGGTGAAATGATTAGCATGTTCCAATGGGTCTTCAGTCCCATCGTAAGACTCGATGTTGGGCAGTTTGAACTCGGCTAGGACACGATGCGCCAAAATCTCTTGCACTAGCGGGTATCCGACCCGGGTAGGGCAATGCAGGTATGTGATTTTTCGGTCAATCTAACTATATTCTTTTGCCATGAACTCTCTAATTTCCTCCCTGATGGGTATTCCAGTGGCGATCGCTTGTTGGTCCTCTGCTGCCTAAATTTGGTAGCCCTATGCATACGGGGTGGGGGTGTGAAATGCTTGCTGCTTCTGAATATTCTTCAGAGCTTTCTTCTGTATGATTATCTGGAATGGGGATTGCAGGTGGAGAGCCTGGTCGGCGGGTGTTGTAGGCACTGCGGCTGCATGCGTCATTCCCAAATTTCCGAGAAATACGAGTACTTTGGCTTGTTGTTCCTCTATTTGAGTGATCCTTCCGGTGAGCACGTTGTCTGGTGCGGCAATGGTTTCTGGTTGTCGAAGTGTGTTAACCATGGAATGTGAGGGCTCGACATTATCAAGTCCTTGTCAGGCTGATCCCTGGGTTGTGCAAGTACTTCGTCTTGCCATTATTTGTCATGAGTGTCACTGGTAGAGGACACTATCTTCTGGATCTATAAAAAACTTTGTGTGCTTTGGGGTTTGATTCCCACAGATGACGCTAAACTATTGTGTCCAACTCAACCCTTCTGGCAGACTTGACTAAACTAGGCCTCCTTATCCTCTAGAGCGGCCGAGCGCGCACACAGTCATAGAGTAAGCAGAAGTACACAAAGCAATTTTAACGTGGAAAAACCCCTCAACTGGGTAAAAATTCACGTGACTGGTACAGTGTCAGTCAAACTTCAATATTGTAGAGAGTTTACAGAGTGTCTTGTGAACTGAGTGCAACAAACTGCTACTCGTTATAGCTTTGAGATGAGAGAAGTTATTACGCTTGGTGGGCAACATGCCACCTTACACAAAGCTTGTTCCTTTCTATTTTCTGATGGGGACGAGCGTTCTCAGGCGCTTCTTGGCTGGCGAACTTAGTGGTGTGATGTGCGGCGATGCGTCGACAGTGACCCGAGGAAGAAAGCACACATAGGAGGCTTCACTAAATGGCATGTAGAATGTCTTCTTCTCAGGAGCGTCAAGGACTTAGACAAATTTCCAGGTGGCCTGGCGGGCAGAGGAGGCACGTAGGAGGATTCCGACAGAGCTCTGACCCGAGGAAGAAGAATATTGGGAGGAGGAAAAGTAAGAAATGGCAGGGGTCCTGGGACATTTTTATAGGCTTTAGGAGGTGGTTATGGTGGTTAAGAGAATATCTGTACACTGTAACCAACCAAAATCACTAATTGAAACCGCATTCAGTATAGTTGTGGGGGTATATAATTTCCATTATTTTGACTACATGTAGACCATTAAATAAATAAATAATAGTCCCCACTAACCATGGGGATTAGTGGATAGTTATGTATGGGGTTATTCTTGTAATGAACGGTAGTGATTATGCTGGGATGATCAGATGGTGGTGAAGGCCCGCTACGAGCAGACGGAAAACTTAGAGACGATCAGCTGTCGGCGAAGGAGTCACGACCAGAAAATTGGCCTGTCATGGCGGGCTAGCACGCGGCCACGGGTGGCGGTCGCAGGGGGGCAGCCGTGGGGGAGGACACGGGATGTCGTTGTCCTTTATGTCCATGCCCCGGCAGCCATGGGAGGGCGGTCGCAGGGTGCGGCTGCGGGGTGTGGACACCCCATTTGGGTGTGGCACCGCGACTGTGGGAGGGCAGCCGCGGGAGGGAAGTTGCAGGGTGCGATCGCCCATACTGGGAGCGGCCCCATGACCGCGGGCGGCGGCCGCCCCTTTCGGGGGCAGCTCCATGGCCGTGGGAGGATGGCCGCAGGAGGGAGGCCACATGAGGCAGCTGCGGGTGGGAGGCCGCGGGGTGTGGCTACTCTTAGCGGAGTGGCTCTGCGGCCGCGGGCGGCAGCCGCAGGAGAGCGACCGCAGCGCGTCGCCGCCACTAGCGGGAGCAGTCTGATGAGTCCAAATATTACACTGATTTTTGGACACATCTGGGCCAGTTTTATCGTCTTAGCACTGTACTTGAGAGCTATAACTGCTGATATTTGCTTACTTACCTATTTCATGATTAAGTGCACTTTAGGCCCATTTCTGTGTGCTTTAGATGTTTCTGTGTTTTTGTTGTTCTTTAGCCGTGTCTCGAGAATGTGGTGTGCACTTTTGGTGGCCTATCTGCCTCTTCTGCTGGTGCAGGGATCGTGTGTGTGCTCCGGAACCGCTCGGGAGACCCCGACGATACAGGAACACTGCGCACGATCACTGGACTTACTGCGCACGACCACTGGTCGTGCGCCACTGATCGCGCGCATTACATTCTCCTTTTCCTAATTCTGCTTGGGTAATTGCACGAGCACTGATCATAGTGCGCACGACCACTGCTCGTGTGCCACTGCTCGTGCGTGTTTACCTCTTGCTTTCTGCAAATCTGTCCTAGCCAATCGCATGATCAGTGGATTCAGTGCGCACGACCATCGGTCGTGCACCACTGATCATGCGCATATCTGCTGATGTATCTGTCCAAGTTGCAGGTTCAATTGGAAATTACGCACGATCATCGACCGACAGTGCGCACGACCACTAGTCGTGCGCCACTGATCGTGCGCTCTGCTTTTGCTGCCTCTGTATTTAAGGGCCTGCTCTGCGATTTAGGTCAACAATCATCATTTTTGCGATCGGGGAGTGCGCGGAAAGTGCCATTCTACTTCTCCAGCTGCTCCATCCACCTCCACCTTCATCGGGAGTCTGTAGCCGGCGATTCTGAAGCTTTCCAAACCCTCCGGCGAAGCTCCCGGCCATTGATGACCTCGACTCCAAGCTTTCCACCGGAGTTGGAGAAGAAGGCAACCTAGAGAACGGACTCAAAGGCCTTCGAGGTGACAGCTCGTTGGTACCGGAAGCCTCCTCGGACTGAGCCCGAAAGTGGATTGACAACTCGCTATTCCGGCCACGACCTGCGGTGGACCTTCATCCTCTAGTGGTTTACTCTTCTTCCTCTTCCTCCGTAGTATGAATAATTTGCTATTGTAATGAACTACATTTTCTACTATATGTCTAAGTGGATGTTTGTGGTTTGCATTTGCTTGTGAGTTGTGTGTGTGAATGCGCCTCGCCCACTCCACATCCACTCCATACCCTTGTTTCACCCGATTACACTCCGCACAAGAACACTTCCACCCATTAGCATTCTGTCCGCTCGCCCAACCGAAGTTCGACATCGCGGCCGATACACTCACCTCACCTTGCGAAGCGGTGCCTTCGACCCGCATAGCTTTAATTAGTTTAGTAGATCAAGAAACCACAATCTCTCAAGCCCCATTTTTACTCTTTTCTAAGTATAACTCTCATAAGAATATTTTTTGAACTGTTGCCGCTCTAAGCTAATTGCATTCCTCAAGAGGCCGACACCCGGGGATTTATTCCCAAATTTTATTACTTGTGCGACCAGTTCGCTTGCCGATTTACACGCATCAAGTTTTTTGTGTCGTTGCCGGGGAATGCAACTATATAGTGACTCAGGATGACTGAAAATATTGTTATAAGAGTTAGTGTTTTGACTGTTGTTTCCTTGTGTAGTTTGCCGCAGTGAATGCATGGTCGAGCCACAAGAGATCATGTCGCCTACGACCCAGAGTTCGAACGTACTATCCTAGCGCGAAGACACGCTGCAGCCATCACTTTTGCCCCAATGGGAGACCAGCTGAATATTGATGTCGGCAACCGAGTTAGAAGGATACCTCATGGAGACAGAAATGGCGACGAAAATGAAGTGAACCCTCCCCAGGTCCGCACCATGAGGGATTACACTACACCTACCGTCGGGAGCATATACCCCGGTTTCGGACCTGCTATCACCAACCAACAGTTCGAGATTAAACCAGCTATCCTGAATATCATTCGGAACAACGCTCAGTTCTCAGGAATGGCCACTGAAGACGCCCATCTTCACCTTGTGGAATTCTCCAAAATTTGTGCCACGTTCCGCTACGCTGGAATACCGGACAAAACAGTCAAGCTCCGCCTCTTCCCTTTTTCACTAAGGGACAAAGCCAAGACATGGCTTCACTCCCTCCCACCTGGAACAGCCAGCACCTGGGAGGCTTTGACCACAGAATTCCTAGCTAAGTTCCATCTGGTAGATCGGATCGTGAGCATGAGGCAAGCAATAGCCAACTTCCGGCAAGTCAATCAAGAAAGTTTAGCCGAAGTTTGGGAGCTTTTCAACGAGCTGTTGAGGAAGTGCCCAAACCATGGATTCCAAACGTGGAACCTTGTCGAAAGTTTCTCCTAATAACATACCACGAACAGCCGCATCCCTCAACCTCTGCCATCACCCACAGACAGCCCTTAGTTATTAAAGGCACAAAGTGCACAAAGGTGCAAGGCGCACAAAGGCGCAAAGATGTCATGGGGACTAAGAACAAGGTGCAAGGCGTAGTAAACCCCACCACCGAGCCATGATCGATGCCGCCTCCGGAGGAACAATCATGAACCTTGCTCCAGATGATGCTCTGAGAATCTTACAAGACACCGCCACCCACAGCACTTATTGGACCGCTGGAAGAAACATCCCACGAAGTACAAGCGAAGTATTCGCCGTGGATATCCCCAAGCCCGCCGCCACCGCCCCAGTGATGGCAATCTCATGCCAAGGGTGCGTAAGCACCGACCACCACAGCTTCGAATGCTTAGGAGTCGAGGTACCAGACGAATGGATGCACAAACTATTCCCAAGGGCCCCCCGTCGTTAAAAAAAGTTCTTTGGAAGAGAGTTTTGAGAAATTCGTTGAAATTTTCCAAACCAACATGACAAATCAATCCGCCTCAATGCGCAAACTGGAGTGATAATTGGGTCAATTAACCCAAGTGGTTTCCGAGCGCACCCAAGGCACCTTACCTAGTAACACCGAAAAGAACCCCTGTGAACAAGGTAAAAGCCTTAGGGAGGAAAATTTGGGAAAAAGTAACGAACTCGTCATCAATTGTAAAATAAACAACGTCGAAACCCCAGCATTATGCGACTACGGGGCGTCCATCAACATCCTCACCCTGCAAGATGTTGCGAAGATGCACCTACAAGTCGACACTGAAAACCGAAAGTCGCTTATCTTAGCGAATGGCAATTTGGTTGACACCGAGGGAGGTGTTCGGGAAGTCGAAATCGAGGTCAACGGAAAAAGTATAACCACTGACTTCCAGGTTTTGGGATGAAGGGAAAATAACTCTATTCCTATATTAGGAGTCCCATTCCTGAAGGCCAACGGCACATCCCTCGACTTTTCCAAAGGACGCGTCACTTGGCCTGCCGAAGATTCCGCCCACAATAACACATCCATAAATCCCTCTCCCATCCAAAATAATAATTTTTTGAGTGTCACAGATACCAAGAGAGATTCAGGACTCCCAACATTGGAAGAAGCACATCCGGAAGAGAAAACAAAGAAAGGACTTTTCCATGAGATAGATGAGAAACAAGAGCTATTGGTCAAAGAAGAGATCGAGTGCATCAAAGCCATGACTGCCTTTCTACTTCCCGCCAACTCTGTTTTTGAGCATGGCGAACCGAGTTTTATCCAGGAGAAATCCCTATACACTTATTTGTATAACACTGCTGATAACTCTGTTAAGCGATCTGTAGCTTGGGCTGATCTGGTCGCCGTCACGGTACCATACAGGACGCCACCAACCACAAAAACAAGAAAACCCGCAGACTACATCCATTGGAAGTCTCCCACGGTGGAGAAAATGAAAGAGGCAAAGCATTTACGCGACGAGTGCTACGCTGCCTTCCGGCGCAAAGAAGTGCGCAATCGGAGTAAGGGGAAACCCCCTTCCCCCAACGCAAAAAGACAATTTGTCATCCCCTCGCACCCCACCGGAGAGACTTACCACAAATCCGCTTATAGCTGACTGCTATACCATCGTTCCACTTACCCTCCTCTTTCCGTTTTCTCGCTGCGTATGGAACTCTAGTTTGCTCTATTTTATTTCTTCCTTTTTAAACTGCAAAAAAACTCGTTATTATAACTGCTAATACAGATATTTGGTCCACCTTAAGGACGGTAAACAAAAGTGGCTTCTATGAGACAACCCATGTTGGACCATTTGGTCCTGTGCTGTGTTTTGAGCTCTTTTTCTCTATATATATATGTGCTCCTCTTTTGTTTTGCGTATGTATTTAAATCGTAGGTGCAGGAATTTTTGAGACGCAGCAACTTGGCCGCACTTGGATATCTCTTCGCACGACCGGTATGCTCAATTTTGAGCATGGGTACTTCTTCCCCTAGCCCTTTATTTTTATTTACATGTTTTACTTTTTTCGTATGGTCATATTCTAGTCTGGGGGTGGAGTTGCCTGTGATCACTACACAGCACAGTTTATTGCATACCAGTCTACATTTATTTATTTCATGATCACTAATTGCACACACTGAATCACCCACATGAGTGCGCACTTAACCAGGCGTGCGGCTCGAGGCAATTGTTTTACTTTTGTGTCAACTCTAAAAAAGTGGTGCTGACTTAGGATTTGGAATATAGTAGTTCGAAACTCATGCAGTGCTCCTAATCGAGTACTCATGATTTGCATAGAAATAGTATAGGATTACTTTTTCTTCATGCTCGTAGACTTAAATTTATTCTACAAAAGTAAATTTTTTTGTGCTGCTTATAACTGTAGAATCTGGAGTAATCGAACGGTAGTGTAGGGATGAGTGTAGCCGTCACTAGACTCGTATTGCTCGAGTCGTGGGGAAGGATTGTCTTTTTCGTGGACTGAGAACTTGCCCCAAGCTACTCTCGAAGCATTGGTGCCCTGTTAGTCGAGTGTGAGCGTGAGGCAGGCTATCATTTTGGCTAGTTTGATCCTTTTTGTACCTAGTCCTAGCAGCTGACCCTTGCAAGCCAAATATGCGCCTACCCTCCTTTTATTTCAGCTCCACATATATTCACCAAAGCCTAAAAGCCAACCCTTTTGTCGCAAACAAAATCTTGAGCTTGATCGATTTCAAAAAGTTGATATGTTGTGATAATTGGGATTCTTGTGATGTGGAGATGAATTCATGTTCGGGGATTGCTGAATGAAAAAGAAGAAAAATGAAAAAGAAAAAAATGAATAAAAAAAGAAAATTTAAAATTATTACACGGAGAATTGCAATCCCCATTTGTGTGTTAGTTTTTGGTCTGGATAGGCCGTGTGCATACCAGGTTTTCAAGCCAAGTCTGGGGGTGTGTCACACATACATTTCTTAGTGGCTGTTTGGGTTAAGCTCTTGTTTGCTCCCTTTGGTTGCGTGTAGCCTCCTTGTTTATCCTTGACTACCACACCTTAGCCTTAGCCCCATTCAAACCTACAAGTCCTGCTGATTCACATTTTAGTCTACTTAGCATCGTGGAGAGAGTGTGAAAGGACAAGCTTATGATTCTCGACATTAATGGATTTCTTTGGAGGTGATCACGAGCCCCGGTCTTAGGCAATGCTCATCTTAGTGGCTTGTCTACTTTCTCCGTACACATGACTGAACGATTCTCCAGAATTCTAATTTTAAAGTAGACACTATATTTATTTACCTCTATCGAATAATTTAAGCTCCGTAGTATTATTAAAAAATTTACTATTCTATTTTCTATGCGCATGATATATTTGATTTCTCGTCCTACTTTATTTTGAAGTTTCTAGGCCAGCTAGCTGTTTTTACAGTCCACAGAGTAATGATTTGCGCGGGACGCGCAAATGGTTATGTCTGGGGGTGTGATGAGTCCAAATATTACAATGATTGTTTGACCCATATGGGCCAGTTTTTTCATCTTAGCACTGTACTTGAGAGCTATAACTGCTTATATTTGCTTACTTGCCTATTTCATGATTAAGTGCACTTTAGGCCCGTTTCTGTGTTTCTGTTGTTCTTTAGCCGTGTCTTGATAATGTGGTGTGCACTTTCGGTGCCCTATCTGCCTCTTCTGCTGGTGCAGGGATCGTGTGCGTGCTCCAGAATCGCTCGGGAGACCCCGACGATACAGGAACACTGCGCACGATCACTGGACTTACTGCGCACGACCACTGGTCGTGCGCCACTGATCGTGCGCATTACATTCTCCTTTTCCTAATTCTGCATGGGTAATCGCACGAGCACTGGTCATAGTGCGCACGACCATTGGTCGTGCGCCACTGCTCGTGCGCGTTTACCTCTTGCTTTCTGCAAATCTGTCCTAGCCAATCGCACGATCAGTGGATTCAGTGCGCACGCCCACCGGTCGTGCATCATTGATCGTGCGCATATCTGCTGATGTTTCTGTCCAAGTTGCAGGTTTAATTTGAAATTGCGCACGATCATCGACCGACAGTGCGCACGACCACTGGTCGTGCGGCACTAATCGTGCACTTTGCTTTTGCTGCCTCCGTATTTAAGGGTCTGGTTCGCGATTTAGGTCAACACTCGTCATTTTTGTGATCGGGGAGTGCGCGCAAAGTGCCATTCTACTTCTCCAGCTGCTCCATCCACCTCCACCTTCATCGGGAGTCCGTAGCCGACGATTCCGAAGCTTTCCAAACCCTCCGGCGAAGCTCCCGGCCATTGATGACCTCAACTCCAAGCTTTTCACCGGAGTTGAAGAAGAAGACAACCTAGAGAACGGGCTCAAAGACCTTCGAGTTGACAGCTCGTTGGTACCGGAAGCCTCCTCGGACTGAGCCCGGAAGCAGATTGACAACTCGTTATTCCGGCCACGAACTGCGGTGGACCTTCATCCTCTAGTGGTTTACTCTTCTTCTTCCTCTTCCTCCGTTATATGGAATAATTTGCTATTGTAATGAACTACATTTTCTACTATATGTCTAAGTGGATGTTTGTGGTTTGCATTTGCTTGTGAGTTGTGTGTATGAATGCCCCTTGCCCACTCCACATCCACTCCATACCCTTGTTTCACCTGATTGCACTACGCACAAGAACACTTCCACCCATTAGCTTTCCGTCCACTCGCCCAACCGAAGTTCGGCATCGTGGCCGATACACTCACCTAACCTTGCAAAGCGGTGCCTTCGACCCGCATAGCTTTAATTAGTTTAGTAGATCAAGAAACCACAATCTCTCAAGCCCCCTTTTTACTCTTTTCTAAGTATAACTCTCATAACAATATTTTTTGAACTGTTGTCGCTCTATGCTAATTGCATTCCTCAAGAGACCGACACTCAGGGATTTATTCCCAAATTTTATTACTTGTGTGACCGGTGCGCTTGCCGATTTACACGCATCACAGTCCTGCGACCACGGGAGGGGCTGCAGGAGGTTATGCTGACCATTAAATAAATAAATAATAGTCTCTACTAACTGTGAGGATTAGTGGGTAGTTATGCGGGGGTTATTCTTGTAACGAATGGTGGTGAATTTGTTGGGATGATCGAACGGTTGTGAAGGCCCGCTCGAGCAAGCGGCCAACTTGGCGATGATTGGTCGTCGACAGAGGAGTCACAGCCGGCGGATTGGCCGGTCGTGCCAGGTTTGCCCGCAGCCACACGAGGGTGCCTCAGGGGGTGGCCTTTGGGGGCAACCGCGGGATGCGGACTCCATTACCGAGAGCGGCCCTGCAGCCATAAGTGGCGATCAGAGGAGGTCGACCGCGGGGCATGGCCACCCCAAACGGGAGCAGCTCCGCAGGCGCCGGAGAGGGCTGTGGGATGGCAGCCACGGGGTGCGCCAGCCCTTAGCGAAGTGGCTCTGTGGCCACGAGAGGCGGCCACAGGAGTGTAGCTGCCCCTTACAGGAGCAGTCCTGCGGCCGTGGGAGGTGTCCACGGGATGGGGCCGCGAGAGGCGGTCGTGAGAGGCGGCCCCGGAGGGGCCTTGGAGGCGGCCTCAGGATGCGGCCGCGAGAGGTTATGTAGACCATTAAATAAATAAATAATAGTCCCCAGTAACCTTGGGGATTAGTGGGTAGTTTTTTGAGGGATTATTCTTGTAACAAATGGTGGTTGTCGTGTTGGGATGATCGTATGCTGGTGAAGGTCGTCTGCAAGCGAGCAGACAACTTGGTGACGATTGGCCGCTGACGGAGGAGTCACGACTGGCGGATTGGCCGGCAGTAGCGGGCAAGCCCGCGGCCATGGTGTGTAACATCCCTTAAACAACTAGACCCCTAGGATGTTGTTTTTTCATGACTAGGTCATGACAAAACCACCAGAAGCTCAAAGGACCAAGTGAACAAGGCCAAGGTGAAAATCACCTTGGTCTGCCTATAGCTCAGCCTCAACATTTAGACCTAAGGTCTGACCTTAGGGCTACACCTTGATCCCATGGCCCTACCACAACACCTCAAACACCTTGGGAATTCCATAGGGCCACTAAGGACCCACTGTGGGCAGTCAAAGTGGTTAAGTTGAGCTAAGTCAACCCTAACCCTAAATGGGTCAAACTAGCCTACTCAGGGTCAATTGACCTTCCCCTAGCCAAGTGGACCCAACCCATGCCCTCCTAACCCTAAAGTGATGCCAATGGGTCATGAAGGACCCATTGGGGTCAACCCAAGAGTCTATGTTGACCAAAGTCAAATCTAGCCCTAATTTGGTCAAAGTACCCTTCCTAAGAGTAGGTGGCCTTCAAAGTGCCCTAACTAAGGGTCAAGTGACCCCCAAGATGCCCAACCAACCCTACTCAAGTCTTCCTAGACCTTAAGGGAGTCCAATGGGTCACCAAGGACCCATTGGGGTCAACCCAAATGGTCATGTTGACCAAGGTCAACTCTATTCTAGTGTCAGGTCAAACTAGCCTAAATGGGCTAACCCAAGCTCAAACCCATTTCCCCCACTTGGGCTAACTTCATTCTTATTATTAATATGAGTTAGTGGGCTGCCAATAGGCTGGAGGATACATCAAATTCAGCCATGGTGAGTAGGAGAGAGAAAGCACCATTTTTCCCTTTAATGGAGGAGAGAGAAAGTGAGAAAAGGAGGTCATTCATGGCCAAGGGAGACCAAGGGCCTCTCCAATTGATTCCAAAGGCTGATTGCATTCCCCCTTATCAGTTTTGAGGGGTTGAATAGCCATGGCCAGCCACCCAAGGTGGCTGAAATTAATTTCTCCCATAAGGAAGAGAGAGAAAGAGGGGAGAGAAAGCCATTAATGGCCATAGGAGATCAAGAGCCCATCCCCTCACCTCCATTTGCTGGATTCATCTTCCTTGGATAATTAGGAGGAGACTAACAACCATAATTAGCCCTTAATGGCCGAGTTCAGTGAACCCAAAGGTGGTCAAATGTTTCACCTTCATGGCCAATAATGGCCATTGGTGCTACACCCTTCCTCTCCCCCATTTAGCCCTTTTAAAAGCATCCCTGCACCCAGAGGAGGAGTTTCCACAATCCCACTGAAGGAGTCGAGCCATTTGGTAGTGATGTTGCAGAACACCCGAAGCTCCAAAATCCGGCCATTGCGCACCACCACCAAACCCGTCGGCAAGCACGGTTGAAGGTCCTCCTCTACTCCTTCTATAGATAGATATTAGGAATCTTTTAGGATGAAAATCAGGCTCAAATGAGCCAGATCATGTGATGATTTTTCCATGGTTTTTCCAAAAAAAATGGAGTGTGGGGTTTGCCGGAAACCACCCCTCTGGCGGTCGTGCCGCCTCCCGGTGATAGCCCCCACCCCAACGAAGGTGGTGGCAGTGGTGGTCGGCCAGGGAGGTGGCCGTGTGACCGGGAAATGCTCTTGGAATAGGCTCCAGGTTCGGCCAATCATGGCCCTTGGCTGGAGGAAGAAGATGACTAGGAGCCACTGGATATGCTTTAAGATTCGTGTTGATCTGGATTTATTATTTCCTATTTTATCAATTTCTAACTGTTTATTGGGCTGTATTAAATTAAATATTAAAAATACTTAGGTCCCTCTAAAGGATAAATTACCAACATGAAGATTGTAGCCCTCGAAGTCTATATTAATTTAAAATTAGTTTGAACCAATTTGGGTAAGTGGTTGGACCACAACACCCGTTTTTGTGAGGACTATACCTAGGATAGATGAAAGACTATTTTGAGTGCCCCCATCAATCCAGCCATCCAAATGATTTGATATTTTGGTTGGGGTTATTCTTACCTATGCCTAGAACATATCAAAAATTGGGAATGTTTAGAAAAACTTTTCCTAAAGTGTTTGTAGAAATTTAATAAATAATATAGGAATTATTTAAAAGGTTTAATTACCTCAAAACCCACCCAAATTTTGGCGACTGGTCCTTGTTATCTTCAGAAGGCTCTGGATAAAATTTCATCTCATTTGGAGATGGTTTGAGTTGAAATCATGTAACCCTAGTCTTGCCATAATAAGGCTATTTAAGTCAAATAGTGACCTTTGGGTTTTGAGTGGTAAAATCACCTCAACAGAGGTTGAAATTGGGGACACTGACTTGGCATGACTTTTAACATCCTCCCATGGAAGATGGGGTAGATTGGAGTAGATTTGCCTTAGGATCTAAGGCCAAACCTTAAGGAGGGGCTTTGTGTCTTGGGAAGGGCAAGGGGTCAAAAGACCTTGTATGGACTTAAAACTTGGTAGAGTGAGAACTAGAGTAGCTTAAACCCCCTGGTTAAATTCTTAAGGGATTTGGAAATGGGTAGGCCCCTCTAAACCCTAACCCTAGTTTAGGGCACAAAATTTGTAGAGATAGAATAGGTTACTAAAACTCATTGAATAGTGATGAAACTTGGGTAGAGTAGTCTTAGGATTAGTAGGAGCCTCGGGAAATTATTGTAGGGTGTTTGGAAGATATTAACTTATACTTGCAGTTTAAATCTTTAAGTTGCCCCTAAGGATTATTGTGCTAAAATCAAGGTTAAACTAGCTTAAAATGTAATGAAACTTAGCTAGTTAGTCATGGTAAATTTTGTGTAATTTTTGGATAATATTTTAAGGTACTTCTCTATTTAATTCCATTTATTGTATTTATATTTAATTAATTAATTAAGGGCTTAAATCTTGCTGAAAAGTTGCGAAACTTTGGATTTTATGTTAAATAGTCATACTTTATTTATCATAAATTTTGTGGAGCAATTACTTGTCTGATGTTGGTACATCATGTTCAAACTTGGGGTTTTTGGATTACCAGAATAATTAAATAAATTACTAGATAAATTAGGAAAATTATGAAATTCTGGATTTAGGCTAAAAAGGTCATGACAGCCCTCCATTAATTATTATATAGTTCCTGGGTGAATATTTTAAGTACCTCTCCTTTTACACGGCATATAGCTTAGGTTGGTCTACACTTAGTAAAACTTCAGAAATTATTTTGGAGTATGAATCGAGGCACTTGAGTTGGGGTTAGATGTTTGCTGGTTTGTATAATTAAAAATGAGTTCACCATTGGAAGATATGATGAGTAGAGTGTTGGTTTGGCTAGTGTTAGGTGATGCTCGGGATCGACGAAAGATCGTCTTTCCCGTGGGGAGGAAGTGTCAAATACTCTAGGGTCAGATCCAGTACAACAAGTAAGGGTTTGGGAAATATGATAGCAACCAATAATAATAAGTGCCTTGCGAAAGGGAGCTTTGGGCGTAATCTCATCGTAGTTCCTAGTGCCTTCGAGAGCCCTTCACGGGGAATACTGTTGGGTACATTGAAAAATGTGTACCAGATTTGAATAATCCTCACCCTACTCAATGATATGCATCAAGTTGTATTTGATGTATTTTGAGTTTATATGTGCAGGTTAAGTAATTGCAGGAAATGCAGAAAAATTTATAAGTCCATGTGTCGACACCTAGAGAAGTTGTGTCGACACTTATGAAGGCATGTGTCGACACTGGAGAAAAGATGTGTCGACACTTGGAGTAGATTGTGTCGACACATGGAAAGGCTGTGTCGACACCAGAAGAAATTGTGTAAACATGCAGAGGCAGTGTAGACACACAGAGAAGCAAAGTCGACATCAATTGTGTCGACACCAAAATGCAATATCGACACACAGGAATACTTAGTCGACATCAAATGTGTCGACACATAGAGACAGTGTCGACACACAGAAGTATTTGTTAACATCAACTGTGTCGACACAAAGGAGATATGTCGACACACAGCAAAGCTTCAACAAAGTTAAAGTAAAGAAGTACTTATGTCGACACAAAGGAGATGTGTCGACACACAGCAAGTTTCAACTATATTAAAGAAGAAGTATTTGTGTCGACACACAGAATCAGTGTCGACACATTCAATAGAAGGCTGTGTCGAGAATTATTAACAACAACAAAGGAGTTGTGTCGACACCACCAAGGCATGTGTCGATACTTAGTCCACTTGTGTCGACACTTAGTCTATTTGTGTCGACACTTGATGAAGGTCAGTCTCGACACTTTCGGACAGAGACAGTATTTCAAGAAGTGACTGGATGACTTGACAGCTGTCATTCCTAACCGGTCTACTGCAATTGTCAAAGCTGTCAGAAGTTTGTTAGAAACTGAATCAGCTGGTTACCATGGAGGAAGAATATATAAAGGCCTTTCTCCTTCAACAGAAAGCGATCAATTAACAATAAAGATTGAAGATCTATACAGATATCGATCATCAGAAAAAAAAAAAGAAGACCTTCGATAGAAGATCTAAGAAGTTGGAGAGAGAGAGCTCCTTCTAAGAAGAGCAATTGCTGAACCAGGCTGTGGTGGGCCAAAACCCGAACAGGCAAGCGTACCTGTCGAATCGTAGTACCAAGGTCGTATTTAAACACGGGGCTGTCAATTACTTCTACTCACGCTCTAACCATTATCCTACTGGAAGAAAGTGGGTTTGAGAATTTTTTTTTAGAGTAAAAAGAACGATAAATTGCGAGACGAAAACTTATATAAAAAAAACTAGCATTCGATCATTGATTCACCAAGAAATGAAACGAGAAAATAAAAGGGCATAGCTTTAAATTTGCAAACCCAACTCGGCCGTGACGAATCCGAAATTAAGACAAAATCTCGCTAGAGCATTAGGTCTCCTAACTTATAGACTCTTTGATCGAAATCTCTTTACAAACCAAAGAAGCCTAAAGTTGCATTAACGAGGTGATCCGCACTATTGGATTTGACTCCAATCCGGAGGATTTACGTCATCCTATCTCTAGGATTGCATTCAACTCCTTCCTTCTTTGAGTGATCTTTCACATCCACGAGCCTCTCGGCTACTCGAATATGAGATCATAAGCCTACTACCGTATACCGGAAATACGGAGTCGACACAATAATTATTCAAAGAAGGACCGAGTAGAATTACGCAAAAATAAAACTATGAAATAAAAATAATTCTCATTTCAAATCATGGATCCTCATGATCAAATGCTAAGAGGGAATTAGCTATGCATATTGCAAAAGGAAACAATAAAATAAAGAAAAGAGAGAAATATTTTCATTACTTACAAAAAGGAGTACACAAAATAAAAAAGGACAAGATTATGCTATAAAGAAAACTTGCAGTAATTGAAAAGAAAACTAATACAATAATAAAACTAACACTTATAAGCACTCTCCACTTAAACTAGCACTTCACTTGCTCTCCAAAATCCCCCCTTCAAAAGCATGGGATATGGGTTCTTTTTATAGATGAGGGAGAAGGTTCTAGAATGCAATGAAGTAGAGGGGGCAGGGGGGGGGGGGTGGCCGGCCATGTGTAGGAAGAATGTTCATGCATGATATTAATTAGGTGGAGAGAAAGAGGGATGATTCATGTATGATATTAAATGAAGGAAGAGGGAGAAGATACATTCATGAATATAAATTTAAAAGAAATGAAATAAATATAAGAGGGGGGATGGATGGTAATAAAGAGTGGAGAAAAATAATAAAAAGGAGAGAGAGGAGGGAACATGCATGAATATGGCTTAAATAAAGGAAAAAAAAGAAATAAAAGAGGGAGAGAAAGAGGGGTGGCCGGCCATATAGGTGGAAAATGTTCATGTATGGCATTAAATGATGAGGGAGGGGGGAAAATGAGTGGCCGGCCACATGCTTGGATGAAGTGGGCTGCACTATATGGGCTTGGGAAGCTTGAAGAGGGGCTGAATGCATCATGTAGGCTTCAAGGAAAAGGGTCGGGCTGCTCCAAACTTCAAGGGTTGCATGTAGGGGGCTGCATTATGTAGAGGGGCTGCACCATAAGTGGCCGGGCTGCATCATGTGGGCTGTTTTGGTGGAAGAGGGCTGCTCCAATTGGGCTTGATCAAGTGAAAGGGCTGCACTAGCATGGGCTTTGAACCTACAAATAAAGCAAAATAAAACATTAGTTAATGATTATATAATACACAAAATAAAATACATAATATAAATAAAACATACAACATAAAAATAACATAACACATAATATTTATATTCAAAATAAAACACACGTTATAAAATTAAACATAAAACATTAAATTAAACATAACATACAAGATATAATAATATTTATAGATAAAGCTAAACATAAAATATAAAATAGCCACAAAACAAAACATAAACATTATATTAAAAAGAAGATCATAACAAGCATACAAAAACACATAATTGTAACAAAAACTTAGGAAAATAAGCTAATAGAATAACCCAAAAACGATGACTAAAACTAGTCATCAAACTCCCCCATGCTTAGACATTTGCTTGCCCTCAAGCAAAAAAAGATGAAAACTAGGGAAGGAAATAGAAAATAAACAAAGCTAATTTAGGTTTCATAATTAAGAAAAACAAAACATGAAAAATTAAACTATCCTAATTCCTATGTTAACAACTAGTGGGGTGAGAAGTGCACAGTAGAAAACTTGAAAGTGGAGACCTAAAAATATCATTAGAACATAAGAAAAGTCTACACATTTCTAAATCTTAAAAACAAGGCATCCAAAATAAATGAAAATAAGGACAACAAAAAGTAGAGGTTCTGAATAAACGGCGCATTAACAAACTACTCGGTTGCTAGATAAACATTAACCCTAAGACACTCCAAGATAACCTCCAAAGAAATCCATCAATGATGGTGGCCATAGGCTTGTACGTTCACACTTTCTCCACTACGCGAAATTAAGTTCTAAGATCATTAGGACTTCTACTAGGCATTAAAACTTGGCTTAGGTAAATGATTAGGAAGTGGAATCAAAGATAAACATGAAAGTTTTAGGCACTAAACCAAGGTGAGCTCAAAAATAAATATAGCATAAAAAGTGAGAAATAACGAGTATGTCATTTTTCCAATATGAAACTACAAAAACAAGGCCATGAAAATTTTTCTTTTATAAACTTGGCCAAACATAAACTTTTTGCATTCATTTTTTTTTTTGATTTTGTAATGATATATTTTTTTCTCAATTTTTTTCTTTTGAATAGCATTTGATAAGAAAACTCCAAAAATAAGCTTGAGAATTTCCTATTCATTTCAAAAATAATACCCTTCCCACAAAAATAATTTTTAAGCTCAAATTTATAGTGCAAAAATAGGAAAGATATTTGGCTTTGGTGAACATAATGAAATGAAAGGTGAAGCTAAAAACAAAGAAAAAAGGAAAAGGCCCAAAATTATTTTGCAAGGGTTTTGTTTTTGGTGGGCAAGAAAAGCTCAAACTATTCAAATGGTGGCCTAAATCATTTCTAAAGAACGTAAAAACGGCGCAAATGCTTCGAGAGTAGCTTGGTACAAGTTCTAGACACCAAGAAAGACTACCCCGCAAATGAAAAAGAGATAACATTACCTAGCAACCATTCGTAAGCAACTAACCGAATAAAAAGACATAACTACAAATTGCTACTTATAACGTAAAAAACGGATGCCTATATTTAAGAAAAAGAAACTAGTAGAACTAAACTATGCTAAAATGATAAGTTTAGAAAACATTTTCAAAGGATTCTACATAGAACTACAAAAACCGCACGGGCCTACACTTCACTAGAAGAAACATAAAAATAAAGATAGAAATAATTTTAGGTTTTGTTTTTCAAATAGATTTTAGCACAATTTTTTGATTTTTGAAATAAAAACAATAAAATGGCTTAATATAACTATACTAATTTTTGAATTTTGTTTTAAAATATTTTTTTCTAAAGGAAAGAAGAAAAAAAAGAAGAAAGTATCTAAACCCTCCCCCATGCTTAAATTTTGCATTGCCCTCAATGCAAAAGAAAAACAAAAACAAAAAAAAGGAGAAGAAAAGGGAGGAGGGTGCAATAAAGTAAATACTGAAAAAGAAAACGACTTCCCCGGATTCGTAAGTCCGAATGCTGATTTCGTTCCCCCATGCTTAAGCTGGACACCGGCTCAGGCCTAAGGAAGAGAAAAAAAAAAAAGATGGAGCCAAACGAACCGCCGGATGTTTTATTCCTGCAAAACAAAATAAGCAAACAAAAAGAAAAAGAAATAGCAAAAGGATAAGCAAGGGGTGCCTCCCAAGATCGCTCTTTGTTTAACGTCGGTTGAGCCCGACGTTATTGGTTAGCTAAATTGAAAATAAAAAGTGAAGTGCAGTGGTAACTCCCTAAGTATGCGCTTAGGAGAGTAAATTAAAAAAAAGAAAAAGTGGAGAATCGCACCGACATGCGGTGGAATCTTCAAGGGAAGGACGCCCAAAAAGGAACAGATGGAGTTATAGAAGAACTTCGCTGTAAATAAGAAGGGGTCGTCAACAGGAGAAGGGAAAAAAGAAGAAGAAATAGAAAGAGAAATAAAAGAAAGTGAAAAAGAGGTTTCATTAACGAAAATTTCACAAGGAGAAGGACAATCTTGGGAAATTTTGGAAGGAGGGGGGGTAGAAAGAACTAAAGAAGAAGTATCTAAAATAAAAGAAGAGGATTCGCTAAAAATGGAAAGATTTGGAACAGTTGAAGTTGAAATTAAAATGGAATCACAAACGTCTTCAGAAGAAGAAATAAGAGACGTCTCGTCATCCTCAACGGGTAAGAAGCATGCCGGAATATCCATAGAGGTGTCATCCAAAGGAGGAAGGAAACAATCCGGAATATCCAAATAGTTATCCTCCTCGAGAGGAAAAAAACACACCGGGATATCCGGTGACTCATTACATGAAAAAATTGGAGGAGACGGAGAAGAAGACGAAGAAAACGAAGCGACCTCACGAGAAAAATAATCGATAATGGTCTTTAAATGCGAATTAATATTATCAATAGAAGTTTGCAATTCAAAATACCCATTATCGATTGAATTAAAATTTAGAGGCGCGGCGCTTTGCGGGGCAAAATCATAAGAAAAATAAGACGGGTTCCCCATCTCCCAAGTAGGATAAAAATTGGAGTAAGGGTCAAATTGGCCACTTTGACCTGCTCCAGAAAAATTGAAATCAAAAGATGGAGGAATTCCCGAAAGACATTCAGAATAAAAGTGGTCAAGCGACCCGCAAAAATTACAAAATGCGCCAAAATAAGACGATTCCATAAAGAAAAACTGTTACCAAAAAGAAAGCGAAAAATTAATTTTTTATTTTTTTATTTTTGCAAGCTTGGAAAAGAAAGAAAGAAAAAAGAAATTGAAAGCTTCGAAAAGAAAGAAAAAGAGGAAAAGAAAGGAAATTTTTTTTGTTTTGTTTTTGAAAATAGACTTTTTTTACGGCTTGGCTCTCGAACTTCCCGAGGACTACCCGATGAAGGGTTCGCCCGGTACTAGGTAAAATGGTGGCGCTTAAAGCCCCTTACCCTTTTCGAGAGATTTTAGGTGGGGTAGAAATTAAAATGAGGTGGGTTGATTATAAATATTTAAATATATAAATATAATAATAATTTTTTTTCTTGATTTTTGTAGAAGTAATAGCGCAAGCGTTTTCAAAATATTGACGAAGAAAATTCCCCGGCAACGGCGCCAAAAACTTGGTGGGCCAAAACCCGAACAGGCAAGCGTACCTGTCGAATCGTAGTACCAAGGTCGTATTTAAACACGGGGCTGTCAATTACTTCTACTCACGCTCTAACCATTATCCTACCGGAAGAAAGTGGGTTTGAGAATTTTTTTTTAGAGTAAAAAGAACGATAAATTGCGAGACGAAAACTTATATAAAAAAAACTAGCATTCGATCATTGATTCACCAAGAAATGAAACGAGAAAATAAAAGGGCATAGCTTTAAATTTGCAAACCCAACTCGGCCGTGACGAATCCGAAATTAAGACAAAATCTCGCTAGAGCATTAGGTCTCCTAACTTATAGACTCTTTGATCGAAATCTCTTTACAAACCAAAGAAGCCTAAAGTTGCATTAACGAGGTGATCCGCACTATTGGATTTGACTCCAATCCGGAGGATTTACGTCATCCTATCTCTAGGATTGCATTCAACTCCTTCCTTCTTTGAGTGATCTTTCACATCCACGAGCCTCTCGGCTACTCGAATATGAGATCATAAGCCTACTACCGTATACCGGAAATACGGAGTCGACACAATAATTATTCAAAGAAGGACCGAGTAGAATTACGCAAAAATAAAACTATGAAATAAAAATAATTCTCATTTCAAATCATGGATCCTCATGATCAAATGCTAAGAGGGAATTAGCTATGCATATTGCAAAAGGAAACAATAAAATAAAGAAAAGAGAGAAATATTTTCATTACTTGCAAAAAGGAGTACACAAAATAAAAAAGGACAAGATTATGCTATAAAGAAAACTTGCAGTAATTGAAAAGAAAACTAATACAATAATAAAACTAACACTTATAAGCACTCTCCACTTAAACTAGCACTTCACTTGCTCTCCAAAATCCCCCCTTCAAAAGCATGGGATATGGGTTCTTTTTATAGATGAGGGAGAAGGTTCTAGAATGCAATGAAGTAGAGGGGGCAGGGGGGGGGGTGGCCGGCTATGTGTAGGAAGAATGTTCATGCATGATATTAATTAGGTGGAGAGAAAGAGGGATGATTCATGTATGATATTAAATGAAGGAAGAGGGAGAAGATACATTCATGAATATAAATTTAAAAGAAATGAAATAAATATAAGAGGGGGGATGGATGGTAATAAAGAGTGGAGAAAAATAATAAAAAGGAGAGAGAGGAGGGAACATGCATGAATATGGCTTAAATAAAGGAAAAAAAAGAAATAAAAGAGGGAGAGAAAGAGGGGTGGCCGGCCATATAGGTGGAAAATGTTCATGTATGGCATTAAATGATGAGGGAGGGGGGAAAATGAGTGGCCGGCCACATGCTTGGATGAAGTGGGCTGCACTATATGGGCTTGGGAAGCTTGAAGAGGGGCTGAATGCATCATGTAGGCTTCAAGGAAAAGGGCCAGGCTGCTCCAAACTTCAAGGGTTGCATGTAGGGGGCTGCATTATGTAGAGGGGCTGCACCATAAGTGGCCGGGCTGCATCATGTGGGCTGTTTTGGTGGAAGAGGGCTGCTCCAATTGGGCTTGATCAAGTGAAAGGGCTGCACTAGCATGGGCTTTGAACCTACAAATAAAGCAAAATAAAACATTAGTTAATGATTATATAATACACAAAATAAAATACATAATATAAATAAAACATACAACATAAAAATAACATAACACATAATATTTATATTCAAAATAAAACACACGTTATAAAATTAAACATAAAACATTAAATTAAACATAACATACAAGATATAATAATATTTATAGATAAAGCTAAACATAAAATATAAAATAGCCACAAAACAAAACATAAACATTATATTAAAAAGAAGATCATAACAAGCATACAAAAACACATAATTGTAACAAAAACTTAGGAAAATAAGCTAATAGAATAACCCAAAAACGATGACTAAAACTAGTCATCAGGCTGCTAAGAAAGATTCAGATTGAGATCTGAATCTCAAGTCAGAAGCTGATTGAAGATCAACTTCTCAGGAGATTCAACCCTACTGAGTTCAGATTCAAGAAGCTTTGAAGAAAGCTAAGAGAGGTTGATCTCTGCCAAGTTCTTCCAAGAACTGTTCAAGAAGCCATCCATCCCTTCTCTCTTTATCTGGGTGGTGGCTAATTACTTTGTAAACATTATTTTTTGTAGGATCTATTCTAGATCTGAGTTGTAAGCCTATTATATAAAGGCTGAGTGTAGGAGAATATTTTCTCTGAGTGGTAGGGCTGTGAGCCTGAGGTGTAGGATATTGTGATCTCTGAGTGTAGGCTTTGTTGAAGGCTGAGGTAGGGCAGTTGGCCTGAGTTGTAGGAGTGTGGATACACTCTGAGTTGTAGGAACCTGGTTTGGGTTCTGAGTTGTAAGATCTAAGGATCTGAGGTGAAGTGCAGAAGTTAGGCCGAATCTAGTACACTGCTAGATAGGCGAAGGGGGAAAGTGGATGTACCCAGACCTTGGGGAACCACTATAAAAACTGTGTGCACTCTGTGATTGATTGTTTCTGTGATTGTTGTGTTGTGTCAGCAGTAGAATTTGCAGTTTATTATTAGTTAACTAAACAGCTTTTCTGCCTTAAAAGAAAAATAGGAATTACACCTATTCACCCCCCCCCCCCTCTAGGTGGTTAGGCACTAATTCTTTAAAGTGGTATCAGAGCCAGGTTACTCAAAGAAGGACTTAACAGTCAGAGTTAGATCCCCAAGGCAGATTTAGGATCAAGAAAATGGGTTCTGGTGAGAATTATAAGGAACTAGGTTCAATAAAACTACCCATATGCAGAAAGGAGATATTTGGCATCTGGAAAGAAAAGGTCAGGCTGTTTATGGAGGCTTCTGATCCAAGGATCTATATTACAGTCAAGGAAGGTCCTTACATTCCTATGAAGATTTCTATTCTGGATGCAAACCAAAGAATTCCCAAAGATTTCTCTGAGATGACAAAGGATGAGGTCATCCTGGCAACTATGGATAAAAGGGTCCAGAATATCATAGTAAGTGTCATTGATGATGCAACCTTTCAAAATTTGATTCACTGCAAGACTTCAAAGGAAATATGGGATACTTTGATAGTCTATATATAAGGTTCTGAATAAGTCAGACAAGATAGAAAATCTATGCTAAACCAGGAATATGAAAGTTTCAGACACGCAAAGTCTGACAGTATAACTGAGTGTTACAAAAAGTTCTATAGAATAGTAAATGAGCTGATGTCCTATAGAAGAATCTTCAGCACATATGAGCTGAATGATAAATTTTTGAGATCCCTGACAAAAGATTGGGACACTAAGATTTGTGCAATTAGAGAAGTGGCCAAACTTGCAGATATTTCTCCTCCAACTTTGTTTGGAAAGTTGTTGTCATATGAAATGCAGTTGATGGCTAGGAAAGAGGAAGAGAAAAGTACAAAAGGGGAGCACAGAGAAAAGTCTGTGGCCTTCAAGGTTGAAGCCACTAAGAAAAATAGGAGGATGTCTCCATCACCTCCTAAGATTGTTGCTGAAACTGCTTCAGATAATTCAGATAACCAGAATTCAGACAGCAGTGACTCAGATGAGGATTTTGCAGCATTTACTAGACAGTTTCAGAAATTCCTGAAGAAGAAGCAGTGGGAGACTAAGCCTTCCACATCTCAGCCTAAGGATGAGTATTATCAAAAGAGGAAGTCATCCAGGAAGGAAAGGAGTAGGTCTAAGCCAAGCAAATCTACAACATCCAAGATAGTTTGCTACTGCTGTAATAAGCCTGGACATGTTGTGGATGAGTGTCTAGATAAAAGAAAAGAGACTGCAGATAAGAAAAAGAGTCAACACCAAAGCAAGAAGGATAAATCCTTTGTTGCTAAGAAGGAGAAGACCTTGTCAGATCAATCTACTTCAGAGTCAGAATCTGAAGCTGAGGTCTACATTGGTCTATATGCAGCAGATGAAGAAGAAGAGTTTCTCCAGGTGTTGAACTCTATATATGAATAAAAAGACCATCAGTGCAAGGGACTGATGGATGTGTTAGAAGAAGACAAATGCCAGGATCAGCCTGGTACTAGTAAGGTATAATATATTTCTAGAGATTCAGATTGTTGTACTGAGTCAGAGTCAGCAACATCTGCATCAAGTGATGTGGATGGGTCTGAGTCTGAAGGTGATATTCATCAGCTGATAGATGAATATGGAGACTTGCTGCAGGCACTTAAGAAGAACAAAAACCTGGCTAAAAATCTGGCTAAGGAAATTGCAGATCTTAAGGTGGCTGCATCTGATTCAGAGAAATTGCTGGATCAGAAGTTGAATGAGATAGCCAGACTGAAAAACATTACTGTTATTCAGATGGGTACTATCACATTCAAGAATGATCAGATTAGAAATCTGGAGGTTAGACTTCAGAAAGAGAAAGAGATTGTAGCTAGTTTTTCTAAACCTAAATCTGTATTACCCTTGATTGATGAGTTTGTATCTCAAAAGGGTAAGGCTGGGTTAAGGTTTAAGAAAGCTGCATGGACTGCTAGGTCCAAATCTAAAGGCAAAGCCCCATCACAAAACAAGAAGCCTGCTGTAGATAATTCAGCTAGGGTTGTACCTAAACAAAGGTACAACAAGTTTGAGTGTTGGTGTTGTGGCAAGGTAGGCCACTTTGCCTTAGATTGTTGGCACAATTCCAGTGTTAAGGAGAGTAGCAATCTGCCTGCTAGAAGAGCTACAGGTAGATTTGTTAAAGTTCAGACTAACTTGCACCAAGGACCCAAAAGTTATTTGGGTTCTAAGGTTAAGTAATCTATATTGCAGGTGAGTCCAAGTTGCCATGCCCCAATATGGTACTTGGACAGTGGATGTTCCAGGCACATGACTGGAACAAGGGGGTTGCTGAAGGACTACACACCTATCATGGATGGCCCTAAAGTAACCTTTGGTGGTTCAGAAAAAGGAATCATCAAAGGATTTGGTAACATTTCTAATAACCAGATTACTATCTCTCAAGGGCCTATGTGAAGGGTTTGAAACACAACCTTATTAGCATAAGTCAGTTGAGTGATTTAGGATATGACATCTCATTTATTAAGAATGGGTGTCATATCAAAAGGTCAAGTGATCAAAAGGTCATATTGACAGGATATAGAAAGAGAAATGTTTACTGTCTTAACTTTGTGTGTGAGAACAATGTTTCTCCTATTTGTCTTGTAGCTGATGAGAGAGCCTCACATTGTGTTAAATGGCACAAGAGGCTGGCCCATCTTAACTATAAGACTATTGGCCAACTCTTTAGCAAAGAGTTAGTGAGGAATGGTCCTCAAGTTAAGTGTATAAAGGATGGGATATGCTCAGCTTGTCAAAAAGGCAAGCAGACCAAATCCACCTTTCATAGCCTTGAAAATAAGGATTCAGTGAGGTGTCTATACCTCTTGCATATGGATCTATTTGGTCCTATGCCAGTTCATAGTCTAGGTAGGAAGGTCTACACTTTTGTGGTGGTAGATGACTATTCTAGATATTCCTGGGTGTTCTTTCTAAGACAAAAATCTGAAACCACAAGTGTCTTATATAGTTTTGTTAAACAAATTCAGAATGAGTTGGAAAGTACAGTGGTCAAAATCAGAAGTGACCATGGCACTGAATTTCAGTCTGAAAGTATGACAAGACTGTGTGAAGAATTTGGGATTTTTCAAAAATTTTCCTCACCTAGAACACCACAGTAAAATGGTATTGCTGAAAGGAAGAATAGAACAATGATAGAGGCTGGTAGAACTCTATTGAGTGACACTTCTCTCCCAGAATATTTCTAGGCTGAGGCAGTAAACACTGCATGTCATGTGATCAATATGGATACTATCACCAAGAGCCACAAAAAGACTCTCTATGAGATTGTGAAGGGCAAAAAACCAAACTTATCCTATTTTAGGATCTTTGGTTGCAAGTGTTATATACTTAACAATGGCAAGTCTTATCTAACTAAGTTTGCTGTCAAATCCCAAGAGGGGATATTTGTTGGGTATAGCAACAATAGTAAGGCTTATAGGGTCTACAACTTGATTACTCAAGTTGTAGAAGAGTCTGTACATGTAGTCTTTGATGAAACAAGACTGCTTAATTGTGAGTTGTCAAGTAGTGCTTGCAGTTCTACAGGTATAAATGAGAGAATGGACAAGCTTACCATTACAGAAGATTCTACTGCAACTCAGGAAGAGGAAAATGGTGGCTGCTGTCCAGGGGGAATACAGGACTCTCCTGATGCTGAAGAAAACCAAGAGGTGTAGCTTAATGAAGAGGATGGTGGTGTTCAACCTGAAGATAGACTACCTCCAGCTAATAGACACTTAAAGGATCATCCAGCAAATCTGATAATTGGTGATCCAAGACAAGGAGTGCAAACAAGAAGCAGGAATCTGAGCACAGTTCTTTGCTCCAGCTTCCTATCATAAGTGGAACCAAAGAAATTTGAAGAAGCTATTCTAGACCCACATTGGATTGATGTCATGCAAGAGGAGCTGAATCAGTTCAGAAGATGCAAGGTCTGGAAGTTAGTTCCTAAACCAAAAGACCACAACATCATTGGAACAAAGTGGATCTTTAGGAACAAATTGGATGAGAATGTGATCATTGTGAAGAATAAAGCTAGACTTGTTACAAAAGGATATAGGCAGGAAGAATGTATTGACTTTGATCAAACCTTTGCCCTAGTAGCAAGACTGGAGGCAATTAGAATGTTCCTAGCTTATGCAACATATCAAGGCTTTAAGGTATTCCAAATGTATGTAAAGTCAGCATTCCTAAATGGAAATCTGAAAGAAGAAGTCTATGTAGAGCAGCCCTCAGGTTGCAAGGAAGATAGAAAAAGTACTACAGGAACCTGTCAATTTCTAGGTGGAAGACTAGTGTCTTGGAGCAGTAAGAAGCAGACCAGTGTGGCAATCTCCACTGTTGAGTCAGAATATGTTGCTGCAGGAAGCTGATGTGCACAACTTTTGTGGATTCAGCACCAGCTAGAAGACTATGGTATTCAGGTAAGTAGAACACCTTTGTTTTGTGATTCTACAAGTGTCATTTCTATTGCTAATAATCCTCTTTCACATAGTAGGACTAAGCACATAGAAATTAGATACCATTTTCTTAGAGAACATGTAGAGAGACAAGACATTTCACTAGAATATGTCAAAACAGATTATCAAATTGCTGACATGTTTACTAAGCCTCTAAATGAAACTAAATTCAATAAGTTTAAAATTGATTTAGGCATGTTGAACATAGATTAGTTTCGCAAAATTTGGCTAAATAAAATAGTGTCGACACAAGGAGTTGTCTGTGTCGACACATAGAAGTGGTGTCAACATTCCATAGAAATGATGTCGACACATCTAGAACATTGGTGTCGACACTTCAGAGAAAAAGTGTCAACACATCCAGAGTAGGTGTCGACACATCCAGAAGTGGTGTCGACACTTAGGTTCAACACAGATTTCGTCGAGTGGAGTATAGACTAATCATCGAGCGCAGATGTATAAGTGTCGACACATAAGTTCTGTCGACTGTATTGGTGTCGACACATAGTAGTCAACACCATTGTCGAGACATTAGAAGTCTGTGTCGACACTTTTCAACAGTGTCGACACATTTAGAGAATTTTGACGTGCCTTTTCACCTTCATTTTAGAAAGGTATAAATAGGTCTTCAACATTGTCTGACGACACGCTCTCCATAGTTTCGAGACCAAACCTTTATGTCGACAACTCTCTCATCTAAATTCAAGATATCTCTAAACCCTAATGACGCCCAAGCTTGAAGAGAACGTCAATGAAGGATATGAGCTAGTACGCAATGCATTTGACCACGCGGAACCCGAAATCAAGGAGGTTGAAACCCTAATTGCAGAGAATGGGTTGGAAGTTCTAGTTTCAGAACCAACCAAGACTTGGAAGAAGGAAGTACTAGAATTCTTTGGTGCAGCTATTCTAGATCAAATAGGACTCAAGATTAAATCCATAGTCCATGGAGTAAAGGTGAAAATCACCCAGAAAAGCTTAAGAAAAGTTCTTCACCTGCCTAGAACACAAGAGGAAGAAGATGTATCTGCATCTAAGATAAGGGAAGCACTTCAATGGTGTGGACTGAATTCCACTATGAAGATTGGCTCAGTATTTAACAGGAAAGGCATGAATATGCAAGGAAAGTTCTTGTCTGAAGTGGTAGGAAAGGTGATTCTGTGCAAGCCAGGTGGGCATGATAGGATATCAGCTCATATGTTCAGCTTAATGACAAGGATCATCTTTAAACTAAAAATTGATTGGTCAGCAGTTATTTTTGAGAAGATTACAGAAAGCATTAAGAAGCCCAATCTGGGTAGAATTATGAGCCTGTACTTAGCTGGAACTATTCCAGAAGTAATGGAACAAGCAGCTGGTTCTAAAATTAACCACATGAGGAGGATGGACATTAGGATTATCTCTAGATGGGATAGGGTCCTAACTAAGGACATGCCTGATGAGGAAAGGCAAGAGGTTCCTAAGAAATCTACTACACAAGAAGTTCTTGCACAAGACCCTGCAGATGAAGCACAAGTGCAGGGGGAACAACCATCTGCTAGCCCAATCCACCTGGATCCACTCCAGTGGGAGCCTCACCATGAGGAAGTATCTACTCACTTGGATAGTGAAATGGTAACACAAACAATTCTTGAGGTAATACATGAAGTAAATCAAACAAATTTCAATAATGAAGATGAACTGCTAACTGAATATTTGATTGATGTTGACCAGCTAACACAACTAAACAAACAAGCACAAGATTTTATCTTGGAAGATACATCTGCTGTTGCTGATGCTCTAGAGATAAGAGAATCTCCAGTTCCTTCCCAACAAGAATTTACTCTAGATGAGTTGTTCACTACTATAGAGCAAGAGACTCAGGGGGAGAAAGCAGTTTTGAGGGGGAGCAAATTAACCTTGAGGAGGACCAAGCTAATCTTGAGGGGGAGCATGTAAGGTCTCAGGGAGAGACTGCAAGAAATGATGAGGAGCTACCAAGGACTGAGAAGGAATTGCCTCCTAGTCCTAAGGAAAGGGTTAACATAGCTAGTACCTCAGCTTCTGAGGATGAAGAAGCTGCTAGAGCTAAGAAGAGGAAGCTTATGGTCTTCAAAAGGAGAAGTAGAGCTACAAGAAGGCATTACAAACTGTTGCTTCACAACCTACCCCAACAGCTGATTACAGCTCATTGTTGGTGGCCTTGCAAGTCAAGTTAGATGAGAAAAGGATTGACATGGAGAAGTATATGGATGAGACACATAAAGATCTACAACTCTCCTTGGCAACAGATATAAAGTCAATAAGATTTGAAGTGAATCAAAATAAGAAAGAAATAACTGATTGTTTCCACAAGGGTGGAAATGCTGTGGTTTTCCTTACAACACAACAAGAGTAAATCAAGACTCAAGTGGATGATATAGCAGTAAATCAGGGCTATGTCTTAGAAAATCAGATTAGGATGAATGATAATCTGACTGCATCCCATAATGTAATTGTTACAGAACTGAAAAATATTGCAACAACCCAGCCTGCTGATAAGTGTAAAGCCAAGCCAGAGTTTGATAAGGAGAAGTTTGATAAGGACTGTTGGAACACCCTATTACTAATTTGGGTCAGGATCACTATGTCTCTAGGAAACCTTTGTTTGACCTCCTGTATAGCTCAATAGGTCAATTAGAATTGAGTCTAAGGGTTAGAAGTCTAGGTTTGGAAGCTGCCCTGAAGACCAAGATTTTCTGTTTGGAGACTAAGTCATATCGTCGAGCTCAGCACGACGATTCGTCGAACTCCGATCGATGATCGTCTAGCTCAACTTCGACAGATCGTCGAGCTCCATTCGACGATCGCTGAGCTCAACTTCATTATATCGTCGAACTCCATTCGACGATCGGTGAGCTCAGGTCGACGATTTTGACTGTGCTTTGGATCTTTATCTCGGAGCTCAGTTCGACGATCTTTGAGCTCAGATCGACGATATTTTGCTGCTGTATATTTTCAGATCGCTGAGCTCAGCTCGACGATAACAGAGCTCAGTTCGACGATTTCAGATAACTTCAAGGATGTTTCTAGATTCAAATTCAAATCAGTTAAGGCATTATTCTGCAATTAATTCAGAGATTTCCTAGCCGTTTTCATTCATTTCTGGACCAAGTTTCAAGGAATATTTCTATGGACTTTCCTCCAGAAGAGATTTTGCAATTAAGGATGCAATTAATGCAGATCAACGGCTATTCTTCTCAGAGAGAATGTTATTATATTCTGTATCAGAGAATAAAAGAGAAGAATTTTGAATCTCACACAGAATACAGATAAAAGAGAGAGATACACAGACACACTGACAGACATCAATAATCTTCAACAAAATCTTCTGTCTCAAAAAATTCTCAAGAACACTCATCCAAGGAGATCAATCTTTTCAGAAATCTTCAGATCTCCCTAGTTTTCAAGTGTTCAAGGGCCAACATATTTCAAGACTCCAGACATTCAACATTTCAGCTATTGCTGAAATCATCTATCGCTGGAGTTCAATCTTTGAAGGCCTATCACCCTCAGCAAAGCTTTTCTTCCTGAAGATCTCAAGGATTCAGGGGGAGCTTTGACATCAGCACTCAACATAGTCTTCTCAGTTGTTTGAGAAAGAGAAGACTTCCATCACTCTCTCACCCCCTCTCTGTAAAGGGTTTCTCAAACTCCCTTCAAAAGTTTGAGCTTGGTTTTTGAGCACCTTGTCAAAAGCTTATTAGTGGCAAGACACCTGATCAAAAAATCTGCTTTGGTTTTTGAGCACCTTATCAAAAGCTCATTGGTGCCCAGGACACCTGATCAACTCATCCTGCAGTGGATTCCTACCTAGGGTGGTAGAAGAGTGGATGTACCCAAGTTTTGGGGAACCACTATATTTCCTTGTGTCTTCTGGTTTTGCTTGTGTTTATGTTTGTTTCTGGCCTTGATTTTTCTGTGATTAGCTTTTCATTAACTTAGTTCTGTGATTAGATTTAATACTGCTTCCCTGCTCACTCTTGTTACAACAATTGTTGTAAAAAGTTTCAAAGCACCATATACTCTATTCACCCCCCTCTAGAGTATATCAGATCTAGCTGCACTTTCAATTGGTATCAAAGCAAGGTTGGTTAAACATACCATACCTGATTGGTTGTACAGGCTAACACCTGAACCCAAAGATCCCAAGTTAGATCTGCTTTCTTTTGTATTTTATTATTAGATTCTGCTTTCACAAATCATGGCCCAAAACAAAGATTATGCTAGCACCAGACCTCCAGTGTGCAATCTATCCAAGTTTGCACTTTGGAAGGCAAGGATCAGACTGTACATGAATTCTATTGACGAAGATATTTTTAACTCTGTTTTAACAGTGTGTCCAAGACCCCCAGAGAACACAAGTAAAAATGTTGTTCCACCTCCATCAGGAACAGATGCTGATATCAAGAGATGGAAGGTAGCTGATGCCAAGGCTATAAACATCTTGGCCCAGACAATGTCTGATGACATATTTCAAAAGGTGGTTGAATGCAATTCAGCTAAGGAAATTTGAGACAAACTCTTAGAAATAGTCTCAGGCTCAGCTGATGAGAGAAAGGATAGGAGATCCCATCTCATCTCTCAATATGAGAATTTCAAGAAGGGAGAAACTGAGTCAGTGGGAGACATGTACAACAGGCTAAGCCTAATTGTCAGTGAACTCAGGACATTGGATAAAGAGATCTATCTAACTGAACTCAATGACAAGATCCTAATGTGCTTCCCTAGCACTTGGGATTCAAGAATCTGGCTAATTAAGGATGCTAGAAGTCTGAATGAGATCACTACTGAAGCTCTATTGGGTAAGCTCAAATCTTATGAGCAACTCATCAAAAATAGAGAAGAAGAACAGAAGGCTGCCTCACCAGCCATAAGAAAAGAGAAGACCATAGCCTTCAAGGCAACTGAAGATCTGCCTGAAGATAAATCCACAGGCAATGATGAACTGCTCAATCTGCTGGCCAAAAGATTCTATAAGATGGCCAGAAAGGACTTCAGAAGGAGATCATACAAGGAGCAGGATAAGCCAAGGTATGACAAGTCCATTAACAACAATAATAAAGACATTATTTGTTTTGGTTGCAGGAAACCAGGGCACATAGTTCCTGACTGTCCAGAGAACAAGAACAAGGACAGAAGGGACAAGAAAGAAAGAAGAAAGGAGAAAGACTCCAAAAGGAATGGCAATGGCAAACCCTCATCAAGAAAAAACAAACATACAAGAAAGGGGTTTGTTGCTGAATCCTGGAGTGAGACTGAAGAGGAGTCAGAAGCCTCATCCAGTTCCAGTGATGATGAGGACGATGCAGAAGAAAAAGAGTTCTGCATGATGGCAATCAATGCCTCACAGCATAATTCAGAAGAAGAGGAGTCAGAGTCAGACTCAGAGACTCAACCTGAAGAAGATCAGGTAATTGGTTCTTTTGATTTTAGTTCAGAGGATTTTAAATCTGAATTTAAAGCACTGTGTTTAGACCTGCTAAAGTCTGAGAAAGAAATTATCTCTCTCAGAAATCAATTATCTGAACACAATACTTTAAAGTCAGAAAACCTCAAACTCTCTCAGGAGTTGGAGTGCTGTAGGGAACAGATAGCTTCACTGAAAAGTGAGCTCTCTGAGGCCAAGAAGCTTGAAGAATCCCTTAATGGGAGAAGCATCAAGCTGATGGACATCACAAGCACAGTGAACTCTAGATTCAACAGTACACTGGGCTTGGGTGCTTCATCCAGCCAACCCATAGTTCTAACAACTCCAATCAAATTCATTTCTGACAAAGGAAAGGGAGTTGTAGAGGTTGCTAGGAAAAATTCTGATCTGCCCCAGAAAACTAAGTCCCAGCAGAAATCGTCAAACGGAGATCGACGATCGCAAAACGGAGATCGACGATCGCCGAACGCAGATCGACGATCTCAGGCAAAATCGTCGAACGCAGATCGACGATCTCAGCCAAAGTCATCGAACGCAGGTCGACGATCTCAAATACCTGACCTCAGCCATAGTCGACCGTCGAACGGAGCTCGACGATCTGACCCAAGATCGTCGAACGCAGCTCCAAGATCGTCGAACAGAGGTCAGAGCTCTGGAAATATTTTCAAAGGCAAATCAAAATTGAATTCTAAGGGTCCTTCATCCCAAATCTTTAACCCTTATACTGAATGGATTATACCTCCAAGGAGATATCATCCTGAAGGATATAAGAGTCAACCTGGGATGTCTTTCATTTCAGAATTTAAAGGTTATCAACCTAGGCCCAAGGTAAACTGGGTCAAAAACAAATGAATTGTCTTATGTGCAGGTGAAGACTTATCCAACATCTAACCAGCAATGGTATTTGGATAGTGGGTGCTCTAAGCACATGACAGGGAACAAGGACAACCTCACTTCCTTTAGAGCCAAGCTTGGACCCAAGGTTATCTTTGGTGATTCAAACTTTGGACAGACTAAAGGATATGGTGCAGTCCAGATTGGATCAGTAACTTTCAAGAAGGTAGCTTATGTGGAAGGACTGAAGCACAACCTAATTAGCATCAGTCAGCTGTGTGATGAAGGCTACCAGGTGACCTTCAGCAAAGCCTTATGCAAAATCAAATCAGAGGACAACATAACTGTGTTGACAGGTAAAAGGAAAGGTAACATTTATCTAGTAGATTTTCTTTCAACTGATGTAGATATCTGCTTGTTTAACTCTGTCTGTAGACCAAATATTTTATGGCATAAGAGACTAGGACACATAAACCTTAGAACTATTGCTAGGCTATCCAAGGACAACCTTGTTAGAGGACTACCTTCTGGCCCCTACAAGAAGGAATGACTCTGCAGGGCTTGTCAATTAGGCAAGCAAACTAAAAATAGATTTAAGTCACTTAATAAGAGTGATTCACCTAGCATATTGTATCTGTTACACATGGATCTTTTTGGACCCATCACAGTACAAAGCCTAGGAGGGAAATCCTACACTTTAGTAGTTGTAGATGACTTCTCTAGATTCACTTGGGTGTTCTTTCTAAGGAAGAAGTCTGATAACTTTAAGTGTCTGACAGAGTTTCTCAAATGTATACAGATTGAGTTCGATACTCACATTGCCCTGATCAGAAGTGATCATGGGACAGAGTTTGATTCTCTTCTTATGCAAGAGTTCTGTCAGAGTGAAGGGATCAGGCATACTTTCTCAGCTCCTAGAACTCCTCAATAAAATTGGGTAGCTGAAAGGAAAAAATAGAACCCTTATTGAATCTGCCACTACATTGTTGTCAGATGCTCATCTACCTCTATCCTTTTGGGCAGAGGAAGTGAACACCTCCAACTATGTGCTGAATAGAAGTTTGATACATAAACTAAAGGGAAAGACTCCCTATGAATTACTCAAAGGGAAGAAACCTAAAGTTGACTATTTTAGAGTCTTTGGTTGTATTTGCTACATTCACAACAATGACAAGAAATATTTTGCAAAATTTCAAGCCAAAGCTGATGAAGGAGTGTTTCTGGGATACTCCATGATCAGCAAGGCTTATAGGGTCTATAATAAATCATCTTTAAAAATTGAGGAATCTGTTCATATATCATTTGATGAATCTAACATATCTTTCAAGGAGAAGATTTCTTCTACCATAGAACCCTTGCAGGAACACTCTCTGGTTGAAGACTTGAACAAGTTACAGGTTACTCAAGAGGATGAAAGCAGTGAAGATGAAGGAAATGCTCAACATACTGAAGAATAACTTGAAGGGCCAGTTTTTGTACCACAAGAGGAAACAATAACACAGGTTGATGAACAATCAACACCCCCTGTTGATTTAGTAACATCAAGAGACCACCAAATTTCCCAAATAATTGGAGACATCTCAGCTGGTGTGCAAACCAGAAATCAGGTCAACCAAAACCTGTTGCACACCTGCTTTCTATCTCAAATTGAACCTCAGTCCATTCAAGATGCAGAGCAAGATCCACACTGGATCATTGCAATGCAAGAGGAGTTGCATCAATTTGAGAGAAACAAAGTATGAGAACTAGTGGCAAAGCCTAAGGATCATTCCATTGTTGGAACAAAATGGGTATTCAGAAACAAATTGGATGATCAAGGAGTAATTATAAGGAACAAGGCAAAGCTAGTTGCTCAGGGATACTCTCAAGAAGAAGGAATCGACTACGACCAGACCTTTGCACCAGTTGCAAGATTGGAAGCCATCAGAATATTTTTAGCTTATGCAGCACATAAAGGCTTCAAGGTATATCAGATGGATGTCAAAAGTGCATTTTTAAATGGAGACATCAAAGAGGAAGTTTATGTCAGACAACCTCCAGGTTTTATCTCTCCTACTTTTCCTGATTATGTTTTTAGATTGAATAAAGCATTATATGGTCTCAAGCAAGCTCCTAGAGCATGGTATGAGACCCTAGCATGCTTTCTCTTGGAAAATGGTTTTATAAGGGGTAGAGTAGACCAAACTCTTTTCATTAGAACCCATAAGTCTCATACCATACTAGTACAAATTTATGTAGACGATATTATTTTTGGTTCTACTGACTTCAAATTGTGCAGAAGGTTTTCTAACCTGATGCATTCTAAATTTGAGATGAGTAGCATGGGTGAGCTATCCTTCTTCCTGGTATTGCAAGTCAAACAGCATGCTGAAGACATCTTCATTTCTCAAACCAAGTATGCAAATGAATTGGTTAAGAAATTTGGTATGTCTGAAGCATCTTATATGAAAACACCCATGCCTACTAATGCTGTATTGGATGCTGATGAACATGGGAAACCTGTTGATCAGACAACATATAGAGCAATGATTGGCTCTTTACTGTATCTTACAGCCAGTAGACCAGATATAATTTTTGCTACATGTATATGTGTTAGGTTCCAAGTAAGCCCTAGAGAGTCACACCTAACACTAGTAAAGAGGATTCTCAGGTATGTTAAAAGTTGTCCAAATCTAGGTCTCTGGTATCCAAAAAATTCAGCATTTGATTTAACTGGATTCTCTGATGCTGACTATGCTGGATGCAGAATTGACAGGAAAAGCACCAGTGGAACTTGTCAGTTCCTTGGTGACAGACTTGTCTCCTGGTTTTGTAAGAAACAAACATCTGTGTCAACTTCAACTGCTGAAGCTGAATATATGGCTGCAGTCAGTTGTTGTTCACAAATCTTGTGGATTCAAAACCAACTCCTAGACTATGGCTACAACTTAGAGAAGTCTAAAATCTTTTGTGATAACACCAGTGCTATTTCTATAGCTCAAAATCCAGTCCTCCATAGTAGGACAAAATACATAGAGATTAGGCATCATTTCTTAAGGGATAATGTTGAAAAGAATAAAATTGAACTACAATATATCCCAACTGATTTACAAAGGGGAGATATTTTCACCAAGCCATTGGATGAAAAGAAATACACCTTCTTCCTAAATCATTTAGGAATGTTAGATGGAGGAAGTCTTAAATAATATCCAAGATTTTGAAAGCTTAAAAATTGACCAAGACTAGGCAAACATTCTGATTTTTCTTAGTGTCTAGAGTTTTTTCTGATCTCTGAACTGCGCTCGACGATTTGCCCCCAGATCGTCGAACGGAGATCGACGATTTCCTAAATCATCGAACTGAGTTCAGCGTTTCTCAGATAGTATGAACTATCTCTTCCGGTCAACGATCGTCGAACGGCGCTCGACGATTTTGTTCTCTGAACGATCGTCGAACAGAGCTCGACGCTCTCCAATATCGTCGAACGAAGATCGACGATGTTGAAGACTCTTCAGATTCCTTTAGAAGCCTCGATCGTCGAACTGAGTTCAACGATCTTTCCAATTCTGCGTCGAACCCTAATATAAAACTCATTTTTCGCCGTCGTTCTCCTTTGCGCTTTCGATTTCTCTGCAAGAATTTTCTTTCCCTCCAAACAGTTCTGCACTTGGTCGTTTTGTTTGTTGAATTTTTACAGGTACCCATGGCCGTGTCTGCTGCTGTTCTAGCCTCCATGAAGTTTGATGCTGGTTTTGACATTGACATGGAATCATTCAGCACCACTGACCAGATTTTTCAAGATATTTTGGGATTATTCAAAGACCAGAACTTGACTGCCATTATGACCACCAGGATCAAGCTGGCATCTGATGAGATAAAGGAATGGGTCTATACTGCCCACAATCAAGATAACAACACCATTGTTGGGTCTATATCTGGAACTCAGGTACCCTTAACCCCAACAATTTTAACAGAAGTTTTTGAGTTGAGGAATGGTGAAGATACTGCTGACTTATCTGGAGAAGAGTATTCTGAACTGCTTGCCAGAATGGGTCATTCAGAGGCCACCCCTAGCAAGCTCTTCAAAAGGAACCTTTCTGTAGAATACAGATTTATGGCAGATGTTGTTGGGAAATTGCTACTGGCTAAGTACTCTGCACATGATACAATCTCAAGGTATCAGCTCTGCCTCATGGGAGCTCTTGTAGATAAGAAAAATCTGAATTGGGGAGAAGTGTTCTTTGACCTTATCAAGAAGAAAATCAACAAAAGCTTTGTAAACTTTGGAAGGATCATTGGAGTATTTCTGCAGCACAGGTGCCCTGCTTTGCTGGTCTCCTCTGGAATCCATATAAATGCTTCCAAGAGACTATCTTGTGCCCTCTTTGGAAAGTGGGACAGACATTTCCAGGCACAAGGACTCTAAGAGTCACTCCTCCACAGGTCTCTGCCCCTGCAGATGACCTGCCTGCTGTTGTTGTCTCTCCTCCTCCTCCTCCAATTCCATCCCTTCCCATACCATCTACCATTCCAGCTCCATCCACCATCATCATATCCATCCCCTCTCCATCATCAACACCATCTTCAGTACCTGTTCTTCCAACACCAGAAGAACATTTCCATCCATTATTCTCCTACCCTCCACCAGATGTCACTTCATCACCCTCCATTCCATCCTTCACCCTCATTGATGATTCCTTTATGGATGATTCACCATCATCTCCTCCTGAGTTACCCTCATCCTCCACTTCCTTTCAAGACCTTCTATACCAAATCATAGACCAACCCACATTCTCCCCATCTATCTCCATCCCACTGTCCTCCATTTCCACCTTACCAACACCTCAGCCATCCCTTCCACCATTCACCAGCTCTCCACTACCATCACCATCAGCTGCTCCTCTATCTTCTACCTCTGCTCCAGCCCTTGAGCAAGTAGACCTTCTAGCCCTTGCTGACAGGTTGTATGAGTTGCTTGCCCCCAGGCTCTCTCTTCAATTGAAGACCTCCTTGGCTCCACTACACCTGTCAGTGGCAGCCCTCTCTGCCAGGCTCTCATCCCTCTTCCCTCAGGCAGCCCCTACAGCAGTGTGCCTTGATCCAGACTTGTCTGAATCTAGGCAGGGGGAGATGCCTTATGAAGTGAGTCCTCATGCTGCTGCTGCTGCTGTTTCTTTGAGCATGTCTGCTGCTGCTGCTGTTATTGCTTCTTCAACTCCTTCTCTTGCTGTTGTTGCTGTGCCTCAAGCACAAGTTCCTCCTGCTGCAATCCTTGCAATAGACCTCAGGTCTTTGCTTTTAACTTTTGATTCTGCATACTTTAGTTGTCTGCCAGAGGTCAATGTTGTCCAGCCTCCAGAGGATCTATCCAAGGCACTTGTGCCATTTTCTTACTGTGACCCAAGCATTATCACCTCCTTTGTCAACTCAGTGTATGCTGCTGCCTCCTCTGAAGAAAGCATTATTGTTGCTTCTGATATTGTTGCCCCTGCTACTGCTGAACTTTCTGATACTGTTGCTGAAGTTTCTGTCATTACTGATGAACCAATTTCCAAGGAAATTCTTATATCATAGGCACCTAAATTTGAGCATTCTGCAGTTTCTGATGATATTCCTCCTGTTGATGCTGTTGTTAGTGAAGTGGTTGCTGCTGTCACCTCTCCAGAGCCCATAGTTGCTGCTGCTGTTGTTACTGCCTCTACTGAATTTGCTGCTGTCATTTCTGCTTCTGCTTCAATATCTGCTGCTGTCACTGCTGTTACTACTCCAACACCTGCTGCTACAACCTCTGCCTCATCTGCTTCTGTACAGCTCAAGAAGGATCTGATGAAGAAAATTGATGCTCTTTATGATGACCAGAGTTCTGAAAGTGATGAATTTAGAACAGACTCTGATGACTCTTCTGCTACCATTGCTAGGAAAAGAAAGGCAAGGAGCAAAGCTATGAAGAGAGTACCTCCTGCTAAAGTCAAAGACAACAATGATATTCCATACTACATTCTACATGACTGCCCTATTACTGAGCACTGGATGCAGTACTCCAAGAATCAGCTGAAGGCAATGAAAAAGAAGAGAAAATATGAGAATGGTTCCTCTCAATTTCAACATTCTCATCCTCCTCCACCACCTCCTCCTGATGCAGGTGCAGGTGGAAGCTCTGCAGCTCAACCCCCAGCCAGAAGTCAGGCTCCCTATCAGCCTCATGCTAGATCTTATAATAGGGGAAGCCAATCCAGGGTATCTCAATCTAGGAGAGGAGGATACAGAGGAAATCAAAGAGATCTCCAAGTCTATTCCAAAGGGTACTCCAGGCAACACCCATATTCCAGGGAAAGACAAATTTCAACTGATACAACATCTGGTCCTTTCCCTTATAAGCTGAAAGAAATTGTGTCTTCCAGGCCTTCTCAAGACAATCCCTCCAACAGATATGAGCCACCTATACCTTTTGAGGATCCTGAAAACAATCCAGCTGCCTGGGCTGCAAGATTAAAAGAACTAGCTGCACTGGATCAGATCAAAAAGGCTAGAGAGCAAGGAAAAGATTCATCTAATATCTCAACAATGTCTGAACAGAGACAGAAAGAGCCAGAAAGATATGCATCAAGCAAGTTCTTTGATTCTGACAGTTATATGGAATTACATCCTGAAGCTGTAGTTCCCAGGCCTAAAAAGAAAACATATTTAGGAGCAGTAGATGATACCAGATCAAACAAAAAAGCCCTCAATCCTAACAGAGAGATCAAACTTGTTAAAGGCAAAGAAAAGAAATGATAATGTAAGGTGACATTCTCTGTGATTTCTGATTATCTGGATGATATATATCTCTGTGGTTTTGCAATGTCTGGCTTGTTGTTTTTCTGTTTTGCTGCTTGTATGTTGTTATTTAATTTTTCCAAAGTTTGTAAATAGTAATCCTAACCCAAATAGGGGGAGATTGTTGGAACACCCTATTACTAATTTGGGTCAGGATCACTATGTCTCTAGGAAACCTTTGTTTGACCTCCTGTATAGCTCAATAGGTCAATTAGAATTGAGTCTAAGGGTTAGAAGTCTAGGTTTGGAAGCTGCCCTGAAGACCAAGATTTTCTGTTTGGAGACTAAGTCATATCGTCGAGCTCAGCACGACGATTCGTCGAACTCCGATCGACGATCGTCTAGCTCAACTTCGACAGATCGTCGAGCTCCATTCGACGATCGCTGAGCTCAACTTCATTATATCGTCGAACTCCATTCGACGATCGGTGAGCTCAGGTCGACGATTTTGACTCTGCTTTGGATCTTTATCTCTGAGCTCAGTTCGACGATCTTTGAGCTCAGATCAACGATATTTTGCTGCTGTATATTTCCAGATCACTGAGCTCATCTCGACGATAGCAGAGCTCAGTTCGACGATTTCAGATAACTTCAAGGATGTTTCTAGATTCAAATTCAAATCAGTTAAGGCATTATTCTGCAATTAATTCAGAGATTTCCTAGCCATTTTCATTCATTTCTGGACCAAGTTTCAAGGAATATTTCTATGGACTTTCCTCCAGAAGAGATTTTGCAATTAAGGATGCAATTAATGCAGATCAACGGCTATTCTTCTCAGAGAGAATGTTATTCTATTCTGTTTCAGAGAATAAAAGAGAAGAATTTTGAATCTTACACAGAATACAGATAAAAGAGAGAGATACACAGACACACTGACAGACATCAATAATCTTCAACAAAATCTTCTGTCTCAAAGAATTCTCAAGAACACTCATCCAAGGAGATCAATCTTTTCAGAAATCTTCAGATCTCCCTAGTTTTCAAGTGTTCAAAGCCAACATATTTCAAGACTCCAGACATTCAACATTTCAGCTATTGCTGAAATCATCTATCGCTGGAGTTCAATCTTTGAAGGCCTATCACCCTCAGCAAAGCTTTTCTTCCTGAAGATCTCAAGGATTCAGGGGGAGCTTTGACATCAACAATCCACATAGTCTTCTCAGTTGTTTGAGAAAGAGAAGACTTCCATCACTCTCTCACCCCCTCTCTGTAAAGGATTTCTCAAACTCCCTTCAAAAGTTTGAGCTTGGTTTTTGAGCACCTTGTTAAAAGCTCATTGGTGGCAAGACACCTGATCAAAAAATCTGCTTTGGTTTTTGAGCACCTTATCAAAAGCTCATTGGTGCCCAGGACACCTGATCAACTCATCCTGCAGTGGATTCCTACCTAGGGTGGTAGAAGAGTGGATGTACCCATGTTTTGGGGAACCACTATATTTCCTTGTGTCTTCTGGTTTTGCTTGTGTTTATGTTTGTTTCTGGCCTTGATTTTTCTGTGATTAGCTTTTCATTAACTTAGTTCTGTGATTATATTTAATACTGCTTCCCTGCTCACTCTTGTTACAACAATTGTTGTAAAAAGTTTCAAAGCACCATATACTCTATTCACCCCCCTCTAGAGTATATCAGATCTAGCTGCACTTTCAAGGACTTCCAGGAAGGCATAACTGCTGTCAAAACAGCTATTGAACTATCTCAAAAGACCATTTCTGGACTGCTGCTAAAGTTAAAGGGATTTTATAAGGATGGTGTTAATTTTCTGGATGAACAAATAAGATTTCAAAAGGATGACCTTAGAGATCATGTGGCCAGAGAGGTCATAAAGGGGGAGAGAGTATTAGTCAAAGCTGGATCTAACCATGCTAAATGGATTTCCAATAGCATCGGAGCCACTCTTGGATATCCACCCCTATATGATGATGACAATATGGCTGAATCTAGAATACATCCTGCTATTTTTGGAGGTGAGCAAGCTGAAGTTGCTCAAGTAATCTATCCCCCAGCAGATTTTGAGATGATTCATCAAGAAGTACAATCTATGTACAGTCCTCCTGAGGGTAATAAAAATATTATCTTTGAGAAAGTAGATAAGCCTGTGCCAAAGGCAATATTGAAAGAGCAAGAAACTCTTTTGTCCAAGAAGAGATTTAGAGAACAGGCAGATTTAAAGCCAGATTTTGAGCAGTGGAGCCCAACATCTAGAAATATTATACTGACTGCTTGGAAAGCTGCAAAGGACAATACCCTAGAGAGGGGCAAATGGTACTCTGAGCAAGAATGGAGAAAACATGAAGTCAGGCAAGAAGCTATTGTACAGTAAAGAAAGAAGGCAAAACTAGGGAAGCTACCTCCTAATGCACAGGAGCCTAGCAAATATTTCCCAAAGCCTTATCATTATTTTGATAGACAAAATATAAGGGCTGAAGAGCTGAAAAAAAAAGATCTAAAGGGCAAGATGCCTGCTGATGACTCTGATGTTCCTATGCAAGCTAAGATTCAATCAGGCAAGGGCATTGCCATCAAGGAGCCAGAGCAGCCTTAGATTAGTTTTACTAGATTCTATAACATTGTAATCTTTTTGTGTTAAAATCTATGTAAACTTCTGTTAAAGAAACTTTTGAAGTTTAATCAAAACTAGAATGAATGCTCATTGTGTTAGCACTATTTTCTGTGATGATATATCTTATATATATTTTGTTTAAGAAATTACCCTGTCATATAATGTTGTTATACATCATATTGTGTATTTGTTATGTATGGTGTATATTATTGACTAAGGGTTATGACTTCTCCAAATAGGAGGAGATTGTTTGGTACATTGGAAAATGTGTACCAGATTTGAAGAAGCCTCACCCTACTCAATGATATGCATCAAGGTGTATTTGATGTGTTTTGAGTTTATATGTGCAGGTTAAGTAATTGCAGGAAATGCAGAAAAATTTCTAAGTCCATGTGTCGACACCTAGAGAAGCTGTGTCGACACTTATGAAGGCTTGTGTCGACATTGGAGAAAAACTGTGTCGACACTTGGAGTAGATTGTGTCGAAACTTGGAAAGGCTGTGTCGACACCAGAAGAAATTGTGTCAACATGCAGAGGCAGAGTCGACACACAGAGAAGCAAAGTCGACATCAATTGTGTCGAGACCAAAAGGCAGTATCGACACACATGAATAGTTAGTCGACATAAAATGTGTCGACACATAGAGGCAGTGTCGACACACAGAAGTATTTGTCAACATCAACTGTGTCGACACAAAGGAGATGTGTCGACACACAGCAAAGCTTCAACAAAGTTAAAGTAAAGAAGTACTTATGTCGACACAAAGGAGATGTGTCGACACACAGCAAGTTTCAACTATATTAAAGAAGAAGTATTTGTGTCGACACACATAATCAGTGTCGACACATTCAACAGAAGGCTGTGTCGAGAAGTATTAACAACAACAAAGGAGTCGTGTCGACACCACCAAGGCATGTGTCGACACTTAGTCCACTTGTGTCGACACATAGTCTATTTATGTCGACACTTGATGAAGGTCAGTCTCGACACTTTCAGACAGAGACAGTATTTCAAGAAGTGACTGGATGACTTGACAGGTGCCATTCCTAACCGGTCTACTGCAACTGTCAAAGCTGTCAGAAGTTTGTTAGAAACTGGATCAGCTGGTTACCATGGAGGAAGACTATATAAAGACCTTTCTCCTTCAATAGAAAGCGATCAATTAACAATAAAGATTGAAGATCTACACAGATATCGATCAACAGAAAAAAAAGAAGACCTTCGACAGAAGATCTAAGAAGTTGGAGAGAGAGCTTCTTATAAGAAGAGTAGTTGTTGAACCAGGCTGCTAAGAAAGATTCAGATTGAGATCTGAATCTCAAGTCAGAAGCTGATTGAAGATCAACTTCTCAGGAGATTCAACCCTACTGAGTTCAGATTCAAGAAGCTTTGAAGAAAGCTAAGAGAGGTTTATCTCTGCCAAGTTCTTCCAAGAACTGTTCAAGAAGCCATCCATCCCTTCTCTCTCTATCTTGGTGGTGGTTAATTACTTTGTAAACACTATTTTCTGTAGGATATATTCTAGATCTGAGTTGTAAGCCTATTATATAAAGGCTGAGTGTAGGAGAATATTTTCTCTGAGTGGTAGGGCTGTGAGCCTGAGGTGTAGGAGATTGTTATCTCTGAGTGTAGGCCTTGTTGAAGGCTGAGGTATGGCAGTTGGCCTGAGTTGTAGGAGTGTGGATACACTCTGAGTTGTAGGAACTTGGTTTGGGTTTTGAGTTGTAAGATCTGAGGTGAAGTGCAGAAGTTAGGCCGAATCTAGTACACTGCTAGATAGGTGAAGGGGGAAAGTGGATGTACCCAGACCTTGGGGAACCACTATAAAAACTATGTGCACTCTGTGATTGATTGTTTCTGTGATTGTTGTGCTGTGTTAGCAGTAGAATTTGCAATTTATTATTAGTTGAAAGTCCACCTAGTGTCAGCTATGTGCACCTATGGGGGGGGGAATAGGTGACGTGTGGTTCTTTTGCGGAATTTACGGATGTACCTGCACAATAAAAACAACAAGCACAGCACACAGAATACACAGCAAATTTATAGTGGTTCCCCGACTTGGGTACATCCACTTTCCCCCTTCGACCTATCTCCCCAACAAGGGACGACTCGGTCACTTCTCCAACGGGATTGAAATCCAATCCCTTCACTAACGGAAGGAGCCCTTCCACACGTGAGAGTCAACACTCCCACAAAACGGGTTGCACCCAACCCTTACAACAAGGAACAAAAGTTCCTTTACAACAAAAGAAAATATAGAATGTACACGAGATACAAACTTCTTTTGGAGACTACGGTGTTCCTCTTCGTTCGACGACGTGTTCTTGAAGTCGATGAAGAGTCTACAACCTCGGTCTCTCTTGGAGAAGATCTCCCCGGAACCGGCGGCGGCACACGAGCGGCGGCTAGCTTCGGGATCGGCGGCTACGATGAAGAGCGGCTGCTGAACTTGGAGATCTAAACTTCGTAGCGAAGCAAGCTAGGTCTACCAACGGTCACTCTAGGATCAGTCGTCTCGATCGATTCGGACGGGGGAGTTTTTCCCAGTCAACAAATCGAGAGACAAGAGATCTCCGGATAGACGCGTGAGACTCAAGCTTAGCTAAGCTTCTGTCACCGGAGATCGGGAAGAAGAGCGATCAGCAGCGGCGACCACTTGACGCGAGCGGCGGCGGCGGAGCGGAGCGATTTCGCGAATTTAGGGTTTTATCGCGGCTCGGTTTTCTTTCTCTCTTATCCGTGGATTTACTGTTCAAAATACCCATGTATTTATACCCTGTAGATACAACAAATTTGACCGTTGTGGGACCCACAGGTATAACCCCGAAATCCGGTTCAAACTGGTCCAAAGGCAGAATCTGGTTCAGGAAATTCCAGAGAAAACGCCAAGGAAAATTCGGCGAGAATCGCAGGCGATTCTCGACGAATCGGCGAGAATCACCAAGTGATTCTCGACGATTCGTCGAGAATCGTTTGTGATTCTCGTCGAATCACTTATTGATTCTCAACGAATTTTACTTTGTGTACATGGGCTGCTTGGCCACTGGTTCGGCGAGAATCACTAGTGATTCTCGCCGAATCTTACTTGGCACCATTTAGAGGTGGCCAGAGGAGTCGGCGAGAATCACTAATGATTCTCGTCGATTCGGCGAGAATCACTAGTGATTCTCGCCGATTCGGCGAGAATCACTTGGTGATTCTCGTCGAATTTGCCTTGGACGATTTTTCATCTTCCACCTAGGAGCTGCTCCTTGATCCTCCATGCTCCTTGTTTTTGCTTGCATATGAACGGCCCTGTACTTGAAAGCAAGTGCACTCCAATAGAGAGAGTACACATAGGCCAACACACTGATCTGCTCAACGAGGGATTACGTCGTGCAGACCCGTGTATATTGACCTACTGCACCCTGACATTGGTGTGCACTTAGCGTGGAGAAACTGCAAGTACAACTTAAAATGTTTCATCAAATACATTGTGAATTCATCTTAGCTTGACAGGGGGCTTCCTCAAATCTAGGTAATCGTGGATACAATACCCAACAATCTCCCCCTATTTGACGAAGCCAAAACCCTACTAGCTAAGATGAATAACACCTATCAAATAATAATTATAGCATTTAAAAATTAAATATGCAACACAAGGGAATATATGCAATCAGAACAGGACTTGAGTCATTCACACATTCAAGAATATATATATATACCAAGAGAAATATATTCACATATAATTCAGAATTGTTCATATGACAGTAATAATCATTAAACGTTCTTAAGACACAGTGACCAGCTATAAAATAATGACTATTTGTCCTTAGCTACGTCACCCTTCAGAGTTTGAGCCAAGTACTTTTTGCTTTGCCTTTCCATGTATTCCTTGGGCTTCGGGTAGTACCTAGGAGGAGCAACTTTGTCTGGATCCTTGTTGTTTCTGAAAAAGATGTTGCGTTTCGCTTCAAATGCTTTGTGCGTTTCCCATTCGTACTGGCTATATGCTTCATTTCGATTGATCTCTCCTCTTTCGTACAGCCGGAAGGTGTCTAAGATGATGTTCCTTGAAACTGGACTCCACCTTTCGTTTCGTACATCCTCCTCACTCATTCTGATTCGCTTCTCAGCTGGAGTCTCCTTGGAGGTCCCTTCCTGAGCTTTTCTCTTTCCCCTGGCTTTTGCTAAGGCCTCTTGGTCAAACATGCTCCTCAATTTAGCTTTGGAGAGAGCCCTAGCATCAGCTTCATCTGTGAAAATTTCTGTTGCACTTGCACTTACATCCTCAGGAATATTTACTTCCTCAGCTGCATTCGATGTCTCAGGAACCTGAATACCGACAGGTTGATCAGGTAGGACGATGCCTAACGTGCCCAGTGCCTGTTGAAGCATCCACCAGCAACTCTCATAGACGTATTTGCTTGATTGTGCGAAGTTTGCATCCATGCTTTCTTGGAGCTCGGCCAGCTTAGCGATATACTCTTTCTCCCCCTTTTTGGCTTCGTCAGCTATGCAATTGGCATATGAGTGCAAGGAGTCATCAATATGCTTAGTTGTCTTGCCGAATTCAGTGATTAGGGCCTGCTGATTTGCATTTAAAGTGACCATGTTACCATCAAATTTCTGAATATTGTTGGCTACAACGTGTGCGTTCTGATTGACAACAGCCAGAGTATCAGTATTCTTTTTCAAGCCGGCCATTAACAGTGTGACAGCTTCGCCGGCCGCGTTATACTTTTCTTCGAATTTCTTCTCCATCACGTCCAGCTTATGGTTGATTTCCACCATATTCTTCAGCATGAGATCTTCAGAAGTCTTAATCTCTTGCAGCATTGTTTTCTGAGCTTTATCAAAAGAGGTTTTAAGCTCATTCACGATGCCCTGAATTATATGTACAGTGTGAATGGCTAGGTCATCGCGTAATGGAATAGCTGGAGGCACTTCTTGGCCTTGCTCTTGCTCGTCAGCAGACGCATCGGTGGAGCTGGATACCATCACAGTCTCTATAGAAGGAATGTTGGCGGCCTCTTGAGGTTTATCAAACTCCCCCTCCACTGGTGCAGACTTATCAGATGGAGGTTCAACGGGATCCGGAGTCTCCAACACTTCATGGTCCTCATTCTCATCATCCTCTCCGTCCTCATCCAAAAATTCATCCATTTCAGCAGCTTCTTCCACTTCTTGATCAGCAGTGTCCAGTGCTTCAGCTTCAGTTCTTTGAGTGTTTCTGTTCAAGACCTCCTCATCCTCCAACCCAGGTTCACTTTCTTCATGAACTTCGGCCACCGCATCCCTGGACACCTGGGCGATGTCAGATATTATATCCATATGAGAGGGTAGAGTCTCCCCCTCGATTCCTGCAGTCACATTATCAGGAATTTCACCGGGGGATGCTGCGTGAGATACTTCCTCGTGCTCTTCCACAGCAGGCTGCCCGATGCGCCGCTCCCATCGATCAAACACAGTAGCATCCATCTTTTTCAAGTAATGGAGAGGAACTCCTTTGCTCATGTCGAATTTGTCTCCGTTGAGCTGGTTGAGATATAGACTGATGATGCGGCCGAAGCTTGGAGTGCCCAGAGTGTCCTTGATCTTTTGGAACAGCAACTCCCCCCAGTTGAACCTCTTTCTGCAGACCACAGCTATGAGAATTTTGAACATATCTCCGGAGATATGATCATGGGAGCCTGGCTTGCAGATGAGTACTTTTCCTATGATGTCAGATAGTAGCTTCCCTTCTTCATTCATCTCTTTTCTCTTTACTGATCGAGTGCCTCTTGGTAGACCGCAGAACAAGAGGGTTCTGGCTTTGTCCTCATCCTCCAGATAGTCTTCCTGCTCCGAACTTGAAAGCTGCAGGTAGCGAGTTAGCTTACTGGCAGAGATCTTTACTTTTGTCCCAGCCACCTTGCTTTTGATGACGGAGTCTCTGTCTCGGAGTCTTGCGGTAGAGAAGAACTCCAGCACTTCTTTATCTAGGACTTTGCAAGGATGCTCCAAGACGAAGGTTAGCCCAGCCTCTTCGAGCATTAGAATGATATTTCGGAACTCGTCCGAGGCATGAGAAAAACTAGTGCGAACCAGCTCGCAACCAGAAATCAAGCCTGCAGTCGTCCTTGGAGCCATTGAGGATCTAGAAAGAAGCCCGACTCTAAGCATTAGTGAACATTCAAAAAGAAGGCATCACTTGGGGTTCGGCCTTGGAGCCATTGAGGAGGAGGTTACCTAAGGGCTTACACGCAAGTGAGTTGATGAGCGTCGGGAAGATCTTCGGTGGATAGAAGAGTATCCTGTGGGGTTCGGCCTTGCTAGAGTCTCACGGGAAGAAGATGGAAACACAGCGGCGATTCGCTCACTTCGATGAGAGCGTCGGAGGGCTGTTCAGCGAATCCGCGGAAGTGCACTTGCGCGAGTCGTCGGGAGTTCTCTTGCGCGAGGGTCGTCGGGTGTTCTCTTGCGCGAGTCGTGAGGAAGGCGAACAGGCGGAGATAGTCTTTCGACGGGATTTATATAAGTCGTCGGGATTCGGAGATAAGAAGATTTCTGATGTCGCGGGATACTTAAGGAAGCCGAGCGGTCGGCGAGCTCCTTCGGCGGGATTCGGCGGGATTTGTCTAATTTGGTTTATAATACCGTTTGTCTAATTCGGCGAGATATAAAATGGGTCGGCGAGATTCGGAGTATATATTGATGTTTTTCTTGACTACTTTGGGAAGCATTGCACCATTTTCAAATTCTTCGAATGTCAAGTTAATACAAGATTAATAAATACATGTTCATTATACCGACAATCTATTCGGATTTGAGCGAGACTTCTCCAGACACTTCTTGATGTCAATTGTGATGTGTCGAAATTCGCAATGACATATCTTTGTTAACCTTTTATTGATGTGTAATGGTTTGCATGCCTCGTGATAAGCATAAGTATACGTATACACAAGGATAGAAATATATATATATATATATATTTACTTTGAATGAGGATGCATCATGACACAAGTCCTTGAACTGATCAAAATTACCTGGGATTTGGAGAGTCATCGTCTTAGTCCCACAGGTAGAACATATTAGTAGCTTAAAGTGAGTATGCTCAACAGGTAGCACATCTGTTATTGCAGATGCTTGTTCCAAGTTAGCCTTGACCCACCTACTGTCTAGTTCTCATAGTATTCACGGGGACCTAGACTACCCTGCAAGACAGAATTACTTTACCTTAGGAACCCAAATCATATTGGGTCCTAGGTTTCTATTAGCATAAGCATGCAACTGCCTTCCTTGAGAAAACCTGTCTGGAAGACTGCCTCTGTCCCTATAATGTGGATAAGCCCTTGCTGTGGGCACAGAGAGGTTGTGCCAACAGTCAATGGCAAAGTGTCCCACTTTGCCGCAGCACCAACAAGAGTGAATGTTGTATCGCCGTTTTCGACCTGATCTAGTGACTGATGTAGTCACGGTCCTAGGTCTCAAAGGGATAGGGCATATTCTTGTTGCACAAATTCCTCTTCCATCGAGGTATGATGAAGGGTGGAACGAATGCATGATGTGAGCGTTATGAGGCCGAGAAGGTGGTGCCATTCTTTCAGGCATCTTCCTTGCTGAGGCTCCATGACGCCTGACATCATGACTTCTATTCTCCCTATCCCGTGTCCACGAATGGAGAGAATTCTTCTGTGAACTAGGACATGCAGATCCACACTTTGTTGTGGCAGTGGCCGTGAATACAAAGGGCTCAGAATGAGCCTTAGGTATTTCCTCATGGGTGGCCATGACGCCTCTTGCACTATGGACGTTTCCACATGGGGACAAATCACCCTTGCAGTGACCACGATTATTCCTGTGGTCATACCTGAAGGCATGATGAGTTGCCTTCCCACTTGGAGTGGGAGGTCGGAACACCATTTCCCCATTTATCCATCCCTGGATAATCCGGGAGATCCACCCGGTTTCTTGTTTTCTCTTTATAGCATCAACTTTGGAAAAGTTAGATACTATCCGTTTCTCATTATCTAGACTATTCTCTAGAGCTGAGATCTTAGAGTCCTTGACCTTGTTGGACGCCAATTGGAGAACCAACAAGATCTTCAGTCGAGCAATCTCTCGAGCTTGCTCCTCAGCAAGTAGATTGCTTTCCTGAAGGGCTCTCTTCAGGGAATCAGTATTTTCTGGAGGAGAGCAGTTTCTGTCTTCAGAAAAGTCGAAAGATATGGGGCAGGATGAAGATGATACCTTCTCATCTGAGTTATTGTCATTAGAATCAGTGACCAATGTTTCGTCCTCGTCGGAGCTGCTGTCCTCACTATCTTCTTCAGTCTCTGACAAGGATACTGGAGCTCTGATGCAATCCGAAGGATCCTTGCATTCATCTTCAGAAGTGAGGACCCCCACATACGCCTCATTCTCTGATTGGCAGCATATTTCAGCTTTCTCTGACCCCCCCATCAGCTCTGAGATCATCATCCATAGAGATTTAGCCGTTGTACATTTTTCCAATCTAAAGCGAGAGGCTCCAGACCAGACATCCATGATAATTTGTCGAATCCTCTCGTCCAAGTGAAATAGAGATACTTCCATCTCAGACATCTCAGCAATGCCCATGGGCACTTGGATCCCAGAGTCGGAGGTCTTCATGGGGATAAACGGACCCTCTTCCAGGATGAGGGATGCTCGTGGATCGATGGCATCCAGGTGAAATAACACTCTCATCCTCCAGATGGGATAATAATCCTTTGTGCATGCAGGGAGTTTGAGTGGCAATACGTCATAATCCAGATCCATGCTTCTGACACTGGTGGCAGGATTCTACTCAAGGTGTTAACCTTTTTGAAGAGGAACCTCCCTCTGATACCACTTGAAAGTCCACCTAGTGTCAGCTATGTGCACCTATGGGGGGGGGGGAATAGGTGACGTGTGGTTCTTTTGCGGAATTTACGGATGTACCTGCACAATAAAAACAACAAGCACAGCACACAGAATACACAGCAAATTTATAGTGGTTCCCCGACTTGGGTACATCCACTTTCCCCCTTCGACCTATCTCCCCAACAAGGGACGACTCGGTCACTTCTCCAACGGGATTGAAATCCAATCCCTTCACTAACGGAAGGAGCCCTTCCACACGTGAGAGTCAACACTCCCACAAAACGGGTTGCACCCAACCCTTACAACACGGAACAAAAGTTCCTTTACAACAAAAGAAAATATAGAATGTACACGAGATACAAACTTATTTTGGAGACTACGGTGTTCCTCTTCGTTCGACGACGTGTTCTTGAAGTCGATGAAGAGTCTACAACCTCGGTCTCTCTTGGAGAAGATCTCCCCGGAACCGGCGGCGGCACACGAGCGGCGGCTAGCTTCGGGATCGGCGGCTACGATGAAGAGCGGCTGCTGAACTTGGAGATCTAAACTTCGTAGCAAAGCAAGCTAGGTCTACCAACGGTCACTCTAGGATCAGTCGTCTCGATCGATTCGGACGGGGGAGTTTTTCCCGGTCAACAAATCAAGAGACAAGAGATCTCCGGATAGACGCGTGAGACTCAAGCTTAGCTAAGCTTCTGTCACCGGAGATCGGGAAGAAGAGCGATCAGCAGTGGCGACCACTTGACGCGAGCGGCGGCGGCGGAGCGGAGAGATTTCGCGAATTTAGGGTTTTATCGCGGCTCGGTTTTCTTTCTCTCTTATCCATGGATTTACTGTTCAAAATACCCATGTATTTATACCCTGTAGATACAACAAATTTGACCGTTGTGGGACCCACAGGTATAACCCCGAAATCCGGTTCAAACTGGTCCAAAGGCAGAATCTGGTTCAGGAAATTCCAGAGAAAACGCCAAGGAAAATTCGGCGAGAATCGCAGGCGATTCTCGACGAATCGGCGAGAATCACCAAGTGATTCTCGACGATTCGTCGAGAATCGTTTGTGATTCTCGTCGAATCACTTATTGATTCTCAACGAATTTTACTTTGTGTACATGGGCTGCTTGGCCACTGGTTCGGCGAGAATCACTAGTGATTCTCGCCGAATCTTACTTCGCACCATTTAGAGGTGGCCAGAGGAGTCGACGAGAATCACTAATGATTCTCGTCGATTCGGCGAGAATCACTAGTGATTCTCGCCGATTCGGCGAGAATCACTTGGTGATTCTCGTCGAATTTACCTTGGACGATTTTTCGTCTTCCACCTAGGAGCTGCTCCTTGATCCTCCATGCTCCTTGTTTTTGCTTGCATATGAACGGCCCTGTACTTGAAAGCAAGTGCACTCCAATAGAGAGAGTACGCATAGGCCAACACACTGATCTGCTCAACGAGGGATTACGTCGTGCAGACCCGTGTATATTGACCTACTGCACCCTGACATTGGTGTGCACTTAGCGTGGAGAAACTGCAAGTACAACTTAAAATGCTTCATCAAATACATTGTGAATTCATCTTAGCTTGACAGGGGGCTTCCTCAAATCTAGGTAATCGTGGATACAATACCCAACATTAGTTAACTGAACAGCTTTTCTGCCTTAAAAGAAAAATAAGTATTACACCTATTCACCCCCCCTCTAGGTGGTTAGGCACTAATTCTTTCAAATACCTTGGGCAGTCCTGGGCTAACATAAACAGTAAGAATAATGTATTACAAGAGCAACTAGTATAACTAGGGTTGCGCATTCACACACTCCGTTAACTCGGGAGGTTGACTCGGTTGTTTTGATTGCCATCCGGACGGTTCGTTCGGAAGTTAGATGCATGGACGATTAGTCTGGGGAGGCAGTGGCTCAAAAGGTTCTGGATATAAAATAAGGTGGTGGGTCATCGGTATCGGACGGTCGTTCACACCGACGTCGATACATTGACCCGGCGATGTGGGACACTTAGCCAAAGAAAGTCTGGTGGATATGGCCAGCATTAGTATGCGGATACTCTAGGTTATGTTCTTCTTGGGGCGTACGAGAGGGCTAGGCCTGGTAGTGTGGATACCCGCCTAGGAGTGGGGGGCCCGACCCACTGTCTATGTTTGCCACTACGGAGGTTCCTATGAGTGAAGCTAGCTGCCCAAATAGGGGGAACTAAAGGTCTGTGCACATAGAGTCGTGTGCGTGGGTTGCACTTGCATGACTCATGGTATAACATATCACTACACTCATAGTTGCATACAACCGACACCCCAACGTATAAATTGGTATGGGACTTTTTATACGATGGGAGCCTTGCAGAAGACCCCTTAACTTATATGTTTGCATGGGCATTCATATAAGTTAAGGTTACTTACTTCCTACCTTATCTTGTTTACATATGTTGCTTACTCTACTTGCTTACCTTACTGCATACTATTATATAACTGCTAGACTAGTTCCACTGTCACCTGCCACTTTATACTCTCCACCTTTGTAGTTTCCCTTTCCTCCTCCCCGCTCGGTGCCTAGGAGCCATGGGGGGAGGGGTAGGGGATGATAGGGCTTAGTCTTTATGACTAATGGTTTTCGGACCACAACATTACAGGGGCTCCGGATGGGAGACAGGGACTAGCAGCATAGGGACCAGCACCAGCGGAGTACGGTACGCATGGAGGTGGTCCAGTCTAGTACCAGAGCACTAGCAACTAGCTCCGTGAGTGATAGTCTTTTTATAGCTTCCGCGAGAGATTGTAGCGAGGATCTGATGTACCGGGCTTAAGCCCGTTTATATTTCCATTTTGTTACATTTCAGTACTCTCTTTTCTATTTATGGACTGGTTGTGATTTCTCTTATTACTTGTGATGTTTGTGGACCGAATTATAACACTGTTTATGATTGCTGCTCTCTCTGTGATGATCGAAAAGGCCGGCAGAATCGGCGTTTTGTAGTGGCGGCTTTCCCGAGAGTCAGGGCCACCGCAAAACGGCGGTTCTGGGCATAAGACCCCGGGGTTTAAAAAGAAAAAGAGGGGGTCTTACACGGTGGGCGGTCATCCTTTGTGGCCTTGCCCCCATAGCCATGGGAGGACCTCCGTAGGGTGCAGCCGCCCCTGGCGGGAGTAGCTCCACTGTCGCGGGAAGCATCCACGGGATGGCAGCCCTCGGGTGCAGCCACCCTTAGCGGAGCGTCTCTACGGCCATGGGTGGAGACCGCAGGAGTGCGGCCGTAGGACGCGGCCACCCCTTACGGGAGCAGTCATGTGGCCGCACCATGCGGGAGCAGTGCTGCGGGAGCAGTCCTGCTGCCGCCCCTTGCGGGAGTAGTTGTAACACCCCTATTTTTCCTTCATGAGGCTCTAGGAGCTACCGTGGGATGGTAGCATTCTTTTGTCGAGACTGTAGCGCCAAAATGAATCGTCAATTGGTAGCGCATGGCATTAGGTAGCTATCGCCCGACGGTATCCCCTTTTCATTGAGGCGAAAGCGTTGAGATGAAGGCGTTGAGATGAATGCATTGAGAGGCAACCACTCGGTGGTGTTTCTACCGCTGGCGGTAGTGGGGTTTTCTGAAGTCGCTATGATGTCTGTGATCTACCGCAACACGGTAAGTAGCTACCGCTCAGTGGTAGCGCATAGAAGTAGTTTCGTAATTGCTGATCTTTGGCCATCCGATCTTCTTAGAATTCGGTCATATGGCCCAGAATCCTCCATCCTTGACCCTTAAGTAGGGCTGAGGGGTTCATCTTGCACATTCTTCTCATATTATAGGGTTTTGAGAGAGAGTTTGGAGGAGGGAAAAGAAGAGCATCTTCTGCCATTGACGAAGCTTCGGAGCTCCGTTCATCGATCCGAGGCCAGATTCGTGGAGAGGAATTTAAGGCGCACACTTTCATCCATGCAAGTCGAGATCCCCATGTCTAGGTAAAGGAGTCGTAAGGTAACTACATTTCTCCTCTCATTTTTTTAGGATGCATGCATGACATCCTTTGCATTTTTTGCTTTTTTCAAGCATTAGGCATCAGATCTCTCAAATGAGAGGGGCACGGGTCGCCATGGTTCAATGGGAGACACCGGGTCAATTGAGTCTATTTCTGGCATGATGTTACACTAGATATTGGCTCTGTTAGTGGATTGGTCATTGTGGTTGAAGCCATAATCGCGATCGATTGTCTGATACGGTGATGTTACATGACGAGCACTCATGATTTTTGCTAGAAATCTGATTACGGTGAAGACGTCGTTAGTGATGCCCTCTTTTTCATGTGAGAACAAATGGTGATTTTGGGCGGAAATGTTATGGTCGTTGAATGGTGTGCAAAGGCTTGACTTTGTCTCTGTGGTTGACTGGCTATCCCATGACGTTGAAAGTTATGTGTGGAGAGTGTCCCGGCAAGACAAGTCCCCTTATGTGAAACTGTCGAGAACGCCAAGCTTTTGGATAACCCCAGGCGATGAAGCCCACGAACGGGCATGGTCAAGCAAGAGTTCTTAGCATCGATTTATTTATGTGACGGAACTAACGTGAGAGTTTGAGCTTGCAGGCAAGCCCTGATATTGAGGCCCATGAGCGACTGGGGCCTAAGCAAGAGTTCTGTGTATCGGCTTGGATATCGATGGGGGGAATTGGAATTACCCGTATGAGGTTGTGTTATGCTGATGCATGTTGATATATTAGAATCATATGCATTATAGTGTGCCTTGGGTGAAACCTAGGTTTGCATACATGCTTCATTATAGGGCCTCCTTTTACTTAAATGCTCAACATATAAACGTGCTTAATGTATGAGATATCCAAACCTTTTTTTTGTTTATTCAAGTTTAATGATATACGTATACGAAGTGATGACCTGTAGGGTGATGGGGTGCCCCGGGTTATGCTAGGACGGCCGGGGGAGATGTGTTGGTTATATAGTTGAGGTCAGTCTTTGCTGACCCACGTTACAACAAATCTTTTACAGGACAAGGATCGCAAACTGAAGCAAGCTCGTCGGCCAAAAAGGCCTAAGACTCGTGAAGTGTACCCTCTTTTCTTAGTTATGGATTGTTGAATGTTCTGTTTCATGTATTGTGTTTCGGCTTGCATGCCAAGGTAGCCTAGGGGTGCTAAAGCACTTTACTGTTTGTTGTTGTTGCAATCTTGGTCATTTGAATGTTGTAAGGCATTAAGGTCTTTTTGGACTCTTTTGGTAGTGGATAACTTCTGGTCGGGTTGTGTGTTTCCGCTGTCTTGCTTTCTGTATTTTGAGATGCGTAGTTCTTTATATCATTTTATAATGTTAAAGCTATGACGTCTTTATGTTGTGGGGCCCCGACCGGACCCATATTATATATACATTATAGTGGATGTGTTACAATGTGGTATCAGAGGGAGGTTGGTGTCCAAGGTAATGTTTAGCAGTCGATTTGACGTACTCAGATCGCATAAAGAAGTTATCCACATAGGAGTATTGCGGGACCTTGAGTGTCCTTGTGTTTGAGTTTTGTGAATGGAACATGATTCCTATGTTACCTTGCTTTTGATATGGTGCTAGCGAAGAGGCGGGGATGACGAGGCCGCGAGAGGAGCCTTTGGCGAGCAGTGTTACTACTCTGGGTCCTATGGGCATAGGTGTATCCATGACCAATTTCTGTCCTATGTTAGCAGAGGCAATGGTAGCGGCCCAAGCTACGGCAACAACACAAGTTGTGACCCCTATTGCTTAGGTAACGACTCATGTTACCCTGGATGTGACACCAGACACACCGGGCAGAGGATCCAGACAGGCAGAGCAGTTGGCTGAGAGAGTTGTTGTTGGAAAAGGAGACCAGCAGATGAAGTATATTCTAAGTTTCCATCCTCCAACGTTTAAGGGAGTTGTCACACTGACTAATGTTGAGGACTGGTTGGCAAGGATTCAGAAACTTCTGAGGGAGGCAGAAACACCATAGGATAAGTAGTCCCAATTCACGATCTTCATGCTAGAAGGTGACACAAAGTTATGGTGGTTGAGCCATAGCGGCCGCCAGTTTCCTGGACACACCCCGTCCATGAATGAGTTTGTAAATGCTTTCTTAAGGAAGTATATCCCATCGTCGACAAGGCTAGCTCTTCAGAGGTAGTTTCTTCACTTGGTGTAGCGAGACTAAATCGTAGATGAGTACGTGCAGGAATTTACTCATTTAGGTCGTTATGCAGGAACGACCATAGTAGATGATGATGAGAGGGAAAACCTCTTCAATCATGGTCTGAAAGAGAATCTGAGATAACCTGTAATTACTCTCAAGAATACGGGCTTCAATGAGTTAGTTGAGTACGCAAGGATGTTGGAAAGTGATATGGAGTGAACACAATGCCTCAATGGTCATACAGTGAAGCAGGAAGAAGGGAAGCCTTCTCAATCACACTGGAAATCAGAAGGGAAGTGGAGGAAGATACCTCGTTACTTCAGGTCAGGATAGAAGAGCAGTACGTCGTTGTGGGATCTCGTTTCAAGGGACCACCAAAGTGCTACACGTGTGGCAAGCCATTCCACATAGCTCATTACTGTACAGAGGGTGGTGTTGAACCAGAACCAAGGCAGGAGCAGTCAGTGCGTACTGGTCCCAGTACCGCGGAGAAATGGAAAATGTTAGAGTCGAGCGCTTCTCATTTCCAACCTGTACAGCCAAGGGCCTACAATATTTGGTAGCAGGAAGTGATTCGACAGCCCGATGTCGTGACAAGTATGTAAAAGTTTAAGTTTGTTTACTATCTTAAGAATTTTGTGACCTTTTATGTGTGTTTCTTGTATAATAGGCTTCATGCTAGTATCCAGTTTTCCCGCTATGGTGTTGTTCTATATGGGAGCATCACACTCCTTTCTTGCAGAAAGCTTTATCCGGATAATTGGGGTCGAGCCCTTTTTGGTGGACGCATGGATTAGGGTGTGCATGCCCAATGGGTTTTCCATGACTACTGGGACGAAATGACGTATTCGTTGGAGTTTAGACGGAGTTGACTTTGTGTTGGTAGCAACAGTTCTACCGTTAGCTGAGTTTGACGTGATCTTGGGAATAGTCTGGCTTGCAGAGCAGTGGGCCAGTATTGATTGCCTATCAAAGGTGGTGACACCAAGAAGCGAAGGAAAGGAAGAAATCAAGTTTGTGGTCCTTAGTGGAGTGGCCTGCTCCCTAATTTCGGCCATGCAATTGGTGCGGGCAGTTAGCTGGGGAGGAGTAGCATTCATAGCTTTGTTGGAAGTTCACTTTTCTAAGTTATCAATTAGATAAGTGCCGGTGGTGGCAGAATTCGAGGATGTGTTTCCTGAGGAGCTTCCAGGAGCATCTCCTCAGTGGGAGATCGATTTATCGATTGATTTAGTGTTAGGAGCTAGGCCGGTGTCACGTCCTCCATTTAGGATGGCACCGAAGGAGTTGACCGAGCTCAAGGTACAGCTACAGAAGCTGTTGGAGCAGGGGTATATTAGGCCCAACATTTCATAATGGAGCGCGCCGGTGTTGTTTGTAAACAAGAAATATGGCAGAATGTGGTTGTGCATAGACTACTGTGAGCAAACTAAACTGACCGTCAAGAATAAGTATCTGATTCCATGGATAGATGACCTATTTGACTAGTTGGTACGGTCGGTGGTGTACTCTAAGTTGGACTTGAATTTAGGGTATTACCAGTTGCAGATTCGAGATGAGGGTATACCCAAGACAACATTTGATACGAGGTATGGACACTTCGAATTCCCAGTGATGTCGTTTGGGATGACGAACGCACCATCGGTATTCATGGATTTGATGAACCGTGTGTTTCAGGAGTACTTAGACTCGTTTGTGGTGGTCTTCATCGATGATATTTTGTTATACTCCAAATCAGAGACAGAGCATGAGACTCACTTGAGAGTAGTCTTGCAGGCTTTGAGAGAGAACCAACTTTATGCTAAGTTCTAAATGTGCGAGTTCTGGTTAGAGAAGGTAGCATTTTTGGGCCATATGATTAGTGGTGATGGGGTGGCGGTGGATCCGATGAAAGTTGAGGCCATCAGGGATTGGCCAGTTCTGAGAACTGTGACGGAAGTCGGGAGTTTCCTTAGACTAGCCGGGAACTATAGAAGGTTTATGGAAAACTTCTCGAGGATAGCTCTGCCCCTCACTTCTCTGACTTGTAAGGACCAAAAGTTTGTGTGGACACAGGAGTGCAACTGAGCGTTTGACACCTTGAAGGAAAGTTTGATGTCAGCTCCAATCTTAAGCCTTCCTAAAGAAACTAAAGGATTTCATATTTTCAGCGATGCGTTGGATTATGGTTTGGGTTGCGTGCTAGTGCAGCATGGCAATGTGATTGCCTTTGGGTCTAGATAGTTGAAACTTCATAAGAGGAATTACCCCGTCCTTGACTTGGAGTTGGCGGCGGTAATTTTTTTGTTAAAGTTGTGGCGGCACTATGTGTACTGTGCGAGGGTGGAGATCTTTACGGACAACAAAAGCCTAAAGTATCTTCTGGATCAAAAAGACTTGAACATGCGGCAGCGTGGGTGGGCCGAGTTCCTCGAGGACTACGCTATGGCAATTCAGTATACGCCAGGAAAGGCCAACGTGGTGGCCGATGCCTTGAGTAAAAAATATTCTGGACAAGGGAATTGGATTGAAGCTTCTGATGAACAGTTGGTGCGGGACTTTGAGTCCCTTGGCATTGATTGTGTAGCGAAAGGCGAGTCTACCATGTCTTAGTTGAACTGGATAAAGTTATAGAGCGACTTATCTGATCGTATCCGGGAAGCGACCAGTATGGATGTAGAGTTCTAGCCATTTGTAGTGGAAGCTCAAAAAGGAGAGGGTAGTCCCTTGGAGATGGTTGATGGGATCTTAAAGAGGAATGGAAGGGTATGTGTACCGCAGTTTGACAAGCTCTGTGAGGAGTTGATGATTGAGGCCCACTTCACGAAGTACTCCATTCACCCGGGTAGTACGAAGATGTACTTGGATATGAGGAAATCTTTTTGGTGGTCTGGGATGAAGCGGGATGTAGCTTTGTATGTGAGTCGGTGTCATACTTGTGCCTTAGTGAAGGCTGAGTGTCAGAGGTCGGGTGGGTTCCTGAAGCGCCTTCCTATCCCTGAGTGGAAATTTGACGACATCTCCATGGATTTTGTACATGGTTTACCTCAGTCGCAGCAGGTAATGATGCAATTTGGGTTGTTGTGGATCGCTTGACCAAAGATGCTGACTTTATTCTGAATCAAAAGGATGACAGCATGGAGAAGCTAGTGGAATTGTATGTTCATAATATTGTGCCGTTGTACGGGATTCCAAAGTGCATTGTTAGTGATCACAATGGATGGTTTACGTCTAAGGACTGGAGACTAATACAGAAGAGTCTGGGTACAAAAATCAAGTTTTGTATAGCGTTCCATCCTCAAACTGATGGCCAAAAGGAGAGGATGAATCGCACAATGGAGGATATCCTGAGAATGTGTACCCTTGATTTTAGGAAGAAGTGGGAAGACCACCTTTTCATGGTGGAGTTTTCCTACAACAATAGTTTCCAGACGAGTATCAAGACTGGTCCATACGAGGCTTTGTATGGAAGGCGGTGTGGAACACCGATGTCTTGGACAGAGGCGGGAGACACCAAGCTTTTGGTAAAAGAGGTGGTGGCTGATGCTTGTGAGTTGGTGCAAACAATTCAAGAGCACATGAGACTTGCTCCGGATCGGTAGGCAACTATTTCAATGCACGTCATAGCAATGTGGAGTTCACTGTATGCGACTGGGTCTATTTAAAGATCAAGCCGTTCAAAGGCATTTCACGGATTCGCCGACTAAAGAAGTTGAGTCTGAGGTTTTTGTGGCCCTTCGAAGTTACGAAACACATCAAATAAGCAGCCTATAGGTTGGTGTTGTCCCTAGAGCCAAGTGGATTGCACGTCGTTTTTTCTTGTCTTAGTTTTAAGGAAAGCTTTGGTGCAGGACAGTGTTGTGGTCGAGTCGGCGGCGGTGTCGGTGGAAGAGGACTTGAGGATGAGAGTCCGTCCGGTTGGCATAAAAGATTCAGAAGTTCAGCAGTTGCGGAATAAAGAGGTTAAGCTCGTGAAAGTGCGTTGGGATAACTGCAGACGATATGAATTCTATTGGGTGCACGATCAAACAATGCGGGAAGATTTCTGGAACTATTTGCATCAGGTATGCTTGTTGTTAGAGCACATGTTAAATTTCGAGGACAAAATTCTTTTAAAGGGGGAAAATTGTAACACCCCTATTTTTCCCTCTTGAGGATCTGGGAGATACCGTGCGGTGGTAGGTAGCTACCTCCTCGTGGCAGCCTTCTTTCGTTGAGATCAGAGTGTCGAAATGCATCGTCAAGTGGTAGTGCGTGACGTTAGGTAACTACCGCCCGGCGGCAGCCTCTTTTCGTCGAGGCAAAAGCGTCGAGACGAAGGAGTTGAGACGAATGAGTTGAGAGGCTACCGTGCAGTGATATTTCTACCGCTGGCTATAGTGGGGAGTTCTAAAGTGTTTATCCTGAATGTGAGCTACCGCAGCATGGTAAGTAGCTACCGCTCGGCAGTAACGAGATGAAGCAGTTTCATAATTGCTGATTTTTGGTCTTCTGATCTTCTTAGAATACGATCTTATGGCCCAGAATCTTATGTCCTTGAGCCTTAAGTAGGGCCGAGGGGTTCATCTACCACATTGTTCTCATCTTTTAGGGTTTTGAGAGAGAGTTGGGTGGAGGGAGAAGAAGAGCATCTTCCGCCATTAACGAAGCTTCAGAGCTCCATTTGTCGATCCGAGGCCAAATTTGTGGAGAGGACTTGAGGGCGCACACTTTCATCCATGCAAGTCGAGATCCCCATGGCTAGGAAAAGGAGTCGTAAGGTAATGATATTTCGGGTTGCCATGGTTCAAGAGGAGCCACCGGGTCGATTGAGTCCATCCCTGGCATGATGTTTCACTAGAAATCCGCTCCGTTAGTTGATTAGGCATTGTAGGTGAATCCGTAATCACGACAGTTGTCTGATGCGGTGATGTTGCATGACGAGCACTGGAGATTTTTGCTAGAAATCTGATTGCAACGAAGACGCCGTTAGCGATGCCCTTTTTTGTGTGAAAATGAATGGTGATTTAGGGCCGAAATATTATGATCATTGAATGGTATGTAAAGGCTTGACTTTGTCTCTGTGGTCGGCTGGCTAGCCAGTGATGTTACAAGTCATGTGTGGAGAGTGTCCCAATAAGACAAGTCCCCTTATGTGAAACTGAAGTAAACGACAAGCTTTTGAACAAGCCCGGGCGATGAAGCCTACGAGTGGGCAGGGTCAAGCAAGGTTTCTTAACATCGATTTTTTTTGTGTGACGGAACTGACATGAGAGTCGGGGCTTTCAGTAAAGCCCGTGTATTGAGACATGAGCAGGTGGGGCCTAGGCAAGAGTTCCATGTATCGGCTTGGATGACGATGGGGGAAATTGTAAGTACCCGTATGAGGTTGTGATGTGATGATGCGTGGTGATGTGCTAGAATCATATGCGCTATATGCTTCCCTGGGTGAAACCCGGGTTTGCATACATACTGTATTATAGGACCCTTTTGCTTGAATGCTCAACATATAAACGTGCTTGATGTACAAGACAACCAAACATGTTTACTCATATTTAATGACATATGCATACGAAGTGCTGACCAGGGTGATGGGGTGCCATGGGGTCCGCTAGAGATGGCCGCGGGGAGATGTGTTGGTTATACAGTTGAGGTCAGCCTTTGCTGACCCACGTTACAACAAATCTTTTTCAGGGTAAGGATGGCAAGCTGGAGCAAGCTCGCAGGCCAAAAAGGTGTAAGCCTCGTGAAGTGTACCCTCTTCTCTTTGTTGTGGATTATTGAATGTTATGTTTCATATACTGCGATCCGGCTTGCATGCCGAGGTAGCCTAGGGTTGCTAAGGCACTTTACTGTTTGTTGTTGTTACAATCATAGTCATTTGAATGTTGTAAGGCCTTAAGACCATGCTTGTACTCTTTTGGTAGTGGATAACTTCTGATCTGGTTGTATGTTTCCGATGTCTTGTTTTCTATGTTTTGAGATGTGTAGTTCTTTATATCACTTTATAATGCTAAAGTTGCAGCGTCTATATATTGTGAGGCCCCGACCGGACCCATATTATATGGACATTATAGGGGAGGTGTTACAGCAGTCCTACTGCCGCCCCTTGCGGGAGCAGTCCTGCGACCGCCCATTACGATAGCAGTCCTGCGGCTGCGCCTTACGAGAGGTAGCCGCGGGGTGTGGCCGCCCTTGGCGGGTGCAGTTCCACAGCCTTGGGTGGTGGCCGTGAGAGGGCGGCACTAGTCTCGACGGGGCTATCCGAGCGCGGACCGTAAGGGCAATTATTTTAGCTACCCTTGGAGATCAACTCAGACTGTTAAGTCCTTTTTGAGTAACCTCCCCCTAATACCACTTGAAAGTCTTTAGTTTCAAGGATAGCTAACACCTAGAGGGGGTGAATAGGTTTCTTAGTCTTTTATGACTATCTTTTATTTTGTTGTGTTGTGATTTAGTTATATTTTGCTTTCAAGACAAGCACACAAAGCACAAAGGAATTTTATAGTGGTTCCCCAAATTATGGGTACGTCCACTATCTCTCTCACCTTTCTAATAGATTGTTAGACAAGAAACTTCTCCAAATCTCGGCTCTAAAGAGCTTACAACATAGATCCCTCAAGATCTCTCAGTCTCCTCCACAACCTATAGCTCAGGCACAAAGCCCTACCACTCAGAGCAAGCTTTCTCCTACAGCTTAGTGATCCAAAGATCACCTACCTCAGACTTGAGCACAAGTCTTACACTTAGGTTAGGAGGATAGCCCTACAACATAGAGAGAATGACTCTCCTACAGCTCAAGCACAAAGACACTACCTCATATCCATAGAAGTATCCTACCACTCAGGCACAAAGGCTCTACAGCTCAAATAGAATGGCTCTACTACCTCAGATCTGCTCTAGATCCTACCTCAGTAACACAGGACTAACCTCAGATCCATAACTGGATCCCGCCCCAGCCTTTATAAAATTGGCTTACACTCAGATCTGTTAAGATCCTACAGAGAGAGAAAGGTTGGTGTTGATTTGACTCTAAAGATATGTTCTTCGAGCCTTCTGCTTCCTGAGATGAGAAAAACTCAGCCCTAACTTCTTCACAGCAACAAGATGGATGTCTTCAATAAAGTTCTCCTTGTGTTGGGAAGAACCTCAGAAACACGGGTTTCTGAACTTATTGATGAAGACAAATGAGTTCTCAGTTCTGTGTATTCTTCACTCAGCTAACCTTGTCTGAAGATATCAGACTTGCTTTACTTCTACCTGAACTGAAAAATAAACTCTGTCCTAACATCATCTTCACAGCTCCAGAAAGTGTTCTTCAAGAATAATCTACTAGGGCTACGAAGATGCTGTAGCTAGGGCTTGCCTTGTTGCTTCTACTTTCTCATATATGTTTCTCTAAACTTGTTGTTATAGGTGAGAATGCCAACGACTCTCTTCTATTAACTTCCAGATGCTGCAGCTAGAGTTAGCCCTTATTGATCCTTTTTTTATCTCAGAGATTTCTCTGAACATGTTGAAGATGATGTTGATTACAACAACTAACTTGTTGAACTCTTAGATAAGAGCTTTGGACTTGTTCTTCAGCCACTGCAACAGTGGTGAGAGGAAGAAGATGAAGTTCCTCCTTTTCCAAAAGTTAATTTTCTATTATCCGATCTGAATTCTTTTATTCTTCCATCATCCAACGGCTCTTTGACCCATGGGACGACTTGGATTTGCTAGCTGCAATCTTGCTTTTGCATTAAATGCAGCACAGAAGGAATGTGACGCCATTTGTCACGTACTGTTGACTTCCCGAAACTCTTTTGAATTTTGCTGACTTCAACATCTGTGGACTTAGCCAAATTCAGACAATTCATCACAGGCGTTGAATGCGTTGAGTGAACAGCTTTCACACAGCGTAAAAATACTTAGCCAAATAATCTGTACTGCCAAGCGTTGAGTGCGTTGAGTGAGCCTTCATAACTCAATGTTTTTGTCCTTAGACAAAACTTTTTGTTGATAGGCGTTGAGTGCGTTGACTTCACTTAACTCTTTTGTCCTTAGACAAACACTTTATGTTGATAGGCGTTGAGTGTGTTGAGTGAGCCTTCATCACTCAACACTTTTGTCCACATACAAACTTTCTGTTGATTTTTTTCAGTATGAAGGCGTTGAGTGAGCTGTCTTCACTCAAAACTCTCTGCATTTGTCTGTCTTCTCGATGAGGCATTGAGTGAACTGCCTTCACTCAATGCTTCTGTACTTAGCTGATTTCTTTGTTGAGTTGGCATTGAGTGAACTGTCTGTTGGGTACATTGGAAACAATATACTTGATTTGAAGAAACCCTTTTAACTCAATGATATACACAAGGGTGTATTTGATGTATGTTTCAGTTCATGCATGCAGATTAGTCTATGTCATGTTGATTGGACAAGTGGTTCAAGTGACATTGACAGGTGGACTCATAGAGCTGACTGGAAAGAGAGAAAATTGCTATGTTCATATGCATCGAGTGAAGCCAGTTCAATCAACGCCATACAGGCAATAGTGTTGAGTGAAGTCAGGATAGTTAAAGTAAAAAATGATTAAGTACAAAAGTGTCGACACACTTCACAACTTTGTCGACACCTTTGTAGAAGAAGTGTAGACAGGTCAAGTCAGCCATGTCGAGACAATTCCGTTATCTCGACACCTTGAAGATTCAAGATAGCAGTGTCGAGACAAGTCAGTTATCTTGCCACCTTGAAGGATCAAGTCAGCTATGTCGAGACAATTCAGTTTTCTCAATGCCTTGAAGATTAAGTCGGCAGTGTCGAGACAAGTCAAATATCTCGACACCTTAAAGCTCACGACAGTAATGTCAAGACAATACAACTGTCTCGAAATAATGAAGAACTGAAGTGAAGAACTAAAAATGTCGCCACCCAACAGACAGAAGTGTCAAGACAATTCAGCTGTCTCGACACAGTGAAGACTTAAAGATGTCGACACCAGCAGACAATTGTGTCGAGACTACTAAGCTGTCTCCATAATTTGTAATTTACACTAAGTATTATTGTGTCGACACACTTGGCACATCTCGACACTTATGATTCTGAAGTTGTACAAAGTCAACCCAGAAGTGTCAAGTCAAGTCAGAAATATTACATCAACTACAGTAACTTGATATCTAGTCAGAAACTGTTTGAAGGAAGACTTAGAGTATGATGGTGTAATGATGAGTCATCAATCAGAAGCCAACAACCTGTGAAGGTTATAAATAGAGGGGTCATCTACACAGAAAAAAAACAATCAGAAGGAATAACACAATAAATCATTTTCTCTCATTCTGATTTCTCCTAAGTTAGAGGAGGGTGACAACCCCAAGAAGAAGGAAGACACATGTATTCAAGAAAGTCTTCTGATCCTTTTAACAAGTTGATTAGAGGATTAAGGTGGATCTGTTCTACAAGTTCTTCAAGAAAATCAAGCCGATCAACATCAAGAACTTGCCGATCCATAGAAGAATCATTTCAGCCAGTCTGCTCATCAAGAATCTATCCTGTGTTGCTGAATTGAAGAATCTAAATTCTCAGATAAGGCAGATTACAGAATTGCTGTTTTCTGAGATTATTTTCTTTCTTATTTACCTCTTAATTTTGTAAGATCTCTTTGAGATCTGAGTGGGTAGGAGATAAATTCACTGAGTTGTAAGCCTGATTTATAAAGGTTGAGGTACGGTTCTTAAGGGACCTGAGGTAGGTTCTTTGTGTGGGATAACTAAGGTGTAAGTCTATGTTATAAAGGCTGAGGTAGGGTTTGTGAGGGACCTAAGGTAGGAGATTGGTTGGATCTCTGAGGTAGGACCTGTTGGTCTGAGTTGTAGTTTTCTTAACAGAAACTGAGTCTGTAAGATCTGCTGATCTGAGTTGAAGAGGAGGAGATATAACCCTATCTAGCACATTGCTAGTGAGAAAGAAGGGGGAAATTGGATTTACCCTATATAGGGGAACCACTATAAAAGTTTTGTGTACTCTGTGGATTGCTTGTGTTGTGTGCTTGTGAATGTTTATTTTCAAGATTCTGCTGAACCTTTAGTACAAGTAACAAAGAAATTTAAAAGATACCTATTCACCCCCCATCTAGGTGATTAACTACCCATAGATTTATCTTTCAAGTGATATCAGAGCCGAGTTATTCAAAGAAAGACCTAACAGTCAGAAAAACATCCTAAGGGTGGTTGATATATATCTGATTTCATGGCTTCAGAATCTCACAGAGAACTCAGTTCTATAAAGCTTCCTATATGTACAAAGGATAATTTTGCTATTTGGAAGCAGAGGGTGAGATTGTTCATAGAGGCATCAGATCCAAGAATCTTTGTCACTATACAAGAAGGATCATATATTCCCATGAAGGTATCTATCTTAGATGCAAATGTGCAAACCCCTAAGAGTCTGTCTGAGATGACAAAGAATGAGGTGGTTCTTGCCACCATGGATAAAAGAGCACAAAACATAATTGTCAGTGTAATAGATAATTCAACCTTTCAAAACTTAGTCTACTATAAAACATCCAAGGAGATGTGGGACACTGTCATAGTCTATATGGAAGGCACAGAAGAAGTCAGAGGTGACAGAAATTCTCTACTCAACCAGTAGTATGAGGCATTCAGGCAAGGGAAGACTGATTCTATAGAACTATGTTATAAAAAGTTCTTTAGAATAGTCAATGACTTAAAGAATTATGGCAGACAATTCTCAAACCATGAGCTTAATGACAAGTTTCTGAGATCCCTAAATAAAGAATGAGACATAAAGATTTGTGTTGTAAGAGGAATTGAGAATCTGAGGAACATGTTACCCCAGGATTTATATGGGAAGCTATTGTCACATGATGTTCAGTTAAATTCTAAAAAAGCTGAAGCTGAATCTGCCAGAAGTTCAAATCAGACTAGATTTGTGGCATTCAAAGCAGACACATCAAAGAAGGCTAGAAGATAAATTCTTTCATCACCAAGAATGGATGAAGATACAGTTAGCATTAGGACTAGTTCTTCATCAAAAGAATTGTCAGATGATGAATTGGCACTATTCACCATGGCAATTCAAGAAGATGATGAGAAAAAGGAAGCAATGGTACAAGAAATCATTTGGACCAAGTTCCAGCAAAAGCAAAGACAAACACAGAAACAACTCTGTGGTCAGGTATGATTCAAACCAGAACAAACAAATTAAGACTGACATTATTTTTTATTGATGTAACAGGCTTGGACATGTCATTACTGACTGTCCAGTAAAGAGAAAGGAGAACAGGAAGTCCAAGAAAAGGAAGTCCTACAAAGATAATAAGTCAGAAAATTATCTAATGGCAATGAAGCCAAAGGCCTTATCTGATAGTGATTCAGGTTCAACTGAATCAGATGAAGAACCACACTGGATTGTCCTCCTGTGAAGAGGAATTCATCAGAGAGGCCATATACAAGGGCAATAACTACACAACTTCATCACTCCATGGTGACTCTGAAGATAATATGAAGGTTAACTTGATGTCACTGTCTGAAAATCCAGAAACAGAAATTGTTGAATGTCAGGATACTCAAGTAATCTTTGACAATTCTATTTGTTCTACAACTTCTATTCATGAGACTGTGGATGAGTTAGACTCGTGTAACTCAAATTTTGATTCACATAAGTCCAAGTCTGAGACTGAGCTATAGTAGCTCACAATCGAATTTAAAAAACTGCTAAAGGCTCTTGTAAAGAGCAAAAACGATTGTCAAAGAACAAGCCATCATGATTTCATCCCTAAGAGGTCTTGAGTACCATCATGAGATGGCTACTCAGAAGATTGGTCTTCAGAGTTCAAAGTTGGCTAAGCTAACTAAGATCATTGATGATCAAATCATGTTGCTAAAATAAAAGGATGAAACTATTCAAGAGTTAGAACTCAAACTCCTGAAAAAGAAAAGACTTGTTCAGCTGTTTTATAAACCTAAAACTGTGCTCCCCATTATAGATACCTTCTCAGGAACTCTTGGAAGTGGACTTGGTTATGTTAAACCTAAGAGAAGGAGAGGAAAAAAGCTGACATGAGAAAAAGGTCCAGTCATGGCACAACCTGTGTTTTAGACTAAGGGAAAAGAAATCCAAAAGTCTAGACCAGTAGGACCAAACTCATATGTGAATAGGAAAGTTATTCCTAATGTGCTTGCTCCAAGGAGGACTGTTATGACTGAGAGACAAAATAACCATTTTGCTCCCAGTCAAAATCCAACTGTCAAGTTTGTTGATTCTTGTCCTAAGGAATGTTAGCATAAAGTTCTTATTATTCCTCCAAATAGGAGATACAATAGATGTGAGTGCTAGTGTTGTGGAAAGATTGGACATTTGCCCTGGACTATTGGTTCAATCACACTATATCTCATGGACAGAAAGTGTACCCAACTAAGAAATTTTTCAAGTGGTCTCAATGGAGCCCCAGCTAACAAGCACCTAGGACCCAAGACAATTTGGTTTCCTAATGATAAATAAATCTTTATTTTGCAAGTATGTCCAAGCACCAGAGATAGACACATCTGGTACTTGGATAGTGTATGTTACAGACACATGACTGGAATAAAGAGCAATTTTAGGGAGTTTATTCCAATAAAGGATGCACCAAAGGTGATCTTTGGTGGAGCTGACAAAGGGATTAATAGAGGTTATGGTAAGATCTCAAATGGCTTAGTCACTTTCACCAAAGTAGCTTATGTGGAAGGGTTGCAACACAACCTTATAAGCATAAGACAACTTTGTGATCTTGGCTATGACATTTCATTCCACAAGGATGAGTGCCACATAAAGAAGTCAAGTGACCAAGAGGTCATCTTGACAGGCACTAGGTGTGGGAATTTGTATTGTTTTAATTTTCTTTGTTTAAATTCAGACTCCCACATATGTCTAGTTGCAAATGAGAAAGCCGCGCACTGTGTCAAATGGCACAAGAGGTTAGCTCATTTGAACTATAATACCATAGGCAAGCTATTCAGAAAAGAGCTAATTAGGAATGGTCATAACATTAAATGCACTAAGAAGAGCATTTGCTCTGCCTGTCAAAGAGGCAAGCAAACCAAAGATTCCTTCAAAATCATTGAAGCCAAAGACTCTGTGAGGTGTTTATACCTCTTGCATATGGACTTGTTTGGTTGTATGCCAGTTCATAATCTTGGTAGGAAAGTCTACACCTTTATGATTTTTGATGATTATTCTAGATTTACTTGGGTTTTCTTTTTAAGGAAAAAATCTGAAACTTATGATGTCTTCATGACATTTGTCAAACAAATACAAAATGAATTGAACAGTTCTATGGTCAGAATCAGAAGTGATCATGGAACTGAATTTCAATCTGAATACATGACAAAGATTTGTGAAGAACTTGGGATTCAGCAAGAGTTTTCCTCTCCAAGAACACCTCGGCAAAATGGGATTGCTGAGAGAAAGAACAGAACTCTCATTGAAGCTGGAAGAACCATGTTGAGTGATTCTTCTCTCCCAGAATATTTTTGGGCTAAAGCTATCAACACAACATGTCATGTTCTTAATAGATCTTCAATCAACAAAAGGCTGAATAAGACTCCTTATGAGCTAATAAAGGGCAGAAAACTAGACTTGGCCTACTTCAGAATCTTTGGATGTAGATGTTTTGTCCTTAATAATAGGAAACCATACTTAACTAAGTTTACTAAGTAGTCCTATGAAGGCATCTTTGTTAGTTATAGTAACCACAGTAAGGCATATAGGGTTTATAACTTGAGGGATCAAGTTATAGAGGAGTCTGTTCATGTTGTATTTGATGAAAGTTCTATGTATTGCAATGATAAGTCAGGTACATCAAGCATAACAAGAGAAGACTTGAATTTAAAGGAGCTGTCAATAAAAGACTCAGTTCCAGCAAGCCAAAGTATATAAGATGGAGTCAACATTGTTGAGGTAGAGCTTGCATAAAAATAACCAGAAGAAGTGACTCAGCAACAAGATGAAATTGTTAAAAGAGAAGAGGTCACATTTCTAATTGCTGTCAGACATCTAAGGGATCATCCAATGGAATTGATCATTGGAGATGAAGCTCATGGTGTGACCACAAGATGTAGACAACATGACATTGCAATGTACTCAAGTTTTCTGTCTCAAACAGACCCTAAGATGTTTGAAAAAGCCAATGTAGATCCAGTTTGGATAGGGGCTATGCAAGAAGAATTGAACTAGTTCAAGATATGTAATGTTTGAAAGCTGGTTCCCAGACCAGATGACTGTAACATCATAGGAACCAAGTGGATCTACAGGAACAAACTGGATTAGAATGGTGTTATAGTCAGAAACAAGGCTAGACTGGTTGCAAAGGGCTATAGACAAGAAGAGAGTATAGATTTTGATCAAACCTTTGCACTAGTGGCTAGATTGGAAGCTATTAGACTCTTCCTGGCATATGTAGTCTATAAAGTATTCAAGGTATACTGAATGGATGTGAAGTCAGTCTTCCATAATAGTAACCTCAAAAAAAGGGTCTATGTTGAGCAACCCTAAGGTTTTATTGACTCTACTTATCCTAATCATGTTTATCTTTTATTAAGAGCTCTTTATGGGTTAAAACAAGCCCCAAAGGCTTGGTATGAGACTCTGTTTAAATTTCTTCTGGAGAACAAAATCTCAAGAGGGAAAATCGACAAAACACTTTTCCTAAGGGAAGTAAAAGGCAAGACCATCTTAGTATAAATATATGTTGATGACATTATATTGGGTTCTACTGATGAGTCACTTAGCACTAAGTTTGCCAAACTTATGCAAGGTAAGTTTAAGATAAGTAGCATGGGTAAACTCAAGTTTATCTTGGGTCTCCAAATTAAGCAAACTATAGATGGAATTTTCATTAGTCAGTCTAAGTTCACCAAAGAGTTAGTCAAGAAGTGTGGCATGGAAACAACCAATTCCATGAGAACTCCTATGGAGTCTAGTATATCTTTAGACAAGGATGGTGTTGGCAAGCCAGTTGATATCACCTTGTATAGGGTCATAATTGGATCACTGCTCTATCTAACATCCAGTAGACTAGACATAATGTATGCTACTTGTGTCTATGCTAGGTATCAAGCTTACTCTAAGGAGTTTCACTATACAGCAGTCAAAAGAATATTGACACATCTAAAGGTCGCACCTAGTCTTGGCCTATGGTATCCCAGGAATAGTGATTTTGAACTAACAGGCTTTTCAGATGCAGATTATTCAGGTTGTAAATAAGACAGAAAAAGCACTTCAGGTTCATGTCAGTTCCTTGGAAGAAGGATAGTGTCATGGAGCAGCAAAAAGCATCTAAGTGTAGCAATATCCACTACTAAGTCTGAGTACATTTCAGCTGGAAGTTGTTGTGCACAATTGCTTTGGATTCAACATCAATTACAAGATTACAACATTCAGCTAAGTAAAATTCCATTATATTATGATTCTACTAGTGTTATTTCATTTGCAAATAATCTTGTGTCGCATAGTAGAACTAAATATATTGAAATTAGATATCACTTTATTAGGGAGCATACAAAAAATGAATTTATTAATCTAGAATTTGTTCCTACAAATAAACAGATTGCTGATATTTTCACTAAGCCTTTAGATGAAGAGAAGTTTAATTTCTTTAAGATTGAACTTTCCATGTTGAATCTTGAATAATTTATGCACACATAAAAACTGATAAAAATAGGAATAAAAATATATTAGTCAGTAATTAAGTTTACTTACCTAAATATCATGAATAGACCTCAAAGTGTCAAGTATCTATAGTTTAGAAAACAAAAATTTGGCTAAGTGAAAAGTTATGATGAGACACTAGAGAAAGTGTCGAGACATCTAAGAATGTGTCGAGACATCAAAGAAAGTGTCGAGACATCAAAGTGTGTCGAGACCATAAGGTATATGTCGAGAGACCTTATCCTTATGTCGACTTGTGTTGACACGTCTCGATAGACAATGTTTCCAGTGTCGACACTAGGTTTTATTTTCTTAAAAATTAGGAACATTCTAAATAGAGTGCGCCCTTTGGTCTTTAGGAAAGATTAGACTATAAAAAGTGTGTGAGAGAAGAAGTCGATGACGCTTTCTTGATATTATGTACTATTGATTTCTGAGTGTCGAACCCTAGAACCTAGATCAGTCGACACTCGTCAACTATTTCTCTTCATTCTCATGGCACCCAAGAATGACGATAACATCTTTAAAGGTTATGAACTTGTTCGAAATGGATTCCACTCGGCGTATAAAGAAATTAAGAATGTCATAGCCCTAATCACTGAAGCAAGATTGGAATATCTACTTTCAAAACCATCAAATATCTGGAAACGAGAGGCTAATGAATTCTTTTCCAATGCTCATCTCGACTCAAACTCAGAAAAGATTAAGACCAAAGTGAATGGAGCAAAGGTCAAAATCACAACCAGGAGACTGGCCAAGATATTTCAATTGCCAAGATTGATCAAGAAGATGACCTAGATTCTACCAAGACTGTAGAAGTTTTGCAGTGGTGTGGATTGGCCCCAACCATAAAGCTTGGAAGCACCCTGATCAGGAAGGGTATGAATACCCAGGGCAAATTCCTGTCAAAGATAATAGGAAAAGTGTTGCTATGCAAAACAGGAGCACATGACATAATCTATGCACAAATGTTTGAGCTAATGACAAGGATAATATTTAAAGTCAAAATTAACTGGGGCAAAGTAGTCTTTGACAAAATAGCAAAGAGCATCAAGAATCCCAATATGGGCAGGATAATTAGTCTCTACTTTGTACAAGTTATTCCTGGCAGTCTCAATTTGAAGATTGGATCTAAGATCAATCATATGAGGAAAATGGACATGAGAATCCGAACAAGATGGGAAAGAGTATTAATAAAATATTCACCTATAGTAGAGAAGAAGAAGGAGAATAAGAAGAAAGTAGTGGCTGTGGAAGAAGAATCTTCCAATGAGTCTGGAAAATAAGAAATCTCTAGCACAGAAAAACATGATGGTGATGCAGCCCAGAGATTTCTCCAAGGCCCTCTCTTGGTATTAGTGATCAGGTGCAGGGGGAGACAATACTAGAGATGGATTACATTGAGGGGGAGAACCCCAGTGATCTTCCAGACTTGGAAAATGTTCCTGCACAAGATGTGCAAATGTCTAATAATGAGAACGAGAATACGGTCTCTAAGTGTATCACCCGCCCCCCAAATCATTGCCCCGGTCGGGTTGGAGTGTGTACTACTTGCCTAAGACATCCACCCGGTGCTCTCTAGGGGTGACGATCCACCCTATCTAAGCACTATTTGGTCACCTTGCTCGGCTAAAATCACAACATTCACAACACATCAGAGATTTGCGGAAACAATAACAGGAAAACATTATCAAATATATAATATCATATATATTTACATGAGTATTAGGGTCATAGCCTATATTCTTATATAAGCCCGCAGGATGTACAAGTTCTACATATAGCTTCTCACACTCTCTTCCTATCCTGCTTGATGGTACTCACGTCTCGAAACTCTGAAGATGCCAGTGGTGCTTCTACTCGAGTGGTCCTAACTGCTGGTGCATTCTCCTGTGGCAGAGGGTCACTACGGTGCTCTGTTTCCTGTGAATGGTTATTTAAATAACCGTCAGTCGCATGGATAAGTGGAAATAAATCTCCTCCCCGGATCCATATCCTGGGCATGAGTACACACACCCAATAATATAAGATAGCTAAAGCATGAGAGGGTTAGCATAGCATTTCATATTTTTAAGCTAGGAGCAACGATAAAGGAAGGGCAACATAATATCACTGAAATGGCAGCAGCAATAACATCAGTTATAATAAAGGCTCCACTAACACATCAGCATATCAGGTATTCATAACTAGTATCCTATCGCAGACATTCATAGCCGCGCACACATCACAGGCATTCACAGCCATGCACACATCGCCGGCATTCATAGTCACGCAAAACACCCTATGTAAATATAGTATGGACCGCTTCTGTTCCAATAGGGTAGCGAGCCCCGCGGGCCCCACCGATGTGATCTTCGGTGATAGTGATCAGTCCTGCCACTTCTAGGGGTGGTCGTACTTCACAGCCCGGGGCCCCAACGTACAACCCTGTGTACTATTGGATGTGAGTGACATCCAGCGATACACCATTTTGGCCGACCAGCGGAGGAAACCCAGCAGTCAGTTACCTGTGGTGCCCATCTCCCTAGCACCTTGAGTCGTCGAACTTCCCGCACTGGTACGAAAGGTCTGCGGAAGTGACTGACCCACCATGATTTACCGCAAGCAATTTACAAGCAATCAAACTGTCAATTTTTGCTAGCACGTACCAGGTCTGTGGCAGTTTGCCCTATTATGCTTCAATTTTCGGGCAGTAACGCTCAGCTCAACTTTCGACAAGGAGCATGAGAGCACTCTATTTATGGCTAAACCTGGAGGAATACCTCACTTCAGTTATCCCCAACTAAGGCTCGACCTAAATAGTCAACTGCTCGTTAGAGAAGGACCCGGGCATAAAATAGTAAGTTGGAGAGATGAAATGCGGTAATTAAAGTTGTTGATAAATAAGGTTGCATAATTTAAGTACTGGAATGATATGTGACTCATACGAAACTGGAGTAATACTAAATTGAAAGTATTGAATTGAACTTGACCAGTATGAGACTAGAATTAAATTGAAAGTACTGAATTAAACTTGACCAGTACGAGACTGGAGTTGAATTGAAAGTACTGAATTTAACTTGACTAGTACGAAACTGGAGTTGAATTGAGAGTATTGAATTGCACTTGACCGGTACGAGACTGGAGTTGAATTGAGAGTACTAAATTGAACTTGACCGGTACGAGACTGGAATAATCATAAAGAAAATGATTAGTAGTCCGTTCACTCCATTCAGGAGTCTTCAGTTTCATCTCCGTTATCACGAGGTATTATCAGTTCCTTCTCGATTTTCAAGATTTCCTTGGGTTACACCCATTATTAAGATCGGATAATTTAGTTACCCTTTTTATTTTCCATCGAGAATAATTAGCAACTTGCGAATCGTACTCTACTTTATGAGTCTGCCCAAAATACCTGAGGATCGAGGCACTCTGCGGTTTCACGAAATCTTGAAATACTTGGAGCTTGGCCAGTTGCCTCAACCACTCTTGTTGCAATTTGAATTTACTATTCAACTTGTGGAGGGTGATCGCGCCCTCCAATTTCCATTTCATAGGGAAATGGACGTAATAAATCCTGAGTGTGACCCTAAGCTCTAGAATTTGGAAAAAATTTCATTTATTGTCCTCACGACCCTAAATTTTGATACAACTTCAAAAAGAGCCTAAAATGTGTCACAACCCGCATTTTCCCAATAATTTAATTATATCAGAGTACGAGAAAATACGCGTTGTGATGCCACGCCGTGCAGGGGATAACTGCAGACGCTCAGGCAAGACTCCAAACTCTACAGTTTAAAAGAAAACATAAGTTATTATGACTGAAATCCAGTTTAAACTAAGAAGATGGTCGTATCCCTTGACTCAGTGGATTATCTAGTTCACGATTCAAAAATATAATTTATACGCTTGCGGAAGATACTTGTTTTAAATTGACTCTAACATCCTACATGAGTATAAATATCCCTGAGGAATAACTCATGCTAAGTAGACTCTAGATTTATAATAAGTATGAGAAAAAGTCTTTACGCTGACCAGGAAATTAGTGACTTAGTTTTAAAAGAGGTTGCATAGGTGCTTTACTAATAATAAGTTTTTATAAGGTTAAAAATATCTAACATGCAGTCCTAGCAATAAATCATCCCAGAGAGCAAGTAATCCTAATCAAAGAAGAAGAAAACCACATCAGCCATCAAGTGGCAAAATCAACAACTCTGTGGGCGTCAACAATCTGACACGAACCCATAGTAAAACAGTATGTCTGAACTAGGAAAAAGAAAAAAACTGAACGACAACTACCTCGCTACGGCGAGGTGCAAAACCACCACTGACACTGCCGCTAAGAGAGTCCAAAACTAGTTCCACTACCTGTTATGGCTCTGAACCTAAGGCATTCCAAAAAAACAGAATGCCTCAGCAAGTAAGTACAAATAGTGGCAGAAAAAATTAAGCAAAGGTAAACAAAAGTCAAAAGGGGTACCAACCCAAGACCAAAAATACTGACATAAAGTACGAAGTAAGCATCAAACAGGAAAGGAACACTTACGTGAATCGTCACGTACATTGCAAACACACCATATGCACAAGGCAATAAGGTGACGAACATGAGTAAATCATAAGGAAGAAAATCCATAACCTTTATTAACCACTTGTGGTCACTCTACCTAAAAACACGGGCGAGATGGTCACTTAGCTGGACACACCCCTCACAAAGATTAAATCTGTTTAACTGCGGGAGAGATTCATACACTCCACCATACACCGCAGATGCCCAAAACACCGGTAGAGTTCCAAAAGGTACTAATAAAGGAAACAACCTTGCGGAAGTGGTCACGCCCACTAACTCCCGAAACCAAGGAAAAACCAAAGAAACCACAACACCAACATCTCGGGACTTGGCACATCGGATTCTACATGACATTTTTAGATTAAAGACACGGTTGATCAACCTTTAGAAACAATTTACAATCCTATATAGACACTAACACGTCCAGCAACGATAGACGAAACAATTTAATTCACCGATAAAACATTCTAAGGACGATTGTACGCACCTAGTCAAGATTGAAATTACCATGACTAGATTTTATAATTTTTTTGAGTGATCTTCAAAAAGGACTAAACATAACCATAGTTTGGAAAGACAACACAAAAAGACAAGAAAATTAAGGAACAAAGGCATAACGGTTAGCATCAAACCGGACAAGGAACAACGAAGGAAAACAACCACTTGCCTTGGTTGTACCGGAAAAAGTTCTCTGAATCGCTCTGCGTCGTAGATCGGGGCAAAAGAACACGGGAGAAGTTGAGATCTAGACAAAAATGGCGGAAAAGGGGTTAGGGCCGAAAAACCCTAACGAAAAAAAAAACTCAAGGAATGGGGAAGAAATTACCACGATAGCGTAGCTCTCGGCGAGAGCTTTCCGGATCTATGTTCGGTTGAAGATTTCGAGCACCGGAGAACTGTCGCCGGCCACCGGAAGATTCACGAAAAAAGAAACTCTCTCTCTCTCGCTCGCTGCTCTGGTTCGGGAGAAAAATAACGGAGAAGATGAAGTTTGGTTCTAAAACCTAAGTCCAAGAATATATATATATATATATATATATATATATATATATATATATATATATATATATATATATATATATATATATATATATATATATATATATATTTATAAAACGTTTTGTCAAAAACGGGTTATTTCGAGCAGTTTTGCGGGAACTCAAAATAGAGGTCTAGGATGACTTCAAATCAAAATGTGTCCAACATGAAAGTTGTAGATCCCGTCGAGACAAACAAATTTCATGTTGACCATGTTTTCTTATGACACCGTTTTGACCCTCAAAACAATGTCCTAACTCAGACTGTATAGACTACTCGAGTAGAAATCGGTTTACTCGAGATGGAGGGGTTTACTCGAGTTGGAGGGGCTTACTCGAGATGGAGACTCGAGTTGGAGGCTTGAGGAACTCGAGATAGTCATAGGTACTCGAGATAAAAGGCATAGAACTCGAGTAGATTAGGTCTACTCGAGATAGAAGGCATAGAACTCGAGTGGATAAGTCGAACGGGATATCTATGAGCAGTTTCGGGAAAATCAATAATAGAGCTCTAAGATGGCTCCAGATCGAAAAGTGACCAGCATGAAAGTTGTAGATTTCTACGCAACGAACAAATTTCATGTTGATCATTATTTCATACGACATAATTTTGACCCTCACAATGGCGCCAGAACATAAACGATAGGGAACTACTCGAGAAGAATAAAACTACTCGAGAATGAGGAAAACGTACTCGAGAGAAACTTAAACTACTCGAGTAAAATCAGTACGAGTCGAGAGAATTCAATATTACTCGAGTAAAACAATAATTATACTCGAGATACAACAATAGTACTCGAGTAGATCAAAGGTACTCGAGTAGAATTCAATAATACGGCTTATTTACGAGCAGTTTTGGGAAACCCGAAAGTAGAGGTTGAAGACGGCTCCGAATCAAAAAGTGCCCAACATGAAAGTTTTAGATCTCGACGCGACGAACATATTTCATGTTGACCATTTTTGCATATGACACATTTTTGACCCTCAAAAATTCTCCCGAACAGAAACTGAAATGAACCACTCGGGATGAATGAACGGGTACTCGAGAGAGAAAACACAGGTACTCGAGAGGAGAAAGCAGCTACTCGAGAGGAAAATACAAGTACTCGAGTCAAATTAGGCGGTACTCGAGAGGAGAAAGCAGCTACTCGAGAGGAAAATACAAGTACTCGAGTCGAATTAGGCGGTACTCGAGAGAAGAAAATGGTACTCGAGTAGATCCAGAATTCACTCGAGAGGAAGCAGAACGGCGAGCCAAATAAAATGAAACACGAGTACAAAACGGAGTCCCAAACGCGAGCCGAATAAAATGAAATTTTCACCGTAGGCGAACACTGACGCTACGAACGCAACGGCGAAGTCAAAATCAAAATCCGACGAGCCATTGCAGAGATATAAATTTTCCAAGTATGCGATGAACATAAATTAATCAAAACTTCAATCGCGCGTCGAGACTCCAAAAATGCTCGGATTGCGATGAAACTTGATGTGCAAGTCCAAAATTACTCAAATTAAATCTCAAATACAAAAATTGTCGATTACAACAGAAATTCAAGAAATCGGCTGACTCGACCGGACAGACGCGAAAATGCCTTAACGACGTTGCGCCGTCAACTCGACGTTAAAAGTAACGCCAAGACGTCATAAATATGATGATACCAATCCAATAAAATCAGCGAAAAAAACAGGGGCGTTATAGTCACTTCCCCTAAAAGGAAGTTTCGTCCTGAAACTTATCACAACTCCAAAACCAAACTAAAAACGGGAAATTTAAACACAAACTAAAACATAGAGACATACCAGAATTAGGAGAAGAGGTGCGGATGAGATTCTCTCATCGCTGATTCCAATTCCCACATCGCGCTCTCGACGTCCTAGTTTCTCCAAAAAACCTTGACCATAGGAATGGTCTTCCTCCGCAACACTCGATCTAGAGATTCCAAAACGCGGACAGGCTCTTCCACATACGAAAGATTGGGCTGAATCTGGGGCACCGAGTCAAGAACTTGACGATCACTACGAACACACTTCCGCAACTGGCTCACATGGAACACATCGTGGACACCAGGGAAGGTAGCGGGTAATTCCAGCCGATAAGCTGACACTCCGATGCGCTCCAAAATCTAAAAAGGTCCCACATACCGGAGGTCTAACTTGTGGTTCCTTCCAAATCTTTTTACACCTGGCATCGGAGAAACTTTCAGAAAAACCAAGTCCCCAACGGCAAACTCCAGATCAACCCTCCGTCGATTAGCATATTTCTCATAACGCTCTTGTGCTACTCGGAGCTTCTCTCGAATATGAGTCACAGCACAATTCATCTCCTCAAGGGCTTCCAGACCAAGCAATGGTCTCTCACCAACCTCAGCCCAAAATAAGGGAGTCCTACAACGCCTCCCATACAAGGTCTCAAATGGGGCCATCTGCAAACTCTCTTGATAACTATTATTGTAAGCAAATTCCATGAGTCTGAGACATTCATCCCAAGCACCACCATGATCCAAAATATAACACCTGATCATATCCTCCACGATCTGATTAACTCGCTCTGTTTGACCATTCGTCTGCGGATTATAGGCGGTGGAATACCTTAAATCGGTACCCAACCCCACTTGTAAACTCTTCAAAAAAATGAGACGTAAATCTGGAGTCTCGATCTGATACGATGCTGACAGGTACTCCATGTAATCTGATAACCTCTTCAAGATACAGCTCAGCTATCTTCTTCATGGAATACCCAATCTTAAAGGGCACAAAGTGAGCACACTTTGTCAATCTATCGACTATTACCCAAACAGAGTCGTGCCCACGGGGAGATTTTGGTAGACCTGTGATGAAATCCATTGAAATACTCTCTCACTTCCACTGTGGAATATCTAGCGGTGTCAGTTTACCGTCAGGCCTTCTATGATCTGCTTTAACACGCTGACACATGTAACATTCTGACACAAACTTTGCTATGTCATTCTTCAATCCTGACCACCAAACAATTTGCTTTAGATCTTTATACATATTGGTGGAAGCAGGATGGTAGGAAACACTGGAACCATGAGCTTCTTTACAAATCTTAGCCTGAATGTCACCAATGGCAGGAATACAAAATCTACTCCGATATTTCAGAGTACCTAACTCGTCCAAAGAGAAATCAGGTAACTCTCCTTTCTCTGTTCTCTTCCAGAGGTGCAACAAATCAGGATCCTCCTTCTGGTGCACTCTGGTAAGGGAAATCCAAGATGACTCTTCTGCTTCCAAACTAGCAGGCACAGAACTACTCCCAACCTCAATGTCCATCAACAAGAATTCTTCCACCAGGGATTGTACAGACAGATTGAAGATTTCAGCCGTCTTTCTACTCAAAGCATCAGCTACTACGTTAGCCTTTCCCGGGTGATAAAGGATCTCTACTTCATAATCGGCTACATACTCCAACCACCTACGTTGGCGCAGATTTAACTCCTTTTAAGTGAATACGTACTTCAAACTCTTTGATCTGTGTAGATCTTGCACAGCGCATCGTACAATAAATGTCTCCAAAGCTTCAACGCATAAATTACCGCAGCAAACTCTAAATCATGCATAGGATAGTTTCTTTCATGAACTTTTAATTTCCTTGATCCATACGCAATCACCTTTCCTTCTTGCATCAGAACACAACCAAGTCCAATGTGTAATGCATCTACATATACAACATACTCAAGTCCTTCAGTAGGCAGAGTTAAAACTGGAGCAGTACACAATCTCTTTTTCAGCTCTTGAAAGGCTTCTTCACATTTATCGCTCCAAATAAACGCGGTGTTCTTTTGTGTTAGTCTAGTTAGAGGGGCAGACAACACGGAGAACCCTTCCACGAACCTTCTATAGTAACTGGCCAGACCTAAAAAGCTCCTAATCTCTTTAGGAGTAGAAGGTCTCTTCCATTCCATCACAGCAGAAATCTTTGTTGGGTCTACGAAAATACCGTCCTTACTCACAACATGCCCCAAAAAGGACACCTGGGGTAACCAAAATTCACACTTACTCAACTTAGCATAGAGCTTGTGCTCCCTCAGGGTTTCCAAAACCAACCGCAAGTGTTGAGTATGCTCCTCAACACTGCGGGAATAAACTAGGACGTCGTCTATGAACACAATAACAAAATGGTCCAAGAAATCCTTGAACACTCTATTCATTAAATCCATGAATGCATAGGGTGCATTAGTCAGTCCAAAGGACATCACCAAGAACTCAAAATGCCTGTGTCGGGTACGAAAAGCCGTCTGGGGTACATCAGCCTCACGGACTCTCAATTAGTGGTAGCCTAAACGAAGATCAATCTTCGAAAACACAACGCATCCCCACAACTGATCTAATGGGTCATCAATCCGAGGCAACGGATATCGGTTCTTAATGGTTACCTTATTTAATTCTTGATAATCTATGCAGAGCCTCATAGAACCATCTTTCTTCTTAACGAATAAAACAGGAGCACCCCACGGAGAAGAACTTGGCCAAATAAAACCACACTGCAGCAACTCATCCAGCTGAGTGCGCAATTCTTCTAACTCACGCGGAGCCATACGGTAAGGTGACTTAGCAATTGGACGAGTACCTGGCTCGAAGTCTATCACAAACTCCACCTCTCTTTCAGGAGGAAGTCCTGGAAGACTATCCGGAAAGACATCTGGAAACTCTCGCACCACTGAGACATCCTCAAGACGTGGTGTAACAAAAGCTGTTTCCAAAACTGACAGAGAAACAAGATATGCCTCGCAACCAGACTCTAAAGCTCGGCAAGCACGTACTGCAGAAATAAGGAGGGAACCCTTACCTGGAGAACCATAGACACTCATAGGTTGACCATTGTCCATCCTGAAATCCAACCGCTTAGCCTTGCATCGGATGACTGCATCATACTTGCACAACCAGTCCATGCCCAAAATCACGTCAAAGTCTGTCAGATGCAATACCATTAGATCCGCAAAAGTCATGAAATCGCCTAGACAAATAGGGCATCTCTGAATTCCCCGATTTGATATCACCAGATCTCCAGAAGGAAGTTTGACGTTGAAGGAGTCCTCTAACTGAACCGCCTCCAAACGATGTCTATCTACGAAACTCCGCGCCACAAAAGAATGGGTGGCACCCGAATCAAAAAGGACGTGCGCCTACCTATTTCGCACCTTAAACTCCCCTAAAACGTAACACACATAACTAAATGAACGAAACTAAAGCAAATAATGTAGGGTAAAAGTAAAACTAGAATCTGACCTGATATCACCTGGGTAGAGGTCTGAGCTTCATCTCTAGTCACTACATTTAGCTTTCCCTTTCCCTTATCCTGGGCTGGTGGCGGCGGCAGAGCTCGAAGTGGGGTAGGTTGCAGTGGGGACTGAGCCTATGGGCACGAAGACTTCATGTGTCCCTTTTGCCCGCACTGGAAGCAAGTCTTTTCTTTCATCCAGCAACGATTCACATCATGCCCCTTCTTTGAACAGAACGAGCACACCAGCTCTCCCTTGGGTACGCCTTGGATAGCGAGCACCTGCTACTGCTTCAGGGCGGCGGTCCTCTTGAAACACCTTTCGTAAGAGTGTCCAGGTCGACCACAGAAGCTACAAATTCCCCCACCTTTCTTTTTCGAAGGAGGGCCGGATACCCTAGAACTTCCATCCTCAACACCTTTCCTCTTATCTTTTCTCTCCGCAGTACCTCGATTCTTGGCATTTTCGATCGCCTCAACCTTCAGTGCGGCCTCCACTGGCTCAGCATAGACTTCTGCTCGATAAGCGCATGCCAACTGCTGGACATCGCTTCTTAATCCACCAAGAAAACGCTTCACTCTTCCATCCTCCGAAGCTACCAAATCGGGAGCAAATCTACTCAACTTGCTAAACTCAATCTCTTACTCTCTCACCGTGAGCTGTCTCTGCTTCATATGCAGGAAGTTATTCATGAGACGGTCCTGCTCGACCGAGGGCAGAAACTTTTTCAGCAGCATCTTCTTAAAAGAGTCCAAGGAACAGCCTTCCTTCAGACTCTCCTTTTCACGAATCCACCAACTCTTTGCTAGGCCTTTTAACTGATAGGCTGCAATCATAACCTTCTGGGCTTCTAGAATCCCAGAATATGAAAACATCTCTTCGATTGAGATGATCCAATCATCCAAAATCATAAAGTCGGCACTCCCATCGTAGGTGGGAGGTCCCAATCGTTGGAAGTGCAATATGAAATTCATTTCTGGTGGTATCGCCATCGGGGGCACCAGAGGAGCAGGGGTATCGGGCACGGCTTGGCCCAAAGTAGGCTCTTACACTAAAGGTTGTTGCGCGGGAGCGGCAGACAACAGAGACTCAATTTGTGATTGCATCGCAACCAATTGTCTCGACAGAGCCTCGTTGCTCTGACGCAGACTCTCAATAATCGCATTGCTTTGCGCACCTGATGACTCACCCTCCGACTGGGGAGTCGACCTCGTTGCAGGACGCTTTGGCGGCATTTCTAAAAAGCAAACGAACAAGTCATCAAAACCCTAGCTTATGATAAAACAATACGACTAGTTCAAACCATCCTTAAAGACACTTGCTTATGCTGCAACTTGCTCTGGGATTTTATAATGATGTTATGTCCTACTTAGGATGATATCCTCTCATCCTATTGACTCTTGTGCATATGACATTAATGCATGGGTTCTTTATTCTTATTTAAAATCATGTGTGTACACGTTTCATCATGTAAACCTTAACTTAGCACGCGTGCTTATGTGATGATATGCAATGTATGCAGTGTTATGCATTCTAAAAAAAAGGCCTTAAAGCATGCATGAGCGACATACACATGAAATGTTATACATCCTATACTACATAACATTGCATGCAACGAGAAAAGAAAACGTGCTAATGGGCACTCATGTAATGGTGGTTATGCATCTCATACTACATAACCGTCACATGTTGCCTCCTATGGTGGATCCATATACAAACACATATAATGCATCCCATACTACATAATATGCCCCGTATACTTCTTATCATGCTATAAGTGTAGTGACTATGCTTTGGCTAAGATGTACTGATGACACATCAGTGTGTGTATGAAATGTCAATAAATAACTAACACTAACAAGGGAAGGTTGTCCGACCAATTGTCAAGCAACCTCCCTCTGATACCAACTATCACAACCCGCATTTTCGCAATAATTTAATTATATCAGAGTACGGGAAAATATGCGCTGTGATGCCACGCCGTGCAGGGGATAACTGTAGAGGCTCAGGCAAGACTCCAAACTCTATAGTTTAAAAGAAAACATAAGTTATTATGACTGAAATCCAATTTAATCTAAGAAGGTAGCAGTATACCTCGACTCAGTGGATCATCTAGTCCACGATTCAAAAATATAATTTATACGCTTGCGGAAGATACTTGTTTTAAATTGACTCTAACATCCTACATGAGTATAAATATCCCCGAGGAATAACTCATGCTAAGCAGACTATAGATTTATAATAAGTATGAGAAAAAGTCTTTACGCTGACCAGAAAATTAGTGACTTAGTTTTAAAAGAGGTTGCATGGGTGCTTTACTAATAATAAGTTTTTATAAGCTTAAAAATATCTAACATGCAGTCCTAGCAATAAATCATCTAAGAGAGCAAGTAATCCAAATCAAAGAAGAAGAAAACCACATCAGCTAGCAAGTGGCAAAATCAACAACTCTGTGGGAGTCAACAATCTGACAAGAACCCACAGTAAAACAGTATGTCTGAACTAGGAAAAAGAAAAAAACTGAACGACAACTACCTCGCTACGGCGAGGTGCAAAACCACCACTAGCACTGCCGCTAAGAGAGTCCAAAACTAGCTCCACTACCTGCTATGGCTCTGAACCTAAAGCATTCCAAAAAAACAGAACGCCTCAGCAAGTAGGTACAAATGGTGGCAGAAAAAATTAAGCGAAGGTAAACAAAGGTCAAAAGGGGTACCAACCCAAGACCAAAAATACTGACATAAAGTACGAAGTAAGCTTCAAACAGGAAAGGAACACTTACGTGAATCATCACGTACATTGCAAACACACCATATGCATAAGGCAATAAGGTGACGAACAAGAGTAAATCATAAGGAAGAAAATCCATAACCTTTATTAACCACTTGTGGTCACTCTACCTAAAAACACGGGCGAGATGTTCACTTTGCTGGACACACCCCTCACGAAGATTAAATCTGTTTAACTGCGGGAGAGATTCATACACTCCACCATACAACGTAGATGCCCAAAACACCAGTAGAGTTCCAAAAGATACTAATAAAGGAAATAATCTTGCAGAGGTGGTCACGCCCACTAACTCCCGAAACCAAGGAAAAACCAAAGAAACCACAACACCAACATCTCGGGACTTGGCACAATGGATTCTACATGATATTTTAGATTAAAGACACGGTTGATCAACCTTTAGAAACGATTTAAAATGCTATATAGATACTAACACGTCCAACAAAGATAGACGAAACAATTTAATTCACCGATAAAACATTCTAAGATTGTACGCACCTAGTCAAGATTGAAATTACCATGACTAGATTTTATAATTTTTTTTGAGTGAACTTCAAGAAGGACTAAACATAACCATAGTTTGGAAAGACAACACAAAAAGACAACAAAATTAAGGAACAAAGGCATAACGGTTAGCATCAAACCGGACAAGGAACAACGAAGGAAAACCACCAGTTGCCTTGGTTGTATCGGAAAAAGTTCTCTGAATCGCTCCGCGTCGTAGATCGGGGCAAAAGAACACGGGAGAAGTTGAGATCTAGACAAAAATGGCGGAAAAGGGGTTAGGACCGAAAAATCCTAACGAAAAAAACTTGAGGAATGGGGAAGAAATTACCACGATAGTGTAGCTCTCGGCGAGAGCTTTCCGGATCTATGTTCGGTTGAAGATTTCGAGCACCGGAGAACCGTCGGCGGCCACCGGAAGATTCACGAAAAAAGGAACTCTCTCTCTCTCCCTCGCTGCTCTGGTTCGGGAGCAAAATAACGGAGAAGATGAAGTTTGGTTCTAAAATCTAAGTCCAAGAATATATATATATATATATAATGTTTATAAAAAGTTTTGTCAAAAACGGGTTATTTCGAGCGGTTTCGCGGGAACTCAAAATAGAGGTCTAGGATTACTTCAAATCAAAACGTGTCCAACATTAAAGTTCTATATCTCGTCGAGACGAACAAATTCTATGTTCACCATGTTTTCGTATGACACCGTGTTGACCCTCAAAACAATGCCCGAACTCAGACTATTTAGACTACTCGAGTACAAATCGGTTTACTCGAGATGGAGGGGTTTACTCGAGTTGGAGGGCCTTACTCGAGATGGAGACTCGAGTTGGAGGCTTGGAGAACTCGAGATAGTCATAGGTACTCGAGATAAAAGGCATAGAACTCGAGTAGATCAGGTCTACTCGAGATAGAAGGCATAGAACTCGAGTGGATAAGTCGAACGGGATATCTATGAGCAGTTTCGGGAAAATCAATAATAGATGTCTAAGATGTCTCCAGATCGAAAGGTGCCCAACATGAAAGTTGTAGATCTCGTTGAGACGAACAAATTTTAGGTTGACCATTTTTTCATGTGACATCATTGTGACCCTCAAAATGGCGCCAGAACGTAAATGATAGAGAACTACTCGAGAAGAATAAAACTACTCGAGAATGAGGGCAAAGTACTCGAGAGAAACCTAAACTACTCGAGTAAAATCAGTAAGACTCGAGAGAATTAAATATTACTCGAGTAAAACAATAATTATACTCGAGATACAACAATAGTACTCGAGTAGATCAAAGGTACTCGAGTAGAATTCAATAATACGGCTTATTTACGAGCAGTTTTGGAAAAACCGAAAGTAGAGGTTGAAGACGGCTCCGAATCAAAAAGTGTCCAACATTAAAGTTGTAGATCTCGTCGAGACGAACATATATCATGTTGACCATTTTTGCATATGGTGCCGTTTTGACCCTCAAAAAGTCTCCCGAACAGAAACTGAAATGAACCACTCGGGATGAATGAACGGGTACTCGAGAGAGAAAACATAGGTACTCGAGAGGAGAAAGCAGCTACTCGAGAGGAAAATACAAGTACTCGAGTCGAACTAGGCGGTACTCGAGAGGAGAAAGCTGCTACTCGAGAGGAAAATACAAGTACTCGAGTCGAATTAGGCGGTACTCGAGAGAAGAAAGCGTTACTCGAGTAGATCCAGAATTCACTCGAGAAGAAGCAGAACGGCGAGCCGAATAAAATGAAACACGAGTACAAAACGGAAGCCGGAACGCGAGCCGAATAAAATAAAATTTTCCCCGGAGGCGAACACTGACGCTACGAACGCAACGGCGAAGTCAAAATCAAAATTCGACGAGCTATTCACAAGATATAAATTTTCCGAGTATGCGATGAACATAAATTAATCAAAACTTCAATCGCGCGCGAAGACTACAAAAATGCTCGGATTGCGATGAAACTTGACGTGCAAGTACAAAATTACTCAACTTAAATCTCAAATGCAAAAATTGTCAATTATAGCAGAAATTCAAGAAATCGACCGACTCGACCGGACAGACGCGAAAATGCCTTAACGGCGTTGCGCCGCCAACTCGACGTTAAAAGTAACGCCAAGACGTCATAAATATGACGATACCAATCCAATAAAATCAGCGAAAAAAACAGGGGCGTTACAAAATGAGCCTAGAAATTTTTTCATAATTTTCCCACAAGTTTTGGGCCTTTAATTTGGCCAAACAAACATTATTTAGGCTTTTAAAAATAATGAAACACCTTCAAAATTCTCAAAATATTTGGGGAGCTAGCTCTTAACAAGGGGAACAACTTTCATATTCAACATAATTTCCCTAAGAGCATATATATTTTTTAAAAAATATGCAAAGTTCTGATTAAAATCTTGTCTGAATATAGCAGAAATTAACCCAATCCTGCGGCTGAGATCGAGCCAGACTGAGGATTATGCCAACACTTCCCTACAGCGGATCAGCCGCGGATCCGCTGTGGGGGGGCACGGAAGATGAGGCGGGGTGGGAAATAAGGAGTTCACGGCCGTCCATATCATCACCGAGAATGGACAGCGGTGATTAACTCCTGCCAGCAGCAAGGCGGTGGCCCTCTGCCACCGCCGGTCGGCCAAGGCTGAACGCCGGCGTCACCCCCGACCAGTTCGCCGAGGGTCGGCAAGTCTTTGGGCGGTGGCCCGGCGGCCTACCTCCTCCTACCACTGCCTGCAATCCTCAACCAGAGAGCAGGGTGGCGGTGGCTCTGTTCCCTGCGCATCTGCGCCACCCTGCCTCTCCGACGTTGAATCTAGCTATGAAACCACCCTCGGTCAGCGCACCGAGGGTGGGGCTCTTCTCCGGTGGTGGCCCGGCGATCAACTATCGTCGGCCGCCGTCGGAGCTAAGTTAGAGAAAATTTGCTTTTTCTCGGGTGCCGCCGGAGAGGCAATTTCCAACGGTACCCCGGCCTTCCACCACTGCGGAAAGTCATCCCCGGTGGTTTAGCCCTTCTCCAGTGCCACCACCGACGCTGGGAGGGGCTAGCTTGCTGCGGCCACCACCGGACTTGGAGATTGGCATGGGTGGTGCCGGCGGCGCTCTGGCCGCTGGTAGGCGCATGCAGCACGTATGGGGGATAGGGAAGGGGAAGGGGAAGAATGTCCACCTGCGTAGGAGGGGCTCGGGAGGGGCTGGCTTGATTGTCCATGAGAGGTGGCGGGGTGGTGGAGCTCGGGTTGGGCCTTTTCCAGCGACTTGAGATCCGGCAGATGGGGGACAAGGGTGGGGTGTGCTCTCAGAGCTTGTGGGTTGAGGTAGGGGGCCCTTAAAGTGGCTGGGGGGAGGGGGCTCTCCTCCTCACCACCAATATGGGATTAATCCCTCCCTAAGGAGGGATTAATATCCACCCTCCAACTGTCCAAGGACAACTGGTGGCTGTAGGTATTTCCCCATGTGGGGAAATATGGGAAACGCCTTATGGCTTGGGCCTTTTTAAAAGGTGGAAGGGAGAAAGAGAGGGAAAAAGGGGAGGGAGAATTTGGCATACCTTGGCCCATGGCCCAATTCCATCATATGGCTGGTTTTGGGTGGCCCAATATGTGAGAGGTGTAGGGCCTTAAACAATTAATGAATAGGGGGAGAGTACCTCTTTGGAAAAAAATCCATAAAATTTAGTTTTCGGAGGGTTTGACCAAAGTCAACCCTAGGGTGGATCCCTCATGCTGGTCAAAGTTAGAGTGAGTTCAAGACTGAAAGAAAAGGGAGAGTAATCTCTAGTTAACTCTAGAGGGGGGTGAATATAGTTAATTAAAAATTACTTTGTAACTTTTTATAATTATAGAGTTAAGTGATAAAATATGTGATATAATAATAACTAAGAGTGGTTAACAAAATCAAAGAAAAACAGCACTAAGCTGCCACAGCACAAGACAAAAGGAAAACAGCAAACACACAGACAACACAAGAATTTTATAGTGGTTCCCCAACTGGGTACATCCACTCTTCTACCACCCTGGTAGGAATCCACTACAGGTTTTGATCAGGTGACTGCCACCATAATATCTATTTGAAGGGAGATATTGCAACCCTTCGAGCTTTTGATCAGGTGCCCAAAAACCAATCTCAAGTCTTCTGGAAGGTGACTTGTGAACCAGGTTAACTTTTGAAGTGAGTTAAAACCCTGTACAGTGGGATGGGAAAGAAAGTGATGTTAGTCTTCTCTTTTCTAAAAAGAACTTTGAGAAGACTTTGTGTGGATTCCATATCTTGTTAAAGCTCCCCCTGAGATGTAGAGTTGTTCAGGATTGAGAAGCTTTGTTCAGGAGGGTGTAGGTCTTCAGCTTCTGTAAAGCAGATCCAGGAACTTTAGACAGATGGATCTATATAGTCTCAGCAAATTACTGGAAGGAGAAGATGAAGAAGACTCTTGATCAGTTTGTGTTGTTCTTCTTCTATCTTCTTGAGAGCAAGGTGAGAGATGTTGATTTTGAGCTGCTGTGAAGTTTCTGCTCTTGCTTGGAATATCTCTCTGCAATTTTTCTGCTCTAAAAGAATTATGTTGTTGTTCTCAGTCTCTATCTTCTTCTTGAAATATTATTCTCTCTGTATGTTCTCTTTGACAACCAATCTTCATTCGAAATTTTAATAACTGCAATTAATGTCTTGCTGGAAAATTTGAAAGGAAAACGGCTAGCATATCTGTCAATATTCGTTTCCCTAACTGTCCCGAGAAATATGTCAATTAAATCCTCTGATGAGTATCATAATCAATCCTGCCAGGAACGGTTATATTCATAGGGAATATAAGCATTGATTACTCAAGGAATTTATGACTTAAAATAATAATAAAGAGGGAACAGATTAAGGAAAGAATAAAGAACAGACAGCTTACAGAACTCATCGACCAGGGAATAGATTTCGTCGACCTGCACTCAGAGAACATCGACCTGAGAAATCATGTTCGTCGAGCTGAGCTCTGCGAAGCAAACACTGAATATAAACAACTGATTCTGTGCTCCAAGAACGTCGACCCGAGAATCTGTTCTACACTCAAAGATCGTCGACCACAGAACTTGAACAAACGGAATTAGTCGAGTTGAGAACCAGTCTGGGAGAAAATGTCGACCACAGAATATATCCTTCTGATGAAAATCGTCGACCTGAGCTCTAAGTTTATGGGGCTGAGTTCGACGAATGTCGAACTAATTTCTAGACAACTGAAAATCATCTAAGTCTTGAATCTAAAGTCCACATCAGGCAGGTCCATGAAGTTTGACACTTAGGGGACTGGCCTAAAACTTAGAAAGAAAACTAGTGACCCTAACTATACATCATAAGTCAACACAACCTAAGACGTGAACCTAGCCCAAATAAAAATAGGGGTTCCAACAAAGACATCGAGAGTCTGGCCAAAGTTGGGGTGTCACGTGCATGCATGCTTTTCGATGTATGAATGTGCTTGATTTGACCTCAAGTTGACCATTCATCATCAAAAGTACCCGGGACGACTTCTGTTGACTTTGTATTGATCATACGAGTCCAATTCCACTGACTGGGGTTGAATCGGATTCTGTGTGGCAAAAGTCCAAAATCTATGCGTCGCAGCACGATAAAATGGTCAAAGTGTCTATGTTAGTCGTTAGACCTCAAATTGTAGTGTAACGAGTTCTAATGCGCTCGTATTGGTCACACGAGGCCATAGGAGCTGACAGAACTCAAATCGGAGTTCTCTAGGCCGATATCCAAAATCTTGCTATCGCGACGTTTAAGAGAAAGCGGTCATATCCAACATATGACCTCGGGGTTTAACAGAACAAGTTCTGACACACTCGTATTGATTATACGAGGTCACAGGAACTGACAGAACTCAAATCGAAGTTCTCTATCTCCATTTCCCTCCTAGGGTTACCTTCTACCGAGTCACGGGTAGGGATTTAGGTCACTTTTATTAGGCCCACTAGGGCTCTGGTGGCCCAATAAAAGTCGGGATGTTACACTAAGGAGATAGAGGAAGAACTCCCTAAGGATAAAGAAGCTGATATCCAGGGGGATACAGGATACACTCCTAGATGCTTCAGCATAACTACAGGATGAAATCATGGAGGAACTCAACCTTGATGAAGTTAGTGTAAGGGTTGAGGGGGAGATAGCAGATCTGGCCCCAAATACTGAAGAAGATAAAGAGCCTACTTCAGTTGAAGTTGTTAGTTCTTCTGATTCTGAGGAGGAGGAAGCCTCTCAGAATAAGAAAAGGAAACTGACTGAACTCAAAAAGAGAAGTAGGTGCTATAAGCAGACAATTCAGTTTGGAACAACACCCGCTCCTCTTATGGATTTCAGTTCCCTTCTAGTTCAAATACAAATAATGCTAGATCAACAAAGAATTCAACTGGAAAATATATAGATGAAAGCAATAAGGAGTTGAAGTTCCAGCACCTCAAGATATTAAATCCATTAGATTTGAGGTCAACTTGCTGAAGTAAGATATGACTGAATTCTTTCAAAAATGGGCAAATGATATAGTGTACATTGCTCAACAACAGAAGGACTCAAAAGAAACTCTAGATGAAATAGCTGTTAAACAAGGATATGTCCTTGAAAACTAGACAAGAATGAATGAAAACATGATTGTAATGTATGATACTTCACTCGTAAAGCTAGCTGAGCAAACTACAGCTCTAAAAATAAAGTTAGGCTCTACCTCCAAAGATCATGAATCTCAGCTATCTATACATGCAGGCTCTTTGGTTAAGGAAGTCAAGTCTTCTGGCAGAGAACTAGATGATCATTTCTTCAAAGTGAAGAATCTTTGTCCTTAGGGATTAATCATATAGAAGGACAAATCATATTTCATAAAAATGACTTAAGAGATCATATTGAGAGAGAAGTCATAAAGGGAGAGAGAGTAATGATAAAGTCAAGCTCTGAGCATGCTATTTGGACCTCCAATAGCATCAGAGAGACTCTAGGCCTTCCTCCCTTAAGGTATGATGAAGATCAAACTGCTGAGTTTGGCTTCCAACCAGCTCATTTTGAGGATATTCAAATTGCAGCACAGACTATATACAGTCCACCACCATAGATTAAGAATGTAGTATATGGTGAGGTGGAGACGGCTGCTTCTGCATTGCTCAAAGAAAAAGAAACTCAAATATTTAAGAAGAGATTCATGGAGCAGGCTGAAGCAAAGCTAGATTTTGATCAGTGAAGTCCAACTTCTAGATCTATTATACTCACTGCATGGACAGCAGTCAATAATAATACTGATGACAGAAGAAAATGGTATTCAGTACAAGAATGGGTCAAGCATACAAAGCGGCATGAGATCATCTATAAATTCAGAAAAGATCTGAAGTTAGGGAAGATCCCAGCTGATTCTATTGAACCCAGCAAGTATTTCCCTAAGTCCTATCATTATTTCTAATGGCAAAAGCTTAAGGAAGAAGTGATCTTGATGGCCAAAGATGTCAAGGGAAAGAAGAAGGTTGTTGATGACAAGCTGCCTGAAGTCAAAGCCAAGATATAATCAGGAAAGGGCATTGTCATCAAAGAGCCAGAACAATCTTAGATTATTTTTCTTTTCTAGAAACTATGTAATTTGGTTTTAAGAATATTGTAAAAAACTGAAAAGTGTAATCTTTGAACGAATTGGAATGAAAAAGTTTGGTTGCACTTTCTTATATTTGTCTTATTATTGATGTTTTCATTATAATTTTGTTCAGCACTTCTCATATATATCATAATTATTATATTTTGGTATTGTGGTATATATCATTGAATTGGGGTTATGACTTCTACAAATTTGGAAGATTTTGGAAACAATGTACTTGATTTGAAGAAGCCCTTTCAACTCAATGATATACACAAGTTTGTATTTGATGTATATTTCAGTTCATGCATGCAGGTTAGTCTTTGTCATGTTGATTGGACAAGTGGTCCAAGTGACATTGATAGGTGGACTCATAGAGCTGACTGGAAAGGCAGAAAATTGACTAAGTCCACAAGTATCAAGTGAAGCCAGTTCACTGAACATACAACTAATTGTGCTGAGTGAAGTCAAGACAGTCAAAGCAAAAAATGACTAAGTACAAAAGTGTTGACACACTTCACAACTATGTCGACACTTTTGTAGAAGAAGTGTCGACAGGTCAAGTCAGCTGTGTCGAGACAATTCAGTTATCTCGACACCTTGAAGATTCAAGATAGTAGTGTCAAGACAAGTCAGTTATCTCGACACCTTGAAGGATCAAGTCAGCTTTGTCGAGACAATTCAGTTTTCTCGATGCCTTGAAGATTAAGTCAGCATTGTTGAGATAAGTCAGATATCTCGACACCTTAAAGCTCAGGACAATAGTGTCAAGACAATACAATTGTCTCGACACAATGAAGAACTAAAATGAAGACTTAAAGATGTCGACACCCATCATACAGTAGTGTCGAGACAATTCAATTGTCTCGACACATTGAAGACTTAAAGATGTCGACACCAGCAGATAATTGTGTCGAGACTGCTAAGATGTCTCGACACTTTATAGTTTACACTAAGTATTATTGTGTCAAGACATTTCAGACATCTCGACACTTATGATTCTGAAGTTGTACAGAGTCAACACAGAAGTGTCAAGTCAAGTCAGAAATGTCACATCAGCTACAGTAACTTGATATCTTGTCAGAAACTGTTTGAAGGAAGACTTAGAGTATGATGGTGTAATGATGATGCCATCAATCAGAATCCAACAACCCATGAAGGCTATAAATAGAGGAGTCGTCTACACAAAAAAAATTATAAGGAATCACACAATCAATCATTTTCTCTCATTCTAATTTATCTTAAGTCAGAGGAGGGCGACAATCCCAAGAAGAAGGAAGACGCGGGTCTTCAAGAAAGTCTTCTGATCCTTTCAACAAGTTGATCAGAGGATTAAGGTGGATCTGTTCTACAAGTTCTTTAAGTAAACCAATCTGATCAGCACAAATAACTTGTCGATCTAGAGAAGAGTCATTTCAGCCAGTCTGATCATCAAAAGTCTATCTCGTGCTACTGAATTGAAGAATCTAAATTCTCAGATAAGTCAGATTACAGAATTGTTGTTTTTTGAGATTATTTTCATTCTTATTTACCTCTTAATTTTGTAAGATGTTTTTGAGATCTGAGTGGGTATGAGATAAATTCTCTGAGTTGTAAGCCTGATTTATAAAGGCTGACGTACGGTTCTTGAGGGACCTGAGGTAGTTGATTTCTGTGGGATCACTGAGGTGTAAGTATGTGTTATAAAGGCTGACGTAGGGTTCTTGAGGGACCTGAGGTAGGTGATTGGGTGGATCTCTGAGGTAAGACATGTTGGTGTGAGTTATAGGTTTCTTAACAGAAACTGAGCCTTTAAGATCTATTTATCTGAGTTGAAGAGGAGTAGATATAACCTTATCTAGCACATTGCTAGTGAGGAAGAAGGGGGGAAGTGGATGTACCCTAGATAGGGGAACCACTATAAATTTTTTGTGTGCTTTGTGGAATGCTTGTGTTGTGTGCTTGTGAATGTTTATTTTCAAGATTGTGCTGAACCTTTAGTACAAGTAACAAATAATTTTAAAAGACAAATATTCACCCCCCCCCATCCCTCTAGGTGATTAACTTCTCATAGATTTATCTTTCATTGTCCTCACTCAATGTTTCTAAACTTAGACAGATTTTTTATATATATCTTCTAAGGCTTTAATTGATGCTTGTTCTGTTGATGCTTTTAAAACTTGGCGTTGAGTGAACTGTTTTCACTCAACGCTTCTGGACTTAGCCAGATTTCTTCTTTGCCAATGCTGAAGCTTTGACTATTTGCACTTTACTCGACGCTCTTTTTTTCAAGCGTTGAGTGAGCTGTCCTCACTCAACGCCTCTGGACTTAGCCAGAATTCTTCCATACCAATGCTAAAGCTTTGACTGTCTTGTCTTTACGCAATGCTTCTTATTGTATTGCATTGAGTGTGTAAGACCCCATTTTTTTGCTACGCTATCGGGTCTTATGCCCAGAACTGCCATTTTGCTATGACACTGACACTCAGGAAGGTCATCACTACAAAACGCCAATCCTTTCGGCCATATCGATCATAGGAGAAAGTAGAAGAACAAATGAACAATTATAAGTCCAAGTCCATAAATCACAGCTCACTATAAATATATATAAGAGAGAGCAATAGTCCACAATGAGTACAAAGTATGAAAGAGAGTAGAAAATAAATGGGCTTAATCCCGGTACATGTCTAATACAAATGATCTCTCTCTCACAACTCATAACATCTAAGCGGAAGCAAACTGAAATTCATCCTCGACCTGTCGTCATGTACTAGTGGTAGTGTGTAACAAGTTCTCCTCATGTTCTGCCTCCTTGTCCTACCGGTGTTGATGCTCCTACTTCTCGGTCCCCTAAAATGATGTGGTCCACTGACCATTAGTCAAAAAGACTAAGCCACTATCATCCTTGCCTACCCCCCCCCCCCCCCCCCCCCCCCCGTGACTCCTAGGCACTGTGCGGGGAGGAGGAAAGCGAAGGACAACAAAGCAGAGTAGAACAAGCATGTGACAACTACCCTAGCAGGTGTATATACAAAAGAACTATAGCAATGAAGCAGTAATGTAAATAGGTAAAGTAGAGCAGTAAGTACATGTAAAGTGGAGCAGTAAGTATATGTAAAGTAAACTGTGGAATAAGTAACCTTAACTTATATGAATGCACATACAAACTTATAAGTTAAGGGGTCTTTTGCAAGGCTCGCATCGTATAAGCTATCTCATACTATTTTATATAATGGGGTGTCAGGTTATATGTTATGTCATGATTCATGCAAGTGCAACACACAAACACGACTCTTTGTGCACCGACCTTTAGTTCCCCCATTTTGGAAGCTAGCTTCACTCCCAGTAGCCTCCGTAGAGGCCAACGGAGACAATGGGTTGGGCCACCCCACTTCTAGGTGGGTAACCGCACTACCAAGCCTAGTCCTTACGTACGCCTCTGAAGGACACATCGGAGTCACCACTTATTATGCTGACCAAACTCTAGTCTTTTCCTTGGCTAAGTAAGAACCACACTTGTCAATTCAATGTATCGACATCGGTGCGATCGACCGTCTAATACTAATGACCCACCACTTTATGCACATGCATCCATGAGTTCCCGAGCCATTGGCTCCCCGGAATAACCTATCTGTTACAACTACCTTCCGATCCTTCGGCTCGCCAGGCTAACTTGCCCATTACCACAACCACTGAACCTATCACTCAGGTGTCTAAACCAAACTAACCTCCCGAGTCACTAGGGTGAGTGCAAGTGAAGTCCTAGTATTTCTAATTGCTCTTTAACATTTTAATCTTATGGTTTAAGGTTATCCTTGGACTACCCGGGGCATTCCCTATGAAGGGCTCTCGAGGGCACTAGGAACTATGATGGGCTGAAGCCCAAAGATCCATTTCGCAAGGTACTTATTGTTATTGGTAACTACCCATGTCCAAACCCTCTTGGCATCACACTTGAACTAATAATAAGTGTATTTAGACATCTTCCAGGGAAAGATGATCCATCGTCGATCCTGAGCACAACTTTGCCATTGCACCACCGAGCTCTCACAACCTACCTTCTTTTGGTGACACTATATATTCCAACCAGACCAGGTACACCAACTACCCGTTCCCATACAAGGTTCACATGATACCTTATTTCTACAGTTTTAAATTTGTGCAGACCTATTGAGCTACATGGTGTACATTCATGGTGACCCCTCCAATTATTCATCCAAATGACCTAAGATTATTATTGGGTGTCAATCATGATATTTTATGAAAAAATCCAGAAGATTATAATTTTCCTAATTTATTTGGTATTTATTATATTTTCTGCAAAATCAGGTTACTTATGATTTTGAACACCAAGTACACTTTTCTTACAAGGTATGGCCTCAACAAAATTATTACAAATTATTAACATCAAAATAACAATAAATAGAGAAATTTACAATTCTCCAAAAAGGTTTTGATCTCCAAACAAATTATTGATTAAATAATCACCAAGATAAGGTAAAGAAGTGAGTATTACAAATAATCATCCAAAAATTATTGGAAAATTACCAGAGGTTTAAGGTGACCAGAAAAGACTTCTGACCAGAAATAATAACTTCCTAAGTCCATTTGATCATATAAATAAATAACTTAAATATATTCAATATAGGGCACTTTGTGAATGCTCCTAAATGAAATATCTTCCAATAATTTTATAAAAATTCACAAAATATTATAATGCCCTAAAATGTCCTCTGACGAAGTTTCATAATTTGTCAATGGATATTTAACTCATAATTAATTTTCTTGTAATTAGGGCAAACATTGAGGTTGTGAATAAAGTACCAAATATATCAATCCAAAATTCATAACAAAATTATCAGAGAATAATAATATTAATATAAGCTCACTGACAAAGTTTTATAAACACCTAAGATTATATAAATATGAAAGTTTATTTTGAAATATAGTGCCCTAATTAATCCTTAATTATTTAAAAGAGGATATACGTTCCTAAAAATCCTAAAACCATTTACCAAAGCTTATTTTCACTGTAATAATTCATCAACCAAGTTCCAAGATAATCCAAGGGCATATGGTCCTATGTCCTTCAATAGGCTCCAAATCTCAACTCTAGGGCCTACACTAGGGTCTTAAGATATCTCTACCCCAAACCACCATAAATCCCTTGTGGGGTGTCTTTAGGTGACCTTAAGGCAGTGGCTAAAGTTTCATCCCTTTTGGAAGAAGATTGGCCACTCAACCCATCAAGTGCACTTTTGACCTAATTTTCTCCTTATGAGACCAAACTTTGGTCACACCAATACCTAATCAAATCAACCCTAAATGGGCTGAGATTTTTACCAGGGTCATATCATTACCCTAAGAATCATTCACCAAAATTTTGGGGAATTATGAGGTCATTAGACCCTAAAATCAAATCATAAATGATTTATTAAATATTTACAAAAACTATAGAAATAGTTTTCCAAAAAATCCCATTTTTTGGATATGTTAAAGGTATAGGTAAGAGTAACCCACATTCCAAATTTCAAGTCATTTGGATGGCTGGATTGATGGGGGAACTCAATTTAGTCTCTGGTTAACCCTATATATAGACTGTACCATTTTGAGTGTTGTGGTCAATCCACTGACCGAAATGGGTTGAAACAAATTTTTAACTAAAGTAGCTTCAAGGGCTACAATTTTAATGTTGATCATTTTGCAAGAAACTTCCTCTAGGTATTTTAAATAATTAAATCTATCTGCTGCACAATATGTGACATAATCACTAAATTAAATTACTATTTAATCTATAGTATCGGATCTGATACAGCACGAATCTTAAAGCCCAATGGATGGAATCCATTCATCTTCCTTCTCTAGCCGAAGGCCAAGGTCCACCGGACCTAGAACCTATTCCAGCGGCTTTTGTCGGCGATCCAGTCCCCTCCCCGGCCGGCCACCACCACCACCTCCGTTGAGGTGGTGGCTATCGCCGGAAGGTGGCACGGCCGTTGGAGGGGCGGTTTCCGGCGAACCCGATTAGTAAAAAAACCATGATTGTACATGGAATTTGAAAATGGAAATCGACCCAATTGAGCTCGATTTCAATTCCTATTGATCTACGATACTAGCACAAGGGGAGAGGAGGAGAAGTAGACCTACAACCGAGATTGCTGACGTGTTTGGTGGTGGTGCGGCATGGCCGACGATGGATCTATGGTGTGCTCTGCAACAACACTACCAAGACCTTCCATTTCGTCATGGAAAGGGTGTAACCGACTGCTGGGGGTCCAGGGAAGCTCTTAAATTGATCAAATGGGGAGAGGGAGGGCTATGGCTTCAAAGCCATTAATGGAGAGTTTCGGCCATGGTGGAATTCACTGCACACAGCCACTCAATGGCATGGAAAACCCCTTAATCTTCTCAAAACTAATGGGGGAGATGAACCAAGCCATTGGAGATGAAGAGAGGAGGCCCCTTGGCCTTCCAAGCCATGAATGACACTCTTTCTCTCTCCTCCATTAAAGGCAACTTGACTTTCTCTCTCTTATTCACCATTTCCAGAATTTTGATGGCATTCCATGTAAATATCATCCTCCTAAAGTTAATGGGCCACTCAAATTGGGCTTAGCCCAAGTGGCTTGGGCTTGGTTAGGTCATTTAGGCTAGTTTGACCTATTTTAGGGTTAAGTTGACTTTAGTCAATTTGACCTTTTGAGTTGACCCCAAGGGTCCTTAGTGATCCATTGGTCTTCCCTAAGGTCTTGGAAGGGTTGGTTAGGGTTGGTTTGGCACCTTGGTGGTCACTTGACCCTTATTGGGTAGGTTGGAGGTCATTTGACCCTAGATAGGTCACTTTGACCATTTTAGGGTTAGGGTTGACTTTGGTCAACTTGACCACTTTGGTTGATCCCCGATGGGTCCTTAGTAACCCAATGGACCTTCTAAAGGGCTAGGGATGTTATGGTGGGGTCAAAGAGTCAAGGTGAGGCCTTAAAGTCAAACCCTAGGTTTGGTAATTGAAATGTGTTATTTACAGACCATGGTGATCTCACCCTCATTCCTAGGTGTTGAAGTTGGTGATCGGGCGGTCTAGCGGTCTGTCTTGGCGGGTTGAAGACCGCGCGATCTGGCGGTTTGTCTCAGCCGGCTTGGAGACCGGGCGGCCTGGCGGTCTACCCTGGCAATCTCTCTTTCTCTCTGGTGGTAGCCGTGCGGTTAGCCCTTCTGTCTAACCGCGCGGCTTGTGCGGTTTGTTTTGTATAGTCCGCTTAGTCCTGTAAATTTTTAGTCCCACATCTCTTATTTGTATTCTCTCATCTCTCCTCCATTCTATATAAGGGAGGGCTTACCTTTGTAATAGACACCTTTTTCGGATAATAAAGTTTCAGTTAAAACCATTTTGGTTTGTTTTCTGTTCGGTTTTTAACATGGTATCAGAGGACACGGTCTTTTCCTCCTGATTGTGTGGGCTCTCTGATTCTCGCGGCTTGTGTTCTGCTTACGCGACCTGTCTTCGCGGCTTGCCTTCTCTTCTGTCCGCTGCCCTGTTCGCCCGGCTTGCGACTTGTTGTTGTCGCTGCTTCTTGCTTCCTCTCCTCTTCTGTTCGCTCGGCCTTTTCAGTCTGCGCGACCTCTTCCCCTTTACCTTTTTTGGATAATAAAATTTCAATTATTCGTCGCGCTCTACTTCTTGTTGCCTTCTACCCACTCCTACTTGCTAGTCGCCCCGGCCGCATCTTTTGTCGTGCGACTTGTTCTCCTCTGTTCGCCCGACTTTTTCAAGTCGTGCGACTTCTTTCCCTCTGCTTTGCTCTGCTTCTTGGTAGAGGCCTTCCTAGCCGCACGACCTGTTTTTCTGTTCGCCCGGCTTGGTGCTCTTTTCTCTTCTTCGCTTCACCGTTCGGCTTCTTTCTCTTCTCGCGGCTTGTTCTTATCATCGCGGTTTGCTCCTCTCTTGCTTCCATGGCTTTCCACTCCTCTAGCATGTCCGCCTCCGTGGTCACCTCTTCTGGTAGTGCTCACGTTGTTACTCGCGGAAGATGGCTAATCGACTCTGGTGCAACAAATCATACGACAGGCAATCCTCAATGTTTCTCTCTTCTTGACACACATGCTCAGTTGCCCCCGGTCATTGTTGCTGATGGATCTCCCTCCCCGGTCAATGGGACGGGCATGGTTCAAGTCGCTCCATCTCTCTGCCTGGCTGATACCCTCTATGTGCCCAAGTTTCCGTGCAATTTATTATTGGTTACTTCTTTATGCAAGCAACTATGGTGTTCTGTCATATTCACCCCTACCTCTTGTGCTTTTCAGGATCCGAACTCCCAACGGACGATTGCTACCGGGACTGAGAGTGGTGGCCTCTACTTCCTCGACAACGTTTCTGCTCTATCCTCCTTCTCCTCCTCCTCTACAGATCTTCTCCAATGGCATCTTCGCCTTGGACATGCTCCTCCCCGACTTCTACGTCAGCTCCTGCCGCACCTCCCTCCTCATCATCCTCCTATAAACTGTGAGGCATGTCAACTTGGCAAACATCACCGCTCATCCTTCCCACCAACGCTAAGTCGGGGCTCTTCCGTCCGTTCGACCTCGTTCACTCTGACATATGGGGTCCCGCTCCTAACCTCACCATCGGTCGGGGTAGTTCATATTTTGTCACCTTCATTGATGATTTCTCTCGATGTACGTGGGTGTATCTTCTCAAAGATCGCCCCGAGCTGTTCTCTGTTTGGACCTCCTTTTATTCTATGGTTAAGACTCAATTTGATACGTCTATTAAAATCCTTCGTTCTGACAATGCTAAGGAGTATCTTAGCCAAGACTTCTCCTCTTTTTGTATTCACCATGGTGTTCTTCGTCAAACAAGCTTTGTCTACACCTCACAACAAAATGGGGTGGCGGAACGCAAAAACCGTCACTTCCTTGATGTCACTCGCACTATGATGACTCAAATGCATGTTCCTCGCTCCTATTGGTGTTATGCTGTCCTCCTCTCCTGCTATCTCATCAATCGCCTTCCCTCCACAGTTCTCCACGGTGCTACCCCCTTCTCCATTCTTTATCCGGACAAGGATCCCTTTCCTCTTCCTCTACACATCTTTGGGTGCACCGCCTTTGTGCACTCTCCCGCTGCCACCCGTGATAAACTCTCACCACGTGCCACTAAATATGTCTTTTTGGGGTACTCTCCCACTCAGAAAGGTTATTGTTGCTTTGATCCCGTTACCCGCAAGCAATTTGTCTCTGCGGATGTCACCTTCTTTGCCAATGCATCTTACTTCTCTCCCGCTTCCTCCTCTCCTCCTCCTGATCCTACTTCTCCTACCAACCCATCTATTCCCTCTGCTCCCACTGATGTTCCGCCATCTCCACCCACTCCACCATCTTCCCCATCCCCATCATCTCCACCCTCTACTCCGCTTTCTCCCTCCACTCTGCTGCCATCTCTCTCTACTCCCGGGCTAGCTCTCTCCACCACGGATACTCCGGATACTGAGGCACCTGCTGACCTGGATCTCCTGATTGCTCTTCACAAAGGGGTTCGGGCATGTACCCAACACCCGCTTGCTGCAGTTGTTTCCTACGATCGTCTTACCCCTTCTCGCAGAACTTTTGCACTGGCTATCTCGGCCACTGCCACCCCTCGTTCCTACCAGGAGGCCCTTACTATTCCTCATTGGAAAGTTGCCATGGATGAGGAGATTGCTACTCTCACTGAACGGGGTACCTGGACCCTTGTTCCTCCTCCTTTCGGCACTGATGTTGTTGGTTGTCGTTGGGTCTTCGTGGGGAAGTTTCTCCCGGATGGCAGTGTGGATCGTTATAAGGCTCGCCTGGTTGCCAAGGGTTTTACCCAAACTTATGGCATTGATTACTTTGACACTTTCTCTCCAGTGGCTCGTCTCAGCACTATTAGGGTTCTTCTCTCTGTGGCTGTCAACAGGGATTGGCCCATCTCGCAGCTAGATGTTAAGAATGCCTTCCTCTATGGTGATCTGCAGGAAGATGTTTACATGGAGCAACCTCCTGGGTATGTTGCTCAGGGGGAGACACGGGTATGCCGGCTAAAGAAGGCTATCTATGGCCTCAAGCAGAGTCCTAGTGCCTGGTTTGACAAATTCAGTGGCATTGTTGCGTCCATTGGTTTTACAAGAAGCTCAGCAGATCACTCCTTGTTTGTTCGGAAAACCGCCTCTGGTCTTGTTGTTCTTGCGGTTTATGTTGATGACATTCTTCTTACTGGCGATGACCAGGATGGGGTATTGATGACCAAGAAACACCTTCGTCAACATCTGGTCACAAAGGATATGGGCTCCCCGAAATACTTTCTGGGGATTGAAATCTCTAGAAAGCCCAACGTCATGGTCCTTTCCCAACGGAAATATGCTCTTGATCTTTTAAAGGAGGCAGGACTGACTGGTGCTAAACCTGCACGTTGTCCTATGGCTACTGGAGAAGACAAAACTTGGACAGATGACTCGCCTCTTCTCTCCTATCTTACGAGATACCGGCGTCTGGTGGGCAAGCTCATATATCTCACGGTAACCAGACCCGACATCTCTTATGCTGTTGGCAAGGTGAGCCAGTTCATGCAAGCTCCGAGGGAGTGTCATCTACAATCTGCTCTGAGGATATTAGAGTATATTAAAGCTGCTCCAGGGAAAGGACTCCTATTTCAGAAGAATGGTCACCTAAGGGTTGAAGCTTACTCTGATTCAAGCTATGTGGATGACAAAGAGGACCGCAAATCGACATCAGGTTTCTACACGTTTGTTGGAGGCAATCTTGTGAGTTGGAAGAGCAAGAAACAGTCTGTAGTTTCCAGGTCTAGTGCAGAGGCGGAATATCGCAGCATGGCATCGACTACATGTGAGTTGAAGTGGTTGCGGGCTCTCATGCTTGACTTAGGAGAGGTTTACAACTATCCTCTTCCTATGTTCTGTGACAATAAGGCCGCGATATACATTTCCAAAAATCCGATCTTTCATGAGAGAACAAAACACATACAAGTCGACTGTCATTTTATTCGGGAAGAAATATTGAAGAAACAGATTTGCACTCCATTTGTCACTTCCGACAACGAGTTGGCAGATGTCTTCACCAAGCCGGTGTCCGCTTCCTTTTTCCACATCTGCGACAAGCTGGGCATGATCAATATATATGCTCCAGCTTGAGGGGGAGTGTTGAAGTTGGTGACCGGGCGGTCTGGCGGTCTGTCTTGGCGGGTTGAAGACCGCACGGTCTGGCAGTTTGTCTCAGCCGGCTTAGAGACCGGGCAGCCTGGCGGTCTACCCTGGCAATCTCTCTTTCTCTCTGGTGGTAGCCGTGTGGTTAGCCCTTCTGTCTAACCGCGTGGCTTGTGCGGTTTGTTTTGTATAGTCCGCTTAGTCCTGTAAATTTTTAGTCACACATCTCTTATTTGTATTCTCTCATCTCTCCTCCATTCTATATAAGGGAGGGCATACCTTTGTAATAGACACCTTTTTCGGATAATAAAGTTTCAGTTAAAACCATTTCGGTTTGTTTTCTGCTCGGTTTTTAACACTAGGTTCACTTGGACTCCTAGTGTAACACCCCAAAACTCGAAAATGATCGTGTAGCATCTTAAAGACAATCTGGGGCCTGACAAGGATCACACGGCCTTGGACACGGGCGTGTCTATTGCCGTGTCATGCAATGAGTTCAACAATTTTCTGTGTGGTCGACGAAATGCATTTGACGATCCTTGGAGGTCGGGCACACGACCTGAGATACTAGCGTGTATAGGGTCGTGTCCTGCTCTGTGTTAGTTGGGCTATGTAGGGTGAGGAACACGGCCTGAAACACGGGCGTGTCTAAGTCCGTGTCCTGGTCGGGACGCGACGGATTCCTGCATTGCTTGAGGAACACGCCCTGTGACACGGGCGTGTTGGAGGCTGACACGGGCGTATCAAGAGTAATACGGGCGTATCTGAGCCCATGTCCTATTCTGCGTTTGATGATCATGTTCTAATCATAAGACACGGCCTATGACACGGGCGTGTCACAAGCCGTGTTCGGCCCAGGATGTTGATTTCAAGTGTGAATCATGGCCATTTATTTCCTTCAAATGGGATCCACGGGTCCAGATTTGTCCTTGCTATTATAAGGCCGGGAATAGGGGGTGAAACCCTCATTTCTATTTAGGTTTTCTCTTTCTAAAGTGTTAGAGAGAGGGGAGAGCAAGGAAGAAGGAGAAGGAGAAATCTGGCCGCCAGTGGAGCTTCGGAGCCCTAAATCGCGTGCCGAGTCTAAATCCGTGGAGGCAAGGCCATTGCGATTCTCTTCTTGGACATGTGAAGTCCTATTTCTTTCTGCATAGGAAACCCGCTTTCATGAGTATGCGGTGAGTGCGAGGTGTTCATTTGGGTGGATATGAATAGTCCCTCTAGTTTTGTATGTAGAGTCTAGAATCGAAGTACGGACATAGACATGGTGTATGAAGCCAACCCGGACAAGTTGGTCTGGATCGGTGATGTTTCATTATGCATGAATAGCCGGAGAAGACTCCGTGCCAATGGTTGTTTTCGGATTTTTCTACGTGGTAGATTGCAACAGGGAGTCTTGGGGATTAACTCCAAGGTGCTCCCAGAAATCTGTGCAGAAGCGAATTTTTGCCGTATCGGTGGCCCGGGAGCTAGCCGTGTACATAACCGAGTTATGTACGATTGTTTGATCGATACTTTGGGACTGGGGGGAACTTGGCCTGTGTCGATCGCTAAATTGTCGTGGTGAAGTAAGCAACGGGCAGGTGGAACCCTACCCACTCCATTTGCTTCGGTTAAAATGACCTAAGGTACAAGCGACTTACCGATAATTTGGAGAGCGAGTCCAGGCTGCGGCTGAAAGGACTATATGCTCCAGATGTTTGTTGTCCTGGGGGCGGTGGTGGAGTTGCGGGACGGACTGGGTTCGAACCGGCTTCACCGTGTAAGTGCCCTGAGAGCACGGGGTGTGTGGTCGTGCGTGCCTACACCTGTGGTGAAGTTTGCTTATGATTGTACTTTCACTATACTATTTGGCTTTGCTAATAAAGTGTAGGGAAGGAGCATCGCCGCCCTGAGTAAAGGGGCGAGATCGTTATAATTTGGTCAGCTTTAGCTGACCATTGCTTTTGTTTGTCACCGCTGCGGTGGAATGTTGATTGCAGGTGTTGTGTAGCCTAGTGGCAAGTTGCGGGCTAAAGCCCTGGTTGCTGTGCAAGCCCTCGAAGGCCAAAGCAAATGTTTACTTTTATGCTCATGTATGGCCGGCCTGCGTGCTGATGTTTGGAAGACATTTATTATTTAAGTAAACTCTTGTAAGGCCATAAGTCCAGGTACTTTGTGTATTTGTACGTTCATTCCTACTTTGGGTTTTTAGTGGACATTCATGTTGTGGCTTGGGTTCTTATAATTGTTTTAAAAGCTTTCGCTACAATGCTCTGAGTTAGGATGTGTGTTTCCTTTGGCGGTAATTTGGTATTAATGCGTAACGTCACTAACTGTCTGTGGAATATGGCGTGGGGCCTCGGCCGAATCTTCTGTTATATTTCATGTGACGGATGGGGGTGTTACAATTTGGTATCAAACTATGGCTTCGGTCTTGCTTATTTGAATTTGTGGGCGAATTCTTTTAAGGGGTGGTGAGCACATGTATGTGCATCATCATTATAACATGAAAAGAATCCATGAATGTCCACTTAGGAATGAAAATACACATGATTGAGGAACTTGCGTGTTCCTATAATTGCATTTTGCAATTTTTTTTTGGTCACTTAATGGTGTGTTGTACGACTATAGATGACTAGGAGTGGCGCAACACAGTCAGAGCACCCGCTTTCGGAGGCAAGAAGTGTGCCTAATGACGTGCCTGTAACCACGCCTTTAGCAGAAACTATAAGACTTGTAGGGGAAGCGGTGTTTGTAATGATAAACGCCCAGCCAGCAAGGCAGGTTCAGCAGCCAGCCCCTGCGATAAAACAAGAACCGCTTCGAGCGGCAGAGCCTAGAGTTGTGGAATGCGTAGCGGAAGGACCTTTGCCGCCAAGAAGAGCGACAGAAAGACCACTTAAACATGTGATGAGTTTCAGTCCTCCAATATTTACAGGGACTGTAACCCAAACTCAAGCTGAGGATTGGCTCGCTAGAGTTAAGAGAATCTTGTCAACAACGGAAACGGAGGAATGGCATAAGACCTCCATAGCCACTTTCCTGCTTGATGACGAGGCAAGGTTATGGTGGGAAGATCTGGAGCAGCATCACTTAGTTGGGAGACAACTCGTCGACGTCTCAATCAAGGAATTATTAAGGCTGCTCATGGTTAGATACCTATCCTCCGCTGAGAGAATTGAGATGGAGAATCAGTTTCTGAGGTTGAAGCAAGGAGTCAGTAGCGTGGATGAGTACCTCCACGAATTCACACAGTTAGGTCGTTATGCTGCCCCCACGTTTGGCGATGAGGAGCGTAAGACCAACCGGTTCTTTGAGGGTCTAAGCGATGACCTGAGGGTACTACTCGATGGGCCTGTGATGCAAAGTTTCCTAACCTTGGTCAGTTCGGCCCGATCAATGGAAAGAGATCTGAAGAGAATCCAAGGGAGCAAAGACTTGGGTGTGCAGAAGACGGAGTTCAAGGTGTCGAACTCCTCGAAATCTAAGTTCCATAAGTGGAACAAGAAGGCTAGGACTTCGATTCCATCCCCTTCTTCTGGTGGGTCTGGGCCAACCACAGGACGAGCTAAAGGTGCTTGCTACAACTGTGGAAAGCCGGGGCATTTTGCCTGAGAGTGTTGGAGCGGACGTCCAAATTCCGAGAGAAAGCCTGGAGCAACATATGCGGAAAAGGGGAAGTCGGTAGAGTTAACCGCATCCCACTATGCACCAGCCCAGTCTATAGCGTACAATCTTGGCCTTCAGGAGGCCATAAAGCAGACTGACGTGGTGATAGGTATGAGTTAATTAAAAGCAGATTAACTTTATATATTTGTTACCCTTTTGTGTGTTAGCTTATGACTGCTTGTGCTAGGCTTTGCTTTGATTTTTGATTATCCAGCGAGAGCACTGTTCGGTACAGAAGCTTCGCATTCTTTTTGTCTGAAGGATTTATATCGCGCATCGGAGTACCTTCTTCGATGGCAAGGGACAAATTGGATGTGTTGTTGCCTAATGGGTGTTCAATGCACACGGATAGAGTTTGTTGCGTAAATATACGGATCGAGAGTCAATATTTTGACTTGCAAGCGTCGCTACTGCCATTAGTGGAGTTCGACGTTGTTGGGTACATTGGTTAAATGTACCTGATTTGAAGAAGCCTCACCCAACTCAATGATATACATCATAATATATTTGATGTATGTTGAGTTTACTTGTGCAGGTTATGTAATCACTGGACTGAAGCAAAAAAGTTTCTAAGTCCATGTGTCGACACCCAGAGAGAAAGTATCGACACTTAAGAAGGCTTGTGTCGACACCCAGACAAGCAGTGTCGACACTTGGAGTCATTATGTTGACACCTGGGATGCAGAGTCGACACCAGACAGAAAGTGTCGACACTTAGAGCTGTGTCGACACTCAGTGAAGAAAAGTGCAGATAGAAAGTGTCGACACAAGGAGCTGTGTCGACACCCAGTGAAGCTGAGTCTACACCAGAAAGTGTCGACACTTGGAGCTGTGTCTACACTCAGCAAAAGTCTGCAGAGACTAAGTACAAGTGTCGACACTCAACACAATGTGTCGACACTAAGCAGAAGAGTCAGCACTTGAAGTAAGTGTCGACACCCAGCATAATGTGTCGACACTCAACAGAAGAGTCAGCATTTGAAGTATGTGTCGACACCTAGAACAATGTATCGACACTCAGCTAAAGACTCTACACTTGAAGAAAGTGTCGACACAAGGAGCTGTGTCGACACTTAGCAAAGATCAGAAAGATCAACAAAATTATTCTAAGTAAAAGTGTCGACACTAAGGGAATGTGTCGACACTCAGCTGAAGTCTCAACAAGAAGAAGGTGTGTCGACACAAGGAGCTGTGTCGACACTCAGTAAAAATCAACATAGAAGACTATGTGTCGACACTAAGAAGTAGTGTCGACACTTAATAGATTCAACACAAGAAGTTGTGTCGACACAAAGGAGATGTGTCGACACTTAGAAGAATTCAGTAAAAGCAAGAAGAACAAGTACTTGTGTCGACACTCAATTTCAGTGTCGACACCTGAAGAAGAATCTGTTTCGAGACATACAAGGAGTTGTGTCGACACCTTGTAGACTTGTGTCGACACTTACACAGTATGTGTCGACACTTGGTCTATAAGTGTCGACACTTAAAGACAGAAAGTCTCGACACTATCAAACAGTTAGAGATTTTCAAGAAATGACTGGATGACATGACAGCTGCCGTTCCAGCCGGTCTACAGCACCTGTCAGAGATGTCAGAAGACAGTTATGAACCGGATCAGCCGGTTACCATGAAGAAGGCCTATAAATAGGCACATACAGTCTACAAAAACTGTGGTTGATGATCAGTGATCAACAAGTGGTTCAGATTATTGTTGAACAAGTTATTGAAGTGGTACACAAAGTATCAACACAAGAAGATCTTGCAGTCCAAGTGCAGATCTAAGAAGTTGGAGAGAGAGGGCTCCATCCAAGAAATCAGCCTCTGGAACTAGGCTGAGAAGAAGGATTCAGATTCATTCTGGATCTTAAGTGGCAGAGGTCAAGGAACTACTGCAGGAGGATTCAGTCTTATTCAGTTCTACTCAAGAAGCTTTGAAGAAAGCTAAGTCAGATTGAATCCACCTGAGTTCTTCCAAGAACTCATCAAGAAACTCTCAACTCCCCTCTTTTATTTCTGAGTTATTGAGTTAATATTTGTAATATATTTTTATCTTGTAGGATCCTTTGGATCTGAGTGAATTGTAAGCCTATAATTATAAAGGCTGAGGGTAGGGCTTGAGAGCCTGAGTGTAGGAGATTGAGATCTCTGAGTGTAGGCCTTGTTGGCTGAGTGTAGGCCTTGGTTGGCTGAGTGTAGGCCTTGGTTGGATGAGTGTAGGCCTTGATTGGCTGAGTGTAGGCTTTGGGATAAAGCTGAGTTGTAAGGCTTTGGGCATGAGGTGTAGGAACCAATTTGGGTTCTGAGACAGTGGAGGAGTTTGGCCGAATCTAGTACACTGCTAGATAGGAGAAGGGGGAAAGTGGATGTACCCATATCTTGGGGAACCACTATAAACCACTGTGTATGCTGTGCTGTACTGTGATGTGATTATTACTGTGTTTGCTGTGATAGAATAAGTTAGAAAGCTGTGTTATAAACTGTTGGCTGCCATTAAAGTTTAAAAAGGATTAGGTAACCTATTCACCCCCCCCCCCTCTAGGTGTTTAGGTACCATATCTTTCAAGTGGTATCAGAGGGAGGTTCCTCAAAACAAGGACTAACAGTGTGAGGAGATCCTGAGTGGCAGATTCAGTGTAAGGCAAAATACAGATTCAAGAAATTCAAGAAAATCAAGAAACATGGGTTCTTCTGAGAATCACAAGGAATTGGGTTCCATGAAATTACCTATATGCAGGAAAGAGATCTTTGGGATCTGGAAGGAAAGGGTAAGGCTATTTATGGAGGCTTCAGACCCTAGAATCTACATCACAGTAAAAGAAGGGTCTTATGTGCCCATGAAGATTTCAGTTCTAGATGCAAATCAGAGAACTCCAAAGGATTTCTCTGAGATGACTAAGGATGAGATTGTCCTAGCTACCATGGACAAGAGGGCACAGAACATAATAGTGAGTGCCATTGATGATGCAATTTTTCAGAATCTTATACATTGTAAGACAGCCAAGGAGATGTGGGACACTCTTATAGTGTATATGGAAGGATCTGAAGAAGTAAGACAAGATAGAAAATCCTTGCTAAATCAGGAGTATGAGAGTTTTAGACAAGGTAAAGGTGATAGCATAACTGAGTGCTACAAAAAGTTCTACAGAATAGTTAATGAACTCATGTCTTATGGAAGAGAGTTCAGTAACTATGAACTAAATGACAAGTTCTTAAGGTCCCTAACCAAAGATTGGGACACCAAGATCTGTGCCATTAGAGAAATGGCTAAGTTGGGGGAAATTCCTCCTCCTACACTGTTTGGCAAGTTATTGTCATATGAGATGCAGTTGACAGTGAGAAAAGAGGAGGAGAAATCAACAAGGACTGAGCACAAGGAAAGATCAGTTGCTTTCAAGGCAGATGTCCCCAGGAAGTGCAGGAATAAATCACCAACTCCACCTCCAAAGATTGCTGAATCAGAGTCAGATGAAACAGTCAGCACCAAGTCAGAAAGCAGTGAAAGTGATGAAGACTTTGCTGCTTTCACTAGACACTTTCAGAAGTTTTTGAAAAAGAAACAGTGGAGGTCAAGGCCTTCTACATCACAAGGAAAGGAAGACTCTTATCAGAAAAAGAGGTCTTCAAAAAATGACAAGAAAAGGACAAAGTCAAGCAAGTCAACTGGTTTAAAGATAGTGTGCTATTGCTGCAATAGATAGGGCCATGTTATTGCAGATTGTCCAGAGAAGAGAAAGGAATCTGGTGACAGGAAAAAGCCTCACTTCAAAGGCAAGAAAGAGAAGTCTTTTGTAGCCAAGAAAGAGAAGACTCTATCAGATATCTCTTCTTCGGAATCTGAGTCTGATGCTGAAGCCTACATAGGGCTGTTTGCTGAAGAAGAAGAAGAAGAATTCATGCAGATTATGGAGTCTATTTATGAACAAGAAGACAGTCAATGCCAAGGGCTAATGGCTTTGACAGAGAGTGCCAAAATCCTGGAGCAGCCAGGACCCAGTCAGGTACAAAGTTCAAGTTTAAATTCAGTTTCTTGTTCTAGTTCAGATTCAGATTCTTCTTCATCAAGTGATGAGAATGTATCTGAGTCTGAGGATGATATTCATCAGCTTATAGATGAATATAAGGTGTTGCTGCAGGCTTACAAGAAAAGCAAGACCCTAGCCAAAAGTCAGACAAAGGAAATTGCTATTCTTAAAGCTGCAGCAATAGATTTTGAGAAGTCATTTGATCAAAAACTGAATGAAATAGCCAGGTTGAAGCACATAACAGTGATTCAAATGGGTACTATATCATTTAAAAATGATCAAATCAAGAGTCTGGAGATCAATCTTCAGAAAGAGAGAGATCTTGTTGCTAGGTTTTCTAAACCTAAGTCGGTGCTACCTTTAATTGATGAATTTGTTCATCATAAAGGCAAGGCTGGACTGGGCTTTATTAGACCTGCAGGGACTGAGCAGTCCAAGTCTAAGTCCAAGGGCAAAGCCCCAACATTCAACAAGCCTGCTGTAGACAAGACAGCCAAGGCAGTATCTAAGCAAAGGTACAACAAGTATGAATGTTGGTGCTGTGGCAAAGTTGGCCATTTTGCAGTGGACTGTTGGCACAATGTCAGTGCCAAAGTGAGTACCAAACTACCTGTTGGAAAGCCAGTGGGTAGCTTTGTCAGATTGCAGACTAACAAGTACCAAGGACCCAAGAATTCTTTGGGTTCTAAGGTTCATTAATCTGTTTTGCAGGTGAGTCCAAGTTGCCATACCCCAACATGGTACTTGGACAGTGGATGTTCCAGACATATGACTGGAATAAGAGGACTACTAAAGGACTACATACCAATAAAAGATGGTCCAAAGGTTACCTTTGGTGGTTCTGAAAAAGGAATCATCAAAGGGTTTGGTAACATTTCTACAAACTTGGTTACCATTACTCAAGTGGCTTATGTTAAAGGGTTGAAACACAACCTAATAAGTATAAGTCAATTAAGTGATGTAGGGTATGACATCTCATTTGTTAAAAACGGTTGTCATATCAAGAGGTCAAGTGATCAAGAGATCATTTTGACAGGTTATAGGAAGAGGAATGTCTACTGCCTAGACATTATGATTGAGAACAATGGTTCTCCAGTTTGTCTTGTAGCTTTTGAGACAGTCTCTCATTGTGTCAAATGGCACAAGAGGCTAGCCCATCTTAACTACAAGACTATTAGCAAACTCTTTAGCAAAGAGTTAGTGAGGAATGGTCCTCAAGTTAAGTGTGTCAAAGATGGTATTTGCTCAGCTTGTCAAAAGGGCAAGCAGACTAAATCCACCTTTAAAAGCATAGAAAATAAAGATGTTGTGAGGTGTTTATATCTCTTGCATATGGATCTCTTTGGTCCAATGCCAGTTCACAGCTTAGGTAGGAAGGTCTATACCCTTGTAGTTGTAGATGACTACTCAAGGTTTTCCTGGGTGTTCTTCTTAAGACAGAAATCTGAAACACCTAGTGTCTTCTATAGCTTTGTCAAGCAAATTCAGAATGAACTAAATAGTACAGTGGTCAAGATTAGAAGTGACCATGGTACTGAGTTTCAGTCTGAAAGCATGACAAAACTATGTGAAGACTTTGGGATATTTCAAGAATTCTCTTCACCTAAAACACCTCAACAAAATGGCATTGCCTGATTTGAAGAAGCCTCACCCAACTCAATGATATACATCATAATGTATTTGATGTATGTTGAGTTTACTTGTGCAGGTTATGTAATCACTGGACTGAAGCAAAAAGTTTCTAAGTCCATGTGTCGACACCCAGAGAGAAAGTATCGACACTTAAGAAGGCTTGTGTCGACACCCAGACAAGCAGTATCGACACTTGGAGTCATTATGTCGACACCTGGGATGCAGAGTCGACACCAGACAGAAAGTGTCGACACTTGGAGCTGTGTCGACACTCAGTGAAGAAAAGTGCAGACAGAAAGTGTCGACACAAGGAGCTGTGTCGACACCCAGTGAAGCTGAGTCTACACCAGAAAGTGTCGACACTTGGAGCTGTGTCGACACTCAGCAAAAGTCTGCAGAGACTAAGTACAAGTGTCGACACTCAACACAATGTGTCGACACTAAGCAGAAGAGTCAGCACTTGAAGTAAGTGTCGACACCCAGCACAATGTGTCGACACTCAACAAAAGAGTCAGCATTTGAAGTATGTGTCGACACCTAGAACAATGTGTCGACACTCAGCTAAAGACTCTACACTTGAAGAAAGTGTCGACACAAGGAGCTGTGTCGACACTTAGCAAAGATCAGAAAGATCAACAAAATTATTCTAAGTACAAGTGTCGACACTAAGGGAATGTGTCGACACTCAGCTGAAGTCTCAACAAGAAGAAGGTGTGTCGACACAAGGAGCTGTGTCGACACTCAGTAAGAATCAACATAGAAGACTATGTGTCGACACCAAGAAGTAGTGTCGACACTTAATAGATTCAACACAAGAAGTTGTGTCGACACAAAGGAGATGTGTCGACACTTAGAAGAATTCAGTAAAAGTAAGAAGAACAAGTACTTGTGTCGACACTCAATTTCAGTGTCGACACCTGAAGAAGAATCTGTGTCGAGACATACAAGGAGTTGTGTCGACACCTTGTAGACTTGTGTCGACACTTACACAGCATGTGTCGACACTTGGTCTATAAGTGTCGACACTTAAAGACAGAAAGTCTCGACACTATCAGACAGTTAGAGATTTTCAAGAAATGACTAGATGACATGACAGCTGCCGTTCCAGCCGGTCTACAGCACCTGTCAGAGATGTCAGAAGACAGTTATGAACCGGATCAGCCGGTTACCATGAAGAAGGCCTATAAATAGGCACATACAGTCTACAGAAATTGTGGTTGATGATCAGTGATCAATAAGTGGTTCAGATTATTGTTGAACAAGTTATTGAAGTGGTACACAAAGTATCAACACAAGAAGATCTTGCAGTCCAAGTGCAGATCTAAGAAGTTGGAGAGAGAGGGCTCCATCCAAGAAATCAGCCTCTGGAACTAGGCTGAGAAGAAGGATTCAGATTCATTCTGGATCTTAAGTGGCAGAGGTCAAGGAACTACTGCAGGAGGATTCAGTCTTATTCAGTTCTACTCAAGAAGCTTTGAAGAAAGCTAAGTCAGATTCAATCCATCTGAGTTCTTCCAAGAACTCATCAAGAAACTCTCAACTCCCCTCTTTTATTTCTGAGTTGTTGAGTTAATATTTGTAATACATTTTTATCTTGTAGGATCCTTTGGATCTGAGTGAATTGTAAGCCTATAATTATAAAGGCTGAGGGTAGGGCTTGAGAGCCTGAGTGTAGGAGATTGAGATCTCTGAGTGTAGGCCTTGTTGGCTGAGTGTAGGCCTTGGTTGGCTGAGTGTAGGCCTTGGTTGGATGAGTGTAGGTCTTGATTGGCTGAGTGTAGGCTTTGGGATAAAGCTGAGTTGTAAGGCTTTGGGCCTGAGGTGTAGGAACCAATTTGGGTTCTGAGACAGTGGAGGAGTTTGGCCGAATCTAGTACACTGCTAGATAGGCGAAGGGGGAAAGTGGATGTACCCATATCTTGGGGAACCACTATAAACCACTGTGTATGCTGTGCTGTGCTGTGATGTGATTATTGTTGTGTTTGCTGTGATAGAATAAGTTAGAAAGCTGTGTTATAAACTGTTGGCTGCCATTAAAGTTTAAAAAGGATTAGGTCACCTATTCACCCCCCCCCCCACCCCTCTAGGTGTTTAGGTACCATATCTTTCAAGTGGTATCAAACTGCAAGGATTGGCTCTTGGAGCAGCGGGCATACATTGATTGCAACCGCAAGGAGGTCAAACTGGGAACTGATCGTGAGACGATATTTGCGGGCATGAAAGGGGCGAGCAAGATTTTGATGTCTGCCCTCCAGGTCGTTAAGGCAGTTTGTGCTGGTGCGGGGCTGTTTTTCACATTAGTGGAGGATTCGAAGCCTAAGCCTAGTATGGATAGTATCCCAGTTGTATCTGAGTATCCTGACATGTTCCCTGACGATTTCCCTGGAGTCCCTCCTCAGCGAGAGATCGACTTCACTATTGAGCTAGTGTCAGGTGCCAAACCTGTGTCACGCTCTCCGTATCGGTTAGCGCCTAAGGAGATGGCAGAGTTGAAAGTACAGCTGCAAGAGGTGTTGGAGCAAGGTTATGTGCGTCAAAGTTCGTCACCTTGGAGCGCGTTGGTCCTCTTTGTTAAGAAGAAGGACGGAAGTTTACGACTTTGTATCGATTACCGGGAGTTGAATAATCTAACGGAGAAGAATAAGTATCTGATCCCAAGGAGAGATGATCTGTTCGACCAGCTGGTGGGGTCAACTATGTACTCAAAGTTGGATCTGAAATTCGGATACTATCAGCTGCGGATAAGGGAAAGTGACATCCTCAAGACAGCTTTCAGCACATGGTATGGGCATTATGAGTTCACTGTCATACTGTTTGGGCTGACTACGGTGCCATCCGTGTTTATGAATTTGATGAACAGAACATTCAGAGAGTACCTGGACCACTTCGTGATAGTCTTTATTGATGATGTATTGGTGTACTCGCAGTGCGAGGAGGATCATTTCAAGCATCTGCAGATGGTGTTGGAGACACTGAGGAGGAATCAACTTTATGCCAAATTCTCCAAATATGAATTCTGGTTATCCTCGGCAGCATTCCTTGGTCATATAGTTAGTGGAGAAGGGATTGCGGTAGATCCGGCGAAGATAGTTATGATATGGGAGTGACCTGTGTTATCTTTGGTAGCAGAAGTGTGGAGTTTCCTTGGACTTATCAGCTACTACAGGCGCTTCGTAGAGAACTTCTCGCGGATAGCGTTACCCCTCACGACTTTTACGAGGAAAGATCAAAAGTTTGTGTGGTCGTTGGAGTGCACGCAAGCTTTCGAAGAACTGAAAAGTCAGTTGACCACGACACCTATTCTATATTCGGCAAGTGGGACCAAAGGATTTGAGATTTACAGTGATGCTTCGGGTAGTGGCTTAGGTTGTGTTCTATTACAGCATGGGAGTATAATAGCTTGTGGCTCGCGTCAGCTGAAGTTGTATGAGAGGAATTATCTGGTCCATGACTTGGAGTTAGCGGCCGTGATATTTGCTCTGAAGCTTTGGAGGAATTACTTGTATGGTGTGAAGGTCGATATCTATACCGATCACAAGAGCCTGGAGTACTTGTTGGATCAAAAGGACATAAACATGCGTCAGCGGAGGTGGATGGAGTTCTTAGGTGACTACACATTTAAGATACATTATGTGCCTGGGAAAGGCAATGCGGTGGCGGATGTGTTGAGTCGCAGGGCCCCCGCGCAGGCTAACTGGTTGTCATTTCATGACGAGCATTTGATTTGGGATCTGGAGGCATTAGAGATCTCTTGTGTTGACAAGCAGACGAGTGCTGAAGCATAATTGAACTGGACAGAGGTGTAGTATGACCTTGCTGATAGGATTCGGTAGGCTCTGGTTTTGAATAGCAACATGAAGCAGATCACAGATGAGGCTTTGGATGGGTAAAATTCCCAATTTATTGTGTTGATGGACTGTTATGGAGGGACAGTCGTTTGTGCGTCCCAAATGTGCTTAAACTGCGAGTGGAATTGATGTACGTGGCTCATCATACCAAGTACTCGATTCACCCAGGGAGCACGAAAATGTATTGTGATATAAAAAATTTGTTCTGGTGGCCAGGACTTAAGAAGGACGTGGCACTTTTTGTGGCGAAGTGTCAAACATGCGCCTTGGTGAAGGCGGAGTGCCAAAAGCCCGGAGGTTTCTTGAAGTCCTTACCTATCCCGGAGTGGAAGTTCGACAATATTTCAATGGATTTTGTGCATGGGTTGCCAAGGTCGCAGAAGGAAAACGACGCCGTCTGGGTGATCTTAGATCGATTGACGAAAGTGTCGCACTTCATTCCGAATAGGAGGGATGATTCGATGGATAAGCTAGCAAAACTCTATATAGATAACATTGTTCGACTGCACGGTGTGCCCCGCAGTATCGTGCGTGACCGAGATGGGCGCTTCATGTCCAATGACTGTAGGTTGGTGCAACAACTGTTAGGAACCAAGCTGAGTTTCAGTACGGCCTTTCATCCGCAGACGAATGGTCAGACTGAGAGGGTCAACATGATGATGGAGGACATGCTTCGCATGTGCGTCTTGGATTTTGGAAAGTGGTGGGAAGATCACATGTACATGGTGGAGTTTGCTTATCACAACAGCTACCAAGTGAGTATTCAAATGGCGCCCTTCGAGGCCCTTTACGATAGAAAATGTTGCACGTCGTTGTCTTGGTTGGAGATGGGTGAGTCAAAGCTGTACAAATGACAAGAAGTGGAAGGTGCCACTTTGTTGGTACAAACAATACGAGAACGATTGTTGATTGCTCAGGACAGGCAGGCTAAATACTATAATGTCAAGCATAGGAACGTTGAGTTCGCTGTTGGTGATTGGGTATATTTGAAAATTAAGCCGTTCAAGGGTGTCTCGCGGGTACGATGCTTGAAGAAGCTGAGTCCGAGGTACCTTGGACCGTTTGAGATTCTAGAGTGAATTGGTGAAGCGGCTTACCGACTAAAGTTATCTGTGGAACTGAGTGGTCTACATGATGTATTCCACATATCAGTGTTGCGGAAGGCGGTGCAAGTGCCTTCACAACTGATTGTGGTCGATCAGGTACCTGTTGATAGTGGGTTGACGACGAAGGTCAAGCACATTCGCATTGAGGACTTTGAATTCAAGCGACTTCGTAACAAAGAAATCAGGATGGTCAAAGTCCGATGGGACAACTGCGGTCGTGAGGAGCTTTTGTGGGAGCGAGAGCAGGCCATGCTTGAGGAGTATCCTGAGCTCTTCTACTCAGGTACCATCTAAGTTTGAGTACTTTATATTCCATAATTTCGGGACAAAATTTTTTTAAGGGGGGGGGGGGGGGGAATTGTAACGCCCCAAAACTCGGAAATGATCTGGTAGCATCTTAAGGCCAATCTGGGGCCTGACAAGGGTCACATGGCCTTGGACACGAGTGTGTCCATGGCCGTGTCATGCAACGAGTTCGACGATTTTCCATGTGGTCGACAAAATACATTCGACGATCCTTGGATGTCGGGCACACGGCCTGAGACACGGGCGTGTCCAGGGCCGTGTCCTGATCTGTGTTAGCCAGGCTGTGTCGGGTGAGGAACACGGCCTGGAACACAGGTGTGTCTAAGGCCATTCCCTGGTCGGGACGCGACGGTTTCCTGCGTCGCTTGAGGAACACGCCCTATAACACGGGCGTGTCGGAGGCTAACACGGGCCTGTCAAGAGTGACACGGGCATGTGTGAGCTCATGTCCTATTCTGAGTTTGATGATCATGTTCTGATCGTGAGACACGGCCTGTGACACAGGCATGTCACAAGCCGTGTTCGGCCCAGGAAGTTGATTTTAATTGCGAATTGTGGTCATTCATTTCCTTCAAATGGGATCCAAAGGACCAGATTTATCATTGCTGTTATATGGCCGGGAATAGGGGTGAAACCCTCATTTCCCTTTAGGTTTTCTCTTTCTAAAGTGTTAGAGAGAGGGGAGAGCAATGAAAAGGGAGAAGGAGAAATCCGGCCGCCGGTGGAGCTTCGGAGCCCCAAATCGCGTGCCGAGTCCAGATCCGTGGAGGCGAGGCCGTTGCGGTGCTTTTCATCCAGCTAGTTTTCCATGGTGCCAAAGCGAACCTCTAGGGTAGCTATTCTCTTCTTGGACATGTGAAGTCCTCTTTCTTTCTGCATAATAAACCCGCTCTCGCAAGTATGCAATGAGTGTGAGGTGTTCCTTCGGGTGGATATGAATAGTCCCCCTTATTTTGCATGTAGAGTCTAGAATTGAAGTATGAACATAGGAATGGTGTGTGAATCCTACCTAAACAAGTTGGTCTGGATTAGTGATGTTTCATTATGCATGAATATCCGAATAAGACTCCGTGCCGATGGTTATTTTCAGGTTTTTCTACATGGTAGATTGCAACAGGGAGTCTTGGGGATTAACTCCAAGGTGCACCCGGAAATCTGGGCAGAAGCGAATTTTTGTCGTATCGGTGGCCTGGGAGCCAGCCGTGTACATAACCAGGTTATGTACGATTGTTTGATCGATAATTTGGGACTGGGGGAAACTTGGCCCGCGCTGATGGCTAAATTGTCGTGGCGAAGTGAGCAACGGACAGGTGGAACCCTACCGACTCCATTTGCTTCGGTTAAAGCGACCTAAGGTACATGGGACTTACCGATAATTTGGAGAGCGAGTCTAGGCTGCGGCTGAAAGTACTATATGCTTATGATGTTTGTCATCCTGGGGGCGGTGGTGGAGTTGCAGGACAGACTGGGTTCGGATCGGCTTCACCGTGTAAGTGCCCCGCCCGAGAGCACGGGTGTGTGGTCGTGCGTGCCAACAACTGTGGTGAAGTGTGCTTATGATTGTACTTTCACTATACTGTTTGGCTATGCTAATAAAGTGCAGGGAAGGAGCATCGCCGTCCTGAGTAAAGGGGAGGGATCGTTATAATTTGGTCAGATTTAGATGACCGTTGCTTTTGTTTTCCACCGCTGCGGTGGAATGTTGATTGCAGGTGCTGCGGAACCTTGTGGGAAGTAGCGGGTTGAAGCCCTGGTTGCTGTGCAGGCCCTCGAAGGCCAAAGTAAATGTTTACTTTTATGCTCATGTGTGGCCGACCTGCGTGCCAATGTTTGGAAGACATTTATTATTTAGGTAAACTCTTGTAAGGCCATAAGGCCAAGTACTTTGTGTATTTGTACGCTCATTCCTTCTTTGGGTTTTTGGTGGACATTCATGTTGTGGCTTGGGTTCTTATAATTGTTTTAAAAGCTTCCGCTAGAATGCTCTGAGTTAGGATGCGTGTTTCCTTTGGCGGTAATTTGGTATTAATACGTAACACCACTAACTGTCTGTGGAATATGGTGTGGGGCCCCGGCCCAACCTTCTGTTATATTTCATATGACGGATGGGGGTGTTACACCTAGAGCTTCCTTGGGTTTTGTCATGACCTAGTCATGACAAAACCACTCCTAGGGGCCTAGTTGTTTGAGGGATGTTACAGAGTGAACTGCCTTCACTCAATGCCTGTGGACTTAGCCGTATATCTGCTTTGCAAACTGTTGGGCTTTGACTGTCCATGTTTTACTTAGTGCTTTTTTGACATCTGGCGTTGAGTGAACTGGCTTCACTCAACGCCTGTGGACTTAGACAAATTTCTGTCTTTCCAGCATTCTTCCTTGACATCTAGCGTTGAGTGAACTGGCTTCACTCAACGCCTGTAGACTTAGACAAATTTCTGTGTTTCCAGCATTCTTCCTGGTGTCCACCTGTCACTTTCACTTAGACAACCTATCTAATATTGTTCTAAAGAACATCCTGCACACATTGAACTTGAACATACATCAAATATAATTATGCTCTTAGTATTGATGGTGATGCATCTTCAAATCTAGGGAACATTGAGGGGCAATATTCCCAATAATAATTTTACGGAACTTGCACGACAATTCGCTGATTAGTTTATTGCAAATCGAAGAATTATCTGTGACACCTCACATTTGTCCGGGATTCGCCAAAATGAAGGAGAATCCTTTAAGGAAGTTTTTTGCTGATTCACTACAGAAGCTCTCCCGATCCCGGGGGTCGACCCTGAGCTCTTGAGGGGCGTATTTCTTGAGGACTTCACACTAGTGGTTTCTATTCATCTCTCATGGGGGAAATTGCACCCAATTATCCAGATCTTGATCATCAGGATGAGGCCGAGATAGCGTACGACGAGGCCATTGAAGCACATCGATAACATTTTGAGGGCGGACAGAAAAGGAAGAAGGAGCATGAGCAAGCCCCCCGTAAGGCAAGAAGAGCAACGCTGGAGTGATAACCGTCAACGGGACCCACCAAGGAATGGGGGTCAGCATCCGCCTCAAGAATACACTCCACTAAATACAACCCGCACTAATGTGATGTATGCAATACAGGACGAGCCAACATTCTAACGACCAAGAATATTGCCCCCAAACCACATAGCCTCGCAAACAAAACACTGTGAATTTCACCGCACAACCGGTCACACTACTGAGGAGTGTTCTGGGGTGAAAATTGAAATTGAGCGCCATATCCGCCAAGGGATCCTCAAAATATTTCTGCAGGGACAAGCAAAAGGTCAACAAGCACAACGTTAAGAAAGAAACTAGCCGAACGCACCGTAGGGGGCTCCGGGCACCAGGCAAATGATAGGTTACATCGAAACCATCGTCGGTCCCCCACTCCTCTCTACCTAGATATTTTTAGAAGGAACTACAGATGAAACTCGCAAGAATCCGAGACTCGATCTAGATTCCACTATCTCGTTTGAAGAAGAAGACCTTTAAGGGGTACAGATTTCTCATCAAGATCCGCTTGTCATTAGCGCAGGGATAGGAGATCCCTGTTTCAACGTTAAAAGAATTTTAATAGACAATGAGAGCTCAATCAATGTTTTGTTTTTGTCCACTCTCCACGACATGAAACTTACTCCACAACATCTCAGTCCTGCTACAGGGCCCGTATATGGTTTTGGAAACCACCCAGTTTCTTTCCAGGGAACAATCATCCTATCAGTGATATTAGGAGAATTCCCGAAACAGGTTTCCCAAAATATACAGTTCGTCATCATTAACTTAAGTTCACCTTACAACACCATCTTCGGAAGACCGGTCCAGTCAATCTTTGAGGCAATGCCGTCAATTTCTCACCTATCCATGAAGTTCCAGACCCCAGGAGGCGTACGGGTTGTCCGCGGTAGTCAATAAGTAGTCTGCACTTGCTACCTAAAGCAGGCTCAGCCGGAAGTAGCAATCGCATTTGAATTCGGAGATATCAACCTACGTAACAAATCCGCCGTACAACCTGAAAGCTCTTCGTAAGGGAAGAAGTCCCCGCGCCTGCCGAGAGCAAGACCTTATATTTGTCCTTTTATTTTCTTAAACTCTGAGTGACGTAAAGGTTGAGAGTAGTGACTCACAGAGACTATCTTTGACTCAATTATATTGCATTATGTTTCTCTTATTTTCTCTTTGAGACTTCTTCGGCCAGGGCAGGCCACTCCCCATATTGATTACTTACATTCTCGGGTGAGCCATTTCCGACCAGACTCGGATACTTTCAGGTTGAATCTTTACATTCTTTGGAAGCCGCTTCTTCGGTCAGGCTAGGCCATCCCCGGATTGAATACTTACATTCTCCGGTGAACCATTTCCGACCAGGCTCGGACACTTCCAGGTTGAATCTTTACATTCCCTGGAATTTGCTTCTTCAGCTGGGCTAGGTCGTACAACCGGATTGAATACTTACATTCTCCGGCATTTGGATTGAATACTCACATTCTCCTCTGTTACTGCAGGCCAACGCCCCGCCATCGCTAGGGCCAGCCCCCTCGTGATCGCAACTTCTGATTGAATACTTACATTCTCCGATAACCAGCTCATTGTTAGGCTAGGTCACGCAACTAGATTGAATACTTACATTCTCTAGCAGTTGGATTGAATACTCACATTCTCATATGTTACTGCGGGTTAACGCCCTGCCATCGCCAGGGCCTGCCCCCCATGTGGTGGCGCAGTCGGATTGAATGCTTACATTCTTCGACACCTGGATTTAATATTTACATTCCCAGCAGTGCTCTCTTTGCCAGTGTCTTAAATTGACTTAAGACACTCTCTAACGCTATCATAAGCTTGTATTCCACCAGCTACCAGGACTCATACCATGAAAAATAAAAAAGCAAGGATAACTCTATCATAATAAGTAAAGTTACAAATCCGTTACATAAAATCACCAAAGGGTGACAACAAGCATTCACTAAAAATGACAATCAAAAGTGAAAAACAAACCAACAACAGACTCAACCAAAGAAGATACAAGGATATAAGCTTAATGAAACCACGCAGCTATACATCAGCCGCACACATACCAGTGTCATGACTCAGGCACTCGTCATCTGAGATATCATCAAAACTGAAGCCGGATAAGTCACACCCTAAGCTCCTGCCAACTAGACGAAAAGCCTTCGAGACTCCACGTCTGAGCTCCAATTCATGAACATCCTCCATCCGACGCTCAACCTCACGGGTCCAGACATCCTAGTGAATCACCTCGGCAAGCATGTCACGATCGTGCAAGAAGTCCAAAGAACCTATGTACTCCTCAAGGCTAGCTGTCTTCATCTCAAGTACTCGCTATTCAGAAGAAATGCGCGCTATTTCCACCTCGGAAGCCTCCAACTTCACTCGCAATATGGAACTCTCCCACTGTGCAGTCTTCAAAGTCTGCACAATCTTCTCTGTCATCAACTTCTCGATCTGTAGCAATGCTCGGGCGTCCTCCGTCTCGAACTTTAACTTCGATCCAATCAGTCGAAAGCGGGATACTTCTCAATCTAACTCCTCCCTAGAAGCCTCAACTGAAGCCTCCGCAGCTCGAAGCCTCTCCTGAAGAGCCAGATACACGTACTTCAAGCTCATGTAATGATTGTTTCAATTAACGCCAATCTGAGCCTGAGCCTCGATGTACAAGAAAAAGACGGAGAAAAATTAGTTCAAACGCAACAACGAAGGAGAACCAAAAATTATCAAACTCGCTTACCACTTCATTCATCGCCTCAAAGAAGAAGACAACCTCGGAGTAGCCGCCTCCGTAGGGGGAGCCCGGGGGCAGAACATCCGAGCACCTGTACCTCGGGAGTAGGCCTTCTTCGACCATCATAAGGAGTAGTCTTACCCTGAGAAACCGAAAAAGGCACTGTACCATCCCCACCATGAGGGGCTGCAATGGCCTTCCTCTTCCGACCACAATCCAAAGATGTCTTGATAATTCGCCCAGAATATGAAGAAATACAGCACCGCAACAAGTGCTTCTCCTCCACGAATGAGGAAATGCTGAACCACTGATTCACCAACTCACGAGGCTCTGAAAATTCTAGCACTGTGGAAAACTCCCGCTCCTTCCACTTTTGGCGACGACAACGATCAGGCAACGCATTCCACAGCTCCGCCAAATCCCAAGAATTCTTGACATTGCCAAATAGAGTATTTTGTGGCGGCGGTCCGTCTGAGTCTCAAAATCAAGTCAGCTCTTGTTGCTATGAATTTTCACACGCTCCCCACCATCAGAACGAATGTCGCACCAATCTCGGAAGCAGTCAAAAGGGAATTTACCTCCATGATCACGAAAGAAGACAACCAATCTCATGAGGCGTACCACTCCCAGTGGAGTAAAATGGGAAATCGCCACACCGAAAAATTTCAAAATCTCGATCACTTCCTCGCATGGGGGGAATTAGAAACTCGATCTCAAAGTCGTCTTACAGATTGTCAACTAACCACTAGGAGGATTTTGAACCCACTCTTCAACGCGTGGTATCTTCACCTCAAGGTCGGCAGACAAACCGAACATTCTCCTCCAAATCGCAACCTGATCGTCGGTAAGAGAAGAGCACAGACGCATTGGTCTCGCGGTATGTTTCGAACCATGGCACAAAGAATCACCACTGGACTTCAATAAAAATACACAAATCAAAAAAATTTTGCCCCCGTCATACGCATGAAGGCATGTCACGCAGTGAAACCAAATCGTACGACGCACCCAAGTACGCACGCGGAAGCAATCATGTACGCATGCACACGCGCAACATCAAGCGCAGGCGCGCGCGCGCAACAACAAGCGCAGGCGCGCGCGCGTCCTAACATGCACGTCCCGTTGCGTGCAATCGCGCCCGCGCGTAGCATGTAGTCAAGCACGCAAGCGCTCACACGCGGTCAGCTGCGCGAGGTCAGGCACGCGCAGTTAGGCGAGCGCGGCCGCGCGCGGTCACGCACGCGCTCCCTCGCGCGCGGTCAGGCGCGTGCGCCCGCGCGCTCGCCCGCACCCGCTCGCCCGCGTGCGCAGGTGCACCAGCTGCGTTCCTCGGGCACATTCGCTGCCTCTCTTTCTCCTACTTCGCATATTCTAACATTTCACCTGAGTTCGCAGGACGCCGCCATCCACTGTCTCAAGCCTTTCACCGTTCGTCATCGTCACCACTATGAAGAATGAGCAAAGAGAATATCCGTGTTTTTCTTCGCCCGAATCTGTCTCTTGCAACAAGGATCTGGGTGGTAATTGTTAGAGAGGAGATCCATATGTATAAGGATAGGTGTGCACATAACTACACCCCCATGATCTCCACCAAAATTAGTGAGATCAAGGGTGTGACAGAACGCGCGGTCACCGCGCCCGATCCCCCCGCGTGCCGATCCCATCACGCGAGATTAATTATGATAATGTGCACTGAAGGATCAAGCACATAACAAACTGTTCCAAAAGCCCGGACTGTTGGAAAGGGTGCTACTTAATTTCTTAAATAAGTAGAAGAGCGTCACGGGTCAAGTGAAGGAACGCCGGACCCAACAATCCCCCCCCCCCCCCCCCCCCCCCCGCGTCCAGCACAACCCGTCGGCTCAGAGGTGGAGTTACCACATGCCTCAGAGGTGGGGTTACCACATGCCTCAGAGGTGGGGTTACCACATGGCCCACACAGCTCAGCGGTGGGGTTACCACATGGCCCACACGGCTCAGAGGTGGGGTTACCACATGGCCCACACGGCTCAGAGGTGGGGTTACCACATCTCCACGGTTGCACGGCTCAGAGGTGGCGTTACCACATGTCCACGGTTGCCTGACCCGCCGGACCCACACATGTAGAAGGGAAAAATCAGGATTTAATAGCGCTCCCCCTGTCTTGAACCCGTGACCTGGTTTGATACCAATTGAAGGATCAAGCGCATAACCAACTGTTCCAAAAGCCCGGACTGTTGGAAAGGGTGCTACTTAATTTCTTAAATAAGTAGAAGAGCGTCACGGGTCAAGTGAAGGAACGCCGGACCCAACATGCACCCCTAAACTATAACATAAATATTTATAAAGGTGGTTATGGTGTGCGGATAGCCGCGTAACCACCATAATTATCTCCTTGAGACTATAAAAGGAGCTACATGTCTCCTCATTTCTCATCTTTTTTCTCAAAGATTTCTTCTTTCTTAGGTCGAAGCTCTGCCAAATTTCTCCTACGAGCAGCGTCCGAGCAGCACTCAAGCAGCACCCGAGCCACGTTCAAGCTACCCGACAAAGCCCAATCGCTTAGTTTCCAAGAGACATCCGCAACCGTAGATTCAAGTGCTCCACTCCCACGTTCAGAGTCAGCGGGACGCTTAGTGAAGCCCATTGTCACAAAATGCAATTTGTAACAAACGCCACACGGGACGGCATGTCGTCCGCCGCGTGTCAAGTGTTCTCTCACCTCAAAAATAGTAACGAGAGACAGCATGTCGCACTCGATTCAACGAATAAATTGTAACATCCAAGAAATACTGGATTTTGACCGGTACAGATCCGGTCACGTTGTTTTTTACCCGATTGAGGGGATTTTCCACGTTAAAACTTAGTGTGTATGATCGATCTACTTCATTGAATGTGTGCGCACTCGACCGTTCCGAGAGCTAAGGCGGTACAGGTTATTCCGGTCCAATCGGGACATCGAGTTAAACCACAACAAGGTTTAGGACCTACTACTATCCTAGGTGTAGGAGACCTATAAAAAATTAGATGAACAATCATGCTTCATTTGTGTAATCGAACGACCGAAATGTTATGATAATCAAATCAGACGAATTCAATTATTTTTAATTCAATTATTTTTTTATCAAAAATAGTATTCAGATGAGAAATAAACAACTCTGGTTAGTCGAATACGTTCAAATTTATCAACAACCAATTAGAATTCTAGGTATAACATGGGCGTAATGCCGACAAAGACGTTCAAATTTATCAACAGCCAATTAAAATTCGTGGTGTAATGCCCACCAAATCAATAAGTTGTTTCTCTTAATAGAAAACATTTAATCATCTATCCACATACAGCTGTAAAAGCAGTAATGCATATTCTTTGAGGATAAATCGAGTCTCCCCAGTCCGGCCAACTCTCTTTCTATAATAAGGGGACCATCAAAACAATCCAAGATCTTTTGCATAATTTGATAATTTCGGACAAAATCCAGCTCACCTAGACACTTTAATTAAGTAATAAACAATCAAGCTACAAACCGTATAAATTTTACGCAAATCAGCCAATAGCCGCATGAGATAATTTATAGCCGTAAAAGTCTTCAATTCCTGCGATGTGGGACAAACTCTTCCCCATATTTTTGCCATTAAGGCGGAGCTAAGGCTCCGCTGTTTAAGGCGGAATTAATAGCCAAAACTATTTGCCCAGCAACTTATCAAGTTTTGTTTAGGTTTTTTTAAATGTTTTTTTTTTGCATATTTTTTCAAATGAATAATATTGAAGGATTTTAAAAAATAAATAATATTTAAAATATGAAATAAATAATAAAAAAATATATATATTAGAAAATAATATAAAATAATCTCTACTTTTAAATGAGTCACAATGCACAGGCCCGCGCAGTGGGCAACTTAGGATTTTTTTTTAGATCTGGGCATTAAAAAAATCAAGTATAAATGAATTTTTTTACTATAAATTACAAAAAAATCATTATAGAAGAATAACAAATTGTGATATTAGACATCAGATAAATATAAAAACTTATAATATTGAGGTTTCCAAAATAACTTACATATTACAAATCAATTTTTCACGAACGTATATTCTGAAAATGAGTAATAGCTTTTTCATGTGTAATTATGTCCACAATATTTTTCTCAATATAAATTACAAGACAATCATTCATTTATTATCATCCTTTCTGTTTCGCAAATGATTTTTTATAATTTTCATGACATAAAACATTTTTGCATGATGACAGTTGCAAACCGTAAAATACAAGTCAATTTTAAAGACCGATAAATCAATTGAAAATGATCATGTTTTTAAAGCTTCACTAATTTTTTTAGAAGTCAACTAATACCTTTAACTTGTGAGAATGTCTCGTTATACCACGCCTGTTATATAATATATATATATATATATATATATATATATATATATATATATATATATATATATATATATATATATATATATATATATATATATATATATATATATACCATATAAAGAAATACTGAGCTCTGCAAATAGCATGAGTTCGCAATTCACAGAAAATATTTCGGTCCTCCGATCTTGATGCATTATTCAGTAATCATCCGATCAAACCAACTCTCTCTGCAGAATTTTTTGTAGGCTTCCTAAACCTACTCTAGGACAGTTCTAAAGCTATGTGAAATGATTTTAAAATTGGGTTAGCAAAATCAACTGGTGGAGCCGCAAACGCCCACCCGCCCGCCAGCAACCCGTTAGCTCTATGTAGCCCGCCCGCTATACTAGAACTGACTCTGCTTGGCCAGGCTGCACTTTCCAGTTTTAAATAATAAAAGCTCATTATAGTATTTATATTCAAAAACCTATTGACCATTCCACGGTGTGAGACTAAACGAAGCACACATTAACAAAAATAAGGGGCGCGACTTTTTGGGGGTCAAGATGGTCTCAAAATGAAAAGTGATCAACACTAAAGTTGTAGATCTTGGCGAGACGAACAACTTTCATGTTAATCACTTTTTAATTTGGAGCCGTCTTGACTTCCAATTTCGGTTTCTAAATCGGGGGCGGCGAGAGTGCTACAGTACAGGCTCTCGCCGCCCCCGATTCCGAGCCCCAAATCGGAATCCAAGACGGCTCCAAACCAAAAGTGATCAGCATGAAAGTTGTTCGTCTTGCCGAGATCTACAACTTTACGTTAATCGATTTTTGATTTGAAGCCGTCTTGGCTTCCGATTTGGGCCTCGAAATCGGGGGCGGCGAGAGTGCTACAGTACTGCCTCTCGCCGCCCCCGATTTCGAGGCCCAAATCGGAAGCCAAGACTGCTCGAAATTAAAAAGTGATAAACATGAAAGTTGTTCGTCTCGCCGAGATCTACAACTTTCATGTTGATCACTTTTTGTTTTGAGACCATCTTGACATCCAAAAAGGCTGGGCCAGGCAAGCTGGGGAAGACTTCGAGCGGGTGGGCGGGCGAAACCCGCCGGGGGGGCGGGCGAAGCCCTCCGTCGCTGACCGGGTACTGTGGCGCGTGGCCATCGG